>OU342742.1:376856508-377544665 GCA_910589775.1 Avena eriantha | reverse complement strand
GGGTGTTCTTTCTTCAGATCTTCTTCACGTTCCCATGTGGCCTCTTCCTCGGAATGGTGATTCCATTAACTTTGCAGAATCTGATAGTCTGGGTACGAGTAATTCTCTCGGCTGTTTCCAGGATCCTGGTGGGTTTTTCCTCATAGGTGAGGTCGTTATCCAATTGAACTTCTTCCAATGGAACTGTATCATTTAGTGAGGTTTCAGCCATTTCTGGGTGACACTTCTTTAGTTGCGACACATGGAAAACATCGTGAACTGTTAACATTTCGGGTAATTCCAACTGATAGGCAACTTCCCCTCTGCGACCCAAGATTTTGTAGGGCCCTATGAATCGGGGTGCTAACTTACCCTTGATTCCGAATCTCTTAACTCCTCGTAGTGGTGAAACTCGGAGATACGCACGGTCTCCCACTTCATAAGTCACATCCCTGCGCTTGGAGTCAGCATAACTCTTTTGTCTGGATTGGGCTATCTTTAACCTGTCTTGAATCTGTCTCACTTTTTTCGGCATCCTTGATCAGTTCAGGTCCAAACAGACTACGTTCTCCAACCCCACTCCATAGCAGCGGAGTCCTACACTTTCTGCCATAAAGAACTTCAAATGGAGCCATCTTGATGCTAGTTTGGTAGCTGTTATTGTATGAGAATTCCGCATATGGCAAGTTATCGTCCCAACTAGACCCATAGTCTAGCGCACAGGCTCTTAACATGTCCTCCAAGACCTGATTAACTCTTTCCGTTTGTCCATCTGTTTGCGGGTGGAAGGCAGTACTAAACTCTAGTCGCGTCCCTAGAGACTCGTGTAGCTGTCGCCAAAACTTAGAGGTGAATTGGGTACCTCTATCGGAAACAATCCCCTTGGGCACACCATGAAGACTTACGATCCTTGACATATAAATCTTAGCAAGTTTAGCACTCGTATAGGTTGTCTTTACGGGAATAAAGTGGGCCACTTTTGTGAAGTGGTCGACCACTACCCAGATGGAGTCATACCCAGATCAAGTCCGAGGTAGTCCTGTGATAAAATCCATGCCTACCTTGTCCCACTTCCATTCGGGCACAGGTAATGGCTGCAGCAGTCCTGCTGGGTTTTTGGTGTTCGGCCTTAACTCTATTGCATACGTCACACAAGGAGATATATTCAGCAATTCCTCTTTTCATGTTGTTCCACCAGAATCTATCCTTCACATCCATGTACATCTTTGTATTACCGAGATGAATTGAGTAGGGCGAATTGTGAGCTTCTTGAAGGATTAACTTCCTGATATCAGGGTCATTAGAAACACACAGACGCTTCTCATACCAGAGCGTTCCTTGTTCATCCGTATGAAACCCTTTTGCTTTGCCCTTGCTTATATTAGCTCTTATTTCTTCCAACTCTTTTTCCCCCTTCTGGGCCTCTTTGATTTGGTCCAGAAGTGTTGGCACTATCTCCATAGTGGCTAGGTATCCTTCCGGAACTATTTCCAATCTAAGGTCCTTGAATTGTTCACACAAATCATTTGGAAGCTCTCCCACAGTAAGTCCATTTACATAGACTTTTCGGCTTAAGGCGTCAGCCACAACGTTGCCTTTCCAGGATGGTACTGCAGGTCCAAGTCATAGTCCTTGATGAGCTCAAGCCATCTCCTTTGCCTCATATTTAATTCCTTTTGTGTGAAGATATACTTAAGACTCTTGTGATCCGTGAACACATCACAATGTTTGCCCATTAGGTAGTGTCTCCATACCTTGAGTGCATGCACAACTGATGCTAGTTCCAAATCGTGCGTGGGGTAGTTATTTTCATGGTTCTTAAGTTGCCGAGAGGCGTAAGACACTACTTGTCCTTCTTGCATCAGTACACTACCAAGTCCTTGCCGGGAAGCATCGCAATAGACCTGGAAGTCCTTTTGGATGTCAGGGAGACACAAAACTGGTGCTGTTACTAGACGCTTCTTTAATTCCTGAAAGCTTGCTTCACAGGCCTCGGTCCATTCGAACTTCTTCTCTTTCTTCAGCAACTCTGTCATAGGCTTTGCTATCTTGGAAAAGTTTTCGATGAATCTTCGGTAATACCCCGCAAGGCCCAAGAAACTCCTAATATCACCCAAATTCTTAGGAGGCTCCCATTCTGTTATAGAGGCCACCTTACTTGGGTCCACGGCAACACCTTTAGCTGATACAATATGACCAAGGAATCCTACTTCTTTCAACCAGAATTCACATTTGCTAAATTTGGCATATAACTTGTGTCCCCTTAACTTTTCCATGATTAGGCGCAGGTGCCTCTCATGTTCCTTCTCGTCCTTGGAGTATATGAGTATGTCATCAATGAATACCACAATAAACTTATCCAAGTACTCCATGAACACCTTGTTCATCATAGTCATGAAGTATGCTGGGGCATTGGTTAAGCCAAACGACATCACGGTGTACTCATACAATCCGTATCTTGTGGTGAAGGCTGTCTTGGGTACATCCTGTTCCCGGATCTTTAGCTGGAAATATCCTGACCGGAGATCAATCTTAGAGAACACACTAGCTCCCTTTAATTGGTCAAACAGGTCATTTATATTGGGTAGGGGGTACTTGTTCTTGATTGTTACTTCGTTCAATGACCGGTAGTCCACGACTAGTCTCTTGGTTTTATCCTTCTTCTCCACGAATAAGACAGGTGCTCCCCAAGATGACGCACTTGGTTGAATGAAGCCTTTGTCCAACTGCTCTCTGAGCTGTTTCTTAAGTTCCTTCAACTCATCCACATCCATCTTGTACGGTCTCTTTGCTATTGGCCCAGTACCTGGCATCAAGTCAATGAGAAACTCGATGTCACGGTCGGGCGGCATCCCTGGTAATTCTTCCGGAAACACATCTGGATACTCCTTCACAATTGGCACATCCTCCAAACTAACCCCCTTAAGAAGAGAGTTCACCAAACTTCCTTTGAGCGCGAAGGCTGACTTAAAGCGGATCCTTTTCTTTTCCGGAGTCGTGAGTGCGATAGTCCTTTTGGCACAATCTATGACTCCCTCATACTCGGTCATCCAATTCATGCCCAAGATTATGTCTAGGCCTTGGGATTCCAGAACGACTAGGCTGGTGGGAAAGGTGTGCGCCCCAATTCTTAGTTCTAACCCACGGCATCCAGAGCTTGCCACTATTTCTCCTCCAGGAGAACTTACCCTTAGAGGAGTACTAATAGTCTCCGTAGGTATCTTGCCTCTATCCACAAATACCCTTGATATGAATGAATGCGATGCACCAGTGTCAAAAAGAACAACTGCAGGTGTGGAGTTAAGCTTGAACTTGCCGATCACGGAGTCAGGTGCCTCACGAGCATCCTCCACGGAGACATGATTCACCGTGGCTTTGACGAACGGGTTCGGCTTCTTCCCATTTCCATTTCCATTGCCATGGTTGTGTCCGTTGCCGTTTCCATTACCATTCCCATTCTTCATCCTTTCGGGGCAAGTAGTCGCATAGTGCCCTGTCTTGTTACACTTGAAGCATGTCACTTCACTCAGATCCTTCCCATTGCCATTTCCATTGCGGTGCTTATGGCCATTGTGGTTATGTCCTCCATGACGATGACCATTGTGATTATGGCCATTGTGGTTGTGGGGTGGTGGTGACGAAGTGCGTTGCTTCTGATATGGGGCAGAGTTGTGCTTGTGTGAGGTGGACTTTCTCTTCCGGTTCTCGATACTCCTTTGCTTTGCTTCAACTACAACTGCCTTGTCCAGAAGTTCCTGATAACTATCAAACTTCAGAGCCACAAGCTGAATAGATATTTCGTCATTAAGTCCCCTTAAGAACTCTTCTTGTCTCTTGGCATCCGTGGATACGTCGTCAGGTGCATATCGTGCCAGCTTGTTGAAAAGGTCCCCATACTCGGAGACAGAGCGGTGCAGTTGTTTCAAGTCACGGAACTCACGTCTCTTAAGTGACATGACTCCCGCGGCTACGTGATGAGTACGAAAGGCTGTTTCGAACTGGTTCCAGGTGATAGCTTCAATATCAGGGTGGGTGACCTGGTAGTTATCCCACCATTCGGTAGCTGGTCCCTCAAGTTGGTGCGCGGCAAAGCACACCCTATCAGCTCCAACAACCTGGACGGTGTCTAACTTCTTGTTGATGGTGCGGAGCCAGTCGTCTGCCACAATTGGCTCAGAACTACTTGAGAAAATTGGAGGGTTCAACCTCAAGAACCGAGTTAAGCGATCCTGTTGGGGCGGTGGAGGTGGCGGAGGCGGCGGGTTGTTGTTGTTGTTTTGCATGTTTTGAGTGAGGAGTTGGATCAACTGATTCTGGGAGTTCAAAAGTTGCGCTATCTCTGGGGGCATGTTGTTATTGTTGTTTCCACGTCTCGCCATCTGGAGGGTTTGGGAGGCAAGTTAAGAAATGATAGAAAGTCTAAGGAATAAACTCCTACCCTTATGTAAACAAGGAAAAACACACGAGAAAAGCAAGGCACACATAGCACAAAAATCCACACACTCAACCAAGTTTAACTAACCAAAATAAGATTTTTGGTCCTCATTACAATCGCGAATAACGTTCGACTAAAGGACTAAATGGTGGTCCAACTACTCTACTCATCAACCACTTCCTCATCCTCAATGACGAAGCCTTCCTCTTCCAGCAGTGACTTGTATAGCTCCATGTCCCTCGTCGTGGCTTCGAGCTTCTCTTGAAGTTCCTTCATGTCCTGTGGCTCCGGTGTTGCAGCTTCGAGCCTTCCTTGAAGTTCCTTCGCCTCTCGCAGTTCCTAGGTAGCAGCTTCTAGCTTCTCTTGGAGTTCCCTCTTCTCCTTCTGTAGCTTCTTGATCAAACTTGATCCCATAGTCACGGGCGTGATCTTCTTCTCCCAGCTCCTCTTAGCTTCTCGCAGGTCTTTCATCATGGCGGCAAGGTTCTTGAACTCCAGCTCGTTCTTGGCGAGCACTAGACTTTGCTCCCTAATCCTCTTGTTCTTATCTTGCACCCTCTTCTCTTGATTAGCGAACCTCTTGTCCTGGGCGGTGAGCTCCCCTCCTAGGGACTTGATCTTCTCTTCCAGCTCCTCGATCTTCTCGTCCTTCTCCTCGACTAGGGCACAAAGCTCGTCATTCCTCACGATCTCAAGGCAGCTCCCCTTCTGAAGGTCATTGATGTGGAACTCCAAGTCTTGATATTGGATTCTTCGACGCTTGCATGTCTTCCTTTCCTCCGGGGTTAACTCGATTGGGACTCCCTTCTCATCACGTCTTCCAAAGAGTTTGATGTAGTTGCCTTCAACCTCTTCATGGTGGCGTCCGCAAAGGCGTCCAATGAGCTCCTGCAAGCAAATGCCAAGTCCTTTCTCCTTGGAGTCGCTGGTGACGTTGAGTACAATGGCCTCCGTCTTGGGTTCTATCTGACTGCGCCCTGGTTGGATGACTTCAATTGCCCAGCATCCTTCCTTGTGCATCTTCCTCAATTCGCCTCCCTTGATTGATGGCATGGGTAACTGCAGTGTCTTGATGATGTCCAGAAGGCATTCCCCGAAGCGCAGGCACTTGATGTCTTCGGCGGTGTCGTAGTAGAAGGCCGTCATCTTTACGTTGAGAGAGAAATTTAGACAAGGTGATAAGAAAGAGACAATACTAGAAGAGTACAATTATCTTAGAAGAATATAGAAAGCAAAACACACACGGTAAAGGTGTTTTCCAATCCTAGGGTCACGTCCTACAGGCAACTTTGTGCTCTGATACCATCTGTTGTGACCTCGGATCGGTAAAGATCCTAAGTCCCTGTGATTAACATGCTAGTCCCTGGATCAATAGCTAGCACTTCACAGTCGATGAATATCATGTAAAACACAAGTCATTATTACACGAATAATCCAGAGTATAATTATTACAACTTGCATAGCTTATAGCTAGCTCAAATAAAACAGCGGAAACTAAATAAAACTTGAGTCCATCAACGCCTCAGGCTAGCTGCGTGAAGACCCGTGATCCCTACGCACCTTTCAATCTTCGGATTCTGCACATAAGACGTGCAGCCAACAAGTTGGGTCAATACTTTGAATGTATTGGCAAATTACACCAAGGAAGGAACAAGACTAACTCTACATGCAAGGCTAGAGTAGGCTTTGGGGTTTATTTGCGTAAAGCCAATTTTATCAAGGTAATGAGAAAAGAGGAAGAAAGTTTTCCCTACTTTGTAAACTTTGATAAATAGTATAGGGTCAAATGGAACACGAGGATATTACTCACCAAGTGCCCAATCAACCTAACACTTGGATATTACACACCAGGTGACACTTGGATATTACGCACCAAGTTACTTGGATATGACACACCAAGTTCCCAAATTCCCACCTATTAGCGATATTACGCACGCCATAGGGTTTGAAAAACTTTTGTTTGAAAAGAGAGAGGAAGATCTTTCAGAGGCTCCATCCTTCAGATGCTCAAAGTGTTCTTTTCCGTGAACTCGGCTGATCGATCAGATTGCAATACTCTCGAGAGGTTGTGCACTTTCCCCACAATTCACGATCAAGTCCTTTTACAGACAAGACCATGGCAAAGCCTTCCCTTAGTAGCCCCTCTACCAGCTGGATCCAACCGTGCCAAGAACCTCCAAATGTTGGTACCGCGGTGAGGTTTCCCACTAAGTACTAAGCCAAGACAGAGCCCATATGTATTGTGGTTGCAAAGCTTCTGAATTCTGAAACATGGCAGACTTCTTTGATTCCTGGGCGGCCGTCCTCCACCAAAATCTCACTCGTTGTCCCGACAACCATTCCGCCCAGAAGAAAACTTAGTTTTATTTTGAAGGGGTTTTGGAGAAGAAAGTTCGCTCGAGAGAGCTATCATACTTAGAAAATTCTTGAGTCTTTCGAACCCTCCCAACGGTATTTGATATATATATAGCATAGCAAGCAATACTTAGCAAAAACAGGGGGAACCTATTAGGACGGAAAATCCTAAGTATAAAGCTACTCATGGCATACTACAAAACCGCACTTAAAAAAAATAGTAATAAGAAAGCTACTAAAAACCTACACATGCATACTACAAGATTTTGAAGAGTAAAACATGCATAGTCAAAAACTGGGACATAACATGAACAAGTGGTGTAACTTGCCTTGATCCGAGCAGCAATCTACACAACAATACTCCTCAGCGCACTCCGAGCAATCTAACGAAGCAAACAAGGATCCAATCACAATTTGCACAAAACAAGTCACGAAGTCAAATATGCATGCATGCAACATGGTAATATGCAAGGGTGGGTTTGATTTCGGCCAAGGGTCTTAACCAGGGGTGTTGTTGAGTTGGGGATGTCATTAGAATCGATTTCCCACAGATTTTAGGTATTTTGGATAAAACCCTAATTAACCAGGCTTGAAACTAGATCTACAGCTCTAATCTATCTCGAAACAGATCTAAACGCCCTAAGCAAGATATGATAATTTTCTACAGAAGGTATTGTCAAAACAAGGCCAACGCAACAAGAATCAACTAAAACGGAGTTACGGATAATTTTCTAGAATTAAAATACTCTAATCTAAACTTTTAACTCTACTGCAAGATTGCCGTGGCAAAATAGTAATATTATTGTAGATCTGTGTTCTACTCGAAAATATGAATCCAACGGTATATTATACGCAATTTTTGGACTAATAATCTAATTTCTATGAATTTTACAAGATTACAGCTATAATCTGCAATTTTAAATTCGAACGGAATATTCCAGAGAATATTCCGCTGACTGGACAGGTTGACTGGGACTAGATGCTGACCTGACGACGACGTGGCGGTGACGAGGCAACTGATCGGGACGATTGAATCTCGACCGTCGGGATGAGATCCGGTGGTTAGAAGAGAAGTTGGCTCAAAATAGACCCGATTTTGCCTAACAAAGGACTAGAAGTAGATCTGTGTTAGAGAGATAAATCCGTAGGTCAAATCGAAAAACTTTGAACATGAAAGTTGTGGAGGATGATTAGATCTACCTTTTCACCAAAAGGATTTGGATTCCAAGAAACGAGCGCGAGTAGATCTTGGAATTACGCCATCAGATCTGAAATATTGCGTTGCGAAATTCTCCGGCTGTGGTGGATGAAAAGAGCCGAGGTTTGTCGGAATTGAAAGATTTCGACGAGATCTACAACTTTCGTGTTGAAGCCGAAGGCAGCCGACGAAGTTGAGATGGGTTTAGAAGCGAAATACGATTCGGTGGTGTGTAGATTCGGGATTTCGGGAAGGAGAAGTGTTATAGCTGTGGCTCCGATGGATTACTTAGGCTTTTATGATGATGGGAGGATAGATCTTGGAGTAGGGAACAAGTAGAAACAAACGGAAATCAATTCGGAGTTGTAGATAAAAAGTTATGAGTGTTTGAATAGAGATAGGTTTAGAAAACAGATTTTCGCACGCTTTTTAAAGCGGAGGTGGGATCGATCGTGCCTGGCTGCTGGTTCGGTCGGCTGAAGTGGGCCGGCCGGCGGCCCATTTCGGTTTTTTTCTTTTTCTTTTTCTTTTTTTCTATTTTGGTATTTTCTTTATATCTTTTGCATACGAACTCCAAATTAGACGAAATTGGTCTCTAAAATTTTGTAAAAAGAAGAGGGTTAGGATAGGATTATAAAATAACACTTTTGCAAAGGTTTTGGTGGTTAAAAAGGTTTTACCCTCCTTTTGTCTGTAAGTGACTATGGGGTTTGAGAATTGCCTGATGCAAATTTTTCGATAGGTGATGCCATGATGCAATGATATGATGCATGCTTAGTAGTAACATCTGAAATTATAAAATTTGGGATGTTACATAGGGTGGCTTACATCTTCGTCCAAGAACGAGACACTGGATTCTACTTCCTCTCGATCTTTGTTTCAGAAAGCCCGTACTGTTCCGATTCCCCAATATCCAAGGTGGTCGAGGCAGCACCTCCATCTTTCTCTTGAAGCGCCATCAACAATATCAAAAACTAAATCTTCGGATTCCTCTCTGACACCAAAGGTGGGTTTCCGGAAGGTACCTATGATATCCCAGCTGGATTTCCTTCCATACCGAGAAATTCATCAAAAATCCAAATCCCCCACACACCCATAATTTGACCAGCAGAAAAATTTCAGATTCAGATGTGTTCACCAAAATAGGGAAGAAGCATACAAAGAGAGGCAGAACTACCATAATTCTAATAATCCAGGCTCGATTCGTGGTCAGTATCCATGAAATCATTGGATGCTAGAACCAGAGCTCCCATGGCGCATACTTTCTCGACCACGCTTGGTTGGGGAACATGCTTTGCAGCTCTCGTCTTGAGTTCTTTTGTGGTACCCTCAAATAATTAAGAGCCCTTAATTTTAATATATCTAAAGGCCCCTAACAGTTTATACTAGTATCAAAAAAGAGATTAATATAATTTATACTAGTCAAAAAATCTACACCGCAGCTTAGACAGGCCGATTTTGGGCCTGGCCCAATGTTTTTCCCGGCCTTCGTCGTGAAGAAAAAAAGCACTCAATCCCTAAATCGATCGTAGCCGCCTCCCTCATGTCGCCTCCCTCATGTCACGCCACGGTCTAGTGATGACGAACCTGGAATGGGGAACGGTGGATATGTGGTGTTGCGGCGGGTCTCCTCGCGCCACAGAGGACCACATCGCCGGTGCATCAGGAAGCACATTGCGCCAGCAGTAGGTGGCGGAGCACCAGGATGTGGAGGAACCGGCCGGAGCAGCGCCCTAGGCTGCTTCTGGGGCAAGCCAGGGAGTGAAGATGTCGGCGATGGAGGCCCCGTGAGCAAGCAAGGAGACAATGTAGAGCCGGACGGCGGCGTCGGGGACGTCCGTGATCGACATCGACGGCTTGGTCGCGCTCCGTCGTGCCCTCTTCGAACCTTTCCCTCGGCGGCGCGTCGCCGCTCTCTGCGCGGTCCTTCTCTGTTGCCTCGTACGCTGCGCGCTCCACGTCGCCCGTCCAGTAGCAACGCGGCGGCCGCGCCCGCCGCCAATGCCGTCCGCAGCCAGGGACACAACACTCCTTCTCCTTGTGTGGTGACGCCGCCGCCGCAGCAGCAGAAGTTCGCGAGGACGCCGCGGCAGTCATTCCTACAGTGGTCGGCGCGTCTCCTTCTGCTGGGCACCGCGAACGTCGCCTCTTCTTGTCGGGCATGACCTCACCCGTGGCCAGCGGAGAATCCATGGCGTTGTGGGAGGCCACTGCCGCAGGTCCGACCCTCCTAGAGGGCGGCATCAACATCGGCGAGGTGGGGAATGGAGGGCGGTATCAAAGGAGGCAGGAATGGAGGGCGACATTGACGGCCACGAGTTCATCGAAATTTGTATTTCTGAATCATCTGCTATCATAGAAGCCAGCATAAGAACATAGAAAAACTCCCCAGTTTAGGTCCATGATGTTAGTGAACAGTTCTAGTAAGTACGTTTACCTGGCGATCATGTTGGGTTTTGTGCAAGTAATTGATCGTAATTGATCCCATTCGATGTCTTTTTCCCGTTCCACTCCTCTTTGATATCCCATGACTTTTACATGGTGTAGACCATATTCATTTGCGATGGCTGGTTTTAGATTTCTTACTTTAGATCGTTGAATTATTTATAAATGATATGTACATGGTTCTTTGCAGGGTTTAATATTTTCTCGAATATGTTTGCGAGAGGATCCATCTGTCGTCATTTGTGTAGTCCTGGGTCGTCGGACTTAGACGATTGTCAGAATTGTCAATGAACACATGTACTGCACAGGAAATTAAGAACGACTGTGCTTTCCAAAATCCAATGTGACAGAAGCTATCTTTTTTTTCTTCAGATACAATAATTCTCCTTGATTAACAATGAACTAACTTTTAGTTCGTATTTCCTCGTTGTGCTAGCATGTTTTGTGCTCGGTGCTATCAAGGAAGCCTCGCTATCGCTGTTGGTTTCGGATGCTGCTCACGATAAAGGTCCATGGCCCTTTTGGTGCCTAGAACCGACACAGAAGCTATCTGGATCAGAACGTGTCGTAGAACGGGATGTTGCCTCTACCTCTCCACAGTTAGTGGTAGGATACGCAACAGGCTGGACCGATGCTAGTAGGAGAAGGAAAGCTTAGCCCGCTCAATTGCGACAACCGGCTCGACCGTTGTCTGCGTGCAAGGGCGGATTGCTATCGATGCTGGACGTCAATGAGGACGTGCTACCTGGTTGATCCTGCCACTGTTAAGGGTTGTACTTTGTGCCAATCATAGGGGACCTTCTCATCTCAACAAGTATGCTGACAAGATTTTCAACTACTGCACAACGGCTTCAAGTAATAGTCTACAAGATGGATTGGATTCATCAGTCTACCTTATGAATGAAAAGGAACAACAAATTTTACAATTAGACATACAAAATTAAATCTAGAAAATACTATGCTCTTTTCTGGTTAATGTTAGTCTTGTATGTAGTTCGGATAATAATGCCCACTCTTCATACAGTATTGAAATATTTGTATGAAAATTCAAATCCATGAGATAAATGAGTTTTCATCTCCATTATTGCTTCTATACAAGTTACAGTGTCACAAGTACACAGATTAGCGTAACCACTTCTTAGGCAAGGGCCCAATCTCCCTATGGCAGGACCAGACGAGTTCAATAGCTTCTGGAGTTCCAATCCCTGCGTCTCTTGGGTCACCAACAGAACCAAACCGGAATCCTGCGTCTCTTGGGTCACCATCAGCTGCAAACTTTAGATCCAGTCTGCTCACGCAAGTTGACATGACATAGCTGCAACTGTCAGGTTGTATAGAACGGCTTCTCCTTCTGATCTCCACCCAAGACTTCCACCGTCACTTATAACAGAATACATGTGAACACCAAAGAGTAATTTATCCTACTGACTAGTTTACAGACACAAGTTCAGCATTCTATAAATTGAACTTTTATACTGCTCTCTTTCTTAAGATATTGTTATTTCTAATAGTGAGAAAGCACAGTACAACATTTTCTAACAAAGGCTATAATGTATTGGAGTAACAACAAAAGATTTTCTCATTCTAGGTGTAAGATTGTTAACTGAAACTGAAAGAAAACTAGAGTATGACTACTGTCAGAAAATTGGTGATGAATTTGGAGGAAACACGTGTATAATATCAAGGGCCAATACAACTTAATCCAAGCTCCATATTTAAAGTGGTCCGTGGGTGCAGTTCTCAGCATGGCCCGGTGACGAGGGTTTAACTCAGCAATGCCTATTGTTATGGACTTGGGTTTTGGAGAAGGAGGGAGCGCTGGAGACATCTATAGGCTAGCAAACAAGCACACAGGGGACAAAGATTTACCCAGGTTCAGGCCTCGTAGAGGTCCCTACTCCTGCTTGTCTGCTCGTGGAATTATCGAAGGAATCGAAAGTTACAATGGTACGCAGATACAATCTGGCGAGGGTTGTGGAAACTAGGGTTGCGTGTGTGTCCTCCTCGCCGCCCCCTCCTAGCCTTTATATAGATAGGTTAGGTCTCGGGTAGCAGGTCGAGTCGGTTACAAGTTAGGATTTTTCCTCTTCAAACTTTCTATCTTTAACTTCTTCTTGTTCTTAAAGCAATCGAGAGTCCGTAGGCCACTCGAGTCCCTTGTTTGGGCCTTGGCGACACCGTGGGCCTGTACGTATTTGGACCGTATATACCAAGCTCGAGTACCTGTAGGGTATACCCATGTCAGTAGCCCCCGAGTGTCCAGTGGAATCGCAGATTCGACTAGGGACTTTTTGAAGTCTTCGAGTGCCTGAACGAGTGTATTTCGACTGCTTTTATTTGTGTCATAGGGATTGTTGATATACGTGCCTGATATAACCAAAGTATCGGTATCAGTTAACCACCTTAGGGTGAAACAACGCAATCTACTCGAACTCGAGTCCCCGGACTCGAATCCGGAAAAGTGCTGGTGTAATTTGACTCAGGCCGCGGAGGTCTTACAGGAGTCGAATTCTAGTTATATGGGTGTGAGCACTCGACGCGTTCGTCAAGGCATGTTCATCGTACCTGTAGGCACGGATACATTTCTGGTAGTGCGCAGCTAAATGCGTTGCCAGGCCTTATTCAGGTCTTACCTTCACGCTGTAAGCGCGACATCTGAATTTTATCATCGCGGAGACGATTCAGGTGACCCAAGAGACGCAGTCTCTTTGTAGGGGAAATTATGAGGCGGTGTCGCCATGAGCTTCGAGTGCGGATGTTATCAACACACAGTTTTCTGTATAAATAATCATAGGGTGCGCGACCAGCGCTCCCTATGGGAGTAGCCCCCGAGTGCCTGGTTGAGTCGAAGACTCAGGCAGGGACTAAATAACTTTTGCGACTGCTGTCGTCTTTTGGTTGCTTGTTTCAGTCGAATTTTTCCAGCGCTCCCTATGGGAGTAACCCATGTCCATAATCGAATCGTATTTCGAATGGTTTGGGTTTGCTTCTGATTGTCCATGTTCCTATAAAAAAGAAAACAAAATTGTAGGGTGCGCGGCCAGCGCTCCCTATGGGAGTAGCCCCCGAGTGCTTGGTGAAGTCGAAGACTCCAACAAGGACTAAAGTAGTCGAATTTTTCCACTGCGTAGCTGTGATGACATCAGTGCTGACGTTTGTATGACCTCAGTTGCCCGCGTGAGCGAGTTTGACGGGACGTGACGAGCGGTGGGTCCCACTTCCTGACTTTGATTTGACTGGGCGTGCGTAATCTTTATTTTAACTGCGCCTCCTCGATTTCCGTGCGTAATGGGAGTAGTGGAGGGACGGTTCGTGCTTCCCCTTCTCCACGTGTCCAACACGATGTGTGCCACGCGTCCAATAGGGTTTTTCTGAGCCGTTGGATTGCATCTTCCAGGGGTTAAGTAGCGGCGCTACGGCGATAATTTCCCATCTGTGCTCTTTCTTCCTTGCTGCCATCGCCATTGCTTCTGCTCCTGTGCTTTCTCCTGTGCCCGTTTCCTCCACGATGCTGGACTAGCTCCGCTCGTTCCCGAGCTACTTCCTTCGCTCACATCGCCATCGTGCAATGGGGAAGAAGAAGGGAGGCGCGGCCACTGATTCCGCGGCCACTGTTGCCGCGGCAAAGAAAAAGGGAGGCTCCGCCGCTGCGGGCGCCAGCACCGCCGCCGGCTGGAAGAAGAAGGTCACGGGCACCCGCGTCACAAATGGTGTGTGGCGCCCTTCCATCATCAAGGCGTCTGATCTCCGTCTTCTTCGTCAAGACGGAGTGCTCTCCGCAGCAGTCGCCGATGCGCACGTCCCCAGCGGTGAGACCATTCCTGCTCCTCCCGCTGGTTTTCGAGTGATGTTTCTTGCATTCATCGTTCGCGGTCTTTCCTTGCCTCTTCACCCCTTTCTTAGGGGTCTTCTTTGTTACGGGCTCCAGCTCCATCAGCTGTCCCCAAATTCGATCCTCCACATCTCTTGCTTCATCACACTTTGTGAGTGCTGGCTCGGAATCAAGCCACACTTTGGCCTTTTCAAGCGCATCTTTAAATTGAAGCGCCAGTCCGCATCTGTCTCTTTAGTTTACGACGTAGGTGGTTGCGGAATCCACGTCGATCCATCCTCCACCTACTTTGACATCAAGCTCACGAAGTCCGTCCAAGGGTGGAGGGACAAATGGTTCTACGTCCGTGATCAGAAGGCCAAAGATGAGCACTTTGGACTCGCACCCTTCGATCCCGCGACTCCATGCAAGAATATGCGCTCCTGGAAAAACGTAGTTATGCCTGGCGAACTCGCGGAGACAGACGTGATGTATCAACGCGTCTGCGACCTTGAGAGTCGCATTGGCAAAGAGGAGGGAGGCTGCGCTCTCATCCGAACTTGGCTGCGCCATCGTGTCCAGCCCCTGCAGGCCAGAGTCCACCCAATGTTTCAATGGGCTGGCGCTAATGATGCCACTCGCGTGTCTGCCGATGGCATGTCCGCGAGTGAGGTGGACAAGAGGGTTCGACTGGTCATGAAGTACACTGCCAAGGATGTGCTTCCTAGTGAGCCAGTTGTTCCTCCCTTTGACGCTTTGAATCCTCCTCCTGAGGTATAGTTGTGCTACGCAGTAGCTTATTTTGTCGATTGCTTTTCTGTTGCTTACTTGATTTTTGTTGATTTTTGTTGTCTGTATGCAGGATTGGGCGGTGTCGCCTTGTATGCCTCCTCTCCCTGAGGGGGTTATTCCTCGCGAAGCTTTGGAAGAGGATGAGTCTGAGTCGACTGTCCCTTCTGATGTGGAGGAGGAAGCCCCCGAGTCCGAGAGTCCGGACACTCGCAAGCGTTCACGCAGCGAGGATTCTGACGCGTCGTCTCCTTTGACTCCAGAAGGTACGGTCGTTGGCGCGGAGTCGCCAATTCCTGCCGTCCCTATGAGGGCTGTGGCACCGTCTTCTCGCAAGAAGATGCGATTGCCTAAGGAGTCTTCATCGGAGTCGGCGGAGGCCACGTTTGATTTTGACAAGTTTGACTGGTAAGTTTTCGAGTTCATTTGTTCTTCTCTGTTTTCTTCTTGTTGGCTTGCCCTGGAGTTTGCCCTTTCTGAACGTGGGTTTTATCTTGTAGTCAAGATGCGTCGTCATCTTCTGGCGTCGTCGAATTTTTAAAGGAGTCTGGAGTCGCGACCTCAATGGCCAAGAAAGAGGTCGAGCATGCTCCTTCCCCTCTAGTGGCGGCCCACTCCGGGCACAACTCTTCCAGCTCTCCTCACGCAGGGGAGCATCGAATGGTTGCCCGGATGACGGCACAACAAACATCTTTGGAGTCATTGGAGGACCATGTAAATCTAGTTGTTTCCTCCTTTGTAGTGCTTTAATCGACGTTATCTGTTGCCTCTGCTGATTCCTTGGTTGTGCGACAGCTCCTTGTAAAGGAAGTCGCGCACTTGGCAGAGCAAGTGATGGCGATGGGCCGCCAGCATGCAATGCTGGAGACGCGTCACCGCGTGATTGAAAGTGAGTGTTCTACACTTATTCTTCTTCGTCTTCTCTTTTTGGTGTAGTCGACTGATAATCAACTTTCGATTACCGTGTAGCTGAACATAGCGCCTTATTGCGTAACATCGCCACCTTGGAGAAGACACTGGCCGCGGCTGTGAAGGGTCGCGATGAGGCAATCGCAGCGCGTGACGAGGCACATAAGCGTGAAGAGGATCTGCGTGCTTCCTTTGCGGCCAGGGAAAAGTTGTTCGAAGAACAACTGTTCTCAATCGCCAAGGCTCTCTCAGGTACCTTTGCTTGTGGATATTGTTGTCCTTTTTTGCATCTAGTGTTTTTGCTGGTGGCGCTGAAGTTTTGATCCATGTGTGGGTTCATGTACAGATGCTGGCGATTTGAGCTTTGACCCGTAGGCTCTTCGTCGCGATGACGCTCTGGCAGGTGCGGTGTCTGCAGTCGAGGACCGTAGCGTCGCCGTCCAAGATACACTTTCCAAGGCCAAGGTCGCCCTCAGTCGCCTCTGGGAGGAGTTGATGCCAAAGGCGGAGATGGTCGATAATATGGACGAGCTGATGGAGTCACTCACCAGGGGTGTGTCTTCCACCTACAAGAACTCCCTCCGCGCGGCTGGCGCGTCCATGTCACTCGCCTGGTGCAGGCCCACGAAGTCGAGATCGATCCCTTCGCGGTGTCGAAGGTGATGCATGTTGGCGCAGACGGTCAGCAGGTAGTCTTTGCTCCTTTCGCGACTGCCTGTGGCAAATATGGGCATCACTTGATAAATAATGTTTCGAAGTACTCGGAGGAGCTCCAACGTGCCAAGAAGGCGGCGAAGGCTTCGGCTTTAGGGGCCGGCGGAAAGTCAGTGGCGTCTAACACTACCACGGACTTGATGAAGCCCCCGAAGCCATCGAAGTCGAAGAAGCCAGCTGCTCCGTAGTTAGCTTTTGTAATAGTTGATTAATTGTCATTTTGTTTAAGAACATGCATGCTGGCGAGTGTGTCTATTGAAACTTATGCCGGTCTTGAATGCATCTGACCCTTTTGTCTTTGTGTTGATTTGGTCGTCTTATTTGCTTCTATCTTGACTTGTGGTAGGGTACATCAAGTGATCCTATGAGGGGAAACCAGGACTCGCCAACTCTTGATGATACCGTGGCACCACCGCGCTCCAGGGTAGAGGAGTTGTCTTTGCTTTCGCGACTTCGTGATCGCGTGAAGCAGCTGGAGCGTGAGTTTCCCGTGATCCGCGGTAGTGCGGACGTGTGGAAGTCGAAGGCGGAAAAAGCCGCCGCCTGAGAGCAATATCTGCTTGACGAGGTGGCGCATCTAGGCGACCAATTCAAGTGTTAGTTTGCTTGTTCTCATCTTTTCTTTGTAGTCGCTCGCAGTGGTACGTTGTACTCATGCTGCTAGTGCTGCTTCGTGTAGTTGTTAGCGCGCGTCATCTGCAGGAGGAGAAAGATAGAATTGATATTCGCCTACATGATCTCACCGAGGAGCAGCTTAAAGAGAGTGGATACTTCTGAGTAGATCATGATTGTGCGACTACGCTGGCGACCCTGCAGGATCGCGCATCGTGAGTGCTGCTCTTCCTGAAGAAGTCACAGTCATGCTTGAAGAACATTTGTCGGGTGATGTTCCCGCTAGATGATACTCCATCAAGCCTGTTGGCCCTTCTTGCCAAATTTCAAGATCTGTCCGCGGTTCACGAATGCGTGAGGCAACAGTTGGTGGATGGTGCCAAGGCTGCTCTCTCAATGGTGCGATTGCACAGGCCTGACGTAGATGTCGCCGCCGTTGCGTCTGGGCCACCAGTGCCGCCAGCAGGTTCTGCTTGGAATATGGTGCCGCACTACCAGGCGGTGGACCGCCCAGCAGAAGAGATCGTCGACTTCTTTGAGGAACAAACCAACATTCTTCTACTGCCGTAGTAGCCTTTTTTGTATCCTGCCCATAAGTGTACTTGTGTTGTAAAGTTCGTATAGGTCTTGTAAATAATTTGTTGTCGTATGTGCATAAAGAATTTTGTTAGCATGAAGTGCGTTGCACTATGCGAGTCCTTTTCGTTAGCCTGGCCATGTTTTATCTCAGTCCCTTGTCAACCTGTCAGGTGCGTTGCAGCTGGATGAGGTTGTGTTTAAGGGTTTCGATTGATGTACCAGCTACTCAGGGTATCGCGTTTTGGTTCGAAGAACAGATGTGTATAGGGTGGCGTAGCCCCTGAGTATATAAATTGAAAAAGTAAAGGAGAACACAGAGTTTTGGGGCACTTAGTTTTTATTTATTCGAAGAACAGTGCGAGGTACAAAGTGTGGCTAAGTAGCCTTGGATGAGTAGCCTTATTTGTATTGTAAAAGTAAAAACGACTAAGGGTAGAAGCGTCGCAACTGTGTGACGTTCCAGGGGTTGGAGTATGCGACTCCTGTCTCTAAATCTTGAAGGCGATAGGCGCCACCTGGGATTACTTCTGTAATCACGTACGGTCCTTCCCAGGGGGACTCGAGGTTGAGATGCCCCTGCTGCTTCAGTCGTAAGACCAGGTCACCTTCGATAAAGGATCTGGGGCGAAGCCTCCTACTGTGGTAGTTGCGCAGGTTCTGCTGATAGATCGTGGATCTTTCTGTGGCGATTTCTTTTGCTTCGTCAAGGAGGTCGACGGAGTCTTCGAGTGCGAGGGATGACTCCTGTTCGTTGTAGGCGACCACGCATGGCGCTTTGTACAGTACTTCGGCGGGTAGCACTGCCTCTGCTCCGTGCACCATAAAGAATGGCGTGTAGCCCGTGGCGCTGTTTGGAGTTGTACGTAGGCTCTAGAGTACGGATTGCAGTTCATCCGGCCAGCAACCCGCGACTTGTTCGAGTGGTCGGAGGAGTCGCTTCTTGATGCCGCTACAGACGAGCCCGTTTGCCTTTTCCACCTGACCGTTGGTCTGTGGATGCCCTACTGAGGCGTAGCTGATGTTGATCCCTAGGTTATCGCAGAATTTTTGGAACTCCTTGGATGTGAAGTTCGTCCCCTTGTCGGTGATGATGCTGTGTGGCACCCCGAAGCGGTAGACGATGGACTCAAAGAATTTGACTGCGCTGTGCGCGGATTGGCTGGTTACTGGCATGGCCTCAATCCACTTGGTGAATTTGTCGACTGCGACCAAGAGGTAGACGTAGCCTCCTCGCGAGGATCTTGGAAGCTTGCCGACCATGTCGAGCCCCCACTGTGCGAAGGGCTAGGCTAATGGGATTGGCCGTAGCTCTGCGCCTGGTGCGTGTGGCTTGTCCGCGAATCGCTGGCAAGCATTGCATTTTTGGACTATGTCCTTGGCGTCGCGCATGGCCGTGGGCCAGTAAAATCTAGCTCGTAGAGCTTTGGCAACGAGGGCGCGACTGCCGGCATGGTGCCCGCAGGTCCCTTCATGGATGTCAAGGAGAACTGCTCTTTTGTCGGCCATGGAGACGCATCGTTGGAGTACTCCTGTGATGCTGCGTTTATACAGTTCGCCGTTGATAACAGCGAATGCCTTGGATCGCCGCGCGATGTGCCGTGCATCTGTCGGATCATCCGGTAACCTCTTGCTGAGGAGGTACGTAATGTACGGCTGCGTCCAGGATTGCTCGATCATCATGACGCTCATTGGTCCCTCGAGCCCTGTGTCCAGCTCCAAGTCATCGAGTGCCATTGGCTCATTGGGTGGCGTAGCCCCCGAGTCCGTTGCTGCGCTTGTTTTCTTCTCTGTGGCCTTTGGCTTGATGGAGCGTTCACAGATGCGCTCGAGAAATACCCCAGGTGGTATGGGGGCGCAGGTAGAGCCTATGTTGGCGAGTGCGTCTGCCTCTTCGTTGCTTTCGCGACCTACATGCCGTAGCTCGCAACCGTCGAAGTCTCCTTCGAGTGTGTCGTAGAGGTCGTGGTACGCGATCATGTTGTCGTTCAGTGCGTCGCACTCATGCATTGTTTGGTTGACGACCAACTTGGAGTCGCCATATATGATGAGCCTCTTGGCGCCGCAAGCTTTTGCCATCCTCATCCCATGCAACAGGGCCTCGTATTCAGCTTCGTTGTTGGAGGCTGTGAACTGCATTCGCAGGATATACTTCAGCTTGTCCCCTTGAGGTGACGTCAGTATGACACCTGCGCCTGCTCCGTCTTTCCGCTTGGACCCATCAAAGTACATTATCCAGAGGTAGGACATATCTGGCTTGTCCGAGAGCTAGTTCTCCATCCAGTGCACGAGGAAGTCAGGGAGAACTTGCGACTTGATTGCGTCGCGCTTTTCGTATGTGATGTCTCGTGGAGACAGCTCTATTCCCCAAAGCGGGACTCGTCCCGTGGCGTCGGGGTTGTTAAGGATATGTCCCAGCGGGGCGTCGTTGACTACCACGATTGGGTGCTCCTGGAAGTAGTGGCGTAGTCGCCGGGCGGTCATGAAGACGCCGTACGCCAGCTTGTGGTAGTGCGGGTACCGCTGTTTTGTTGGCGTGAGGACCCCGCTGAGGTAGTATACTGGGCGTTGTACTCCGTGGACCTTGTTTTCCTCAGCTCGCTCGACGACGAGCACTGTGCTGACCACCTGGTTGGTGGCGGAGATGTACAGCAACAGTGGTTCCCTTTCTCGTGGAGTCACCAGCACTGGCGAAGTGGATAGCAGGCGCTTGAGATCTTCGAATGATTCTTGCGCTTTGTTGGTCCACTCGAATTTTTCAGCTTTGCGGAGGAGCTGGTAGAAGGGCAGCGCCTTTTCACCCATCCGACTGATAAATCGACTGAGGGCCGCGATTCGTCCGGCCAGTTGCTGGACGCCTCTTATGTTCTTCGGCTTCTCCATGGCCAGTATGGCTTTTATCTTCTTCGGGTTCGCCTCGATTCCCCTCACGGAGATGAGATACCCGAGTAGCTGCCTAGATGGTACGCCGAAGGCGCACTTGTCCGGATTGAGCTTGATCCGGTAGCGGTCGAGGTTGGCGAAGGTTTCGCGCAAATCGTCGCTTAGAGAGGCTTCCTCCTTGGTCGTGATTACTATGTCGTCGACATAGACTTGGATGTTGCGACCCAGTTGTTCCTTGAGGCAAGCCTACATGCACCGCTGGTAGGTGGCTCCCGCGTTTTTTAGCCCGAAGGGCATTGTGTTGTAGCAGAACACACCAAAGGGCGTTGTAAACGCTGTTTTCTCTTGATCTTCCTCCTTCATTCGAATTTGATTATAGCCTAAGTAGGCATCGAGGAAGCAGAGACGCTCGCATCCCGCGGTGGAGTCGATGATCTGGTCGATCCGTGGCAGCGGGAAGTGATCCTTTGGGCAGTGCTTGTTCAGTGAAGTGAAGTCCACGCACATCCGCAGGATATCCGTGTCCTTTTTTGGTACCAGCACAGTATTGGCGAGCCAAGTGCTTTCCTTGATCTCGCATATAAACTTGGCCTCAAGGAGTCTGTTGATCTCCATTCCGACTGCCTGCGTTCGTGGCTCAGACAGTCGCCTGATTGTTTGCTTGACTGGCCTTGCGTCGGGGTTAACGCTGAGTGCGTGCTCGGCGAATTCCCTGGGAACTCCTGACATGTCCGCAGGACACCAGGCAAAAATTTCCCAGTGCTCACCGAGGAATTCGACGAGCGCGAGTTCCTATGCGGGACTCAAGTTGTTGGCGATGAGGGCCGTATTGGCGGGATCCGATGGATGGACCTGCACTTTCTTTGTGTGCACAGATGAGCCGAAGGAGAGATCAGGTGGGCTTGGCCTGCTCAGGGGAGGCAGACTGTTGTTTATCGTCTCTTAAAATCTCGCGAGTTCTTCCTGCATGCCGAAGGACTGGGAGATTCTGTTGAATTCTCTGTCACAACTGTCAGATCGCTCAAAGCTCCCGTTGATCGTGATGACGCCGTTGGGACCTAGCATTTTCATCTGCAGGTAGGCGTAGTGGGGCACTTCCATGAACCTAGCGAACGCGACGTGCCCGAGGATGCAGTGGTATTGTAAGGGCCAGTCGACGACCTCAAAGTCAATGCGCTCGCGCCGGAAGTTCTTCGGCGTGCCGAAGATGACGTCGAGGTTGATTTTGCCCAGGGGTATATGCCTTTCCCTGGGACGATGCCGTGGAACGTTGTGTCCGATGCCTCCAGGCAGGTTAGAGGGATCCTCATCGCTCGCAAGGTACTCGCAAATATGAGGTTGATGCCGCTTCCGCCGTCCATGAAGACGCGACTCATGTCGAAACCTCCAATTTGCTCCTCGAGTACGAGGAGGCAATGACCTGGACGAGGTATCTGAGGCGGGTGGTCGCATTTGTCGAAGGTGATGCACGACTCGCTCCCACTGAGATACTCAGTGGTGGATGGTGGCGAGTGCATGGCCAAGTTGACTTGGCGAGTGATGGCCTTCTGCACCCTGTTGGAGGGGCGTCCTTTTTGGATCATCATGGTACCCATGGCCCGTGGGTACGGTTCTCCTCCGTGGTGCTGGTCCGGTGCGGCTCCGTTCGGGGGTGGACCAGGTGGTGGTGGTGCGCCATGTGCCACGGCGCCTGGAGCGGCTCCGTAGCCTCTTTCGACTGCATTGCGGTTCATCCGAACCAATCCCTCGTGTAGCTTGAGGAACTCGCGGCAGTCTTTGAGGAGGTGGCTGGACTTTCTCTTGCCATCATGCTTGTCGATGTAGAAGTGTACCGTGCATGGCCCGGACAGCTTGTCCTCGATGGAGGTCGCCGGTGCCTCATCGCGAGTGCGGCGTTGCCATACTTGCGTGGTTTTCCCGGAGTCGCAGTATCCGCTGTTGCGGTTATCATCGCGTCTATCGGCGTAGCCGGCTGCGACCATGTTGACGTCGTCGTGATCATCGTAGATGCGCATGCGACGCTTGCCTCGGCGGTCGCGTCTGCGTTCGAGTTCCGCCTCCTCGTAGGAGTGAGCGCGATTCTTCACCGAATCTTCTCCATCGGCCCACCGATTCGCGATCTCCATCAGGTGGTCGATGGTCTGGGGCTTTGAGCAGCCCAGCTCCTCCCTGAGCTCTAGGCGGCACTCGCGCGGTCTTCCGAGATGTTTTCCGCGGAGTTCTTGATGATGGACCACCTTTGGATGTAGGAGCGCAACGATTCGCCAGATCTTTGCTGGCAGCATCTCAGCTCTTCGATTGATGCGGGCCGTTTGTACGTGCCCTTAAAGTTGCGCACGAAGCTGTAAACCAGCTCATCCCAACTACGAATGGATCCGCGTGGGAGGTTATTCAGCCATGCCCGAGCGGCGCCCTGCAGCTGTAGCTGCAAGCATTGCATGGCAGTGCTTCGACTGCCTCCGTGGAGTCTAACAGAGGAGATGTGGTCCTCCCGCCAGATCTTGGGGTCCTGTAGACCGTCAAATTTCGGGTTCTCCGATGAGAGTTTAAACCCTTTAGGCATTCGCTTTTGCCTAATTGATCTGCTGAAGCATCTTGCGTCGTAGAGCTCCCCATCTTCTTCTTCCGTGTCAGTCGACCGAGCACGTCGTGCCCTTGATTTGTCGATCTTGCACTGCGTGAGGTCGTCACGCGCATCGTTGTCACGGTCGTGTCGCCGTGAGCGACGGCGCCGAGACAGGTCGTGACTGTCATCGCTAGATGAGGGCGAGGAGTGGCGCTTTGCTAGCGCGTTGCCCTTTTTTGGGTCTGGTGTTGGCTCCTTGTCGAGGGCGGCCTCGATTAATCCCAAGCCCGCGATCGTAGATCGCTGCATGGCAGTTCGGGGATCTCTAGCTGGCGGCTGGTTATTGAGGAGGTACATGGTGGCTGCCGTCACCGCAGCCTGCGGCGTCCTGGGGACCATGTTGCCCCTCGTGTCGACTGTCATAGAGCCGAAGTCGAGGACTTTCGCGGCCTCTATGCGTTCTTGCTCGGTAAGATGAGCCATCCGCGATTGCCTCTTCTTGGCGAGGTACTCGTTGCCCCTTGAGGAGGATCCTCCGTAGGAGGAGAGCCCAGCGCGACGAAGGCTCGATTCGTCCGCTGCCTTTTTACACGCTTCGAGTTGCGCGATTGTTTGCACCTAGCGCTTGAATTCTTCCTTTAGGAGCTAGTAGCCCATTCGCAGTTCTTGCGGGGATCCGAAGGGTAAAGGGGCGCCTCGCAGGGCCTCGCGGCAGCGAGCCCATTCTTTCTCGTTGAGCTTGATCACGACACGTTCGCCGGTTTGCTCATTTATTATGGATGGAGGTTCGGCTGCTCCTCCGTTGTTGACGGGGGCGCGATTGCCACCATTACCGCCGTTGCCACCATTGCCACCGTTACCGGCGTTGGGTGGATCGGTGCCATTGCCAGGGTTGCCACCGTTGTCACGATTGGCAGAGGTGTCACCTGCGTTGATGACGGCGCACATGAAGTGATTGGGGAAGCTGTTGCTTCCACAACTCTCAGATCTGGAACCGTAGGTTCCATCTTCAGTGGCCAGATCGCTCAGATCGGAATCGCGACTGCTGTCGCTGACCGTGTTTTCGACTGTCGTCGGGGCGTTGAGCTTGCTGAGGGTGCCGATCGATGGAGGGAACCATGATGCTGGGGCAATCGCCGGTGCTATCGGCTGATCAGGCATGCGAAGCGTGCCCATCTGACCAACTTGGAAGCGGAAGCTCCCAATCGCCAGGCTGATTCTGTCGCCCACGGACTCGAAGGCCGGGCGGGTGGCTGGCGTGTGGACGGTGAAGTCGAACGCGCCGAAGAGCTGGCGAATCTTCGCTGTTGCAGAGTTGTAGATCGCAGTTGATGGGGCCGAAGAAGCCGCAACATCAGCACTCCCAATTCCCACAGACGGCGCCAATTGACGAGGGTTTAACTCATCAATGCCCATTGTTATGGACTTGGGTTTTGGAGAAGGAGGGAGCGCTGGAGACATCTATCGGCTAGCAAACAAGCACACAGGGGACAAAGATTTACCCAGGTTCAGGCCTCGTAGAGGTCCCTACTCCTGCTTGTCTGCTCGTGGAATTATCGAAGGAATCGAAAGTTACAATGGTGCACAGATGCAATCTGGCGAGGGTTGTGGAAACTAGGGTTGCGTGTGTGTCCTCCTCGCCGCCCCTCCTAGCCTTTATATAGATAGGCTAGGTCTCCGGTAGCAGGTCGAGTCGGTTACAAGTTAGGGTTTTTCCCCTTCAAACTTTCTATCTTTAACTTCTTCTTGTTCTTCAAGCAATCGAGAGTCCGTAGGCCACTCGAGTCCCTTGTTTGGGCCTTGGTGACACCGTGGGCCTGTACGTATTTGGACCGTTTATACCAAGCTCGAGTACCTGTAGGGTATACCCATGTCACCCGGTGATAAATAATACAGTATAAGTAATGGCTGACCACAATAATTAGTACTTAAGTGATGTTTCAACTTGTGTTTATGGTTCAAATATATAGATCATCTGAAGCCATGTAATCAATAAACCTTATTGTGGTACAATAGCACTAGCTTCGTCTCTCTTATTTGAAAGGACAATACTAGATATCAAGGAAAATCTAACACATGAGAGCTGAAACTAAGTAGTTTAATGTATCGAGCGAAGTCAAGCACTGGGTATTGCAATGAACAGTAAATTAGGTTGCATACTGACAGAGTTATAGGGAAGTTTGACAAATAAAGAATTTAGACAACCTTTGGTACCAGGATCAGGAACTACGCAGATATGACAAGATGTGTGCCAATAATGGCTACCTAGCATAAATGAGCTAGCTGTACTGTTAAGCCAACTAGAAGATCACAAGGTCCTGACTTTGTTTACATCTTATCATACTGTAAAGGAAGCAGAGCAAATGTAATCTTATCAATTGATGAAGTTACAATGACTCAGAATAAGATTAGGTGACGCCCAACAAATTAAATCACCAGCAATTAAAAGAGTATCACAAAGTTGATTGCTTGTTTCCTCAAATCACAAACTGCCTGGTGTATAAAGAAAAAGACACAATAAGTAATATGCACAGAATACCAGAAATACAATTGGCAGAACAATATAGATAGAAATTATTTTTCGAACCCAATAAATAATTTACAATGTGACTTGCTTTGTTGCAGCATAACGTACTTGTGGATTTAGTTTCTTTCGCTGATGCCATTTTATCCTTAAAGGAACCACTTGTATTGCGTATCAAGTTGAAGGCTAATTATTTCTACTGACACAAACACAAAAGCTTCGGTACACGGTTATAGCTGATTTTTGTTTCTGTTTTCTGCCTTGCAAAGTATATTGCATTTGAAGTTCAACTTATTTCATTGATGCAATACATCTTTATGGTGTCTAATGTTTGAATGATCTAGTTTTCCACATCAAAACTTATTTTGAAATTGATAGCCTACAGTAGGAGATGACACAAAAATGTTCTTGTAGTTTGCAGGAAATATTGGATTGACACGTCTGCAACAAAATTTTCACACTCTTACATATTGTTAGCTCCTTGGCTGAATTCTGAAAGAACAGCATGGTCTTTGATTAGGAATAATAGGTGTCATGACAAACACCCTCTGACGTCTTCATCAGTGATAGCTCAATGTGAACCAATATAACAACACAAGTACTGCAAATGCCAATCCCATGCATACCATGCGGACTTTCGAAAACAATCTGAAACTAAGATTGAAAATCATAAAGGGGAGTATTGCAAATTACTTGATGCGAACATAACCGAGCCAAGGGCGTCGTGCGGGTCGGTGCCGGCGTCGACGAGACGGGCTCCGGAGGCGACCTCACGTGAGGATGCAGTGGGCGTGCAGGCAGTCTTGGAGCTCCTTGTCCGGTTGGCGCAGTGGAAGCATCGTCGACCGTCGCGTGTGGAGGACGGACGAGTGAGGGGGATGCGGTGGTTGTGGAGACGGGTCCGGAGGAGACCTCCCATGTCGAGGCAGCACAAATGCGTGGAGGGAGCCAGCGGGGATGAGGGCGGCGATGACGGCGGCGAGTGTAGGGACGAGGGCGGCGGGGAGATGAGATATGTTCGATTCTTATCTTTTTGGAGTCCCTCGGTTTGTCAACCTAGATTTTTTTCAGCTGAATTACAAACTGGGCCTGTGGGCCAAATTTTTCTCAGCCACCGGATCAAATTATACTAGTCATATTTGACCACTAGTAAAAGGTACTGTAAAATTTGCCCCCGTCTTATGTACTCGAGTGAGAGCATGCTTCCGGAAGAGCCCTTGAGCAAGCCAGATTCTCGCACCACGCCCAGACGCTTCACCTTGATCCGCACAAGGATGCTCGATGCCGATCCACTCGAGAGGGGTGAGTGGAGTGAGCGGCACGAGCTTGCTAAGTGGGCTCACCGGGGGCTGCCAATAAGCTACGTGGCACGAGCGTCCTTGCCGGAGAGGCACAGGGCTGTGTGGTCGCCGCGGCAGCGGCGGGTAGGTGGCGGTCGTCGCGGCAACAGTGAGGTGGGCGGAGGTCTTCACCAGAGAGACAGAGAGTGAGTGAGGAGTGAGGACGTGTCGATTCGTCCGTATAGAAGACTAGAAAGTTCTGCTTGAGTCGTCCATTCGAGATCGCGTCAATATTCTGTCGTTGCCTACCTAATCTATTCTATTAAAAAGATAGGAAGGACCAGGCATCCCCCGAATGATGGGAGACATCCATCGTCCGCCTCCCGAGCCGTTGGATAGCCCGCACGTGAGCGTCCCAGATTGGCTGCTGCTTGGCTCGCTTCCGTGCCAAAAAACTTTCAGAGCGCCCCGCACGTCCTCCTTTCGTCCTACTAGCTAGCCTCGCCTCTGCTCGCGGAAAAGCTTGCGCCATTGACGTCGCTCCTGGAACTAGCAGCACTCCCGTCACTTGCAGCTTTTGTCCTTTCCTTAGAGCAGCAGCAGTTGACATTTGTAGCAGACCGGACTAGCTCGAAGCAGTGACTCCGGCGCTTGTAGCAACAACACCGTTCCATCGCCATCGTGCTCGCAGCATAGCTTGCAGCACCGCCGCTCTCCTTGCATCTTCAACACTGGCTTGTAGAACAACAACGCCGTTTTGTAGCACCCGATGATGCCAATGGTAGCAGTCGTCAACGCCGCTTGTAGCAAGCCGCATAGAAACCGCCGCCGCTTGTAGCAAGCGCTACTGCGACTTGTAGCAACCGCCGCTGCGGACCGCCGCCGTGGCTTGTAGCAGACGTTGGCACTGCTTGTAGCAACCGCCGCGGCCTCTTCTAGCAGTCGTCAGCGCCGCTAGTAGCAGACGCCGGTGCCGCCTGTAGCAAGCTCCGCCGCCGATTGTAGCAGAGCCAGAGCCGCTTGTAGTAATTACCATGTCCCCGGCTAGAAGAGGAGAAGACCGCCCGCAGCAATTTTGGCGCTTTCTCATGCCGCTCGTCGCATGTAGTAGAGCAGCGAGACATGGGTAGCAGCGCCGCATGTAGCAGAGCAGTGAGACATGGGTAGCAACGCCGCTTGTCGTAGGTAGAAGAGCAGCGCGGCGTGGGTAGCAGCACCGTCGGGCGTAGGTAGCAACAGCGCCGGCCGCTCACAGCAGCGCCGCCCTGTTGTACTTAGCAGAGTCACGCTTCGTAGGTAGCAGGTTCGCCTGCCGTAGGTAGCAGAGTTGTGCGCCGTGGGCAGCAGCGCCAACGGCCGTAGGTAGCAGGTCCGACTGCCGTAGCTAGCAGAGTCGTGCGCCGTGGGCAGCGACGGCGCCTCCCACTTGTAGCAGCGCCGCCGGCCGTAGGTAGCAGGTCCGACTGCCGTAGGTAGCAAAGTCATGCGTCGTGGGCAACCGCCGCTTGGAGCGCCACCGGCCATACATGGCAGAATCGTGCGCCGTAAGTAGCAGCGTTGCGGGCCCTGTGTAGCAGGGTCGCCGGCGTTGAGGTCCTACATGGGAGGAATAGGCTTGGGAACAAAGACGGAAAACGGCAGAGCTTGGATGGAATAGGGATGGAGGCGTGGCGTGGCGCATCTACGCCGAGAACGTCGGATAGAGGCGGCGGGAAAGATGTAGTAGATCAGGAGCAGCGATGAGTGGGCTGGTGACTAGAAGAGAGGGGTCCATCGCTGTCTCTCGCAAACATCGTCCGGGGTTATGTATCATTTTCCTAAAAAGATTGGCGTCGTTCGTTGCATACCGAGTTTTCCGTCTGCCTTTTTCTTCCCGGTTTTGCCCCTGGCTGTTCTAATCTATTTACCCACGCTGCCACTGCAAAGTCAATCAATCGGAAACATGAAACATCCCCGTGAAACCACTTCCTCCCGTCTATCCCCTTCTCGCACAGGAAGCAGGCCGGCGCACTGGGCGCGACGGAGTTTGTCGCGCGAAGCTGGCCTGGCCGGGGATACGAGCATGCGTGAGGGCGGCCGCCGACGACGGAGTGGGGCGGGGCAGAGATCGAAGGCGAGCGGCCGGACGCCTCGGGGAAGGGGATCGAAGGGCCGTGCCGGATGCCGGCTGACTCGCTAGCGTCGAAGGTATACCACCGCCAAGTCAAAACTGCCACCACAAGTCACAGATACCGGGTCGTTCTTTTTGGTCGGGATCCTCGAGCGGCAGGGACATGAGGCGACGCTGGGAGGAGGACGCCATGGAACCTGGCTCGAGTGTGAAGAGCTCGTGGAGGGGCACGCGTGCTTGGAGTCGAGGCAGAGGGGAGAGGTGCGGGGTCGGAGACGAGGCAGAGGTAGGCCGCGTCGAGCAGCGGTCGGAGACGGAGAGGGCCCTCGGTGGCGGCGCTCGGTCCTTGGCGGCGTAGGGGATGCTGCAGGTGGGGCGGGGCGCGCCGGCGAGCTTGTCATCCAGGGAAGGCGACGGTGATGACCTGCGGTAGCTGGCGGCCAACCCATCAGTCAGATCGGGCGCCTAAGGTTCCCCCTCCCACCGGCTGGCGATGTCTACCTCCTCCATCTCCGGCGGCAGCAGCCCAGGCGGCTTGTCGTCCAACGCCATCATCGAGTGGCTGCAGTACCAGATGGGCTACCCGCCGCGCTCCCTGCACTGGAGCAGCTGCGCAAGATCGAGGACGAGGAGAATTTTTGGCTGCGCTTCAGATCGGTGGGCAGGAAAAGCAGCGTGGTTGAGGGATTTTTCCTTTCTTGGAGGCGAAAAGGAAGTCGCAGCAGATGTTGAACACATGGAGGCACAAAAGCTCGTGTTGATGCTCCTACGGGAGAATGGGGATTTTCCAGAGGAGTCTAGGCTGTTGGGCGTGGTGATGCCGGACAGAGAGTGGATTTTTTTCCTCGTTTAATGCTACTGGGTCTCATGTACAGTATCCTAAATTTAGCATTGGTGAGGCTGGAGTGAGAAATCAAATTTAGCATCGATGCCGACAGTGAGTGATGTGACAATTTAACATTTGGCACACCGAGGAGGGTGATCTTAGGGAATGCAAATTGTTTTTGTGGTTTGCTAGATTTATTTGAATGGCTACCAGCATGAATTCTTCCATAAAATTGCCTTTTCTAATATTTGGGAATCCTGTGAAATTCTCGAGCTATGGAGATTTTACTGCAGAAACATGACAAAAATTAGTTCTAATAAAACTTAAAAAGATTGAGTTATGCAAATATCCGCTTACATCAGCGGCTTGTAGCAATGGAATTATTGATGACTCCAAAAGCATATTCTATACAAATCAAACCATAGTAACGTGCCTTTAGCTAAAAGTGATAAGCAGTAGTAGCATGGAGAGAGATGTAAGAGAAGATTTGTCACCATAAGATGGAGAACAACACATGTTTGTATTATATCGCTGCAACGCGCAGGCACTTAGCTAACAAATTAATGATAGGAGATCAAATTGATGCTACATTTTGGTTTTCAGTTTTGCTGCTCGCTCTATTACTTACTACTATAGGAATGCCTGAAAATCATCAACTTAGTACTTACTGCCAATACTTTTCTGACAATATAGAAATGCAGGATAATATACTTCTACTGATAGAATTAATAGAAATTGTCACTCACTATTGGATATTAATAGGAAAATACAAGGTTTGATTTATTACAAGGTATGTTCAGGTTGATGGCACCCATCTGCATGGGGATTATATACTCGCGCTACATTGTGGTCTTCAATTTTTGAGCTTGCCAATCTGTCGATAGAAATGATTGAGAATGTAGGGGCTGATATTTATTGACTGTCACTACTTTACTGATTCTATTAAGAATGCAAGTAAATTTACTGATATAATTGCTTGAAGCTATCACTCTTCAGAGTTGAGTTTTGATGGGAACAAGTTTAGATGTAGATGCCATCCAAAAAATCGACACGTAGTAGACATAGGGACTATGCGCACGCTACATTGTGGTTTGCAGACTGCTTAATTAACCGATGACTACTTATACTCAGTGGTGAGTACACTTGGACCAGAGAGCACTTGTGCAGGTTCTACTCGTGAATTGAGACATTCAGATGTGAACAGTACATAGAGTAGGGAGATGCACTGGAAATGTTTTGTGCAGATTGCATGCGTGTATGATTTGGTTGAATGCAAGTGAATCACGAGTGCATGTGTGTATGATTTGGTTGAATGCAAGTGAATCATCGCCAAGTGAAATTGTACATGTCTGGTGAATCGGTGAAGACAAAAATGTCCCTACGCGTCACCCTGGATCAGTGACCGAGCAGTGCTCCGCCCTCGCTGGAACCTGTGCTACAGGGAGGCACAATCGTCAGTGAGGGGGCCAAGCAGGGCACTGACCAGTGTCGCGGAGGGCACCGAGGGCATGAACTTGGGCAGACGGAGCAGGGCCTGCCAGGAACGTCGGGGTTGAGGTTCTCGGACTTGGGGTCGCGCGGCAGGTGGAGCACAAGGAGGGCGATAACGCTGTGCTCGAGAAAAGGAGGCGGCCTAGCGTCGCATGAGGTGGAGGCAGAGTAGGAGCTGAAGGGAGGTGTGGTGGAGCACAATGAGGCAGGGAGTGGTGAGGTGGTTGCGGCCATCGATGATGGTGGGGCACATGATCATGGTGCACCGAGGGCGAGGTGTACAGTGCCACTATCATAGGTGAGCAGGAGGGTGGAAGCGGGTGCCGTGGAAGCTCGGAGACGCAAGGGACACATGATGGAGGTCCACGAGGCCGACCAAGATGGGGCTCGCACATAGTCGCTCGAGAGGATGCGGGCGTCACGGTCGGCCAGAAGAGAGTGAGGGAGGAGGCCAAGGATCAGATGGCAAAATCTAATCCGACGATAGGGCTATAAACTAGAAAAGACCAGGGGAGCCCATGTGGGCTCTAAGGTTTGCACCGGCTAGGCCTAAGGCTGGTTTGGTCAGGCCAGCACTAGTCAGATGATAGGGTGGACTATGCCTGGTAGGCTGGCTGCCCCTCTCTCTTTCTAAAAGATTTTTTTGCTAATTTCCTATTTGTTTTAAAATAATCTTGCAAAAAATTAGGCAAGGAAAATAAAAATAAAAATAGGGTTTTAATGTGAGATGAAAGAGGGGATTTCTTAAAAAAATCGGCACATGAAATATAACATGACAAATTCAAAGGTGCAATAAACTAAGTATAACAAAATATTCTTACTCCGTTCGAAAAAACATTTCAAAATATTAGAGCATTGCATTTAGCGTAAGTGTTGGTATATTTATCTAAATTAATTCTTTCGTAACTGTGACAACACACGGGCATTCAACTAGTTTATGTTAAATGAGCTCGAGCTCCACCAAAAGTCTAATGACCTGTTTAACACAATATAGTGGAGTGTGTCTAATGCTTTGCTTATATAACTTAACTTGATGGAATCATCACGTAGGTACACTGGCTAATCGAGCTTCGTTGACATAACTTTTGTGGTCACATCACATAGATATATCAGCCAATTGAACATATTTGACAAAATTGGGCTACAATAGGTCCACAGGACTTGATTTGATATACTCCCTCCGTTTGAAAATAATTGACTTTGAGTTGCCTAGATTCGATCTAGGCACGTTTTAGTGTATACGTACATTCGAATTTAGATAAACTTAATTCTAGACACGTTTTACTGTATACATACATTCAAATCTAGATAAACTTAAGTCACTTATTTTCGGACGAGAGATTAGATCATATTATATATATATATGATCTTTTTAGGGAGCTTTTATTAACTCAAGGTAGGATTTGTATGATGTAAGCCAAATTACTTTGGAGGGACATCCTGGTTACCGATGCCTCGAGATGGAGGGGTCTGATGGCGCAATGGGCTTTCGAGACCTAAATTTAATCCTCACTGCTGTAGGCTCACCCTAACCTGATAAATCAGTTTGTATGGCGACCGCCTGCATTTGTACCGTTCCTGCGATAGTTAGCTACAATCCCAATACGCTTTCCCACAACCGACTCGCATCGTCCCCAACTCTAGATTTAGGTCGACGATCCTTAGTCACAGGACATGACAATGTTGCCTGTTTCCGGCTATTATGGTCGTGCGTCTCGTAGTCTGAATAGCATTAGAAGACTTTTACACCTTAGTTATCAATAGTTCATAAAAGATGAATATCAACATAATGTAAAAGAATTCGATTCAACTGAATAAGTTAACGAGGTAATCCCAATTGTTTTAGGATCAATGTATTCACTTGGGATTCAAAATCTCAAAAGTTTCTCTTCGTCATACTACAATAAAGTGGTATATGCCTATTTGCTCTTTGCACATTCGCTCTTTTTCTTGTTTATTTTTCTTTTCTTTTGCATATATGCTCACACTTTTGTTTTAAGTGTTGTACAAAGAAGCTAACCATATATTCCACCTTATGTAGGAATTCAAAGTTCAACAATCTCAATTATCAAATTCCAACTGTATATGAAGCATTCTTATGACTTGGAGATCCTACCTCTATTTGGATAGCGCTTTCATTTTCCTTTGTTCAAGGTTTTTCTTTTAACTTAATTGAATAGATAATTTTTTTTTGTGAATCAAACCACAAACTTACAGCATGTTGACCAAATTATCTTTATGTGTTCCATTAATACCAATGGTGTGGAAGACTCCTATTGCTATCATCAAGTGTAAGTAAAATCATACTCAAGCCGTTCATATATCAATAAAGCAAACACAAACTCAATATTGCTCCATATATAATAATAAACTCGGAATTTCATAAAAGAGATCGACTATTCCTGAAGGAAATTCTAATGATGCAAACTTTATTTCTAGTTTGAACTAATGCAAAAACTGTAATATAAAACTTATAAGAAATATTACAAGGTCTTTAAAGATCTTCCCAAGTTTGAAATTAAGCCAGGCGGGATCAATTAACTCATTGCGGGTACCTATTCCTACTCTTGGGTAGATAGAGCATCGCCTTCTTCCTTTACGTTGCCCACTTTAACTATGCATTCAAAGCGAATGCTCAACTTGGCCATGTCGTATTGGAGCTTCAACATTTTCCTCTTGAGGAATTTATTCTCATCTGTTAACTCAAAGACAGTTTTAATTAAGAAACCAACTCTACCATCGATTGCATCGACCTTCTTTTCAAGGTCTTTGCTCATCATCCAGTAGGAGGCAATCCCTTCTCCAATTGTTTCAACACATGCTTTAGAAGCCTTTTCTAACTCACAGATCTTATCATGAATCTCATCTTGCCGCACCTTCTTAGGTTTAAGAGGTGATGGACCAAGAGGAGGTTTATAATAGGATCATATGTTGTAGCGATACGGATTCGGGAGGTACTCATCCTTGTTCCTTCCCCGCTCAGCTTGTCTCACCATCTCCATCCTCTGTGGGAATAGGTCCTCCCAATTTGGGAGAGGCTTGATCTCTAGGCCGCATGATGATGACGATCCTTTAGGTTCTGCTTCCTCGATCCTCTTCACGGGCTTCTCATCTTTCTTCTTCTAGATCTGGTTAACGTGGAAGGGTTACATGGCGTCACTGCACGAATATTATTAGAGGGATTTTATAGGGATGGCGAGGATTTTTCGAGGCTGGAGGCTGTAGCTCTTTTGTGGATGGAAGCGTTGACGTCGCAACAACTATACGGCAGGAACTATACGGCTGGAATTTTTATTCCCGCCATATAGTTGGTCGTTAAACTTTCTGTGTCCACCAAAAAATTTATGCCTCTCCAAGTATTCTTTATTAATCTGAAACTTAACGAAATATCGAGTTTTGACAGAGAAATTCCATCTTATACTTTCGACCAATTTTGGCATCATCAATCTTCCTTCTTCTTTGCTAGTCGTTCTTATTAAAAATAATACTCAAACTAGACTTTAACTGAAAATTTAAAAACTTACTTAACCTTTATTTCATATGGGTTGCCTCCCATGAAGCGCTCTTTTATGGTCAATAACTTGACCATAGTACCGCTCATTCCGTCTTGAGTCCATTCTTCTTGTAATTCCGTTCTTCGTATATTTTCGCTTTATCGCTTCTTTGGGGGTGCTCAATTCTATTGTGATCGCACTTATATCTTCTTTCACCCGATAATGCTTCAAGCATTGACCATTTACCACCCATGCAAGAGAGGGTGTTTTTCCTGGGAGCTTCAGTGCTCCCGATGAATAGGCTTCTTCAACTACATATGGACCTTCCCACTTCGACCTAAGTTTTCCTGGAAACAACTTAAGACGAGAATTATAGAGCAACACTTTGTCTCCACTTTAAAAAATATATTCTCTATTTTTCTATCATGCCATCTTTTAACCTTTTCCTTAAACAACATAGCATTCTCATAGGCTTCACTTCTAAACTCATCTAAAGCATGCATATCTAATAAACGCTTTTCCCCTGCTGCTTTGAGATCCTACTTTAGATTCTTGATTGCCCAAAAAGCTTGGTGTTCTAGTTCTAATGGTAGATGGCATGCCTTACCATACACCATCTTATAAGGTGTCATACCCATTGGATTTTTAAACGCAATATGGTATGCCCATATAGTGTTATTTAACTTGTATAACTAATCTTTTCTTGATTTGTCTACCGTCTTCTCGAGTATGGTCTTCAGTTCTCTATTTGAGAGTTCCACTTGACCACTTGTTTGGGGATGATATGGTGAACAACGCGGTGAGTTACTCCATACTTGTTGAGGATTTTCTTGAAAGTCCCTTTCATAAAATGAGAACCACCATCAGTAATTAAAAATCTAGAAACTCGAAACCTGTGGAATATGACATCCTTGATCATCTTCACTAAGGTAGATGCATCTGCATGATTTGTTGGGATAGCTTCAACCCACTTAGTAACATAGTCAACAACAACAAGAATATGAGTATAACCGTTTGAGTCTGTAAATGGCCCCATGTAATCCATTCCCCATACATCAAAGGGTTCAATTATTATACTATAATTAATTGCCATTTCTTGTCTCCTACCTATATTACCTCTTCTTTGGCAAGCATCGCAATATTCCACATACATGTGTGCATCCTTGAGCAAGGTGGTCCAATAGAATCCGGATTGAGGTACCTTTAGAGCAGTCCTTTTACCTGCATGATGCCCTCCATATGGACTGTCATGACAAGCCTTCAATATCGCATTCATTTCGTGATTAGGAACACACTTCTGAATCATTTCGTCAAGTCCATGATGATATTGATACGGATCATCCCAAAAGTAATATTTAAGATCATTAAAGAATTGCATTCTTTTATTTCTTGACATATCGGGAGGTAAAACTTTTGTTGCTAGATAGTTAACATAATTTGCATACCATGGATCAACAATTTTCTACCTTTGTCAAATATTCTCCCGGAAATGATTCATTAATAGGTACGAGGTCATTAATTATTCCCTCCATCCTAGAGAGATGATCTGCTACCGGATTATCCTTACCCCTCCTATCTACTATTTGGAAATCATATTGTTGTAGTAATAAAACCCACCTAATCAACCTAGGCTTAGCATCTTTTTTCACAAGCAGGTGATGCAAAGCTTGGTGATCCGTTTGAATTACTACCTTAGAATTAATTATGTAAGATTTAAATTTGTCGCAAGCAAAAAATATAGCTAGAAACTCTTTTTCCGTAGTAGAAATGTTTTTGAATCTTATTAAGAGGTCTACTAGCATAATAAATAATATTTAAATTTTTTCCATCTCGCTATCCCAATACAACCCCTAAAGCATAAACACTAGCATCACACATAATTTCGAAAGGTTCATCCCACTTTGGAGGTTGCATGATAGGTGCTGAAACTAGTTTATCTTTAAGGTTCTCAAATGCTGCAATGCAGTCATGGTATAAATAGAATGGAGTTTCTTTATCAAGAAGATTGGTAAGGGGCATAGCTAGTTTAGCAAAATCTTTTATAAACCACTTATAAAATCCTGCATGTCCTAGAAACATTTTTAAGCTTTTAATGTCCTGAGGTATTGGGAGATTTTCTATAGCATTTATATTAGTTTTATCTATTTCTATTCCCTTCTTCGAAACCTTGTGCCCGAAAACTTTACCTTCTCTTTCCATGAAACGGCATTGCTCCCAATTCAAAACCAAGTTTGATTGCCTGCATCTCTGCAAAACTCTGGTCAGATTGTAGAGAAAATTATCAAAAGTTGTTCCACAAACAATAAAATCGTTTGTTAGGACTTCCATAGTCTTCTCAACAAAATCATCAAAAATCTTTAGAACACATTCCTAAAAAGTTGCTGTTGCATTACATAAGCCAAATGGAATTAATCTATAAGCATATGTGCCATAAGGACAAGTAAAAGTTGTTTTCTCTTGATCTTCTGGCTGTATGGCAATTTGAGAATATCTAGAATAACCATCAAGAAAACAAAAATAAGAATTATTACTAAGTCTTTCGAGAATTTTATCCATGAACGGTATAGGTTTATGATTCTTTCGTGTCTCACGATTTAGTTTCCTAAATTCAATGCACATACGATATTCTACAATTAGTCTCATAGGAACTAGCTCACCTTCCTCATTCATAGCAACATCAAGACCTCCTTGTCTTGGTATGCAATGAGCTGGGCTAACCCACGTACTGTCAGAAATAAGATATATTATGCCAGCATCAAGTAAGCGTATTACTTCTTTTCTTACTACCTCCTACATCTTAGGATTAAGCCTTCTTTGCGTATCTACTATTGGTTCAACATCATTAAGCATGGTAATCTTATGTGTTACGATAGATGGATCTATTCCTTTAATATTACTCAATGTATATCCAAAGGCTTCACGATGCTTAACCAAAACTAAAATAAGTTTATTCGTTTCATTTTATGATAGATTCTTGCTAATAATAATAGGACATTTATTTTCATTATCTAAAAACTAATATCTCATATTGTTTGGAAGTTTTTTCAATTCTATTGGTGGAGGTTCTTTATCTCCTGTTCTTACCAATTCTTCATAATCATGTGGATTTTGTGCTTCCGGAATTGAATCGAGGTAATCATCCATGTCTTCTTTCTTCTCATCATCCGGTGCTTCTTCCCAATTAATCAAGCTCCTTTCTAATTCATCTTGTGGAGTGCTAAAATGAATTACCGCTAGCTTGGCAATAGTCTTTTCTTCATTGATATCCTCCACTTCATATGGCCTCTTTTTTAGTTTGGCAAAGTGGAATGTCATTTCCTCTTCCCCAAACTTTAGTGAAATAGTTTCCTTCTGATTATCTACTCGAGCTTTGGTGATGGAAATAAATGGCATGCCTAAAAGAATAGGGCAAAAAGAATCTCGAGGCATATCAACAATATGAAAATCAAGGGGGTACATGAGTGAGCCAATAAAGACATAGATATTTCTGATTACTCCTTCCGGTTTTATATTGGTTCTATTAGAAAATTTAATAATAGTGTCTACTGTTGAGAATATGCCCTAGAGGCAATCATGGTTGATGATATTTGCCAAAGTATTCATAAAGTAAAGTTGTCCTTGTATGAACATCAGATATGTATCACTGAATATGTGATTCAGTTGTGGGACTATATATTCATGATTGTTCATACTAGACTGTCCTTGGTCGTTGAGGTTGTGCTGGACACACAACTTAGACCAATGTGCAGGTCGGCTCATGACACGGTTCCACTTGTCATGGGCATGGTGATGGTATTCCGACTTACACTGATTCGGCTAAAGAGTTTAGCGAGTCAGGCTGACCCATAGTTGAGATGCAACGAGCATGTTGTCATTTGCAGTCTCAAGCAATGGAATCCTTTGACCTGAGGTGATTGCATGATCTGAGTTGTGGATCGCCAACTTAGGTTCTATCAAACGTTGTTCCGTAAATGGGCAGTTATAAAGGTAGAGTTCGGGTTGGTTGTGAAGCAAGCTGCGTGACGTGGATTACCAAGATGGGATCTTCCCCTCCGTAATGGAGAGATATTCTCTGGGCCCTCTCGTGTGATATGATTCGGAAGCATGGCCATGCGCTGCTCAGTTAAGTGTTAACTGAGGAGTCAGACTAAGAGTTAGTCTAGTGAATCACATATCATGGTACGGGAAGAGAGTTAAGCTATTTAAGGGATGACAACTACTCGCCTATAGCTTAACAGATATATCGTGTGGCAAAGGGACTTAGACAAAAGTCATATTGAAGGTTCATATTCTGACTTTACGGCACTTCGGAGTTGGCACGTCTTGCTAGAGGCCGCTACCATCTATCGACTTGAGACCGAGTGGTCATGGGAGTGAGTTGGACTCAAAGCCATGACGGGATACTTGGAGGAGTAGCTCATGTCACGTCCAGGTGTACGTGAACCTACAGGGTCACACACTTAAGGGTAAGGAGCCCATGTGGATTAGATCCATATGGAGATTGGAGTACAACCTAGATAAGCCTCAAGTGTTGAGCCCAACTAGGAGTGTATATAAGTGGAGTGACAAGGGATAGTCCCTGACCTAGCCGTCACTCTCTCCACTTCCATTTCGGGCTAGACATGATCTAGCAATCCTCTGTTCGAAGCTCCTTCCTGTATATGTGGATACCGGTAGAGGCGTTGCACGTGCGGCGCTGGAGACAGGGAAGCTCGTGGGGATCTAGCGAATGAGTTCGTGGGATCCAAAGAAGTTGTCTGTGGGATTCAGAGGGCTGTCCGAGGGATTGTTCGGCACTGCTTCGACGCGCTACATCAACTTCCGCATCTGCGCATCTAGCGGTAATCTCGTGGCCTAACCTAAGCTGGAACTTGGGAGTACCACGTTAGGGAAAAAGTTTTTTTATCTCTCTATGGCCCAACAGTGGTATCAGAGCGAAAGCTTCTGGTTTTAGGCTCTAGATCTGTGCGTATGTGATATGCACGAGGTGGTGGATAGGATCCACTTAGGGTTTCGGTGGTCGATCTATGAGCTAGATCGGTTTTGTGCAAGATTGATTGGATCAATCGCACTTGGGGGTGCATGGAAGATCAGGTGCGGATGATCAATGCGATTGGTTAGATCTGCACAGGGATCATATTTGGGTAAAAGTGTTTTATCCAATGAAGGAATCCATGGTTCGGAATGTAGATTAGATGTCATTGCGCATTAGATGTCGTTGTGAGTTTCACTGCACCGGTAGATATTGTATCTATGCATAACTTGTTTTTGTAGGAAGCTATGAATGGTATGGCTTATGTGCATGTGATGTGTGTAATCCATATGTGATTTGTGTATCATGGGTTTGTCAGCCGACTGGAGCCAAAGTGTTGTCACTGTTATTGTATAACGACCTGCGTGTCGGCATGCGATGTCATCTTCTTGTATATTCCTTAGTGCTAGTGTAGCATGTTTGGAGGACTTGAAGGACACGACAGCCAAAGGCATGACGAACAGGTTCATGGAGATGGAGATCACCATGAAGAGAGCCATACCATTTCACATTATAATTGGATTATTTTGTGAGATTGTTATGTCTCTAGTTTTACCTCTATGAGATAGTGGTTAAACTTTAATCCCTCAAAGAAGGTCTAATCGGTCTCCCCGCCGGTGCTGCACCATCACAAGTCAGACATTCTTGGTAGTGGGCTCATTAAATTGAGGTGCTGCCAATTCTTTTCGACTAGATGGGTTCGAGTCGGACTCTTACATCGGAAGCACTTGGTAAGCTAGACAGGTCTATCACAACGGTTGTGGGGCTCGGTGAGAGGGCGGTCGGGAGCCAGGGCATGTGATGTCACCCGACCAACAGGAGTTGCATGAGGTGCGATTGGCAAGGAGTTGCCTACCTAGATCACTTGACGGCTAGCGGTGATGCTAAAGCTCACTAGCCGGCTTGCTTATTTAGGGTCCTGAATCACTAAGAAACCATCGAAGGGGTGTTGGTTCTAGTGGGAGCATAAGTATTAAAATGTTTAATACACCTGCTCTTTTATGAATACTTGTCTTAAGTGTGTTGCATATTTCTATTGTAGATAATGGCACCTAGTAGCAGTCTCCCTCAGTTATCCAGTTTTGCTTTGAGGACCTTTCTAGAGAAAGATAAACTTAATGGGACAAACTTCACCAACTGGTATCGTAATCTGAGAATTGTTCTCAAACAAGAAAAGAGGGACCATGTTCTAGACAACCCCCTTCCAGATGTGCCGGATGAGAATGTGAGTGTGGCAACAACCAATGCCTACTGTAGAACATGTGATGAGTCTACAAAAATTAGCTGTCTTATGCTTGCTCACATGGAACCGGACTTGCAACAGCAGTTCGAGAATGTTGAGGCCTACGATATGATCGAAATCCTCAAAAGCATGTTCCAGGCTCAGGCAAAGACCGAGAGGTATCAAGTATCTCAAGCTTTGCTGAGTTGTAAGCTTAAGGATGGTGATCCACTGAGTCCGCGTGTAATCAAGATGGTTGGTTATGTGCAGTCTCTAGAAAGGCTTGGCTTCCCCATTAGCGAAGAGTTTGCTACGGATATAATTCTGAACTCTCTTCCTAGTGTGTATGGCCAGTTCATATCGAACTACCACATGCATGGTATGGATAAGAAGCTCACTGAATTACATGGGATGCTTAAGTAGGCAGAGGTTGATCGCAAGAAAGGTACTAGCCAAGTGTTGGTGGTACAGAATAAGGCTAAGTTTAAGAAGAGTTCTTGGACTAAGAAGAAGAAGGCTAAGTCAGGAGGTAATGCTCAGGATGAGATCCCAAGCGTTTCCTCAGGGACTAAGTCATCTCCTTCAGCCGGTTCCGCTTGCTTCTATTGCAAGGCGGATGGCCACTGGAAGAGGAATTGCAACAAGTATTTGGCGGATAAAGCCAAGAGTGGAGGTGTGACTTCCAACTCAGGTACACTTGTTTTCAACGTTATAGACCTTTATCTTGCTGATGCACCCTGTAGTTCTTGGGTATATGATACTGGATCAGTCATTCATATCTGCAACTCGTTGCGGGGACTGGTAAGAACTAGGGGTGTAGCAAGAGGCGAGGTTGACATTCGAGTCGGCAACAAAGCAAGAGTTGCTACATTGGAAGTCGGCACGATGCAACTTCATTTACCTTCAGGATTCTTAATGGAACTAAATAATTGCTATTATGTTCCAGTGCTTAGTCGAAACTTCATTTCTGCCTCATGTTTGATGAGACAAGGCTATGAGTCTAATATTAAGAACAATGTTGTTCTTTATATTTGAATAATATGTTTCACGGCTTTGCACCCGTTTAGAACGGGTTGTTTATTTTGAATCTAGATGGTGGGTCGGTCTATAACATAAATGTGAAAAGGTTGAAACCAAATGATCTGAATATGACTTACTTTTGGCACTATCGACTTGGTCATATAAGTTGGAAACGCATGAAGAAGCTCCATGATGATGGAATCCTAACTTCGTTCGACTTGGAGTCGTTCGAGACATGCGAATCCTGCCTTTTGGGCAAGATGACCAAGACACCTTTTGCAAGGAGTTGTGAAAGGGCGTCTGACTTGTTGGGACTAGTACATAGTGATGTATGTGGTCCAATGAGCGTGATAGCCAGGGGTGGTTATGAGTACTTCATTACCTTCACTGATGATTTGAGTAGATATGGATATGTCTACTTGATGAAACATAAGTCGGAAGCCTTTGAAAAGTTCAAAGAATTCCAGAATGAAGTACAGAATCAACTCGGCAAGAAAATAAAGTTTCTTCGGTCGGACCGAGGAGGCGAGTACATGAGCCATGAGTTTGATGACCATCTGAAGAGTTGTGGAATAGTTCCTCAGCTCACTCTGCCGGGTACACCGTAGAGGAACGGTGTGTCTGAACGGTGGAATCGGACCTTGTTGGACATGGTATGATCAATGATGAGTCAGACAGATCTACCTTTATCATTTTGGGGTTATTCTCTAGAAACGGCAGCATTCACACTAAACAGAGTACCATCGAAAAATCGATAGAGAAGACACCACATGAGATGTGGACTGGCAAGAAGCCGAGTTTGTCTTTTCTTAAGATTTGGGGTTGTGAAGCATTTGTCAAGCGACTTCAGTCGGACAAGCTTACAGCCAAGTCGGATAAGTGTATTTTCATTGGGTATCCAAGGGAAACATTGGATTACTACTTCTACAACTGAGAAGAGGGCAAAGTGTTTGTCGCTCGGAACGGTGTCTTCCTTGAGAAAGAGTTTCTCAGTCGGGAAGTCAGTGTGAGTATGGTGTGGCTCAAAGAAGTTCGAGAGAAACTGGTCAATAGCGATTTGGCAAAAGCTTTGGAGGTTGAGCCAGTTGTGGTAGCTGAGCCGGCAGCTGCACCTACACTGCGAAGATCGACAAGATTGCGAAATGTTTGTGATGTATTACTGTTAGACAGTGATGAGCCAACAACTTATTCGGAAGCGATGGTGGGTTTTGATTCTAAGTCATGGCTTGGAGCCATGAGATCTGAGTTAAAGTCCATGGATGAAAATCAAGTTTGGAACTTGGTTGATCTGCCAGACGGTGCAACACCCGTCGAGTGCAAATGGGTCTTTAAGAAGAAAACTGATATGGATGGAAACGTTTCTATCTATAAAGCACGACTTGTCGTGAAGGGGTTCAGACAGGTTCAAGGACTTGAATACGATGAGACTTTCTCACCCGTAGCGATGCTTAAATCAATTCGGATCATGTTAGCTATAGCAGCCTATTTTGACTATGAAATATGGCAGATGGATGTCAAAACGGCTTTCCTTAATGGAAAATTAACCGAGGACGTGTATATGATATATCCCGAGGGTTTTGTCGATCCATCTAATGCTGACAAGGTATGCAAACTTCAGAAATCCATTTATAGGTTGAAGCAAGCATCTCGGAGTTGGAACATTCGCTTGTATGAGGTAGTCAAATCGTTTGGCTTCATCAAGAGTGATCATGATGCCCACATGTTATACAAGAAGTTTAGTGGGAGCAAAGTAAACTTTCTAATATTCTATGTGGATGACATATTATTGATTGGAAATGATGCCCACATGTTGCAAGAAACCAAGAAGTTATTGGAAAGGAGTTTCTCAATGAAGGACTTGGGTGAGGCAACTTATATACTAGGAATCAGGATCTATAGAGATAGATCTAGGTGGCTCATTGGATTGATCCAAAGTACATATTTGGACAAAGTGTTGAAGAAGTTCAACATGGAATCGTCTAAGAAGGGGTTCTTACCGATGTTCCATGGCATAAGACTTAGCAAGACTCGATGTCCTTCCACAACTGATGAGCGAAGTAGGATGAGTGCGATTCCGTATGATTTGGCAGTCGGGTCCATCATGTATGCCATGATTTGTACTAGGCCGGATGTTTCCTATGCTCTGAGTGTTGTGAGAAGATACCGGCTGACCCTAGAGAAATCCGCTGGACAGCAGTTAAGAACATTCATAAGTACTTGAGAAGGACTAAGGATGTGTTCCTAGTTTATGGCGGTGAGGTTGAACTCAGTGTAAGGGGTTACACGGATGCGAGTTACCTTACTGACTTAGATGATTCTCGTTTGCAATCTGGATACGTGTTTGTAATGAACGTAGGGGTTGTGAGCTGGAAGAGTTTCAAGCAAGAGACTGTGTCTGCATCTACAACAGAAGCTGAGTATATTGCTGCCTCAGAGACGGCAAAGGAAGCTGTTTGGATCAGGAACTTCCTGATTGATCTTGGTGTGGTTTAGGGCTCGTCCAACCCATTAGACGTGTATTGTGACAACAATGGTGCTACTGCACAAGCCAAGGAACCTAGATATCACCAGAAGAACAAACATATACTCATGCGATACCACCTAATTCGCCAGTTCGTGGATCAAGGTGATATCAAGCTATGCAAAGTACACACGGATGCAAACGTTGCAGATCCGTTGACAAAGCCACTTCCACAGCCTAAGCATGAGGCACACGTAAGAGCCATGGGCATTAGATGCCTAGACATGTGATGTCGGGATGATTGACTCTAGTGCAAGTGGAAGACTGTTGGGAATATGCCCTAGAGGCAATCATGGTTGATGATATTTCCCAAAGTATTCATAAAGTAAAGTTGTCCTCGTATGAACATCAAATATGTATCACTGAATACGTGATTCAGTTGTGGGGCTATATATTCATGGTTGTTCATACTAGATTGTCCTTGGTCATTGAGGTTGTGCTGGACACACAACTTAGACCAATGTGTAGGTCGGCTGATGACACGGTTCCACTTGTCATGGGCATGGTGATGCTATTCCGACTTACACTGATTCAGCTAAACAGTTTAGCGAGTCGGACTGACCCATAGTTGAGATGCAACGAGCATGTTGTCATTTGCAGTCTCAAGCAATGGAATCCTTTGACCTGAGGTGATTGCATGATCCGAGTTGTGGATCGCCAACTTAGGTTCTATCAAACACTCTTCCGTAAATGGGCAGTTATAAAGGTAGAGTTCGGGTTGGTTGTGAAGCAAGCTGCGTGACGTGGATTACCAAGATGGGATTTGCCCCTCCGTAATGGAGAGATATTCTCTAGGCCCTCTCGTGTGATATGATTCAGAAGCATGGCCATGCGTTACTCAGTTAAGTGTTAACTGAGGAGTCGGACTAAGAGTTAGTCCAGTGAATCACATATCATGGTACGGGAAGAAAGTTAAGCTATTTAAGGGATGCCAACTACTCGCCTATAGCTTAACAAATATATCGTGTGGCAAAGGGATTTAGACGAAAGTCACATTAAAGGTTCGTCTTCTGACTTTACGGCACTTGGGAGTTGGCATGTCTTGCTAGAGGCCGCTGCCATCTATCGACTTGAGACCGAGTGTTCATGGGAGTGAGTTTGTCACATCCCAAGATTTCAAAAATTGGGACTAGAAAATAAAATTGCTTTTGCATGTCATTCATAATTTGCATCTATGCAATTTTTTTTGCAAGAATTGAATTTCAAAAAACCCTAACCCAAATCGGTTTTGTAATTAATCCTATGAGGATTAGATAAGGATTTTATAAATCCGATATTTTTGAACTACACAAAGTGATCAAAAATAATCCTAAAATAATCTACAGGATTTTAGAAAAATTTAGAAATAAAAATCATCTCATTTGAAGGTTATATGAAAAAGATATAAAGAAAATAAGAAATAGAAAAAGAATAAAAACAAAACAAAAAACAAAAAAACAAACCTATCCTACCCGGCCAGCCGAAGCGGCCCAGCCCACCTAATATCTCCCTAACTAACGCTCGCGCACAGCCGCCAGCGAGCATGAGCGGCCCATCTCCCTCTCACCTACTCTAACGCACGCGCGCAAGCCAGCAAGCCAGCGCAGCCCGCCAACAGCCCAGCCGCCACGTTGCACGCCAGCCCGCTTCCCCTCTCTGCGACTGACGAGCTGACCCCACCGTGTCATCGTCCTCCTCTCGTCTCTATCGTGTTCGTGAGACCCTCCGACAGAATTCGCGACAAAATCGGGCACACCCATTCGCGATTTTGGCCGCCTCTACGCGCATGGGCCCTCTATATATTCTCCCTCTTCTGATTCCTGCGTTTTTTCGCTGATTATGAACCCTAGAACCCCATCGTCGAGCTCCCGATCCCGCCGCCATTGACGCCGCCACAGAGCTCCCAGATTGACCGCGAATCAGTGGATTTCGTCGCCCCCTTGCCTCCCTTTTTACCTCTATCCGGCTCCCCTTGATGCACGGCATCTCTCTGACCCTTTCCCCTCCTCTACAACGCACCGGAGCACCGCTGATTGGTCGCCGGAGCACCGCCGGAGCCGAGCACGTCCAACTGCACTCCGCCATTGCCTAGGGAAGCGCCGCACCTCGCCGAGACCACCACTGTGACCTCGCACTTCATGGACCTCGTCGCCGACCCCGGAGATCGCCGGAACCTCCTGAAGCATCACCGACCGAACTGCTACCGCTGCCATCCGCCGTCATCTTCGTCGTCGCCGGTGAGCTCCTAGACGAACAGCTCCCCCACTGTCCGATCGTATCTGGACGGTGCAGATTAGATCCCAGAACGGGCCAGTACCAGTCTGCCGCGTGGAGCCCGTGTGTGAGCCACGTAAGCGTCGCGTCGGCATTGACCTGCCCAGTCAATAGCTGCGTCAGCGCGGCATATTCTAGGGAATATTCCATTTTAAATTGAAATAGAATAAAATATGCAGAAAACGATTATAACTTTTAAAATTAATATAAAACGATTTACATATCCAAAAATAGCAAATAATATACTATTGGAAAGATAATTTTGTGTAAAGTATTAATATGTAATTGTAACAGACATTTACTGTAATTATTTGTCGTGATTATTTAATTACTTTATTACTCTTTTTGAAGAAATTAATTCATAGAAAATAAACTACAGATCAAAAAAATACAAATGATATACCCCTGGATTCATAAAATTGTGTAGAACATGATTCTGGAATAAAATTACAAGTTTACAGTACAAATAATTCTTCACATATTAAAAGCTTATTGTAGTATTTTAATTATAGAAAATGATCTGTAAACTATTTTGACCTGAAGCCTTTTGCTCCAGGTTATAAATTGAAACCTCTATCCAGGAGTTTTTTTTACCATAAATTAACAATATTGTTTACAATAGAATCCAATTTAAATTGAATAAAACTTTTTAAATGGATCTAACTAATGCAATAAATGGTTTTGATGCATTAAAAAAGCCCTCCATGCATTCCATCGGTAGATATAATGACCAGAGAATCTAAGTATGCTACTGGATCTATTATTAAATTGTCATACATGCATTGATTCATCATTGTTTTATTGTATTGTTGCATAGTTGCTTGTTTGCAATGTTTTGAATGTTGTATTTGTTGTGATTTGTCTGAAGCAATAGATTGCGAGGAGTGTGACTGTTGCGATTGTGACAAGTGCAACGATTGAAATTGTGAGGATTGTTTGAACGACTACATCAACAAAAGGCAAGTGGCACTATCATAAATGTCCTACGTATTTTCCTATGCATTGTAGTTGTTTTTAGTAGAGTTGCATGTATAGGAATATTTTACACTATAAGCTATGCTATGTCCTATTTAGGATATCCTTTTGTATCTTGGTTAGTGAAAACATCGTAGTTGTAGTATGCTTAGCCCTGCTTTAGATTCGTGGTGGAATATCATGTTATGAGTATTATGAGGTATTGGAAAAAAGATATGGTTTATATAATAAAACAAGTACTCAATGAATCGACTGGGTGGAATGTGAATACTCAGTTGTAAATAAAGTGACAACGAATGGGACCGTATCTTTGGCTGCCTCTCTCGTGTGTGCACTAGAAGAAGACCACCTAGGACCCTAGAGATTGAACATGTTTCTCGTACAGTGGCTTCCGTGTACATCCACATGCTAATATGGGCTCTGGCTTAGTTAATTACATAGTGGAAGACCCTTTGCACTGGTACCTCTTCAGGTTAACTAGAATTGTGTAATGGAGGTTATATCATTTGCATTGGTGCCTGTTAGACGTGCTACATTGTATATTGGGAGGACTTCTATGGAAAGACTTCGTCACATTCTCAAATCTGCCGGTATACCAATTGGTGTGTACTAATCTAGTGGCCACTGGTGGTGTCAAGACGAGATTGTGTCGTGTGGATAAAGTATACAACTTCTGCAGCAGATATAAATCTAATCGATTAGCCGTGTCCCCGGTTATGGACAATATTGAGCAACTAAGGCCTGAAGCTTATGGATGATCTCGACATTCCAATTTCTTAATAAAATTTGATGGTTTGAACATGGGAATAGGAGCACTTGGTGTTGGCCAATGTGTTCAGACAATTTTCAGAAAGGATTAAAACAGTTATGAAAAGATAGGATAAGATTATTGCTTTATGCAAATGAGCCTCAAACTCCACCTAGCCAAATATGCATGTAATTGATAGGTTCCATTTTATATCCACATACTAGTGACACTTGCTAATACATTCAAAGTATTGACCCTTCGGGGCTGCTACGTTTTATATTGCAGGTTATATCGATTATGAGTGATCGAATAGGTCGTGGTACTCCACTCAACAGTTGTTCGCCTGTGGCACAATTGAAGATGGAGCCTACTATCTGTTTATGCTTCCGTATGCTACTTTGTTATTTGAGCTAGCCTTTGATCTAAGCACTATGTAATAATTGCAATTCTGGATTATTCGATGTAATAATGATGTACTGTTATATTGTTGGTATTCAACTGTACTGTGTGTGCCAGTGAACCGATCCAGGGATTGGCACTATACACAGGAACTCTGTCTTATCAGGCGAGGGTGTTACAAGATGGTATCAAAGCAGTGTGTTGACTGTAGGATCGTGACCTAGGATTGGAATAGGAAAACCATATGAATTATAAGGACTATTTCATTATATCTATTCTCATCTTACAATCCTTTCTAGTACCTTCTTACCACTTCAATTTCCATACTCTTCTCTTTTAAAACATAGAAGGAAGTCTATTGATATGGATGAACTCAGAATTTTGTACTTATTAGATTCTTGTAATTCTTGATCTATCCTTTCTAATCTCACCTTGTTCAAAACTGGTAGATGAACACTTTCGAGAAAGCGCGAGATTAAAAGATAGTTAGATGATGTCTACCATATAGTTTTGATAGGATTTCGTTTAGATATAACAATCGATTATTGCAAGAACTTGCAGGATAATTGGTTTAATATGTTTATGTTATGCTATTTGATACCCCGAAGTTTCAGAATATTTTTGATAGTTTTCATAATATGTTAATGAAGGTTTTGATTAGAAATTCGTGATATTTTTGATGCAGTTTTCTGCCTGACCTGTTATACCGCGCGATTTTTCATTTCTTACTGGTAACTCTGATTGAGCTCATATTTTAGGATCTGGTTATAAATTTTCTGTAGTATATGCAAAAAAATTGGCTAAAATTCCTGATAAATTTTAGGGGCCCAGAAAAATTCGTGAACACTGCTGTAGTTTCTGGACAGATTCTGTCCATTGCTTTTGAGATTGTAGATTCACCCCAAACGAATTTTATTCAAATGAAAACTGTTTTGTGGATGGTATGCCAGTAAAACAAAACTTCTGGAACATAATCAAAATTATTTTGGCTTGAGTGTTTCTTGTTATGATTGTTTGCTTGTGTGCCTATTGTCTGCTTCATATAGTAGTGGGTAGTAATACTTCTCTTAGACCTTTTCTATCTATAACTCATCTATGCTATCACAACAGATGCCTCCCCATCGCCAACCTGATAATATTGCTCAGCTAGTGGCATCTCAGACTCAACTAGCACAGGTGATGACCCAGTTCATCGCCGCCCAGAACAACAACAACCCATCCCAAGTGGATGCACTCACTAGGTTCCTAAAACTGAGACCACAAAAATTCTCAAGCGCACCTGAGCCTATGATAACACTTGATTGGCTGCGCTCGGTGAATAAGGATTTGGTAACAGTTGGATGCACAGATGAAGAGACAGTGAGATTTGCTGCTCACTTGCTTGAAGGACAGGCTGCCACATGGTGGGATACTTTTCAGATCACCCACCCTATTGATATAGTCACTTGGGATATGTTCGAGGAAGGATTCAAGATGAACCATGTGTCATCTGGAGTTATGAGCCTGAAGAGAATGGAATTCCGTGACCTGCGCCAGAACAATCATACAGTGTCGAAGTATATAGAAGAATTCACCAATTTGTCTCGCTATACCCCGGAGGATGTTGACACTGATGATAAACGGAAGGAGAGATTTCTGGATGGACTGAGTGATGAGCTCTCTGTTCAGCTATCAGTAGTTTATGCTCCCACTTTCCAGGATCTAATAGACAAAGCTAGGATTCTCGAAGACAAACAGAAGCAGGTCGAGAGCTGCAAGAGGAAGCACAACAACAACTGCAACTCCGGATCACATCGGAGGATTTGTACTTTCCATAATGGGAATGGAAATTTTGGAGCTTACATGCATGAAGGCAATGGACACAACCACCGTGGAGGTAATGAGGATAACCAACATGGAGGGAATGAACATGACCACTATGGGCACAAGGACCACATCAACCACGATGGAATTATCAATAGTAATGGGGATAATCATGACAATGATGATGGAAATAAGGGTCATAACCATCACAACAAACCCAAAAAGAGGGATATAAGCCAACTACAGTGCTACAATTGCAAGGAACTAGGACACTATGCATCAGACTGTCCTGAGAAGAAAAAGGAGAAGGTTGAGAAGAAGAGGAAGGAAGCAAAGAAGAAAAAGAAGGCTGGAAATCCTAATATGGAGAAGCCCAATCCAATTCAAAAAGGGAATGTGAACCGCCTGAACTTTGACCAACTCTTCGATGGAGGAATTGTTGAAGAGCTAGATGATGAAGATAATAAGCTTTAGTCAACCCCTCTCCAACGTTCATGCCTTTCGATACAATGCATCTCAGCCAATCAAAAAATCCCAGGATGATGATTTGGTAGCAACTTTGATATGCCAAGCAGCTCACAGATTGCAAGTGAACACTAGATAAGCAACATAGACGGTTTTCTTTTAAGGGTGATAGCACCCTGGTGTATCCCGAACCTAATTCTTTCTAGCCTTTCCGAATCTCGGGACGAGATTCCTTTTAAAGGTGGTAGTCTGTCACATCCCAAGATTTCAAAAATTGGGACTAGAAAACAAAATTACTTTTGCATGTCATTCATAAGCATTGCATTTGCATCCATGCAAAAATTTTTTTTGCAAGAATTGAATTTCAAAAAAACCTAACCCAAATCCGTTTTGCAATTAATCCTATGAGGATTAAATAAGGATTTTATAAATCCGATATGTTTGAACTACACAAAGTGATCAAAAATAATCCATTTTAGTAAAATTTAGAAATAAAAATCATCTCATTTGGAGGTTGTATGAAAAAGATATAAAGAAAATAAGAAATAGAAAAAGAATAAAAACAAAAGAAAAAACAAATAAACCAACCTACCCTACCCGGCCAGCCGAAGCGGCCCAGCCCACCTAATCCCTCCCTAACTAACGCTCGCGCGTAGCCGCCAGCGAGCACGAGCGGCCCATCTCCCTCTCACCTACTCTAATGCGCGCGCACAAGCCAGCAAGCCAGCGCAGCCCGCCAACGGCCCAGCCGCCACGCAGCACGCCAGCCCGCTTCCCCTCTCTGTGACTGACGAGCTGACCCCACCGTGTCATCGTCCTCCTCTCGTCTCTATCGTGTTCGTGACGAACACCGACCCCTAGACCGAATTCGCGACAAAATCGGGCACACCCGTTCGCGATTTTGCCCGCCTCTGCGCGCATGGGCCCTCTATATATTCTCCCTCTTCCGATTCCTGCGTTTATTTCGCCGATTACGAACCCTAGAACCCCATCGTTGAGCTCCCGATCCCGCCGCCATTGAGGCCGCCGCAGAGCTCCCAGATCGACCGCGAATCGGTGGATTCCGTCGCCCCCTTGCCTCCCTTTTTACCTCTATCCGGCTCCCCTTGATGCACGACATCTCTCTGACCCTTTCCCCTCCTCTGCAGCGCACCGGAGCACCGCCGATTGCTCGTCGGAGCACCGCCGGAGCCGAGCACGTCCAGCTGCACTCCGCCATCGCCTAGGGAAGCGCCGTACCTCGCCGAGACCACCACTGTGACCTCCGCTCGCCACCACACTTCGTGGACCTCGTCACCGACCCCGGAGATCGCCGGAACCTCCTGAAGCATCGCAGACCCAACCACTACCGCCGCCATCATCTTCATCGTCGTTGGTGAGCTCCTGGACGAACAGCTCCCCCACCGTCCGATCGTCTCTGGACGATGCAGATTAGATCCCAGAACGGGCCAGTACCAGCCTGCCGCGTGGAGCCCGTGTGTACACCACGTAAGCGTCGCGTCGGCATTGACCTGCCCAATCAACAGCTGCGTCAGCACGGCATATTCTAGGGAATATTCCCTTTTAAATTGAAATAAAATAAAATATGCAAAAAAGATTATAACTTTTAAAATTCATATAAAATGATTTACAGATCCAAATAGCAAATAATATACCGTAGGAAAGATAATTTTGTGTAGAGTATTAATATGTAATTGTAACAGACATTTTCTATAAGTATTTGTCGTCATTATTTAATTAATTTATTACTCTTTTTGGAGAAATTAATCCGTAGAAAATAAACTACAGATCAGAAAAATACAAATGATACACCCCTGGATTCACAAAATTGTGTAGACCATGATTCAGGAATAAAATTACAAGTTTACAGTACAAATAATTCTTCACATATTAAAAGGCTTATTGTAGTATTATAATTATAGAAAATGATCTGTACACTATTTTGACCTGAATCCTTTTGCTCTAGGTTGTAAATTGAAACCTCCATCTAGGAGTATTTTTACCATAAATTAACAATATTGTTTACAATAGAATCCAATTTAAATTGAATAAAACTTGTTAAATGGATCTAACTAATGCAATAAATGGTTTTGATGCATTAAAAAAAGCCCTCCATGCATTCCATCAGTAGATATAATGATCAGAGAACCTAAGTATTTTGCTCGATCTATTATTAAATTGGCATGCATGCATTGATTCATCATTGTTTTATTGTATTGTTGCATAGTTGCTTGTTTGCAATGTTTTGAATGTTGTATTTGTTGTGATTTGTCCGAAGCAATAGATTGCAAGGAGTGTGACTATTGCGATTGTGACAAGTGCAACGATTGCAATTGTGAGGATTGGTTGAACGACTACATCAACTAAAGGCAAGTGGCACTATCATAAATGTCCTACTTATTTTCCTATGCATTGTAGTTGTTTAGTAGAGTTGCATGTGTAGGAATATTTTGCACTATAAGCTATGCTATGTCCTATTTAGGATATCCTTTTGTATCTTGGTTAGTGGAAACATCGTAGTTGTAGTATGCTTAGCCCTGCTATAGATTCGTGGTGGAATATCATGTTATGAGTATTATGAGGTATTGGAAAAAGGATATGGTTTATATAATAAAACAAGTACTCAATGAATTGCCTGGGTGGAATGTGAATACTCAGTTGTGAATAAAGTGGCAACGAAGGGGACCGTATCTTTGGATGCCTCTCTCGTGTGTGCACTAGATGAAGACCACCTAGGATCGTAGAGATTGAACATGTTTCTCGTACAGTGGCTTCCGTGTATAACCACATGCTAATATGGGCTCTAGCTTAGTTAATTACATAGTGGAAGACCCTTTGCATTGGTACCTCTTCAGGTTAACTAGAATTTTGTAATGGAGGTTATATCCTTTGCATTGGTGCCTGTTAGACGTGCTAGAATTGTGTATTGGGAGGACTTCTATAGAAAGACTTCGTCACATTCTCGAATCTACCGGTATACCAATTGGTGTGTACTAATCCAGCGGCCACTGGTGGCGTCAAGACGAGATTGTGTCGTGTGGGTAAAGTGTACAACTTCTGTAGAAGATATAAATCTAATAGATTAGCCGTGTCCCAGGTTATGGACAATATTGAGCAACTAAGGCCCGAAGCTTATGGATGATCTCGATATTCCAATTTATTAATAAAATTTAAAGTTTTGAACATGGGAATATAAGCACTTGGTGTTAGCCAATGTGTTCAGACACTTTTCTGAAAGGATTAAAACAGTTTTGAAAAGATAACTGAGCCTCAAACTCCACCTAGCCAAATATGCATGTAATTGATAGGTTCCATTTTATATCCACATACTAGTGACACTTGCCAATACATTCAAAGTATTGACCCTTCGGAGCTGCTACGTTTTATGTTGCAGGTTATATCGATTATGAGTGATCGAATAGGTCGTGGTACTCCACTCAATAGTTGTTAGCCTGTGACACAATTGAAGATGGAGCCTACTATCTGTTTATGCTTCCGTATGCTACTTTGTTATTTGAGCTAGCCTTTGATCTAAGCACTATGTAATAATTGCAATTCTGGATCATTCAGTGTAATAATGATGCAATGTTATATTCTTTGGTATTCAACTGTACTGTGTGTGCCAGTGAACCGATCCAGGAATTGGCACTATACACAGGAACTCAGGCTTATCAAGCGAGGGTGTTACGGTGTTGGACTCAAAGTCATGACGGGATACTTGGAGGAGTAGCTCATGTCGTGTCTAGGTGTACGTGAACCTACAGGGTCATACACTTAAGGGTAAGGAGCCCATGTGGATTAGATCCATATGGAGATTGGAGTACAGCCTAGATGGGCCTTAAGTGTTGAGCCCAACTAGGAGTGTATATAAGTGGAGTAACAAGGGATAGTCCCTGACCTAGTCGTCACTCTCTCCACTTCCATTTCGGGCTAGACAGGATCTAGCAATTCTCTGTCCGAAGCTCCTTCCTGTATGTGTGGATACCGGTAGAGGCATTGCACGTGCGGTGCTGGAGACGGGGAAGCTCGTGGGGATCTGGCGAAGGAGTTCGTGGGATCCAAAGAAGTTGTTCGCGGGATTCGGAGGGCTGTCCGAGGGATCGTTCGGCACTGCTTCGACGCGCTACATCAACTTCCGCATCTGCACGTCTAGTGGTAATCTCGTGGCCTATAACCTGAGCTGGATCTTGGAAGTACCGCGTTAGGGAAAAAGTTTTGTTTATCTCTCGGTGGCCCAACATCTACCTGTTCAACATTTAGATTATTTAAGTTGTAGCGAAGTTCTTGATAAAGTGATGACGGCATAATATTTATGGTGGAAATTGGTTTACAAATTCCACATAAGAAAGTTTCTCCACAATATATAGGGGTCATAGGTTTTGAAGTTTCGTTACCTCGAACCTTACCTTGGATGAATTCTGAAGTTTCACGGTCTAAAGTAACCACTTCATCCTCCACTAGTCATGCCTCCATAAGGTCTTTTATTATAACATTATTTATATTTGTAGCTTCGGAATTCCTTTCTGATTTCTTCAGTCTCTTCTTTATTTGTTCTTCCTCTCTTTGTCTTTTTTCAAAGATTCCCTGTATATGTATCAAGGAGAACTCTTCCATTAGTGCTCTTGCACGCTTCTTTTTTGAGAGGTTTACGAGGTTCTCATTATGTAGGTACCTTCAACTGCCCTGCATAATTCTCAATAATTTTCTTTACTGAGTAAGAATCAATATCGAGGGTCTTAATCATTGTATCTGTCATATCATCTGCAAGGAAATTGTTAATGCAAGCATATTCTGAAAAACTATTTATAATATTTTCCTTATCTTTAGAATTTTCAGTTGCTTCTTTCATTTTTATTATTAGATTCCAAGCCTCATCATAGGTATAAGATAGAAAACTGCCATTTGAAACAGTGTCTAGATTCGTCATATTTTCAATATTTAGCCCTCCATAAAATGTATGGGTGATTAACCAATCAGGTAAATGATGATGGGGGCAATTATCTAGGTAACTTCTATACCTTAGATATCCTTCATATAAGCCTTATATAGGATTATTTTTAAAACTGATAATAATACCTCTCATCCTGTGAGCTTTGCTTTCAGAATAATATTTTGATAGGAACTTAGTTGTCAATTCCTCCCAAGTCCTTGGTGCTTCTGCACAAAAAGATATGTACCAGTTGGAAACATTATTAGAGAGAGTTTGTATAAACAACTAGATTTTCACCATATCAAGATTACAGTCATCGAAAATGAAGGAACTGAGAATGTCTTCAAACAATTGTAAGTGTCCATATGGACTTTCTTCATTGGTTCCTACAAATTTCTTAGAGTGTAATAATTTGAATAATAAAGGATGGATCTCGACTCCATCCGGATTTATGCTTTTGTTGATAGTTATAAAAGCGTCTATGGGCGAACCCATTTTCCTTACTGCCTCAAGCTGGTTTAAATGCTTAGTATTGTCCATTGTTGTGGTCCTGCAACTCAAGTAAGAATTAGTACACCAAAAGGAAATAATTAAAAGTAAAGTGATTTATAGCTCTAAGCTCCCCGGCAACGGTGCCAGAAAATAGCTTGATGAGTGCAAGTGCACAGATCGTTTGTAGCTAGTTTCAAAATAAAGATATCGATCCCACACGGAGCAGTAGGCGAAAGACTAAAATGCTTTTAACTATAACTAAATGAAGTAATTAAGAAATAACTTTAAGATGCAAGATAAATATAGTTGTTTTTGGGTTTTTGGTTGAACAAGGTAATTTAAAGTAAAGCAAAACTTAATGCAGAAAGTAAGAATCGCGTGTGTAATAAAATTTTGGAACTACAATAGGGAAAAGGTGTTCTCAAGGAGTAGCAGATACACTGCTAGCAATTTTGACTAAGTAATCAAGAGTATTATAACAAATATTCTCATAGTGTGTATGTATGTGGCCGGAGCTCCATATATGGATGATTTGCCAGCAACCGCTGCACATATCGTCCTCATAACCACAGTAGACAGTAACCGACAACCATTGAATTACCGCGCTATTAAGGGATTTCTCCCATGGCATGGACATGGCTTGATGAGTTCTCCTTGGTTCCCCAAGTTAGTACGTAAGGAATAACAACAACTTTATAGTCATAGTAAGCGCTATCATCCCTCCGTCTACTAACAAGTAATCTCCTCCATCGAGTCCCCATAAGAGGCAAATATTAAGAAGGTGCACTTCTCCTTAATATGAAGATGAAGACAATTAACACATACACATAATGATGTATAACATAATAATCTCTATCTCATCTCAGTCATATGCTAGGGTTTCTCCATCTCCCCAAGAACTAAAGATCTACTCAGACATGGAGGCAATCAACATCATGGCAATGGTAATGGAAACAATCATAGATGAATAGTACTTGTATAAATCCACCACAAGTATAGGAATTACAACAAGATCTAGAAAAGATGTAGATGGGATGGATGAAGATGGTGTTGATGCAGCGGTGGTTGTTGGAGATCGATGCCTTAGCCTCTCGGATCTGCGCAGGATGAAGATGGATCACTGGCGAATGAGTTCCCCCTCCAGATGCCTTCCGGAGGTGAGGTTTTGATGATTTCTGGGTGTTCTGTATGTCGTCTCCCTGAACCAATTGCACGGGGTGAAACTATTTGACGAGGCGGAGGCGGCGCCAACTATACGGCCGGAGCTATACGGGCGGAAGAAATGCTCCCACCGTATAGTTGGTCGTTGCACTCACTGCCTCCTTTGTTCGCTTCTCGTTTTCTTCTGGTGTTATTAATATTTCACAAATAAGCGATTTATGTTGTTTTTGACTCCTTTTCTCCTCAGTACAAATGCTTCAATAATTGCATTCATTAGATCCATCATCTGTCCTGATCCTAGTGAAAATAGAAATAAAATGTGTAGGCAAGCGCCATAAAATACCGAGATCCTACATCTACAATGCAAAATAATAATATAAAACATGATGCAAATGTGCACTCATCACTAATCCATGAAGAAGCAAAGCACTAAAAGAAACATCGGATGCACTATTTAATACTACGGCAGAAGATCAACATGTTCATGATATGATGCATGACATGGCAAAGATGTGATGCAACTAGGCAATATTAAGCAGAATCAGGATCCTGATAATTAATTAGATGGTTCATGTTGTTTAGGTACCCCACAATTTAAATGTTGTATTAACAAGGCAAAACATGTCATCCGTCCGCTATGCAAATTTTAATAGAGCCAATATAAGACTAGAATAGACCACATATAGTCTCCATGTTTAATTATTAGGTGAATCCACTAAAATCCTCAAACCACATGATATGTGTGCAAACATGAACAATTATATGCAACATGTAGATATCATTTATTATAGAAATATGGGTCTTGAAAAGGGGTCACACATGGGTCTGAAGATCTTGGGGGTTCTGGGTTCGTCGGGGTTCGGGTTCGGTCTTGGTGGGATCGAGGTCTTGCGGTCTGAATGGGGATCGATCTTCGGATTCCATGAAAGAGACCTTGGGACGCGTCACCTTCACCTTTGAGTTTCGGTTACGAGTGACGTTATTGATCTTGGATTGACGCCGGTATTCTTCGGGTCATTCCTTATCCAACCTTCGGAGGTGTCCACCTTGGGTCGACATCGTCGACGAGAAGATCTTGTTCACCATTTATCCGAAGTTCGGAGTACCCGAATTAGATGGCCACACGATGATCACCGCATCCTTGCATCACTGTTTCTTCTGGGACACGCGTAAAGGATCCAGCTACAGGAGGTTAACAAAGGGAGAATAGTGGCACATACAACATGTCTGAATGTAAATAAGTTATAGATATTAGACGGGGCAGAGGCATGCGAGCTCGGCCGATGAGAGGCACACCGCAGGGCAAAGGCAGGGTCGAGCATGCAAGGCCGGAGCTCAAAGAAGCGCAGTGTCAGCGGCCAAGGAGCAGCACCGGGGAGTGGGCGCTTCACAGGAGGAGGACAGTGAGGCGATGAGGTCGGTGGAAGGGTGCCCGTGTTGCTAAGGTTCGAGGACAAGGGAGATAGGGGTAGCGCCGTCGGAGGGACTCTGTCGGGGCTTGCGGAGAAGGCGGAGGGCGCGCGGCCACGCGTTGGTGGTGGTGGCTCCATGGTGCATAGGAGGCATGGAGGAGGTGGCTGCTGGCGGTCTTGACAAAGGCGAGGGAGGCGCTCGCGGGGTAAGGAACTACGAGCGACGATGCAGGAGGGCCTCGGCAGCAGCACTGCGCGAGCCTGAGAGGGGTGGAAGGAGCAGCAGCGGTGCAGGCGCCTAGCAGAGAGGATGGTGATGGAGTGGTTGGGAGCGAGGAAGGAGGCGAGATGGAATCACGAAGGGGATGGGGCTCGTGGCTAGGATGCGTCGAGCGAGCGAGGCAAATGGGTGGGGCCGAGGAAACTTATAGCGGGGAAGGTGGGGCTTGACTGCGAGGAGGGGTTGGGGTCTCGCATGTGTGGTAGTCCAGGTGCGGGCGATAGGGCATGCCGGCGGGGCTTGGCTGCTTGCGGGGTGGGGTCGGGTCAATACAGGGCTTGGGGCGCGTGCACTAGTGTTACGAGTGTTGTGTGCGGTCTGGCGGTGGCGGTTAGGTGTGTGTGGTGTGGGGTGTGGGGATTAGGTTTAGGTCTAGGGTAGGTAGGGCTTAGGGTTGATGGGTTTTGGTCCGGGCCTTCCGGGGTGGTAGGTGGCCTGGCCTACGTGATGGGCTACTTCCCCTGGTAGAAAACAATTTTATTTATTTGTATAAACCAAATATGTTTGTAATTGGGTTTAGACAAACGAAATTACCCAGAGGACCAGGGTTTTATAGTTTGAAATGAAGAAGGGTTTGTTATAAAACAAATATAGTATTTTAGGGGAAAATAGTTTTAGGTTAAATGATGCATGGCCGCCAAGAAACTGAAGCACTACTTCCAAGAGCACTCCACCCAGGTGGTGGCGCTAGCTCCACTTTCGGAGATCATCGGCAACAGAGACACCATAGGCTGGGTGGCGAAGTGAGCAACAGAGCTCGCCGCTCACTACATCCGGTACAAGCCAAGAACGACAAACAAATCTCAACCCTGGCGGATTTCCTCGTAGATTGGGCAGAAACACAGTACCTGCCTCAATGCCCCGACTCCACGCACTGGTGCCCCGACTCCACGCACTGGAAGCTACACTTCGACGGCTCCAAGATGTACGGGGGGCTCGGAGCCGGTGTCGTCATCACCTCTCCAAAAGGAGACCGGCTGGAGTACGTGCTTCGGATCCACTTCCGCGCATCCGACAACGTCGCCGAGTACAAAGCGCTCGTCCATGGCCTCAAAATGGCAAAAGAGATTGGCATCCAGCACATCAATTGCTTCGGCAACTCGGACCTAGTGGTGCAGGAAGTGTCAGGCGACTAGGATGCGAAGGACACAAACATGGCCCTCTACTGCTTCTTCGTGCAGCACCTATGCGCCTCCTTCGCAGGGTGCGAGTTTCACCATGTACCTCGAGCGAGCAACAAGGACGCAGATGCAGTCGCCCGCGTCGGGTCAACAAGGCAAGCAATTCCACCTGGGGTCGCCCTCGAACACCTGTGCAAGCCATCCATCACGCAGTCGCCGAAATCTGACTCCATTGTGCAAGATGCGGACCCGGGGACTGCTGGCTCCAAGCAACCTGAAGCTATAAATAAGGCCCGGGGACTACCACGCCACACCCGGAGACTACCGCGCCACACCAGGGGACTACCGCCTCCATCCCGGGGATTCCGGCTCAAAGGCCACGATAACCCCAGCCAACTCCAATAGCTCGAGGACTGCCGAATCCGTTCTTCCACCCGGTAGGCCGCCTGACGAGCCCGAACCGGCCATATGCAGGGAAATCAAGCTCATCATGGAGACCGTGTACAACATCCGGGAAACCCCTCCATGGGTAAAGCCATTCATGAGATTCATGGCCAAAGGGGAGCTGCCCGACAAAGAGGTTGAGGCAAGGCAAGTGAAGTGAAGAGCAAGTGCGTACACAATCATCAACAACGAGCCGTACAAGCGCAGTGTGGGAGGAATTTATCAGCGCTATGTGAGCCAAGAAGAAGGAATCATGATGCTGGTAGACATTCACCAAGGTGAGTGTGGCCATCACGCTCGTCACAAGCCATAGTGGCAAAGGCATTCCTCCATCGGTTCTACTGGCCTACTGCGCTGGAGGACGCCAAAACAAATGGTGAAGGCATGCAATAGGTACCAGCGATTCAGCCAGCAAAAGTACACTCTGGCTGTAGCCCTCAAGACGATCCCCATCACCCGGCCATTCGTTGTCTAGGTTTGGAAGTGGTAGGTCCCTTCAATACTGCACGATCCGGCATGACACACTTGCTGGTGGCGGTGGACAAGTTCACCAAGTGGATTGAGGCAAAGACCATCAAGACGCTGGATGGGCCAACAGTGGTCAAGTTCTTCACAGATATCATCACGCGCTTCGGCTACCCCAACAACATCATCACTGAAAATGGCACAAACTTCGCCAAAGGAGCTTTCACGTACTTCTGCGGAGACAAGGGTATCTGCCTGGACTTAGCCTCCGTCGCGCACCCCTAGTCGAACAGGCAGTGCGAGCGAGCAAACGGTCTGGTCCTAGCCAGAATCAAGCCACGGCTGATCGAGCCACTGATGAGATCCCCCGGATGCTGGATAGAAGAGCTATCGACTCTATTATGGAGCCTGCACACCACGCCAAACCGCTCCACCGGCTTCACGCCATTCTTCCTCGTCTACGGAGTAGAGGCGGTCCTACGAACTGACATTGAGTTCGACGCACCCCACAAATTGTTATACATAGAGCAGCAAGCTAAGAAGCACGTGAGGATAACGACGATCTCCTTGAAGAGGCATGTGACTTGTCCCTGTTTAGATCCGCCATCTACCAGTAGAACCTGCACCGCTACCTTGCTAGCCGGATCCGCAACGTCTTGTTCCGAGAGGGCGACCTAGTGCTGCGACTCGTACAAGACACCAAGGGGATGCATAAGCTGTCTCCGCCTTGGGAGGCACCATTCATCATGAGCCGAGCGCTACAGAACAACTCATACTACCTCATCGACCCCCGCTAGCCGGCAAAGAACAAAATGGACTGCTCTGGCGAAGAAACTGAGCGCCCGTTGAATGCGAACATGCTTCGCACACTCTACACTTCAATAAGAACCGCATGTATCATGATTTTATGTGATGAACAAGTTGAGGAGCCTCAACACAGTCTCGGGGACTCCTTAATCATTTGGCATTTCTAGCTACATTATTTGGTGTTTTCTAGCTGCATTATTTCTAACCCCGGATCCGGAAGTCTCTCTCGGAGACTCATCGGATGGCCTAGACGGCCGCGCATTCCAGATGGCAAAGTAATGTATACGGATCTAAGGGCTTCCTCTTTGATTCTGGCTGACAGACACCGCAAGAGCAGAAAGGTCGAAGACCCATACATGAAAAGTCACAAGGAAAACAAAAACGTCTGGACGTTCCAGTTGCGCCTACTCACTCAACACCGATTTAGGGAACTCCAAATATGTCTCAATATATAACATATGGGGTGGAATAGTCTGCTATGACCAATTCATACTCTGATCATAAGACATACAACAAAACAGCAAAACAAATGCAACATGGATTGCATGATAATCCTAATATGGGTAGGCTAGCTAGTATTATACACTAGTATCGTACACATAATACTACTGTGTACAAACTTCGCACTATGACCAACCTAAATGATGGTGTCTATGTTATAAGACCTATTACACTGCTCACTATGGAGATAATATCAAGACCAGTCATAGTGGGGAGTAACATAGCCTAGTAACATGCTATGTTACTCCCCACTATGACCAGACTTGGTATTATACACTGCAATAATAAGCAGGACATGAAGATTAAACATAAGCAGTACAAGCATCTACCGTGCAATTAAATAGGCAATTAAGAAAAATATAAGCTATGGTGCTCATTGTCCTATAGTAACCATCATGTAAAATAGTAAACTATGAACTACTTATACGATCAACATAAGACATATCACGAAACAGCCAAAGTAATGCAACAAACATGATAATGCAACCTTTATCACACACAAACTGATCATAAGCCTAATAGTTTACAAGCTGGGAAATTCACCAATTGGTTGCAGTAATAAGGAGGTCAGGACAGTTAAACATGAGCAGTATATGCATCTATATCTTGCCACTAAATAGGCAAGTAGGCAGAATATAACATATGTTGTTGATTGTCCAATAGTAATCACAAGTGTAAAATATTCCACTGTGAACAATTTGTATTTATACTCTGATCATAAGATGTGTTATGAAAAGTAATTATCTGCAAAAAACAAGATAATGCAGCCTTTATCTACAACAAACAATATAACTAAATAGCAGAAAAGCAAGGTAAGTGTTTCCTTGCCTTCAGGTTGTGGTGCCTTTTTCTTACTGCTATTCCTGGCGGAACGCTTAAATCGTGGCATCGAGGCTTGTCAACGGACCTTGGTAGTAGACTGTGTGGACGAGGTGCACGACAAGTAGGCAGACCTTATCGACGGCGATGTGGCAGACCATGTCGACTAGGTGGACCGCAAGGTGCACGGCGAGTAGGCGTACCTTGTAGTCAAGGTGCACGTCGAGTAAGTAGACCTTGACTGCGAGTGGGTAGATCTTGATGATGACATTAACGGATAGTGGGAAGACCTTGACGGCGAGGTGGCAGGCCTTGTCGATGAGGTGCACGGCGAGGTGGCGTACCTTGTCAGCGAGGTGCACGTCGAGTGAGCAGACCTTAACCGCGGGTGGGCAGACCTTGGCGTCCAGGGAGCGGACCTTGATGGAGAGGTGCACGGTGAGTGGGTAGATCTTTATGGAGAGGTGCACATAGAGGTGGAAGATCTTGTGGGTGAGGTTGACGGCGAGGTTGCAGACCTGCGAGCTTGACACTTGGCATGGCTTGGTGGGGAACCGTGAAGGTGACGACGGGCTAGGGTTTGGGCTACCGTGATGGCTAGCTGCTGTCTACTAGAACAAAGGACAATGGCATGGTGAGGAGGGGCATAGGGCAGCGAGGGGCGGAGGGAAGGACGGCGGCGAGTGGAGGATGGGCAGACAATGGCGAGGGTGAGGGCAAGGGAGGAGGCAGAGGACGGCGAGGTGAGGAAAAATGGATCTCGTCCACTTTCGGCGGGGGAGGGGATAAGGATGGTTTCTTTTAGATTACCCAAATGCCCTCTCCGTGAATGATGCATGGCGTTGTGCTGAAGGGTTGATCGCTCTATCGCAGGGACTAGATCCATGTTGTTCACAGAGACCAACACATATATATAGGAAAAAGCAGCTTCCACCATTGCATGTTGCACCAATATAATGTGTGACAGAAGTTGCATCACAGAATCCACTAGTGCGCGGTCATGTAGATATATCAATATGTGGTTTAGGGAAAAGAACATGCATGCAATCACTCTAGCTAGGGGATCCATGTGTCAAATCATCATGGTTATATAGGAGATCGACCAAAAACACATATAGGGAAAGCAGCTTCCACATTGCATGTTGCACCATCACATAATCCACTGGAGTATGTGATATCAATGCTGTGGTTTTGGAAAAGAAACATAATATGCAATGTGCAATGACTCTAGGGGGATCCAAGTGAATCACACACAGGAAATCAACTTCCACAAATGTACATTGCATGCACCAGTGTGACAAAAGTTGTATCACAGAATCCACTGGAGTGTGTGTGGTCATGTAGATATCAATGTGGTTTTGGAAAGAACACATATATGCAATGTGCAATGACTCTAGGGGGATCCAAGTGGCAAACCATCATGGTGTAGAAGCAAAACACACATAGGAAAGCAACTTCCACACAGTGCAATGCAGAGTGTGACAGAGAAGTTGCATCATAGATCCACTGGAGTGTGTATGGTCATGTAGATATCAATGTGGTTTTGGAAAAGAACACACATATGCAATGTGCTATGACTCTAGGGGGGCCCAAGTGGAAAACCATGGTGTATAAGGAAAACACACATAGGAAAGCAACTTCCACACATTGCAATGCATAGTGTGATAGAGAAGTTGCATCACAGATCCACTTGAGTGTGTGTGGTCATGTAGATATCAATGTGGTTTTGGAAAAGAACACATATATGCAATGTGAAAAATGACTCTAGGGGGACCCAAGTGGCAAAACATGGTGTAGAAGCAAAACACACATAGGAAAGCAACTTCCACACATTGTAATGCACCAGTGTGGCAGAGAAGTTGCATCACAGAATCCACTTGAGTGTGTGTGGTCATGTAGATATATATCAATGTGGTTTTGGAAAAGAACACATATATGCAATGTGCAATGACTCTAGGGGGATCCAAGTGGCAAACCATGGTGTAGAAGCAAAACACACATAGGAAAGCAACTTCCACACATTGCAATATTAATGCAGCAGTGTGAAAGAGAGAATAATCCACTAGTGGAGTGTGTGTGGTCATGTAGATATCAATGTGGTCTTGGAAAAGAACACATCCAATGTGGTCATGTGGATCATCACTGACTCTTTAGTGGAGATATCAATGTGGTTTAGGAAAAGAACACATGCAATCACTCTAGGGGATCCATATATATGTGTGCCAAACCACCACATCATGGTCATAGAGACGAAAAAACACATAGGAAAGCATCTTCCAACATTATTGGATGTTGCACTAGTGTGACAGAAGTTGCATCACATAATCCACTGGGGTGTGTGTGGTCATGTATATATCAATGTGGTCCAAGTGGGAAACCATGGTGTAGAAGACCAAAAACACGTAGGAGATAAAGCAACTTCCACATTTCATGCACCAGCGTGATAGAAGTTGCATCATAGAATCACTAGTGGATCAGTAGGCGCAGTGTGTGTGGTCTATGTATCAATGTGGTTTTGGAAAAGAACACATGTAACGTCATGTGGATCATCAATAATGACTCTAGTGGAGATATCAATGTGTGGTTTAGGGAAAAGAACACATGCAATCACTCTAGGGGATCCATATTATATATGTGTCAAACCATCATGGTCATAGAGACCAAAAACACACTAGTGTGACAGAAGTTGAATTACATAATCCACTGGAGTGTGTGTGGTCAAATATCAATGTGGTTTTGGAAAAGAACACATATGAAATGTGCAATGACTCTAGGGGGATCCAAGTGGCAAATCATGGTGTATAAGAAGCAAAACACACATAGGAAATCAACTTCCACACATTGCAATGCACCAGTGTGATAGAGAAGTTGCATCACAGAATATAATCCACTAGAGTGTGTGTGGTCATGTATAGATATCAATGTGGTCATGTGGATAATCAATTACTCTAGTGGAGATATCAATGTGTGGTTTAGTAAAAGATCACATGCAATCACTCTAGGGGATCCATATATATATATATATGTGTGTGTGTGTGTGTCAAACCATCATGGTTATAGAGACCAAAAACACACTAGTGTGACCGAAGTTGAATCACAGAATCTACTGGAGTGTGTGTGGTTAGATATCAATGTGGTTTTGGAAAATAACACATATGCAATTTGCAATGACTCTAGGGGGATACAAGTGGAAAACCATGGTGTAGAAGAAGAAAAACACACATAGGAAATACTCTTCCACACATTGCAATGCACCAGTGTGACAGAGAAGTTGCATCACAAAATAAAATCCACTAGAGTGTTGTGACACCCCCAGGATTAGAGCTAGACAAATCCCGGACCTCTGTCTAACATAAGCCTAACCTAAATCTCGGAAGCATATAGAGAAATAATCGGTAACATTATAGTGACCCTACGACTCAAAATTTATTACAGTATGCTCATAACTGAGCAAAAAAACAAATTATTACAAGCAGAGGTCACTAACCACAAATGCCAAACAACGGAAGGCAAATTATGCTATTAAGTATAGCAAACTTAACAAATGGCCTAAGAGGCTTGAAGCATAAAGATGACGTCCTAATCCATAGATTCCAGGCTGCCGACCGGGAACCCCAAGCTACTCGTTGGTGTCAATGTCGTACCAAACTTGTCTTCTGAGGAACACTTACTCTGCTACAAAAGTATGAACAAAGCAAGGGTGAGTACAGGGTGTACTCCGCAAGACTTATGGCTGGTGGGGTTATTTTGCATAAATCCATCTTTGTTTATAAAACAAGGGGAAGAGAAGAAGGTCGTCTAATCAGAATATTTTAAAAGGGGATAAGAGAGTGACATCTCTGAAGAATTGATCATCATCTTGATATCCACCAAAGTAATCCTCATCTCACAACTAGGATCACCCCCTCGTACCCATGAGAAAGCATCCTTAAGCACACTTTACTTACTTGCCAAGTTTTACGATTAGGTTATAGTTCTCTATGATCATCACGTCCGTTCCCAAGTCGTCCATAACCGTGGACATGGCTTTTCGAAAAGATTAATACCCTGTAGGGGTGTACAACTTTACCCACACGTACCAACCGACTCTTAATGCCAATACATTAGCCCTATTCCTTGGAAGGCCGACTGATGACCCACAAGTATAGGGGGTGTATCGCAGTATTTTCGAGGGAAGTGAAACCTAATTTATTGATTCGACACAAGGGGAGCCAAAGAATATTTATCAGCCTTAACAACTGAGTTGTCAATTCAGCTGCACCTGGAAACAATCTTGCTCACAGCAGTTTATCAGTAGCAACCGTTTTGTAGTAGGAATAGTAAAGTAACAGCAGTAGTAAAGCAAAGACAATAGTAACAAAAGCGGTAAATAGTGGGATTCGAGTGCGGTAGGCATAGGGATGGATGGACGGGCGTTGCATGGATAAGACAATTCACATAGCAATCAGAACATAGGGAAATTGCAGATAAATAAGATAAAGCACCCAAGTACTAGACAATCTTAGGCATGTGTTCCATATATAGTCATACATGCTCGCAATGAGAACTTGCACAACATCTTTTGTCCTGCCAGCCCGTTTGCAGCGGGGCCTCTAGGGAACTACTGGCAATTATGGTGCTCCTTTTAATAGAGCACCGGAGCAAAGCATTAACACTCCATGAACACATGTGATCCTCACACCAAAGCCTTTCCCTTCCGGTTATCCCGATTTCTATCACTTCGGGGCCATAGGTTCCGGACAACGACGTGTGTATACAACTTGCAGATAAGACCAAGAACAATACTATCATAATGAATCAATAATAAGTTTAGATCTGAAATCATGGCACTCGGGCCCTAGTGACAAGCATTAAGCACAACAAGTCGCAACAAAGTCATAAAGCACTAATAAAAGATACTAGGCACCATGCCCTAACAATCTGATGCCATTACATGAACAATCTCATCCAATCCCTACCATCCCCATAGCCTACAGCGGGGGATTACTCGCTCATAGATGGGGGAAACATGGATGGTCGATGGAGATGATGGTGAAGATCGATGGAGATGGCTCCGGGGGCACTTCCCCGTCCTGGCAGGGTGCCGGAATAGAGACTTTCTGTCCCCCGAATCTCCCCTTCGGTGGCGGCGGCGCAGCGGAACTTTTCGTGGAAAAACGTCGAACCCCCCGAAGTTTTTAGGTCAGAAGGCTTCTTATAGGCGAAGAGGGAGACCGAGGGGGTGCCTAGGGCCACCACACAATGCCCTGGCGCGGCCAGGCCCAGCCCGTGCCTAGGGGTGGTGTGGCCAGCCCTTGGCCCTCCTCCGTCTTGTATTCTGGCTCCGTGAGTCTTCTAGAAAAATAGGCACTTTGGCTTTTGTCCCGTCCAATTCCGAGAATATTCATTTTCTGACTTTCCTGGAACCAAAAACAGCAGAAAACAGGCAGCTAGCACTGTGGCTCTTGTTAATAGGTTAGTCCAAGAAATCATATGAAAAGTACTCCAAAGTGTGGACAAAACACAAGAAAGTGGATAAAACCAAGCATGGAGCATCAAAAATTATAGATACATTTGCAATGTATCAACATCCCCAAGCTTAACTCCTGCTCGTCCTCGAGTAGGTAAGTGATAAAAAGAAAGAATAATTTTTGAGGTGACATGCACCATCAAAGACTTGACCAAAGTATTTGTAAACATTCAAAGCTGGGATCATAGTGCTTCAATCATAACATGAAAGACAAAGTTCTAGCAATAAGACAAAGAAACTATGATGTAACATGAAAAGTCACAAACAAAAGATTCATGAATAACAATGCTTTGCAAGACGTTTGTTTGTTTCACATAAAGAAAACATAGCATAGTGGCATTTAGCTTGTCCCTCAAAGAGTAGCAAACATAAATGCATAGGACACCTTCAAAGTTTACAAGAGTGACTAGATACAAATTGTTTAAAACAAGCAATATCAAGGTATGCATCAATCAACAAGTCTTGGGACAATGCACATAGAACTAAGAATGGCCACTATGCTCTCAAGAAAGTGCTCATAGAATGTGTGGAGACTCAACAAGGAAATGAAAAGGTTTTGAGTAGTTTGAAAGGCTTCCAAATGCTGAAAGTATGGTACTCATTAGCTTTGAGCTCTCATTGCCCCTATCATAAGCATATTTAATGTGGTTAAGGTGAAAGTGAGGTCCAATCTGAGTTATATGCTTGGCAGACTATAAACTGAAAATCCCAAGTCCCTTGAGTACGAGGGCCGCTCCTCATGCTACTCAACTTTAGTTACCGGTAAGTTCTTGTCATCGTAAGTATGTGCGTATCATTGAGAACCGCCAACGGGGTACCCCTTGCCCGATGATACGGAAGAATCCCCATATCAAAATGACAAGGCAAGAAGCCAATGAGTATCTCAGCAATCTTCTTATTTACCATGGGAAAATGGTGCTTTTTTTCTCTCTTTCCTCTTTTCATAAACTCTATTTTTTTATTTTTCTCAATAGGTATCTCTATTTTTTTATAAGAAGAATGCTTCATAGATATCATTATGGTTACACTACAGGTTTCCACCATGTCAGCATGGATTAGACCAGCGGCCCAGGCGTTTCTCTAACACACATACATAACTCCATGGACTTACAAGCTCCCCTTTTATTTCACACCGACGACATCCGCAAACAAAAAAGGAAGGTATCAACTGGGTATATATTTACAAGTGTTGAAAGCGTTGCCCGTGACAGCACGGTTCTGCTAATCCCTAGCCTATAATTTGCAAGCATATAACTTTCATGGAGAGTTCACAATGGTTCAGGTTTATTAAGTGCAGGAAATAAAGTGTGCCATCAAGTTCGTGAGAGCTTTACTAACTAACTTTCTCAAAACAAGCAAACATTTTATTCGGAAGAAAACAAGGCATATTGAATATGCACGGAAGTAGAAAATGATGCTAATAGGTAGGTATGGTGGACACTTTGGCAATATTTGGTTTAGGGAGTTGGAAACTTGAGTAAAACACTCAGTGGAAGTGAAGGCTAGCAATAGTAAGGGAGCGACAAACGAGAGAGCAATAATGGCCATAATCATGCAGAGCGACAAAACATCATTGATCAAAGCATAAAGTGATACTACAAGTTGAAAACTAAAGGATCATAAAGGCTTAAGGTGACTTGAGATAGTCATAACATGGTGTGAGCATGTGCCAAGTTAACCCAAATAAAGAATCAAAGGAGAATACCACTATACTATGCTTTAATATGCTAAAACAACGCATGATTCATCCAAGGCACATTAAGCAATCTCAATTGTTTATAACAAGTCATGCTACAGCAAAGAATACTAAGCATAAAGCCAAAACAATATCAAGCATGGCATGACAAAGCATAGGCCACAGTAAAAAACAAGCTCTCTTTACCACTTAAGCATGAGCTTTCCTACTCTTTTCCAAACCAAACCAAACCAAACCATTTGAACTCCAATGTATGAGAGAGGGGGGGTCCAACCAATTTATTCAGAAAACTAAGCAAACCACGCAAACTAAAAACCAAAACAAAAACAAAAACGAAAAAGAAGACGCTCCAAGAACAGCACAACTGTGCATGAAACAAATAAAAATGAAGTGGTTGGAAGAAACCTGAGATTTTTATTGATGAAGAGGGGATGCCTTGGGCATCCCCAAGCTTTGACGCTTGTACTTCTTGAATATTTCTTGGGGTGACACGCGTGGCATCCCCAAGCTTGAGCTTTAGTCCATTCTTCATCTCATTACTCATTCCTTCCATACACCTGAAATATTTCCTTCATACAAAACTTCACACAATCTTTATTAGCAACATTAGTGCACTTAAGATAAATAAGTCTTAAGGTTCAGTTCTAACACCAAATAAACTTCCATTAGAACACTAGCTACTGTATCACTTCCTCAAAAATCTCAATTCCCCAAAAGAACTCAAGAAGGAACTAACAAGAAGCAAATGCAGAAAATGGCAGAAATCTGTCAAAACAGACCAGCAGGTAAAGACGAATTTTTTAGAAGACCTTTTGTTGCTCAAATCGAAAAGTGTTGAACTAACAAAAGTTATATAACAACCTGGGGAAGAAGCACAAAAAATTACAACTCATTCCGACGTACAGAGCTCTCTCAGGAAGATTTACGGTGAAGCACATAAATCTGTTTCGGGACAGCAACTTTCCTAGTCATTACTTCTCTCTCATTAGAGGTTACTCTTGGCACAAAAAGCAAATAAAAAGGATAAGGAGCGGTTATTACAGAGTTAATAACTTCCAAGACTCATCTAAAACTCTTGGGTTATCTCCTAACAAGTACTTTTCTTTAACGCCTTTAAGTTAGGCATAAGCAAAAACTAAAATGGATAGAATAGAAGTAAGCGGAGATAATCATGATGATAACATTGTTTTATTCAATGAAATCCTTTTGTTAACAAGGTTGATTAGGTCTTGCTACCAAAAAAGTTTCATATGAGACAAAACTTTGTATTCCACTAATGATTATGTTACCTCAACCTTGATAGCAATGGTCCCAATCATAATAGTTTCAAAATTTTCTCTTGGTATGAGACAATATATTTCTCCAACTTGAATGCCTTCAACATGTTCAATTGAATTCAAACCATAAGTCCTTTCAATCTTCTTGGGGCAATAGACAATGTGTTCATTGAAGGTCACCTTCCCTTGATTAGAATTAATGAGAGCTCCTGCAGTATTTAAGAAAAGGTCTCCCAAGAATAATAGACATATTATCATCTTCAGGCATAAAAGTTTGAGAGGATGCTCTCATAAGAAATAAGAGTTAAAGTAAAAGAGAGCATCAAGAAGCAAATTCAAAACACATTTAAGTCTAACCCACTTCCTATGCATAGGAATCATGCAAGCAAATAAATTTGCAAAGAACAAAGTGACAGGCATAGGAAGATAAAACAAGAGTAACTTCAAAACTTTCTGCACATAGAGAGGTGTTTCAATACCATGAAAACTCCTACCACCATATTTTCCTCTGTCAAAATAATTTTCAGTAGCCTCATGAATAAACTCAACAATATAACTATCACATAAAGCATGCTTTTCGTGATCTATAAGTACTAGAGCCTTATCATAAACATTTTCAAAGGAAACCTCGGGAACATAACATTCATCCTCCTTTAGTAAGCATGGAGGACAATCAAATAATGTAAGGGATAAAGAGTTACTCTCATTAGAAGGTAGGCATGGGTAGCTAATCCATTCTTCCTCCTTTTGTTCATCACTCTCCTCCTCTTTTTCATCTAATGAGATTTCAGGTTCATCAATTTCTTCTTCCATAGGAGCCTGCAAGGCATTAGTCTCTTCCATAGGGTCCTGCAAGGCATTAGTCTCTTCCATTTGTGGAAAGCATCTATTAAAATACTCAAGAATAGGGCCATTTTCATCCTTGTAATTATCAAAGCAAAATTTAAGTATACCATAAACCTCATACTTATAAGGTGAATCATCAATATTTTCAAGAAAATTAGCAAGTTCAAAAGCACCCTTCCAAGCAATAAATTCTTCAATTTGTTCCGCATCATAAAAGTCATAAATTCCTTTAGCATAGGAAGATATGGTATCATTATCATTATACTCACATTGAAAAGGGAGGTGTTTATACCTCTTTCTGCAACGAGACTCATCACAGCAATAAGTAACATTATAAGTAGAGCACGTGTTTCTAGCAATGGTATACAATCTATCAATTTGTTCCCATAAGTGTTTCCCTTTTGTGACAAGCGGTGTTCCTTATAATAATATTTTTGATCTTCCGTGAACCCACCTTGCCAATAAGCTTCAGTTTCAAAGAAACTAACCATTGCCAACAAGCATGATAAAGCAAGACAGACCAACGAGAATAACAACTAGAGTAGGAACTAATTTTTTTGTATTTTAGATAAATAAACAAGCAAACAAGGAGAAAGATAAACTTAGCTTGAACAATAGTGAATCCAAGTGAACTTGATAAATAAAGCTATGCTCCCCGGCAACGACGCCAGAAAATAGTCTTGATGACCCACAAGTATAGGGGGTGTATCGCAGTATTTTCGAGGGAAGTGAAACCCAATTTATTGATTCGACACAAGGGGAGCCAAAGAATATTTATCAGCCTTAAGAACTGAGTTGTCAATTCAGCTGCACCTGGAAACAATCTTGCTCACAGCAGTTTATCAGTAGCAACAGTTTTGTAGTAGGAATAGTAAAGTAACATCAGTAGTAAAGCAAAGACAGTAGTAACAAAAGCGGTAAACAGTGGGATTCGAGTGCGGTAGGCATAGGGATAGATGGACGGGCGTTGCATGGACAAGACAATTCACATAGCAATCAGAACATAGGGCAATTGCAGATAAATAAGATAAAGCACCCAAGTACTAGACAATCCTAGGCATGTGTTCCATATATAGTCATACGTGCTCGCAATGAGAACTTGCACAACATCTTTTGTCCTGCCAGCCCGTTTGCAGCGGGGCCTCTAGGGAACTACTGATAAATAAGGTGCTCCTTTTAATAGAGCACCGGAGCAAAGCATTAACACTCCGTGAACACATGTGATCCTCACATCAAAGCCTTTCCCTTCCGGTTATCCCGATTTCTGTCACTTCGGGGCCATAGGTTCCGGACAACGACGTGTGTATACAACTTGCAGATAAGACCAAGAACAATACTATCATAATGAATCAATAATAAGTTTAGATCTGAAATCATGGCACTCGGGCCCTAGTGACAAGCATTAAGCACAACAAGTCGCAACAAAGTCATAAAGCACTAATAAAAGATACTAGGCACCATGCCCTAACAATATGATGCCATTACATGAACGATCTCATCCAATCCCTACCATCCCCATAGCCTACAGCGGGGGATTACTCACTCATAGATGGGGGAAACATGGATGGTTGATGGAGATGATGGTGAAGATCGATGGAGATGGCTCTAGGGGCACTTCCCCGTCCCGGCAGGGTGCCGGAACAGAGACTTTCTGTCCCCCGAATCTCCCCTTCGGTGGCGGCGGCGTAGCGGAACTTTTCGTGGAAAAACGTCGAACCCCCCGAAGTTTTTAGGTCAGAAGGCTTCTTATAGGCGAAGAGGGAGACCGAGGGGTGCCTGGGGCCACCACACCATGCCCTGGCGTGGCCAGGCCCAGCCGGCGCCTAGGGGTGGTGTGGCCAGCCCTTGGCCCTCCTCCGTCTTGTATTCTGGCTCCATGAGTCTTCTAGAAAAATAGGCACTTTGGCTTTTGTCCTGTCCAATTCCGAGAATATTCATTTTCTGACTTTCCTGGAAGCAAAAACAGCAGAAAACAGGCAGCTGGCACTGTGGCTCTTGTTAATAGGTTAGTCCAAGAAATCATATGAAAAGTACTCCAAAGTGTGGACAAAACACAAGAAAGTGGATAAAACCAAGCATGGAGCATCAAAAATTATAGATACATTTGCAATGTATCACCGACAGAGGGTGGTTGTCCATGACCTTTACCTTGCTTTCGCCGAGACCATGAGTCACGCCCTAAGGAGGGTTCCGCCGTAACGGGTCAAATCCCGAAGCCGGTCCCTAGAGATGGGGAGGTTGGTTTACTAGAGGAACCGCCTCAAACAACCCTGGCTATGCTTACCTACCTGTATGAATGCACCTCCTTCACTGTCTTAGAGAACAACCAGAATGCATATGTCGAATGGAACACCCGAACTAGGTGACTCATGGAATCTACTAGGTAAGTTAATCAGCGGAGGGGTTCCCAAGCCCCGTGTGGCTGTACGCTTGTCTTGGTTCAAGAGACTAGACCACCGTGGCCTCCCATACAAGCCTTAGCATGTTTAACCTTTACCACTGATCTCATCTCATCTTGTTCTCCCGTCATACTAGATTCTCTGCATTGGTACATCATCTAGATGAACCAGAACTGACAGCTAAGCATGGCTAAGAAAGACACAGATAGTAGGTCTAGCAGTGCACACAAGTCAAACCTAGTTATGCTAGGAGCAGTGGATCAGGTAATATAAGCTCCAAGGGAATAGTGCAACCGATAGGATACGTTATCTATCGATAAAAGACCGTAGTAGAATCGTATGCACATGGCAAGAATGAAATACTTTGAAAGCATAGGATTATATCATGTGTGGGGATATGCTTTCCTTTGCCTGTTGCTACCCAACTATAGATCTTCAGGGTTCATCCGATTGACATTGTTCACCGTTGATCAAGTACTTCTCTTCGATGGTGTTAATCTCGGCCTTCAATCTTGGATACGATCTCGTTGCTCACATCAACTCTGAGGTCTACTGAGAAGAAGCAGAAACACCGGAAAGAAAAGAAACAATCAACACATGTCATCGGTGCAATCCTTAAGGAAGGATGATGATATGGCAAGTTAAATGTTATTGAAATTTAAGCCCTAGACAAGATCATCAATTTTAAATGGGATCCCTAGGGTTTAAACCCTAGTATTTGAAAAGCCCCATATGCATATGAGAGGGTTCAAGTGTTCTCCTAATTAAACATGTGATTAAAGTTGTTGAAAAATGCATGATTTTGATGCTAAAGTGTAGATCTCATTTTTCTGAACATTTCGATATATTATGCATATTTTTATGACTTATAAATAATTATATATCAATTTTATAAGATTAAAACCTTTTCTGAAATTATTAAAAAAATTATAACCTTTACTACATCATGCTGATGTCATCAACACAGCTAGGTACTTTTGTTACCGCACCTAGTCCTACCCACACCAACTGACAGAAGGGCCTAGTCCATGGTGGGTCCACTCGAGGGCGACACGGGAGCCACGTCGGACTCGCCGGCGGGGCGTGGCAAACGGTGGCCGTACTCGGCGATCTGGGCCATGCCAGCACGCGTAGCTTAGCCTGCTAGCAGGAGTGCAACGCGACGAGCAAGAAAGTAGCAGTGCCGCTAGCTTTAGGTCACCGGACTATCGACAACAAGCATGTACTGTGGCGGAGGGCTGCGTCTTGCGACGCAGGAGCGGGCTAGAGCGAGGGAGAGGGTTCAGAGGGGTGCTTGAGCAGCATGGTCTCACCAGAAACACGAAGGGATGGTCGGCAAGGCAGGGTGAGGTCGGGTGCTGCCGGAATCAGTGGAGAACGCGGCGGCCGGAGTCAGGGAGGGAGGGGTCAATTGCGCCGCCTCGGTCCTCTCCAACTTGAGCAGTTAGGGGCAATCGAACGAGGAGACAGTGGTGGTTCTGGTGGTGCTCTCAGCTGGGCGAGGGACGGCCGGAGGAAGCCTGGACGATGCTGACCTAGGATGTTAGGGTTCAGGAACTCTTCAGGGACAGAGAGAGAGAGCACCGGGGAAGAGAGAGGTCGAGGGGAAGAAGAACCAGTATCCTTGTTCTAGGAAACGACGTTCATCTTGGTGCGGCGACGACCATCGGGCGGCGGAGGCAGCGACATCGAGCTGCTGTGCGTCGTCGATGATGAAGACTAAGGGAGAGAGGAGGGCCAAAGCGTTATGGGCCCCGGGTGGGCTAGCTGGGCCATGCCTAGGCTGGCTTCGGACGCACGGGGTAGCAGGGAAGAGAAGAGGAAGTGGGCTGCGGCCTGGGCTACTACTGGTTGCATTTTTTATTTGCAAAACATTTTCTAATTATGTTTTCTCTTTCCCGTTTGTAAATTCATTTGAAATCGGTTTGTATAATTCAACACTACTAGAGACTTTATAAAATAATTAAAACAATGTAAGGCCCTTGTAATAGTTTGGTCTTCATAACTTTTGTATTTTTCAAAATCCAAAACCATTTTGGAATTGATTTGAGAGAGAGAGGAGAAATAGGGTTTAGGGTTTTACTTCCTTTTTTATTTCATGCATTTTTAAAAGATGATGCTCATGAATGCACAATCAACCCTAGTTAATGATTTAGCTGAAACTGGGGTGTTACAGCTCTATCCCCTTAACAGAATCTCGTCCCGAGATTCCTAGGTAGGAAGATAGAAGGAACAGGGTTACACTAAACTTCTACGATCTTCTCGGAGAGGTTGATCCATGCCACCATTATTGAATGAATGAAGCGCTTCGTTTTCTTCGAGGTAGCCGCACACACTAAATAGGAGAGGGAAGGACACAGAACCACATACAGAGTATCTCATGGTCAACGCATGGATAGATGTTTCATAACATCTCTAGAGCCAACGAGCATGGAATACGTCAATGTAATGAAGGAAACAAAGGAGATGGCTTCAAGGTGTTAGATATATGGTCTTCATAAGGATTGAGACCATGGAACTACAGAAGAGTCTAAGCTTCTGAAAAGGAGAGCGTACAACGGAAAGAACATGACCACAGACTTTGAAAGATGAAATTCTACTGACGGCTTAAGTAGAGCTTCCAAGAGACAGAGATACGGATAACGATGTTGAACTACTTTTGATATAGAAGGATCACTCTTCGTTCAACAAAAGGTCTAGACACAAGGGTTGTTTTGGTGGAGAGGACTCATAAGAGTCACAAGGAACATGTAGCAAGAGAAACTTTTGATTATTCGAATCATAGTCGCTCTTCGAATATGTTAGAGGAACCAAAGGAAACTTTTTATTCATCTAGGTTTATCAAAATCTTTGCCAAAGATCGTGATACCACTTTACACCACTAGATGAATAAATAGGAAGATTCCCAATGACAGGAGTAAAAAGAAACTTCATTACCAGACTTCAGTTACTTGGCATAACAAGAGCTTGCCAACATAAAAGGGTCTGGAGGATCGACAGAGAGACATTTAGTAGCACTTCTTTAAATGTTCTCCTTGATGTTGTAGAATGCGGTCATCAAGTAAAGGTCGGACTTCGGATATAAAGGAAACCATAAGCACAACTCCTACAATTAATCATAGAGGAAGCCTCATGTAGAGTGGTTGTTATTGCTGATTCAAGAGAATATGACAATAGGCTTTCTGACTAATTGTGTCAACCATTACATCAATCTTGCCGGCTTTACAAAGATACCTATGTCAACTCCTTGAAGAACACCAACCATCATATTTGCTTGAGATTCAGCTCTAGTTAGGTGGGCTGATACTTCGGATTCAGCATGTCCGAATAGAAAGCTTGTATCATTTACCACAAAGGTAAAGTTACTGGATTCTCAAGGCATGGACTACAATGTCAAGATCCAAATGAATGAGCTAGGTTGCAAGACCCATGTATTAGCAAGTTATCAAAAGACAATTGCACCTACATGAACTATTTGCAAAAAAATACAAATGAATCCTTGTTGGGAACATTTTGGAAAATACTATAGTTTGTAGGACTTCTTATCTTCCATGACAAATCAGGTAGTGGCTTTGAGTGCTTAAAGAATCTTCTTGAGATGGGAAGATATCAACCTACCATATCAAGAATACTTCTCACATGCTTGACTAACTTGAAATGATTCCCGAGAAAACAAGGTAACTCTTCTCGAATCCACAATGACATGTTTCAACAATTGCACGTGAATCGGAGAAGGTTACTTCTAACATCCAGAACACATGCTTCGAGATCACACGAAGACGGTTCTCAAAAGTTTCCAACGTTAATGCCAATGGTTCCATATGAATCTATTCTAGCATGGAGAAGATAAGGATATTGTCGATGGGCTCAACAACAAACTTATCAAGATTCTCCGGTAGGATGAACTCATATCTTGTATGAATGAGGCAAAGTATTGGTCAGACCAAAGGACATGATGATGTACTCAGGTGAAACATCATGAGTAGCAACATCATCATGATAGTCCTTAAAACCGAGTTGGATTGGACGATAGCCCAAATCAAATCAAAGGTAGGGAGATAACATATCCACGAAGGAAACACTATCTTTCTTCTGCGGTAACAAAACTAGACATACCTTTAAGATGAACTGGATTGGATAGAACTTTCATCTTCCAACTCTCCAAGTTGCTGTTTAAGCTCAACCATCCAGTTCAGGGGTATCCAACACAGATCCTTGGAGAAAAGAGTAGTTCAGAAAACTTGCTTGCTCATGAACTTGACAAACATGGTCATGTGGCAACATGGAGATACTTCTAGAAAGACATCTAGAATATCACGGACCACCAATATGTCATAGATTTCAAGAGGACACTTGCTTGGTAAGGCAAGAAGACATACTCTCAGATCTTCAGCACGAGCCTAACTCTTTGACTGAGAAAAGTGTACCTAAGTAATTGACTTGGTATCACATTCATCCTTTACTTAGTGATAGGATTAACCCATTATGTTAAGATGACACAAATGTCCTTGTTAAGATTCCAAAGAAATAATGATTGCTAAAAATCTCGGATGGCCACATTATTACGCACCCGCATCATTCTCGAATGCGAAAACTCAGAGGAAGGGTGGGTAAATATGTGTAAAAACATCACTTCATTAAGAGGATCATGAGACTTAGCACGACCTCTTAGTATAGAAGAGTGTGATACTCTAAGATAGAAAAGATAGAAACTAATCAATGCCTCTTGATCCGTGGATTACAAAACTTTGACCTAGTCCTTGATATGACGAGGTACTGTAGTTTGTTTCTCCTGACATCCCGAAATGGTTTGTATTGATGGACCACAAGAGTATCTTGCATCGAAAGACACCAATTCTCATTACTACTTCGCTACCAACTGATAGACAAAGGCCAGAAAACAACAAGGGGAAAGGAACATGCTCTGAATAGAATCCCAAGATGTGGATGCATACATTATCAATCTTCTGAAGACCGATGCAGGAAAGGGAGGTGTGGCAGAGTCACAAATATAGAAGTGAGACTCACGAGGAGTACTCTTGTCGTGATTTATTCGGTTCCATTTAAAGAACAACTGCCATAGCATGTGGTAGGGGAAGTCCTTAATTGTCACAGTTCAACCGCGACAAATACCACAAGTTTGAAGACTATAATAGAAGGTACTAGCCATCCTGAGGTAATGCGTAAACATTAACAATGGAGATCAACAAAATGGATCTTGGGTTAAAGATCAGCTTCATGTACAAGATTCACAACACTAGAATCCAACACAATCAGGGATCTTCGGTTCAAGTCCAAGGGTTAAAACCCAAGAAAGAAGTAACTACTACTTGAGTGACACAACATACACTACATGGTAGTAATCACGATGTAGCTTCCAAAGGAAGAAAGAACTTATGAAGTACCCAAACAAACGAAAAAGAGGCACAAGAGTCGAAAGGAAACCTCGAAGCGTAGAACAGAACATTATGGATCCTACAATATAATACTGTAGGCCCATAAGATAGAGAGATCATGATAGAAAGGAATCTCCCAGCTGAAGAAGAGCAAAGGGAAACAAGGAACACACACACACACAAATGACTCTGGAGAACTCAACACTAGGTCAACTGGTTAAGAAACAACATTCTTGAAAGGCACCTAACCTTTGAAAGACAAGACAAGATAGTAATTTTTTTCAAAGTCAACACAAGATAAGATGACCTAGAGTTAGAGCGAAACTGGATAAGGAGAAAAAGAAGCCTACTAGAGTTTTCGCACATAGTTTTCAACTTTCAAATAGTTTTCACAAACACTAGACTCAACATCGACCGGTAGAAAGGTTTCCTATAGTTGGTACTGCTCTGATACCAAGAACTGTGACACCCCCAGGATTAGGGTTGAAAAATCCCAGAGCTCTGTCTGACATAAGCCTAACCTAAATCTTGGAAGCATACAGAGAAAGAATCGGTAACATTAAAGTGGCCCTATGACTCAAAATTTATTACAACAAGCTCATAACTGAGCAAAGAACAAAATTATTACAAGCAGAGGTCACTGACCACAAACGCCAAACAACAGAAGGCAAATTATGCTATTAAGTATAGCAAACTTAATAAATGGCCTAAGAGGCCTGGAGCATAATGATGATGTCCCAATCCATAGATTCTAGGCTGCCGACCGGGAAGCCCAAGCTACTCGTTGGTGTAAATGTTGTACCAAACTTGTCTTCTGAGGAACACTTACTCTGCTACAAAAGTATGAACAAATCAAGGGTGAGTACAGGGTGTACTCCGAAAGACTTATGGCTGGTGGGGTTATTTTACATAATGTGGGGCCCCCGGATTAATCCTCCGAGGATCCCTGTTATGCATACACCACGATCCCGTGATCAATTAGTCGTGGCACATAACCGACAAGTATCAAAGTAAACATCCATTACTTAAGCAGATACATGTCGTACCTTACATGCCATTATGGCTACATCAATAATCATCAGCGGAAATTCCTCAAGCGTAGAGCCCGAGCCATGCCTTAACCTACAGGCGACTGACTGGGAGAACGTCCTAGCTCACATAGCCGTCAACTTCATCCTCTTCTTGATATCTGACCAAGTGAATAGCCAGGGACAATGCCAGTGAGTACTTTGAATGTACTCGCAAACCACCTTAAGGGAATAATAATAACAAGAGGATATGTAATATGGCTATGGTAGTAGGAGGACTCCAAGAGAGGTTCTTTTCTCAAATATTTTCTCTTGTAGAGATAGCACCCTACACATCTTTATTGAAAACTTTTGTAAAACATTTTGGAAACCTATTTGAAAAGTGTTGGAAAACACTAGGATTGGGTCACCCATTTGTTCCTCCTTCCGGTCATCCCATGACCAAACTCCTTTCCTTCATTTCCAACCATCACATGGTCAAAACATGTATCCTTTCTGACCATCCCATGGTCAAACATTTCCAAGCCATTGCTTTTCCGAAATCCTTTTTGAAATCAAAACCAGCACAACTCTATAGTAGTTTGTCCAACCCGTTCTTAACCGCGGACACGGCTATTCGAATAGATTTACACTCTGCAGAAGTTGTACACTTTACCCACACCATCCGGGTACACTACCCTGATCTACACCGATCGTGGGTCGAGTAACCGATCAAGACTCTCTAGATGCCCACTCCAATATAAGTGCCTACCCTATGAGTGTTGTTCCCCTCAACACCGAGACACCCTATATAGTTCCCAAGCCAACTGGAGTGCTTTTTGCACTTCACAAAGTGTGCGCTTTCAATGAGGGGCTCATAGTAACGCGTGGAGGCCCATAGACCCTTCATTCCTTCTCCAGGTCGATGTCCCACAGGGACCCTTACAGGAGAAGGCCCACCCTCCAGGGATTTTATCCCCTATAGTAGTTGTAGGAAGCTTATACCAGAGTAAACAAACATCAAGCCCATCCCATTCCAGAGTAATATGGTTGCATGGATTAAGTTGTTATAGCTAAAGCTGCAAAGAACCGGGTGCGTTTTCATAAACATTTTACCTCCTCTTTCCTTCAACATATTTTGTAAAATGAAAACCTTTTTCTTTCTCAAACTTCTCTTGGTAGGTTAAACCTCACCACGGTTTTATCATAAAGCTCTTTGTAAAACTTTTCCGGGGTCTTCCCATCCTATAGCTTTACTTCGGCTAAAACAGGGTCTCCAAAGGGTTATGGTGTTATGCACCATCTATTCTACTAGGGGCTAGTAGGTGTCATCGAGGGGGTTGTACTTAGTAGTACAAAAGTGTAATAGTTCGGAGGAGCCAAACCACTACCATATATACATCAACATATAGTAAAACAGTGCAATTTTCATAAGTAGTAGATAAAACATGCATAAGTAAAATAGTAGGACAAGGCTTATGAGCAAGAAGGTGGCTTGCCTGTAATCAGCAAACTGGCAATATATGTCCCTGGACTTCTGCTTTAGATAACCAAGAATACCAATACCAATAATAAGATCTCTTCTTCTCGGCGTCAATACAAGCGCAACTATCGTCGTCATCGAGTATACATGCAAACAAGCAAGGCCACAATCAAAACAAGGCATACAAGTGGACATACATACAACAAGAAAGTGTACAATACAAGTTTATGATTCAGAAGGTTTTGCGAAAAGTGGATTTAGAAGATTGAAATTGTCTTTGAAGCATTTGAAGGAAATCCTATAGGATTTATAGTTTAGAAAATTGTTTAGGAGAGGGCATTTAGACCAAGGCCATATTCTGTATGATACCATTGTGTAAAAACGATACCAACATATAGTTGTTGATAAAATGAAATCAACAAAAGTGGTTTCACTATTTTATCAAAATCCATTGATTTACTATGCATTTCCTAGTGAATAAACCTCTAGTTTTAGGAAATAATTCATAAGAAAAGTTTTCTGAGTCCAAAAATTATTTCCTTGGATTGTTAAGTAGGGTTTGATGTACTGGTTTATAGAGAGTTGAAATCACTTAGAAATATTTACCGTAATGCCCTCAGGAAATTTTCTAACTTAGTTCTGTAGTTATCTTGTCGTTTTCACCAGATTAAGTCTACATAATCTATTGATGTGATTCCAAAGGAACATGGTAGGTGTTTTGAATTCCTTTCTCTAGAAATTGGAATCACCTATATTGGAGTTGTGAAACTCCTGTAGTGATTTTTCTACTAAAACATCACTAGACAGATATATTTAATTCACCAAAATTAAATCAGAGCACAATAAAAAATCATCTCCTGGATTTTGTTATACATTAGTGTACCACATCACAGAGAGTTAGAATTAACTCAAAACGTATTATACTTTGGCTTGAGGAATTTTATAAAGTCAATATATAGTTGTTTTTGTTATTTTTACTGAGGTAAAACTAGGTTTCACCTTGACATGATACAAAAGTCTAATGGGTAGGTATAGAAAATAACTTTCATAGAAACTTTGATCCATTCCATTTGTATAAGGGTAGCTCACAGAGAAATTTATTTAGTGTATAATATACATTTTAGTGGATATAATGCCAGTAAATAATGAAAATTATTTTTGGAATGTGACTAGTTCTGCATGTTGCATAAAACATCTAGAAACTCTAATAATTTTAGTTCTGGTAAATTTGGGTTGATTTCCATTTTCAGACGGATTTAAACCAAATAGTGTATTTTCAGGTTTGTAAAACAAGGTTTAAAAAAGAAAAGGAAACAGATGATGTTGGGCCAGCATTAACCAGCCTGGGCAACATAGTCATAGGCCAGTCCATTAAGCGCCACGACGCGGGAGGGAGACGAGTTCAAACTCCCTGGGGCGGATCCCACTAGTCAGTGGCCCGGGGAGGCCGAACCGGTAAGTCGCGATGAGAGCCGTTCGATCTAGGTGGGATCGACGGTCGTTGCTCATCATCCTCCCCTCGACAACGAGGTTTAGAGGAACCCTAACTGGTGGCGGTAGGGGATGCCAGGAGGCTCACCTAGGAACTAGGAGGCAGAGGCGAGTTGACGGGACGATGCGGAGCTCACCGGCGACCTCGGCGATGGGCGACAATATCTGTTTCAGTGCAGATCCGAGGTCACGCGCTTCCGCGATGCAGCCGACTTCGAGAGCTCGCTGGGAAAGGCTCGTGGGTGTGTGCATGTCTACGGAGAGGAGAAAGAGAGGACCAGGAGGGATCCTGAAGCCACGAGGGATCCCTTGGTGGTGCGGAGAGGGCTCGGAGAGGGCGGACTCGGGAGTGGAGCTCCGCTCGGGGGTGTCGCTAGTGACGGCGTTCCGGGGTTCCTAAGCGAAAGGGCAATCACCGGGAGGTAATTTAGGTCCAGGGAAGCGATACAGAGAGTAGATAGAGAGCTGGGAGAGGACGAGGGTGAGCACATGCGCTACCTCACGAAGGAGGCCGAAAGGAGCTTTCCTCCTTTTCCATGGCGATGGGGAGCCAGGGATCTGGATCTGGAGCTCGGGAAGAGGTAGGTGGATGGGCGAGAGGGAAAATAAATGAAGACCCGGGAGGCACTGGGGTGGCCTCTGCGTATTTATTTGGGGAGGGCATGGTGTATGGTGCACTAAGGTCATCTAGGAAGGGGGCTTGGTCCATGACCCTCCTATTGGGCAAGGTGGGCGGTGGAGAGAGGTGGTGTGGGCCTCTGAGTGAGTACTGAGTGGAGAGGGGGGTGTGGTGGCTGCTCTACTAATTTAATTACAAGATTTGAAATAAGTGGCTTATCTCTCTTCTTCCAAGGGACATAGGGCAATGGGGAAAGGGGGCTGCTACAGTACCATTTCGACCAGGTCATGGGAGGGTGATGGACTGAGTGATGGTGATGAGGGATGTGGGTTTCCTTTGTTTTTTGGTTCAAGTTTTATCAAGTACCCCATTTTGCCAAAATGATATACCATGAACAAGTTCTCAAAAGTTGATCTTGGAGAGATGGGACAATGATGCTGGTAGTTAGGTGAGGTCAGGATACATCTCTAGAAATTTATTGAGAATTTTCATATGATATTTGGTGCACTTTTGATCAATTATTCAAAAAGTGCAGAAGTGGTTTATAGAAGCTCATTTGATATTTTTACATGGAACATGGTTGGTTTTTGATGTGAGATGGTTCCATATACCATATCACACATTGGGGAATTTTTCCTGGAATTTATGGAGGAAGAAAAGTATTTTTAAGCGATTATTTCTTGTTTCTGCCATTTAAGAAAATGGGCAAAAAGAATTATTGAAACTCTTCAAAAATATTTATTTTTGGAGTGGGAGGGTAGGTTCGGATATATAGGCCTCAAATGTGCTTAAAGTTGGGGAAGTGCTTTGGCAAAAACCAAACTTTCATTTATGGAAGGAGTTTTGGAGGTTTTGCCCATTAAATGAATTAAATAGTTTTTGAGCCATGATAATTATGGATAATATTTTATAAATCTTTATAATCAAGGTATATGATGTACACAAGGTGTATATAGCATTTTCAACCTTGGGTGTTGAGAATCCAACCTGATTTTGGTGAGGAACAAGAATTAAAGGGTCAAGGGTGATCTTATTTTCATACCATCAAAACATGGCTGTATCTTGGAGCTCAAGGCTCCCCTTGGTTCAAAGTAGGCTAGTTGATAAGATTTGCAGAAGTTATTTTCTTCTTGACTGCAAAACCATCAAGAACAAGTGGTTTGGAGGATGATCTAGCCAAGGGAAAAAGTGGGACTTGGTAGTACTTAGGATGGTTTACAATATGGTTCAAGTGCATTACCAAAAATGCACAAGAGTTGAGAAAGAGAGGCATTCAAAGAAGTGATGTTGAAACGGTTTCCAGACTTGGTCAAATTTAGTAGATTTAGGGTTTTTGACTAGAATATGAGTGGGGATGTTTTTGAGGGTTTGCAAGGTATCAAAGCATCATCAAGTGGATGAGGTTGAAGTATAGATTGGGTAGAATAGATTCAGGCTTGATATTGGTCTTCATTGACTTGGAAACTTCTAGAATGGATCACTTTAGAATTGATCTGGCTAAGGGTTTTAGATGATCACCTAGTGGCTAGAGATCGGATCCATCTTTTATTCCTACTTAGGGTTTGGTGATCTTAAAGTATCTTGATCCTAGCGGGTGATCTCCTAGAGTAGCTCACTTTAGTTCCTAAGCAAACAAGTTAGACAGCAGATCAAGGCAATTCGTCTGAACAGATCAAGGCAACTCATCTTGCAACAATTCTACTACTACTAGGGTTACCATCAAGCTTATCTTGAGGTAAGGATGGTATTTTGAAGAGGTTGGAGTTTGAACAAGGTAAGGTCCTTGGTACATCTACCAAGGGTAGAGTTCAAAAGTTTTATAAACAGGTTTTAGAGAAACCTAGAGGTAAAAGTATTTTGAAGGTTCTGTATTGAAAACTTAAGGAGATTATAGTTCTCCATAGTTTTGTCAATAGAAGCTAATAAAATAGTTTGGATTGCAAAGGCATCTTGGCTCAGGTTTTGAAATGCCAGAACATTTGAGAATATGTACGAAAGAGCCAAGACAGTTTTGTTAATTAGCTGTGGTCAATTGATGTCGAGGTAAGGAGTATATCCTATGTTATACATTCGTATGCATAAGCACAAACAAACTCAAGCAAACACTACAACACTTAACAAGAAAAAGTTTTTGTTCCCCCTGATTTTTGCATTCTGGAAAACTAATCAGGGTTGCTGAAGTTGGGATGTTACAGACCTTTCCCCCTTAAAAGAATCTCGTCCAGAGATTCAGGAGAGTAAGGTTAGGGGATTTTTTTGTTGGAGTTAGTGCCATGTTTTCCTCACGTACTGACTTGTTGGCTTTGTCTTTGAACCGGTTCACTGTGATGGTGAGGTTGAACTTCAATCATCTTGGCTGCACAAGTGTTGAGCAGGCCTCAATCGGGATTATGAGGGGTGATCTTCCTTCTGTAAGGATGTGGCGCCCCGCAAAACCACTACTAGAAAATCACGTTGTTTTTGTGCATCGCATCGCCATGACCGCATGCTCATGTCATCATGCCACCTTGCATTTGAGCATCGTCATGTCACCTTGCATTTGTTTGCATAAAACTATTTTTGAAAAGTCTGTTTTTGTTTTCTAAACGCCCCGTCTTTATTCAAATTAAAACCCGGGTCTCCGGAATATTTTGTTTTGTCTACCAACGGTTTTCAAAAGCCCCGTTTTAAATAAACAAAATTTATATTATTTTTAAAGGAGGCAGCCAGCCAGGCCCGAAAGCACGGCCGGCCACCTCCAAACCATAGTCTAAAAAGTCTAGTCATATTTTCTACGCAAACCTAACCTACCCAGTCTTCCCACACCGCACGCAGCGCTCCCAGCTCCCACCGCCTGCCACGCCTGCAACAGGGCCCCACCCACGCCAGCCTTTCCACCTCAGCCCCCCTGCCGACCCACCCCGCACACACCCCCTACCGCGTCGCCAGCACGCCTGCACGCTCCCCACCACCCATCTTCCACTCGACCCCGCCCCACTAGCAGACGCGCTCCTCCCGCGCCATAGACGCCACCTACCCCCGACAAAAAAAACACCCAGCCAACCCTGCGCTCTTCCCTGCCCCGATCCCCACGCCGGTCCCACCACCTGCCGATCCCACCACTCCGGCAGCGCCCGCCTCGGCAACCGCCGGCCGCCGCCGGGCCACCTTCCCTTCCATCTCTGACGCCTCCACCTTCGCCCTCTCCTTCCTCCTCTGGCCTCCCCGCGAGCGCGTGCCCCGCTTCCCCGGGCTCTCTGCCGTCGGCGAGCCGCCTCCCCGCGTCCTCCGCCATAGGGCTTCGCCGCCCCTCTGCCCAACCTCCTCCTTCCTCCACGGCCGCCCGCCTCCACCTCGCCGTCGTCGCCTCCTCTCGCTCGCCCCGCGACTCCTTCCGCCGGCCCGCGCTCCGCTCGCCGTCTCCGGCCATCCCTCCTTCCGCCGCCATCGGAGCCGGCCGCATCCCCGCCTCGAGCTCCGGCCTTCCCGCCGCTAAGGCCGCCCCTGTTCCGGTCCCACGCGCGACCCGAGCCCTCCGGTCCGCCGCCAGCTTCCCCTCCACGTCTGCGCGCCGCCGCCGCGTCCCGCACCTCCGGCCTTCCTTGCTGGCCGCCGCCGCGTCTACACCCCGGCCACGCCAGCGTCGCCCTCTATGCAGGCCTTTTTCTGTGCGTCCCGGAGGCCTCAAGAGACCAGCTCGGTGCCCCCTGTGTTTTTCGTCCGCAAGTTGTTCGAGCAAATGTTGGTATGGGACAAGGCCCTTCGCGTTCTCCTGTCCGCGCATATATCGACGCCAAGATCTTCCGGCGCCGAACCCAGAACCGCTCCCGAACCCGATAACCGCCAAGGCCGCCGACACGGATACACCGAGACCGCCATCATGGAACCCGAGGGGGAAAATACCCGGATGGGTTTGTTTGGTGTTAGCTTCAGGTTGGATCCGAATAGGTCTTTCTTATCCCTCTCTGATAACCGCCAGTTGTATTGAGTCTCTATAGGTTGTTTAGTGCCGCTGCGCTGCCGCTTCAGCCCACCATACCTATGTAGGCGAGAGCTGCCGAATTCTAGCCTCGCCGTGTAATGGCCTCAGTACTGACGCTCCTCTTTTTCCTTCGCCCTTTGTCGGCACCCCTTTTGTTTTAGCAGGTTTGAGATCGCCGTCGTTAGCAGGGTTACCCTTCCGGCTTGGCCTGGGCAGGGTTATGGACGCCATTGGTTATTCTTTAGGGCTCTTAGCCCCATTTGCATCTTGTCCGTAGTCGGACGCTCTATCATTTTCAAGGTGATTTGGATCTTCGTATATTATATCTGTATTCTTGACTCATGGAGTCGTTGTTGTATATATATGATCTGTGGGTCCCATCGAGGACTGATGTGTAATGGTATTACTTCGTTTTCCACCCGCACGAAACTGTCTGGTGGGCGTCGTTGAATCGTTTCTATGCGGGTTTGTTGGGAAGCGCTAAAACTTGCATAGGGCCGATTTGAGGGTGTTACAGAGTGGTATCAGAGCTCAGTAGTTGCGATACCCCACTGGTCCAGCCTATAGGATAACCTAGCTATGGACGATCTAGAGTGTCAAAACTATTTTTGCAAAATCGGTTGGATAGATCTGGTTAGGTCTGATTTTACTCCTTACCCCTCTATTGTTCTCCTCTTACCTCTACATGTTTTGGATCTACTCTCTTACCTTCTTCTAGTCTAGGATTTCTCGTGGTTGGGTTCCCGTCGTACCTTCAGGTTTTCGCTTCCTCCTTTGGTAACGGTGTTTATACATCCTGTCTTCATGCTATCTGAGTGATCCTTTATCTGTGGTACCATTCTTTGTTCCTTGTTTGTGCCTTCCGGTGTTTTCCGACGTGACGACATCATCTACGCTAGATTCGGTGCAGAGTCTGCATCACTACTTTGTTTCCGACCCTCGTTTGTCGAGATCTTCAGTCTAATTCCGAGAGTTGGTTGCATAATTCACCTATTCGTGTGCAGAGTAATGGTTTTGGTGCGTGATGGACTGATCACCATCCGACTACTCTTATCATTCGCTTTTGTATATTGAATCGGTGGATCCAGCAATTTTACTCCGTCCACAGAAGTTAGAGGTGGCTTTATTGGTTGATACCTCTGCCTTCGCCTTTTTGTTCCCGGAGTGTTCTCTCGACGATCACGGACAAGGACCTCTTGTTAGTGGTGTCGCGAGGATCTACATGAAGCGTGAAGATTCAGATCGCCGATCTTCTTCCCGGTACCATGAGGCGGATCTCGAGGGCGATATCCATTGTTAGTGGTGTCGAATTGTGGCGCCCCGCAAAACCACTACTAGAAAATCGCGTTGTTTTTGTGCATCGCATCGAGGGGGAAAATACCAGGATGGGTTTGTTTGGTGTTAGCTTCAGGTTGGATCCGAATAGGTCTTTCTTATCCCTCTCTGATAACTGCCAGTTGTATTGAGTCTCTATAGGTTGTTTAGTGCCGCTGCGCTGCCGCTTCAGCCCACCATACCTGAAGCGGCACCTTCCCTTCCATCTCCGACGCCTCCACCTTCGCCCTCTCCTTCCTCCTCTGGCCTCCCCGCGAGCGCGCGCCCCGCTTTCCCGGGCTCTCTGCCGTCGGCGAGCCGCCTCCCCGCGTCCTCCACCACAGGGCTCCGCTGCCCCTCTGCCCTACCTCCTCCTTCCTCCACGGTCGCCCGCCTCCATCTCGCCATCGTCGCCTCCTCTCGCTCGCCCCGCGACTCCTTCCGCTGGCCTGCGCTCTGCTCGCCGTCTCCGGCCATCCCTCCTTCCGCCGCCACCAGAGCCGGTCACATCCCCGCCTCGAGCTCCGGCCTTCCCGCCGCTCAGGCCGCCAATGTTCCGGTCCCACGCGCGACCCGAGCCCTCCGGTCCGCCGCCAGCTTCCCCTCCACGTCTGTGCGCCGCCGCCGCGTCCCGCACCTCCGGCCTTCCTTGCTGGCCGCCGCCGCGTCTGCACCCCGGCCACGCCAGCGTCGCCCTCTATGCAGGCCTTTTTCTGTGCGTCCCGGAGGCCTCAAGAGACCAGCTCGGTGCCCCCTGTGTTTTTTGTCCGCAAGTCGTTCGAGCAAATGTTGGTATGGGACAAGGCCCTTCGTGTTCTCCTGTCCGCGCATATGTCGACGCCAAGATCTTCCGGCGCCGAACCCAGAACCGCTCCCGAACCCGATAACCGCCAAGGCCGCCGACACGGATACACCAAAACCGCCATCATGGAACCCCGAGCACGTCGACATGGAATCGCAGGACGACAAGTTCTTCATCCCGAGTGCCAAGATCTTCGACCCGTACGCCACGATCTTCTTTCCGGCTGTGAAGACCGATCCCTCGGACGGCAAGTTCTTCGACCCGGGACCCGAACGACAAGATCTACTTCATGGAACCGAAGACCGATCCTGCCGATCCCGAACCGTCGAACCACCAAGCTCTCCTTCCCGGACCCGAAGACCACGGATGCGACAAGATCTACTTCCCGTTGTCCGAAGAACGATTCCCTGAGACCGGACCCGGAACCCTCGGAACCAAGACCTTCGCCCCAGATGTGTGACCCCTTTATCCGAGACCCCTATTTTTATAATATAACATTATCGACTGTCGCATATTAAATTGTTCATCTCGCATGCATATCATAATCATGCCGGATCTTCTGCCGTAGTATTAAATATTGCATCCGGTGTTTCTTCTAGTGTTTGCTTCGTCGCGGACTAGGCCGATGAGTGGATGCGAGTACCGACAAGTTCTCTGGATATGATCCTTCGACAGTGTTTCCCAGGCGAGCATCTCTTCCCCTTCTACCTATTTTGCATTTATAGTCTTTATTTCCTCTTGTTGATCTATTGCTATCCGTGTCGCGGTGCTTTAGTGTTCCGTACCAGATATATCCCGTGCAGCCTCTATATTGCCTTGGAAACCTCCCATTACCTGTGTTTGGTAGATAGCTAGCCTTGAGAGTCGTAGTTGCTTGCTCAGGTGCGATCTCGTGTTGTCAAGTACCACAGTTGTTGCAATGCCGGCAAATGTTTATTGGTGGAGATGCTTAATGGTGGAGATGATCATGACTTTAAATACAACTATTAAAAATGCTAGATATAATTAATGCAGAGGCATCGGTGGGCAATAGATGTTATTTGGTTCTTCCACGCTCACTTGTGTCCCATAGGACCCCGAGTACTTGATACATGTTCCTTGATTTTTCGCACTATCCACATCCGGGAGGCCTTATGGACCCCCCTGAGCCAGAGCTTGATTCATTTCTATTTTTTGGGGCCACAAACTAGTTTGGGGTTTTATTAATATCCTATACTTATGCCATGTTACTGTTTTATTTAAGATTGTGCGTGGAGCACCTGTACTGTTTAGGATCATGACACGTTTTCGCTGTATCGACAAGCCCAGTCACACTTTCGGGTTCCCAGTCGTTTACAGCCATCCACTCAAACCCTGGGTCCGTTTCGGAGCCGGCCAACTTCGTTGCGGGTAGCTTAGTGGGGTGGCCCCCTAAAATATATCTGAATCCTGTGATCGCTTTGTCGTGAAAGCCTCGTTGGGTTTTGAGTTGGTTTTTCCGAGGTTGATCGAGTGTGTGTTGCTATTTGTGCAGCCCTGCAGGGTAAAATTTTCTGAAAGCCGTGTCCGCGGTTATGGACGACTTGGAGCACAGTATCTCGATCATAGACAAGCATAACTAAAGTAGTGCTATAAATTTGACTTAATATGTGACTAGTAATCAACTCAAGTATAACGGAATGGATATTAAAAATGCCAACAGCTGGTGAATCTGGGTTGTTTCGTGACATGCTATATGCCTAGTAAGTATTGCAACTCCAATGGAATGCGATAAAAGTGTCAACAACTGTTGGGTTTTGGGATTCCTTAGGACAATTATATCTGACTAGTAAATGTCCCAACTACAATGAATTGGTGATTAAAACTGCCCACTACTTATGCTTCAGGATGACTCATGCTAGCTATATCTGATTAGTAATTGCTGCAACTATAATGGAATGAGTAAAATTGCCAACTATGTGAGTTCCTTGGTCCGACTTCCTCGTTTGGTCTCGAGGGGGAAAATACCAGGATGGGTTTGTTTGGTGTTAGCTTCAGGTTGGATCCGAATAGGTCTTTCTTATCCCTCTCTGATAACCGCCAGTTGTATTGAGTCTCTATAGGTTGTTTAGTGCCGCTGCGCTGCCGCTTCAGCCCACCATACCTATGTAGGCAAGAGTCGCCGAATTCTAGCCTCGCCGTGTACTGGCCTCAATACTGACGCTCCTCTTTTTCCTTCGCCCTTTGTCGGCACCCCTTTTGTTTTAGCAGGTTTGAGATCGCCGTTGTTAGCAGGGTTACCCTTCCGGCTTGGCCTGGGCAGGGTTATGGACGCCATTGGTTATTCTTTAGGGCTCTTAGCCTCATTTGCATCTTGTTCGTAGTCAGACGCTCTATCGTTTTCAAGGTGATTTGGATCTTCGTATATTATATCTGTATTGTTGACTCATGGAGTCGTTGTTGTATATATATGATCTGTGGGTCCCATCGAGGACTGATGTGTAATGGTATTACTTCGTTTTCCACCCACATGAAAGTGCCTGGTGGGCGTCCTTGAATCGTTTCTATGCGGGTTTGGCGGGAAGCGCTAAAACTTGCATAGGGCCGATTTGAGGGTGTTACAAAGTATTTATGGCGTTTCTCTTAAGGGATCATCATACCCTAGTTCACAATTTTGGGTCTAACTTGAGGTTGCTCCTGGTAGAGGGTTATTCTATTTTGTGGGAAGGACATAGTCTTTCCCCCTTAGGGTTAAGCTAGGGTGGCTCGGAGTTAACGCAGTCCTTCCTTCTTGGAGTCGTTGGATGATGTTAGGTGGATATCGCAGTCTTCTGCCCAGAGTTGAAACCTTCCGATGACGTTCGCAAACTAGGTTTTATGATGCTTATATACTACTTTTATTCGTACTTAGCCTATCAGAGTAGTTGAATTAGCGGAGTGTCCAAACGGTTTAGAACTAGCAGGGTTAGTGAACAAAGGTTAATGGAGTTAGCTTAGGCAGGTTAGCATAACGATGCTTCTTGATAGTCTTCAGTCAAAGTAGAGACATCTAGCATCGGGGGAGTTGTGTTCATGCATCCGGGTCTTCAAGACTTTAGAGGTATTCTAGCTTCTGGGGAGGAACTTCCCGTTGATTTGGGAGGGGTCGACTAAAATAGTTAGTCTCCTGAGGTGATGGGAACCTCTAATATACCGAAGGTCAGTAGAGTCAGGTCTTCACTTCGTGTCTTTGTTATCCCGTCCTGTGGCTTCTTATGGATGATGTGGATCCTTCGGTGGTAGACTTCCAGCTTCAACTAGGTTCTTGTTATAGCTGGCGGATGAGTACTGCAGGGTTGTGTTGTCAACAAGTCTTGAGAGTTGAGTGTGATGAGGTAGGCCATCCTGCTGAAGAGGAATCTTCGAGTTGTTCTAACTTGACGACGTCGAACTCGGGTTTTCTGGCGATGCTTTTCCTCTCATATCTCTCAAGGTTAGTATGGTTTCTGGTTATTGACGACTAACCTAGGGGGTTTTCCTGTGTTACTAGGTGGGTTATCGATCCTCGAGTCACATTTGACTAAGGTCAAAACAGGCTAGAACACACATAGACAGTGAACAGAGCGAGGGGGTCGCAATGTGATATGGGGTGGCCCGATCTTCTCAGTAAGAGGATGGCGGTGATGATGGTGGATGATAGATAACTAGCCTGTAGCTATGAACTCTCCCACTCGATCCCTGATGCCAATGCAACAGCTCTCGAACCTTGTAGGATATTCACAACACCACGCTCTTGCGCACGCAGCCGTGACCACGAACGGTAGTATGCAATCTACTAATTCCCAATGGAACAACATATCACACTCAATTATAGTTGGTAGATTCGAACACATGGTAATTCCAGAGGTTCTATGACAGAAACAACTCCAAAATATTTTAACGTGGTCTCCACCCTAACTAGGGGTCGTCCCAGGGCTTATAAGGGCAGCTGGGGCGGCCAGAAACCGAAACTAAACGCAAACGACTCAAACTGATACAAACCGACTCAGACCAGATTCGGTGGGCGGGCGGACACTCCGGTCGAAATCGGCCTGACAATCCGGTCAGGCCGGACAGTCCGGTCTGGCCAAAAACTTTGAAGTTTCCGGGTGGAGTCCGTGTAGTGTATGAACTGACATACTGAATGTCCATGCCAGTTTGCCTCTCGACCAGGCCGGACTGTCCGGGTGGATCTGGCTGGACACTCCGGTCGTGGCAGATCTTTTTGCCTCCGTCTTGATGATCTTCTCTTGCGCCTTCCTCCCGCTCCTCCCTCGCGCATCCTTGGGCGATCATCATGTTGGGCTTCTCTTGTAGTCCTTCTCCTCCTCACGCCATGCTTGTTTCTCCGATGAACCTGATCATACATAAATGCATAGACTTAGGCAGTATAAAGTTCTCATCAATCAAAGTACCAGATTCGTTTAGGAGTAAATTCACCGGTTGTTCTAGTAGCTTAGGACGAGCTCTTGTAATAGGTCCAATTCTAATCTCATTGGACTGATCCTTTCTTGCAACAGTTGTAGCATCTTCAGTAGTCATTGGGGTAGGTGTAATTGTAGGGATCTCCTCATCACCCCCCCCCTTGAAAAGGCGTCGACCTCGACGCTCCAAGGTCTTCTCCAACATATGGTGACAAATCAGCAACGTTGAAGCTATTGCTAACTCCACCAAACTCCTCAATAGGTATATCAACCGAGTAGGCGTTATCATTAATCTTGGCTAACACCTTGTAAGGACCAGCACCACGTGGCTTCAACTTTGACTTTCGAAGTAGTGAGAACCTATCCTTGCGTAGATGCACCCAAACCATATCTCCAGGTTCGAACAACACTTCTTTCCTTGCTTGATTCCTTGCAGCAGCAATGTTCTTGCCTTTCTTCTCAATAGCCTCTCGAGTCTTCTCATGTATTTTCTTCACATAATCAGCACGTTTTGATGCCTCCATATCAACTCTCTCATGTAATGGCAGAGGCAACATATCAAGTGGCGTCAATGGCTTGAAACCATACACCACCTCAAAAGGACAAAGCTGAGTAGTTGAATGCACAGCCCTGTTGTAAGAAAACTCAACATGTGGCAAACACTCTTCCCACTCCCACAGATTCTTTTTAATCATGGTCCTTAGCAGCTGTGACAATGTTCGGTTGACCACCTCCGTTTGACCATCTGTTTGGGGATGACATGTAGTACTGAACAGCAGCTTCGTTCCGAGCTTCCCCCATAAGGTCTTCCAAAAGTAGCTCATGAACTTCACGTCACGGTCAGAAACAATCGTCTTTGGTACTCCATGTAATCTCACGATGTCCCTGAAAAACAGGTTAGCAACATGCGACGCATCGTCGCTTTTGTGGCAGGCAATAAAATGAGCCATCTTAGAGAACCTATCCACTACCACAAATATAGAATCATGACCTCTCTGTGTTTTAGGTAGACCTAGCACAAAATCCATACTAATGTCTTCCCATGGAGTAGTCGGTGCAGAGAGAGGTGTATACAAACCGTGAGGCTTCAGCTTAGATTTCGACTTGTGGCATGTAATACATCGGCTCACAAATCTGTACACATCACGCCTCATGTTGGGCCAATAAAAGTGATCAGCAAGCATGAGCAACGTCTTCTCACGCCCAAAGTGACCCATCAAACCACTAGCATGTGATTCCTGCACTAAGAACAAACGCAACGACGATTCTGGAATACATAGTTTGTTAGCTCAAAACAAATATCCATCATGTATATGATACTTATCCCATGCGTTTCTAAGAGCACACAAACAATATGGTTCAGCAAAATCATGGTCAGTTGCATAAAGTGCACAAATAGCTTCTAATCCAGGAATTTTAACATCAAGATTGGTTAATAGCATGTTCTTCCTAGATAGAGCATCAGCAACAACGTTCTCTTTTCCCTTCTTATAGTTAATGATGTAAGGAAAAGACTCAATGAACTCAACCCATTTAGCTAATCTTCTATGCAAGTTTGATTGAGCTTTCAAGTATTTCAATGCTTCATGATCAGAATGTATGATGAATTCCTTTGGCCACAAATAATGTTGCCAAACCTCAAGTACTCTAACAAGTGCATACAATTCTTTATCATAGATAGAATAATTCAAACGAGCACCAATCAATTTCTCAGAAAAATAAGCTATAGGCCGACCCTCTTGCCTCAAAACGCCACCTATGTCGATACCACTAGCATCACATTCAACTTCAAATTTTCTTTGAAAAATCAGGTAATGCAAGTAATGGTGCAGAAGTAAGCAAACGTTTTAACGTATCAAAAGCAATGTCTTGGGCCGCGCCCCAAACAAAAGGAACACCTTTCTTTGTCAAATCATTTAAAGGTGCAGCAATGGTGCTAAAATCTTTCACAAAGCGCCTATAGAAACCAGCGAGACCGTGGAAACTACGCACTTGACTAACATTCATTGGAGTAGGCCAATTCTGAATTGATTCAATTTTAGATTGATCTACCTCTACTCCATGCTTAGAAACAACAAATCCTAGGAATATGACCTTATCTTTTGCAAATGTACACTTCTCAAGATTAGCATACAGTTTATTATCACGTAACACTTGCAAAACTTGTCTAATATGAGTGCAATGTTCAGATTCGGTGTGGCTGTATATAAGTATATCATCAAAGTAAACAACCACAAAACGACCAATAAACTCTCTCAAAACATGATTCATCAAACGCATGAAAGTACTAGGTGCATTAGTAAGACCAAACGGCATGACTAACCACTCATACAAACTGAATTTAGTTTTGAAAGAAGTTTTCCATTCATCCCCTTCTTTCATCCTAATTTGATGATAACCACTACGCAAGTCAATTTTAGAGAAAACAGTTGCACCACTCAATTCATCTAGCATATCCTCTAAGCGTGGAATAGGATGACGATATTGAATAGTGATGTTATTAATCGCTCTACAATCAACACACATGCGCCAAGTACCATCTTTCTTAGGAACTAAAATAACAGGAACAGCACAAGGGCTAAGAGAGACACGGATGTACCCTTTATCTAGCAACGCTTGTACTTGCTTCTGAATTTCCTTAGTTTCTTCGGGATTAGTCCTGTAAGGTGCACGGTTGGGAAGTGTGGAGCCAGGAATCAGGTCCACTTGATGTTCTATACCACGCAATGGAGGCAAACCTGCGGGTACGTCTTCTGGAAACATATCCCCAAAGTCCTGCAAAACAGAAGAGACACCAAGAGAAATAGGGGTCATGTCGTTAGAAACCAATACCTCGCCCCTATACATGAGCACAAGTGGGATGGCTGTAGGATCCTCACGAAACTCTCTCATATCTTCCTTAGTGGCTAATATCAATAAACCAGGCACTCTCTCACTTTTTGTTATATCACTCAATTTAGGCTCAATTACATCAGGAATAGCTGTCACGCAATCTCGCCGAGTGGTAGTATCTTCCTTCAAGGTCACCTCTATCTTCTGGCGAGAATCATTCACAATTTCTTGTGGTGTCATTGGCTGCATAGTAATCTTCTTTCCTTTGAATTCCAAGTGATATGTATTGGCTTGGCCATTGTGTTGCACATGGCGATCATAGAGCCAAGGCCAACCCAACAGTAGGTGACACACAGTCATAGGAACCACATCAAAATCAATAGATTCTTTGTATGGCCCTATTTGAAAATTCACACGTACCATATGATTTACCTTCATCTCACCATTGTTGCTCAACCATTGTATGTAGTATGGCTTGGGATGAGGTAAGTATGTCAAATTCAGTTTGGCACATAGTTCCTTACTTGCAAGATTTCTGCAGCTACCTCCATCAATAATTACCTTGCAAGCTTTGTTTGGTCCAACTAGAGCTTTTGTTTGGAACAAGTTGCAACGCTGGGATTCCTCAACCGGTTGCACACTAAGTACACGTGAAGATACGACAATAGTGGGTGCACGCTCAGCATATGCATCAGCACCAACCTCGCCGTCATCAATATCATCATCAGAAGCTTCATCTCCACTTTCTACTTCACCTTGTGCATTAACAAACATAACCTTGCTGTTTGGACAATCTTTCTTGTAGTGACCTCTTCCTCCACAAGTATGGCACACCACATCACGAGTACGTGCAGTAGACATGTTGGAACCCGAGCTAGCAGGAGGAGCAGCGGGTTTCCGAGCATTAGAACCAAACAAAGGTGTACTTGCGGGCTTGGCCGATGGTGTAAAGGGAGCAGCAGCTGGTTGCGCGGCTGTAGAAGGTGTAGACCTGGCCGAAAATCTGCTGGAGGATGGAAAACGAGCACGTGACTTCGCCTCTTCTGCCAACTGGGATTTGGCCTCTCTAGCATGATGCAACAACTCATTCATGGTCTCATACTTGTGATGACGAACAATGCTCTTGATCGGTAACTTCAAATTGTTTAGGAATCGCTGCATGGTCATCTCAATGGACTCACGAATTCTAGCACACTGCATAAGCATCTCCATCTCCATGTAGTACTCATCAACTGCCATGGTGCCTTGCTTCAGTTGCGTCAATTTATCAAAAACTGATCGCAAGTAGTTGGTTGGTACGAAACGAGCTTTCATGATTTGCTTCATCTCGCGCCAATCCCTCACAGGAAGTTCATTGTCCTCCCTTCTATGTTGCACAAGTGCATCCCACCAACGTAAAGCATAACCATCAAATTCTGATGCTGCAAGTCTGACCTTCTTATCTTCTAGATAGTCAAATAAGCGCCAGAGTTTCTCAATCTTCAACTCCCATGTGAGGTAGTCTTTAGGATCAATGGAACCATCAAACTTAGGAATTGAAAATTTTGGCTTGCCCAAACCATCATCAGCAGCTTGGTTGGGCACACGTGGACCACGCCCAAGATGGGCAAACCCACGACCATGAGCAGGTGCATGGACAGGGGGAATAGCACGTCCCCTGCCAACATGTGGAGCAGCATCAACAGCGCTACCCTCATCGAAATCATCAAAGGCATCATCATGTTGAGGATCTTCCCTTCTATGTAAGGCAGCTGTCAAACCCTCAATGGACTGCTGCAAAGCGGTGACATTGAGACTGAGCGTAGGCACTTGCGTTTGGATAGTATCAACCGTCCCAACATGCTGATCCAATCTCATATTCATATCTTGGAGATTCTTGTCAATGGCATCTGTCGTGTTAGTAAACACACGTGTCAAGTGGGATTTCAAAGCCTCATATTCACGCCAATTGACGAGCTCCTCATCCTTCTTTTTCTGCAACACAACAACATCATCACTAGTAGACATGATTAGTAGGTTAGTGCAAAAATCAGAATTTGTATGGTGGAAACTCTCACAACTCACTCACAACTAATAAGAAAGGAGATCTTACCGTTCCAAAGTGAATAGAGATGCTCTACCAAACGAAATCAAAGACTGATGCACTTGATGTGATGAAGTGAATATCAAAGGTATAGAGAATGATCGCAGGGCACACATGTTATTTAAGGTGGAGCTATAGGTATGGTATCCTATCTACACCACAAACAAGTCCTAGTGCTGATCGTACTAATACCCAAGAAACTCACACCGTGGAGATAAACGTGGCAAATCAACTTATGAAAAGGAATATTGCAATGCACAAGAGAGACGCTAGTAATAGCTCAAATAGAACAGGCACAAGATTGCTCAATCTACTAGTGCTATACACAACAAGGCCTCCAATATTGCACACTTCGATATCTCTTTTTGTCAGGCTTGTAGCTCTTTTCTCTTTTTTTATACTGATCCTCTTTTCTTTTCTCTTTTTTTTCAACTATATTACTCAATGCAAACGAGTACAAAAACGTATAACAGAACTAGGCCAGATAGTCCGGTTGATATGCGTCGGAGACTCCGGTTGAGCCGGATAGTCCGGTGTGATTCGGCCGGATAGTCCAGTTTCGCCTGTCGAAAATTTCTGCACTTCAAAAACCTAATGAGCAGCCTGTCGGAGCAAAGCAACTAGTCTCGTGGGTACGTTCCTAGGCACAGATGCTGTAGATAGGCTGTGTCTATGGTAAGTAAACAAAAGTACGCTATGTGGACTCGGAAAACGATAAAGACTTGCGGAAACGGTAATGGTGGGAACAGCGGAAAACAAGATCAAACCCTAAACCTAGACACAAACAGAAACTAGACTCCTATGAGGAAAACCTGTAGATCGGATCTATGAGAAGATACAATCAGTAACTAAAACTCGAAAACGATGCAATCTAGTCTATGGCAAATCTTTTTGTAAGGCTTTTTCTGTATAGGACGAAAAACACTCTCTAATCTATGGAAGGATTTGTGTATGCTTACCGAGGCAACACTGGAAATCTGATACCAGGATGATATGGGGTGGCCCGATCTTCTCAGTAAGCGGATGGCGGTGATGATGGTGGATGATAGATAACTAGCATGAAGCTATGAACTCTCCCGCTTGATCCCTGATGCCAATGCAACAGCTCTCGAACCTTGTAGGATATTCACAACACCACGCTCTTACGCACGCAGCCGTGACCATGAATGGTAGTATGCAATCTACTAATTCCCAATGGAACAACAGATCACACTCAATTATAGTTGGTAGATTAGAACACAGGGTAATTCCAGAGGTTCTATGAAAGAAACAACTCCAAAATATTTTAACGTTGTCTCCACCCTAACTAGGGGTCGTCCCAGGGCTTATAAGGGCAGCTGGGGGCGGCCAGAAACCGAAACTAAACGCAAACGACTCAAACTGATACAAACCGACTCGGACCAGATTCGGTCGGCGGGCAGACACTCCGGTCGAAATCGGCCGGACAGTCCGGTCAGGCCGGACACTCCGGGTGGAGTGTGCCGGACAGTCCGGTCTGGCCGGAAGCTTTGAAGTTTCCGGGTGGAGTCCGTGTAGTGTCCGAACTGACATACTGAATGTCCACGCCAGTTTGCCTCTCAACCAGGCCGGACAGTCCGTGTGGATCTGGCCGGACATTCCGGTCGTGGCAGATCTTTTTGCCTCCATCTTGATGATCTTCTCTTGCGCCTTCCTCCCGCTCCTCCCTCGCGCATCCTTGGGCGATCATCATGTTGGGCTTCTCTTGTAGTCCTTCTCCTCCTCGCGCCATGCTTGTTTCTCCAACGAACCTGATCATACATAAATGCATAGACTTAGGCAGTATAAAGTTCTCATCAATCAAAGTACCAGATTCGTTTAGGAGTAAATTCACCTGTTGTTCTAGTAGCTTAGCACGAGCTCTTGTAATAGGTCCAATTCTAATCTCATTGGACTGATCCTTTCTTGCAACAGTTGTAGCATCTTCAGTAGTCATTGGGTAGGTGTAATTGTAGGGATGTCCTCATCACAATGTCCTTCGCAAACAACACACATCAAACAACACGTTAAGCACTTAGGCAAGCCAACATGCCCTACTATGGGTACCAAGAAGTTAACTACTCGCGATGTAGGGGAATCCTATCTTAGGAATATTAATCCTAGACATCATCGCTCTTAGGGTCTGAGTCACTATCTTGCGTATGAAGCCTTCACCGGGTCATTGGACGCTTCTCGATAGTGTAATATTTGATTTCTTCTGATTAGGAGGATTCCGCTGGTAGGGCCATCTTGTAGTCTCCTTGTGTTTGCTGGTAGTTGCTTCTCTTTATCTCGTCCTCAACGTCTTCACCAGGTTATAGGTCCTAGTTATTTGAAATCCGTAGGTTTGAAGTTTGGACGAGGGATAGAGGAAACCATGTTTCGAAATCCTTTAAACTAGAATGAGATAAGAAGTAGAATCTTTCGAAATGTTTTGAGGAATTAGTTTTCGAAAGTCGGTGTTTCCAAAATAGTTTTCCTGTCTAACGAACATGCTAACTAAGGTTCTCCTACAGTCAGGATGGCTCTAATACCAAGTCTGTGCCCCCCCCAGATTAATCCTCCGAGGATCCCTGTTATGCATACACCACGATCCCATGATCAGTTAGTCGTGGCACATAACCGACAAGTATCAAAGTAAACATCCATTACTTAAGTGGATACATGTCATACCTTACATGCCATTATGGCTACATCAATAATCATCAGCGGAAATTCCTCAAGCGTAGAGCCCGAGCCATGCCTTAACCTATAGGCAACTGACTGGGAGAACGTCCTAGGTCGCATATCCATCAACTTCATCCTCTTCTTGATACCTGACCAAGTTAATAGCCATGGACAATGCCAGTGAGTACTTTGAATGTACTCGCAAACCACCTTAAGAGAATAATAATAACAAGAGGATATGTAATATGGCTATGGTAGTAGCAGGGCTCCAAGAGAGGTTCTTTTCTCAAATAGTTTCTCTTGTAGAGATAACATCTACACATCTTTGTTGAAATTTTTTGTAAAACATTTTGAAAACCTTTTTGAAAAGTGTTGGAAAACACTAGGATTGAGTCACCCATTTGTTCCTCCTTCCGGTCATCCCATGACCAAACTCCTTTCCTTCATGACCATCCCATGGTCAAAACATGTATCCTTTACGACCATCCCATGGTCAAACATTTCCAAAGCCATTGCTTTTCCAAAATCCTTTTTGAAATCAAAACCAGCACCGCTCTATAGTAGTTTGTCCAACCCATCCTTAACTGTGGACACGGCTATTTGAATAGATTTACACTCTGCAGAGGTTGTACACTTTACCCACACCATCCGGGTACACTAGCCTGATCTACACCGATCGTGGGTCGAGTAACCGATCAAGACTCTCCGGATGCCCACTCTAATATAAGTGCCTACCCTATGAGTGTTGTTCCCCTCAACACCGGGACGCCCTATATAGTTCCCAAGCCAACCGGAGTGCTTTTTGCACTTCACAAAGTGTGCGCTTTCAATAAGGGGCTCATAGTAACGTGTGGAGGCCCATAGACCCTTCGTTCCTTCTCCAGGTCGATGTCCCACATGGACCCTTATAGGAGAAGGCCCACCCTCCAGGGATTTTTATCCCCCGTAGTAGTTGTAGGAAGCTTATACAAGAGTAAACAAACATCAAGGCCATCCTTGTCCCATTCCAGAGTAATATGGTTGCACATATTAAGTTGTTATAGCTAAAGCTGCAAATAACCGGGTGCGTTTTCGTAAACATTTTACCTCCTCTTTCCTTCAACATCTTTTGTGAAATGAAAACTTTTTATTTCTCAAACTTCTCTTGGTAGGTCAAACCTGACCACGGTTTTATCATAAAACTCTTTGTAAAACTTTTCCGAGGTCTTCCCATCCTATAGCTTTACTTCGGCTAAAACAGGGTCTCCAAAGGGTTATGGTCTTATGCACCATCTATTCTACTAGGGGTAATAGGTGTCATCGAGGGGGTTGTACTTAGTAGTAGAAAAGTTTAATAGTTTGGAGGAGCCAAACCACTACCATATATACATCAACATATAGTAAAATAATGCAATTTTCATAAACAGTAGATAAAACATGCATAAGTAAAACAGTAGGAGAAGGCTTATGAGCAATAAGGTGGCTTGCCTGTAATCATCAAACTGGCAATATATGTCCCTGGACTTCTTCTTTAGATAACCAAGAATACCAATACCAATAATAAGATCTCTTCTTCTCGGCGTTAATACAAGCGCAACTATCGCCGTCATCGAGTATACATGCAAACAAGCAAGGCCACAATCAAAACAAGGCATACAAGTGGACATACTTACATCAAGAAAGTGTACAATACAAGTTTACGATTCAGTAGGTTTTGACAAAAGTGGATTTAGAAGATTGAAATTGTCTTTGAAGCATTTGAAGGAAATCCTATAGGATTTATAGTCTAGAAAATTGTTTAGGAGAGGGCATTTATACCAAGGCCATATTCTGTATGATACCATTGTGTAAAAACGATACCAACATATAGGTGTTGATAAAATGAAACCAACAAAAGTGGTTTCACTATTTTATCAAAATCCATTGATTTACTATGCATTTCCTAGTGAATAAAACTCTAGTTTTAGGAAATAATTCATAAGAAAAGTTCTGTGAGTCCAAAACTTATTTCCTTGGATGGTTAAGTAGGTTTTGATGGACTGGTTTATTGAGAGTTGAAATCACTTAGAAATATTTACCAGAAGGCCCCCCAGAAATTTCCTAACTCGGTTTTGTAGTTATCTTGTCTTTTTCACCAGATTAATTCTACAGAAGCTATTGATGTGATTCCAAGGGAAAATGGTAGGTGTTTTGAAAGCCTTTCTGTAGAAATTGGTATCACCTATATTGGAGTTGTGAAACTCCTGTAGTGAGTTTTCCACTAAAACATCACTAAACATATATATTTAATTCAGCAAAATTAAATCAGACCACAATAAAATTTTATCTCTTCGATTTTGATATACATTAGTGTACCACATCACAGAGAGTTGGAATTAACTCAAAACGTGTTATAGTTTGGCTTGAGGAATTTTATAAAGTCAATATATGGTTGTTTTTGTTATTTTTACTAAGGTAAAACTAGGTTTCACCTTGACATGATACAAAGTCTAATGGGTAGGTACAGAAAATACCTTTCCTAGAAACTTTGATCCATGCCATTTGGATAAGGGTAGCTCACAGATAAATTTATTTAGTGTATAATATACATTTTAGTGGATATAATGCCAGTAAATAATGAAAATTATTTTTGGAATGTGACCAGTTCTGCATGTTGCATAAAACATCTAGAAACTCTAATAATTTTAGTTCTGGTAAATTTGGGTTGGTTTCCATTTTCAAACGGATTTAAACCAAATAGTGTATTTACAGGTTTGAAAAACAAGGTTTTAAAAAGAAAAGGAAACAGATGATGTTGGGCCAACATCAACCAGCCCGGGCAGCACAGTCACAGGCTGGACCATTAAGCTCCACGGCGCGGGCGGGAGACGAATTCAAACTCCCCGGGGCGGAGCCAACTAGTCAGTAGCCCGGGGAGGCCGAACCGGTAATTCGCGATGAGAGCCATTTGATCCTAGTGGGATCGACGGTCGTTGCTCATCGTCCTCCCCTCGACGGCGAGGTTCAGAGGAACCCTAACTGGTGGCGGTAGGGGATGCGGGGAGGCTCACCTAGGAACTAGGAGGCAGAGGCGAGTTGATGGGATGATGCGGACCTCGCCGGCAACCTTGGCAACATGCGACAGCATCTGTTTCGGTGCAGATATGAGGTCACGAGCTTCCGCGATACAGCCGACTTCGGGAGCTCGCTGGGGAAGGCTTGTGGGCGTGTGCATGTCCACGGAGAGGAGAAAGGGAGGAACATGAGGGATCTTGAAGCCACGAGGGATCCCTTGGTGGTGCGGAGAGGGCTCGGAGAGGGCGGACTCGGGAGTGGAGCTCCGCTCGGGGGTGTCGCCGGTGACGGCGTTCCGGGGTTCCTACAGCGAAAGGGGAATCACCGGGAGGTAATTCAGGTCTAGAAGCGATACAGAGAGTAGATAGAGAGCTGGGAGAGGACGAGGGTGAGCACATGCGCTACCTCACGAAGGAGGCCGAAAGGAGCTTTCCTCCTTTTCCATGGCGATGGGGAGCCAGGGATCTGGATCTGGAGCTCGGGAAGAGGTAGGTGGATGGGCAAGAGGGAAAATAAATGAAGACCCAGGAGGCACTGGGGTGGCCTCTGTGTATTTATTTGGGGAGGGCATGGTGTATGGTCGACTAAGGTCATCCAGGAAGGGGGCATGGTCCATGGCCCTCCTATTGGGCAAGGTGGGCGCTGGAGAGAGGTGGTGTGGGCCTCTGAGTGAGTACTGAGTGGAGAGGGGGGTGTGGTGGCTGCTGTACTAATTTAATTACAAGATTTGAAATAAGTGGCTTATCTCTCTTCTTCCAAGGGACATAGGGCAAGGGGGAAAGGGGGATGCTACAGTACCATTTCGACCAGGTCATGGGAGGGTGATGGACTGAGTGATGGTGATGAGGGATGAGGGTTTCCTTTGTTTTTTGGTTCAAGTTTTATCAAGTACCCCATTTTGCCAAAATGATATACCATGAACAAGTTCTCAAAAGTTGATCTTGGAGAGATGGGACAATGATGCTGGTAGTTTGGTGAGGTCAGGATACACCTCTAGAAATTTATTGAGAATTTTCATATGATATTTGGTGCACTTTTGATCAATTATTCAAAAAGTGCAGAAGTGGTTTATAGAAGCTCATTTGATATTTTTACATGAAACATGGTTGGTTTTTGATGTGAGATGGTTCTAGATACCATATCACACATTGGGGAATTTTTCCTGGAATTTATGGAGGAAGAAAAGTTTTTTTAAGCGATTATTTCTTGTTTCTGCCATTTAAGAAAATGGGCAAAAAGAATTATTGAAACTCTTCAAACATATTTATTTTTGGAGTGGGAGGGTAGGTTCTGATATATAGGCCTCAAATGTGCTTAAAGTTGGGAAAGTGCTTTGGCAAAAACCAAACTTTCTTTTATGGAAGGAGTTTTGGAGGTTTTGCCCATCAAATGAATTAAATAGTTTTTGAGCCATGATAATTATGGATAATATTTTATAAATCTTTATAATTAAGGTATATGATGTACACAAGGTGTATATAGAATTTTCAACCTTGGGTGTTGAGAATCCAACTTGATTTTGGTGGGGAACAAGAATTAAAGGGTCTAGGGTGATGTTATTTTCATACCATCAAAACACGGTAGTATCTTGGAGCTCAAGGCTCCCCATGGTTCAAGGGATATCTGGATAGATAGACCAAGTTATTTATATCACCATGTATAGAAATTTGTTCTTGATCATACTTGAGCTCTCCAAGGATTGATTCCAAACTCTCAATAAAATAAGACTGCCAAAGCAGATTACCAAATAGCCTTCAAAACCTTGTGGGTTTTTGAAGAACAAGGATTTAATTGGAACGAGTGAAGTAGGGATTGATAGAAATTTATGAGTAGAACACAATCATGCAGGTATTTGGTCCAAAGAAGATAGCATGGGGATGTGAGCTTCTTCCAAAGTAGGCTAGTTGATAAGATTTGCAGAAGTTATTTTCTTCTTGACTACAAAACCATCAAGAACAAGTGGTTTGGAGGATGATCTAGCCAAGGGAAAAAGTGGGACTTGGTAGTACTTAGGATGGTTTACAATATGGTTCAAGTGCATTACCAAAAATGCACAAGAGTTGAGAAAGAGAGGCATTCAAAGAAGTGATGTTGAAACGGTTTCCAGACTTGGTCAGATTTAGTAGATTTAGGGTTTTTGACTAGAATATGAGTGGGGATGTTTTTGAGGGTTTGCAAGGTATCAAAGCATCATCAAGTGGATGAGGTTGAAGTATAGATTGGGTAGAATAGATTCAGGCTTGATATTGGTCTTCATTGACTTGGAAACTTCTAGAATGGATCACTTTAGAATTGATCTGGCTAAGGGTTTTAGATGATCACCTAGTGGCTAGAGATCGGATCCATCTTTTATTCCTACTTAGGGTTTGGTGATCTTAAAGTATCTTGATCCTAGAGGGTGATCTCCTAGAGTAGCTCACTTTAGTTCCTAAGCAAACAAGTTAGACAGCAGATCAAGGCAATTCGTCTGAACAGATCAAGGCAACTCATCTTGCAACAATTCTACTACTACTAGGGTTACCATCAAGCTTATCTTGAGGTAAGGATGGTATTTTGAAGAGGTTGGAGTTTGAACAAGGTAAGGTCCTTGGTACATCTACCAAGGGTAGAGTTCAAAAGTTTTATAAATAGGTTTTAGAGAAACCTAGAGGTAAAAGTATTTTGAAGGTTCTGTATTGAAAACTTAAGGAGATTATAGTTCTCCATAGTTTTGTCAATAGAAGCTAATAAAATAGTTTGGATTGCAAAGGCATCCTGGCTCAGGTTTTGAAATGCCAGAACATTTGAGAATATGTACGAAAGAGCCAAGACAGTTTTGTTAATTAGCTATGGTCAACTGATGTCGAGGTAAGGAGTATATCCTATGTTATACATTCGGATGCATAAGCACAAACAAACACAAGCAAACAATACATCACTTAACAAGAAAAAGTTTTTGTTCCCCCTGATTTTTGCATTCCATAACCATGGACACGGCTTTTCGAAAAGATGAATACCCTGCAGTGGTGTACAACTTTACCCACACGTACCAACCAACTCTTAATGCCAGTACATTAGCCCTCTTCCTTGGAAGGCCGGTAGAGGGTGGTTGGCCATGACCTTTACCTTGCTTTCACCGAGACCATGAGTCACACCCTAAGGAGGGTTCTGCCGTAACAGGTCAAATACTGAAGTCGTTCCCTAGAGATGTGGGCGAGGTTGGTTTACTAGAGGAACCACCTCAAGCAACCCCAGCCACACTTACCTACCTGTATGAATGCACCTCGTTCACCTCCTTAGAGAACAACCAGAATGCATATGTCGAATGGGACGCTCGAACTAGGTGACTCATGGAATCTACTAGGCAGGTTAATCAGCGGAGGGGTTCCCAAGCCCCGTGTGGCTGTACGCTCGTCTTAGATCAAGAGGCTAGAACTCGGGTCCTAGTTGTGGCGAGCATGGGACTACAAAAACCACATCCCACTGTGGCCTTCCATACAAGCCTTAGCATGTTTATCCTTTACCATCGATCTCATCCCATCTCGTTCTCCTATCATACTAGATTCTCTGCATTAGTACATCATCTAGATGAACCAGAACTGACAACTAAGCATGGTTAAGAAAGACACAGATAGCAGCTCTAGCAGTGCAGACAAGCCAAACCTAGTTATGCTAGGAGCAGTGGACCAGGTAATATAAGCTCAAAGGGAATACTGCAACCGATAGGATACTCTATCTATCGATAAAATACCATAGTAGAATCGTATGCACATGGCAAGAATGAAATACTTTGAAAGAATAGGATTATATCATGTGTGGGGCTATGATTGCCATTGCCTATTGATACCCAATTATAGATCTTTAGGGTTCATCTGATTGACATTGTTCACCGTTGATCAAGTACTTCTCTTCGATGGTGTTAATCCCGGTCTTCAATCTTGGACTCGATCTCGTTGCTCACATCAACTCCGAGGTCTACCGAAAAGAAGCAGAAACACCGGAAACGAAAGCAAAGCAACACATGGCATCGATGCAATGCTCAAGCAAGGTTGATAATATCGCAAGTTAGGTTCCTGAAATTGAATCCCTAGACAAGATCATCACTTCTAAATGGGGTCCTAGAGTTCAAACCCTAGTATTTGAAAATCCCCATATGCATATGAGAGGGTTCAAGTGTTCTCCTAATTAAACATGTGATTAAATTTGTTGAACAATGCATGATTTTGATGCTAAAGTGTAGATCTCATTTTTCTGAACATTTTGATATATTATGCATATTTTTATGACTTATAAATAAGTATATATCAATTTTATAAGATTAAAACTTTTCTAAAATTATTAAAACAAATTAAAACCTTTACTGCATCACGCTGCCGTCATCAACACAGCCAGGTACTTTTGTTACCGCACCTAGTGCTACCCACACCAACTGATAGAAGGGCCCAGTCCATGGTTATGGGTCCACTCGATGGCCACACGGGAGCCATGTCGGACTTGCCGGTGGGGAGCGGCAGACAGTGGCCGTCGCCGGCGATCTGGGCCACGCCAGCACGCGCAACTAAGCCTACTAGCATGAGCGCGACGCCCTGAACAAAAAAGTAGCGGTGCCGCTAGCTTTAGGTCACTGGACTGTCGCCAGTGAGCATGTACTATGGTGGACGGCAGCGGCTTGCGACGCGAGAGTGGGCTAGAGTGAGAGAGAGGGCTCAGAGGGGTGCTTGAGCATCGTGGTCTCACTAGAAACATGAAGGGACAGTCGGCGAGGCAGTGCGAGGTCGGGTGGTACTAGAATTAGTGGAGAACACGACGGCTGGAGTCGGGGAGGGAGGGGTCGATTGCGCCGCCTCGGTCCTCTCCAACTTGCGAGGTTAGGGGCAATCGAACGAGGAGGCAGTGGCGGTTCCGGTGGTGCTCTCAGCTGGGCGAGGGACGGCCGGAGGAAGCAGGGACGACGACGACCTAGGAGGTTAGGGTTCGGGAGCTCTTCAGGGACAGAGAGAGCACTGGGAAGAGAGAGGTCGAGGGGAACAGGAACACGGTGCGCTGGTTCTTATCCTTGTTCCAGGCGGCGACATTCATCTCGGCGCGGCGACGACCATCGGGTGGCGGAGGCAGCGACAACGAGATGCTGTGTGTTGTCGATGATGAAGACGAGGGTAGAGAGGAGGGTGAAGTGTTATGGGCCCCTGGTGGGCTAGCTGGGACACTCCTAGGCTGGCTTCGGACGCGCGGGGCGGCAGGGAAGAGAAGAGGAAGTGGGATGCGACCTACACTACTGCTGGCTACATTTTTTATTTGCAAAACATTCTCTAAATCTGTTTTATCTTTACCATTTGTAAATTCATTTGAAATCAGTTTGTATAATTCAACACTACCAGAGACTTTATAAAATAATTAAAACAATGTAAGGCCCTTGTAATTGTTTGGTCTTCACAACTTTTGTACTTTTCAAAATCCAAAATTATTTTGGAATTGATTTGAGAGAGAGGGGAAATAGGGTTTAGGGTTTATTTCCTTTTTATTTCATGCATTTGTAAAATATGATGCTCATTAATGCACAATCAACCCTAGTTAATGATTTAGCTAAAACTAGGGTGTTACAAGTGTGTTTGGTCATGTATAGATATCAATGTGGTTGTGTGGATCATCAATGACTCTAATGGAGATATCAATGTGTGGTTTAGGAAAAGAACACCTGCAATCACTCTAGGGGATCCATATATATATGTGTGTGTGTCAAACCATCATGGTCACAGAGACCAAAAACACACTAGTGTGACAGAAGTTGAATCACAAAATCCAGTGGAGTGTGTGTGATCATATATCAATGTGCTTTTGGAAAAGAACACATATGCAATGTGCAATGACTCTAGGGGGATCCAAGTGGCAAACTATGGTGTAGAAGAAGCAAAACATACATAGGAAATCGACTTCCACACATTGCAACGCACCATTGTGACAGAGAAGTTGCATCTCAGAATATAATTCACTAGAGTGTGTGTGGTCATGTATAGATATCAATGTGGTCATGTGGATCATCAATGACTACTCTAGTGGATCATCAATGACTCTAGGGGGATCCAAGTGGCAAACCATGGTGTAGAAGCAAAACACACATAGGAAAGCAACTTCCACACATTGCAATATTAATGCAGCAGTGTGAAAGAGAGAATAATGCACTAGTGGAGTGTGTGTGGTCATGTAGATATCAATGTGGTCTTGGAAAAGAACACATCCAATGTGGTCATGTGGATCATCACTGACTCTTTAGTGGAGATATCAATGTGGTTTAGGAAAAGAACACATGCAATCACTCTAGGGGATCCATATATATGTGTGCCAAACCACCACATCATGGTCATAGAGACGAAAAAACACATAGGAAAGCATCTTCCAACATTATTGGATGTTGCACTAGTGTGACAGAAGTTGCATCACATAATCCACTAGGGTGTGTGTGGTCATGTATATATCAATGTGGTCCAAGTGGGAAACCATGGTGTAGAAGACCAAAAACACGTAGGAGATAAAGCAACTTCCACATTTCATGCACCAGCGTGATAGAAGTTGCATCATAGAATCACTAGTGGATCAGTAGGCGCAGTGTGTGTGGTCTATGTATCAATGTGGTTTTGGAAAAGAACACATGTAACGTCATGTGGATCATCAATAATGACTCTAGTGGAGATATCAATGTGTGGTCTAGGATAATTAACACATGCAATCACTCTAGGGGATCCATATATATGTGTCAAACCACCACATCATGGTCACAGGAGACCAAAAACCACATAGGAAAGCAGCTTCCAACATTATTGCATGTTGCACCAGTTTGACAAAAGTTGCACCACACAGAATCCACGGGGGTGTGTGTGTGGTCATGTGTATATCAATGTGATCCAAGTGGCAAACCATGGTGTAGAAGACCAAAAACACATAGGAAAGCAACTTCCACAGTGCATGCACACCAGTGTGACAGAAGTTGCATCACTGAATCACTAGATCAGTAGGGTGTGTGTGTGGTTTGTATATCAATGTGGTTTTTTTGGAAAAGAACACATGTAAGGTCCATGGATCATCCATAATGACTCTAGTGGAGATATGTGTGGTTTAGGGAAAAGAACACATGCAATCACTCTAGGGGATCCATATATATATGTGTCAAACCATCATGGTCATAGAGAGACAAAAAAACACCAGTGTGATAGAAGTTTGCATCTATCACATAATTCACTGGAATGTGTGTGGTCATGTAGATATCAATGTGGTTTTGGAAAAGAACACATATGCAATGTGCAATGACTCTAGGGGGATCCAAGTGGCAAACCATGGTGTAGAAGCAAAACACACATAGGTAAAGTAACTTCCACACATTGTAATGCACCAATGTGATAGAGAAGTTGCATCACAGAATCCACTAGAGTGTGTGTGGTCAGATATCAATGTGGTTTTGGAGAAGAACACATATGCAAAGTGCAAAATGACTCTAGGGGGATCCAAGCTAGTGGCAAAAACCAAGGTGTAGAAGACCAAAAACACACATACATCTCACATTGCATGTTGCACTAGTGTGACAGAGAATAATCCACACTGGAGTGTGTGTGGTCATGTAGATATCAATGTGGTTTAGGAAAAGAACACATGCAATAATATGTGCAATGACTCTAGGGGGATCGAAGTGGCAAACCATGGTGTAGAAGACCAAAAACACATAGGAAGGCACCTTCCACATTGCATGCACCAGTGTGACAGAAATTTGCATATCACAGGATCACTCGAGTAGGGTGTGTGTGTGGTCTATATCAATGTGGTTTTGGAAAGAACACAAGTAAGGTCACGTGGATCATCAATAATGACTCTAGTGGAGATATCAATGTGTTGTTTAGGGAAAAAACACATGTAATCAATGTAGGGGATCCATATATATATGTGTGTTAAACCATCATGTGGTCATAAAGACCAAAAACACACTAGTGTCACTACTAGGAAAACAGCTATAGGTAATCCGCCAGGCCGTGGCGCACATGCGGGATAGTGCGCCATGGGTAAATAGCCATGGCGCAACTTCCTGGAGTGGGCCACAAGTAGGCAACATAGCTGTGGCGTACTATCCTGGAGTGCGCCACCACTATGTGTGGGCCAGGGTGCGTGCGACCGCACTCCACTTGCCCGTGGCGCATGGTGCACATGTGCGCTACGCCAATATTCATAGGCGTGGCGCACATGATGTTCATGCGCCACGGGCAAGTGGAGTGTGGTCCACCCGCAAGTCTCAGCCAACTTGCCCGTGGCGCATGGAGAAGGTGTGCGCCACGGCTACGCAGATCATCTGTGGCGCATGGGGTCATGTGCACCATGGATGTGTCGCACTGTATAGATCAGCACATGGCCAACTCCCCAACCACCTCACTTTCCCCTCTCTTCTTCTTCTTCTTCTTCACTTTCCCCTCTTCCTTCTTAGATCTGCTCGAGGTCCTCCTCCTTGCCACCTTATTTCTTCATCTTTTTCACCGGTTAATAGTTTGTTAAACTTCACTTGGATGCTACATAAGAGAAATTAAGCTCTAATCACCTCTCCTTCGATCTTCGGCCTCTCATATCGATTGGTAAGTTATCCATGTGTATGGAGGATGCTCTCATGTGTTTGTATGATGCTCTCTTGTGTGTAGTGTAAGAGGATTATTATATGCGTATGGATCCAAATGTGCATGTGTGTGTATATGGAGATGATGAATGCTCATTTATGTGTCTATGATGCTCTCATATATGTGTAAGAGGATTAATTATGTGCATGTGTATATGGAGGATGTGCATGTGTGTATATATGGAGGATTCTCATGTGTTTGTATATCTCATGGGTATGTCTTTGTGAATGAGTTGCCAATGTTTTGCCGAAATGTTGATTCATTTCCATTTCGGTACATTTCTGGCATTTCTTGCAATAAAGGCGCTACTTTGAGGATAGGTCATGCCGAAATTTTCGGGCGACCTTTTTTGCATTGCATGCATATGCATATGCATTGCATGTGTGGTTCTAAACTTCTATTGTGCTGATCACTGTTGTGTGTAATAACGTGTATAGGGAAACCATGGTTCGCATAATGAGCGAAGGCATTGTGGCTAGATATTTGCAATGCGTGATGGCCGACATGATACGAAATAACATGACGGAGATAATATGTCCGTGTAGAAGATGCAAACTCAAGTGGTTGATCGATCCTGATTCTGGACAACTGCGGGCGCACCTGCTCCATCATGGTTTCATGGATGGCTACACTCGGTGGATAAGTGATGAAGACAATGATGATGATGTAATTGATGGGGCTGAAGGAAACGAGGAAGTACAACAGGATAATAACGGACATGATGAAGCATATCCCGTCCAAACTCAAGATGCCGAAGCAGATCAGGATGATCATGAAGATCTAGACATCGTCGGAGCAGATGGACCAATATTGCCAGGCTGGGTACATGACCCTTATGTTCAAGTCTACTCAACCAGACGAGTAATGCAAGAGTTGTCGCTAGAGGCAAAGCCAATCTTACGCAACTTGATAAAGACGTGGTTACTCCATTGTATGAAGGATGCAAGCCCGATAATACCCTCTTGAATGTAACGCTCAAGGCTATGGAGATGAAGGCAAAACACAAATGGACCGACGCAAGCTTCAATGATATGATGGCATTCTGGCACGATTGTCTTCTAGAGGGGAATATGTGTCCAACTAGTATCGAGGAGGCCAAAAAAATCATGTGTCCTCTCGATCCACCACATGTTAGATACCACCTATGGATCAATGATTGCATCATTTATCGGGGCAAGGATGCGGAGAGAACCACATGTCCGACGTGCGGTGTCAGTCGATACAAGAAAGGGAAGAAAGCTCCTCGAAAAGTGGTATGGTACTTTCCCATCACTCCCCGTGTGCAGCGGTATTTCGCAGACCCTAAGGAAGCAAAGCTCATGTGCTGGCACGCGGAAAGAAAGAAGACAAATGATGATACGGAAAAGGACGAGATGCTGACGCACCCTTTAGATTCTAGCCAATGGAAAGCACTGGACCTCAAATTTCTAGAATTCGGAGGGGGGGGGGATTCAAGGAACATTAGGTTAGGTGCGAGCACCGATGGACTCAATCCGTTCGGGAGTCAAAGAAGGACGCATAGCACGTGGCCCGTGTTTGTATGGATGTACAACCTCCCTCCATGGTTGTGCATGAAGAATAAGTACATACAAATGAGTATGCTATTTCAAGGGCCGAAACAACCTGCTACCGACATCAATCTGTATCTCGGCCTGTTGAAAGAGGAGCTAGCCACGTTATGGGAAGCCGGAGCCAATACGTACAATGCTGTCACACAAGATTATTTCACTATGAGAGCCGCGTTGCTCACTACGGTGCAAGACTATTCCGGTTGCGGATATATCTCAGGGCAAGTGATCCAAGTATTCTTCGCATGCGTTAGGTGCATGGATAACACAACCTATATCCAACTAGAGAGAGATCCTGGGTCTTAAAAAACCGTGTTCATGGTGCATCGGAGGTGGCTTCGCAAGAACGATCCATGGAGAAAACGTGGAGATCTGTTTGATGGGAAATCAGAGATCCGAGGAATTCCAGATCGGAGGAATGGTGAAGAAATCGATGATTTACTGAGAAACTAGAAACAATGTCCTAAGTCCGGAAAGAAGCGAAAGAGGCAATAATCAGATAAGCCGTTACTAAAGGTATGGAAAACGAGGTCTATTTTCTGGGAGTTGCCATACTGGAAGATCCTCCGCACGCCTCATAGCCTTGACATCATGCATATCACGAAGAACGTGTGGGAGAGTCTGGTCACCACCCTGATCAACATGTCGGATAGGACAAAAGATGGTCCGAAAGCAAGACACGACTTGATACTCATGGACATCATGCATGATCTTCACGGAGGATGCACTACTCCTGATGATCAGGATGATGACAATGATCAGTCGGAGGCGACACAAGGTCGCCGAAAGGGTAAAAAGGTCAAGAAGAATGACTATTATTGTCCCCCTTCGTGCTTCACTCTAAGCCAGGATGAGATCAAACAGTTTTTCAAGTGCCTCCTAGGAGTCAAATTTCCTTACGGCTACGCGGGCAAGATAAGCATATACCTAGACGAGGCAAAGCAGAGGTTTAGTGGAATGAAGTCTCATGACTGTGGGCTTGTTCGTCTGCGGTGCCAAATTGGCAGGCCAACGCATGGCGGTACCTAAGTTGCCTGAAATTACCGCGTTTCGAAAAGTTGGGCCGCCAACTACTGAGAGGGGCCATTTTGAGGCAAACTCATCTCACACCGGCCAAATTCAAACATTCCGTTAAACCGCCCCGTGAAGTAGATGGTCGGGACCCACATGTCGGTCATCTGTCCGTGACGCGGGCGCCAACGCGGCAACCTCTTAGGAAAATCGAGCAGCTAAGTGGATTGGATGCGTTGACCAAATTCACAAATCCATTCCCAGCTTTCCCCTAGCACCGGCGGCGTCGGAATCCACCCTCCAAGAAGGATGATCCCTTCGGACATTTGACTTCCGGGGCCAAGTTGCTGCGCCCAGTCGCTGATACCGAGCTCCAATGGCGCGTGCCGTAGCCACCGTTGCGAGGCTCTAGCCTGCCTCCGCCACCGACGAGCCGAGCAATTCGGAGGATGGCTGATCCTACTATCAAGGAAGAAGAAGTTATGGCTACAAGCGGGTGAGCTACCCTTCTATTTTCTATTCGCACTAATTATAACTGCTAGTTGGCTACTGAACCTCAAATTGTTTGTTAGCCCAACGCTGATAAACATATTTTGTCCACAATTTTCTGTCAAGTGGGATCTGCGCGGACCCCCTTACCTGGTTACGGTAGTCCTCTACAGGTACGACTCTAAGGGCAAGTGGTATGGAAGCCATTGTTTCACGATGGAAGAAGTGCATGCGCAGATCTGCACTATATCTGGTATGGGTGCTGCTCTGCGTAATCATGTTGAATTATGGCCAAAGTAGACATCAAAGTTCAGCTTCATGGATGAACGTGGCATCATGGTTCCTATAACGTGTGACAGTCAGCTAATTGGGTTGATGAAAAGGTCTGCTTCGACTGCCATGTTTGACCTGAAATGTCATGTACTGGATGTGGAAGCTGCTGCAACTGGGAGTCGCCCTTCTATTCTTGGACAGGGTGGTTGCTCGAACCCAATTAGCTCCTGGCAAGCAAAGGTCGCTTGGGGTTTGCATGTTTGTGCTAAATTGTAATTTTTGTTTTATTTACTCTATAGATATTGGGCAATTATGCAATAGTCTTGTTTCTTTGACAGGAAGCGCCACAAAGTTAGAAACATGACTGCCGGGTCAATCATTTTGCTGCCCGAAGAAATTAAAAACGAGTGGAAAGATGATGCTGGACACAATTCTGGTGCCCATTGTCCCGGCGATGCAGAGTACGTGAAGCTAAGAAAATTGGCACCGAGGAAGAGGAAGAAGGCAGGAAATGAAGAAGCTAGTGGACATGAAGGCTTGGCACCCAGGCTACGGAAGAAGGCTGCTGGCAATGAAGATGCATAGTAATGTGTTGAACTTGAACCTATATATGTAATTCTGTTAAATTCTGATCGCTCTGTGTGTGGCATGTTGCTAGGCGAAACAATGTACCCACGTTCTCTGAGTAAAATATACCGCGACTTAGGGTTTGGAAACGCCTGAGTCAGTAGTTGAATCCGAAATTGTGAGTGTGCCACTGCTATCTGAAAACAAGGACCCACCGGTTCCACGATTGCTAAGGGGCAAGATGTCTCCAAATACGACGGAATGTAAGTGGCACAGAAATAAATTATTTAAGCTGCCACACTCCACGATGCAGCAACTTATTTCAGATGCTGCACAACGATGTGGCAACATAAACAACAATGTTCTCACCGATAATGCCCAGATGAGGAGGAAATCGGTACCACTTTCTGGCCTAATCTTGAGCCCGTCTATCTCACCGCCTCTCTGCTCCTGCATCCCCTGCATCTGGCGAAGCTCCCGGATCTCTAGTAACCGGGTGTATGTGCTTCCACTTTATAAATTGTGGTTGTGCCATTTGCATGCGGCCAAATCCATGTAGATTACGTTTAAACAAACCACCAATGTCAGAATACACTAGTAGAAAAGGGGTCTTTGGTCCACGGTCACGTTCCCAATCCGGGACAGAGATCTAAATCGAGGCAGAAATTGATCTAAATCACAAGTTTTTCCACAAATTAATCGAGACAGAGATCTAAATCGAGGCATTTCATTAATTCAACCACAAATTCTTCTAAACAAAGGTGCGATTTCACATCCTACATTAATTCAACCACTAGTCAACAATTTCACTTCCGCTGCCGCTATCCTCCGAGCTACTGGCTTCCTCGTCTTCGTCGGACGGAACCTCCGCGATTTCCACATTGTACGTGAGACGGAGAACCTCTTCGCGGCGAGCGGCGGTGATGACAGTGAACTTGGTCCGTCTAAGGACGGACCAGAACCTCTCCCGCCCTTCTCGGTTGCGGAGATCCCGGTGCACCACGCGCCCGTAAACGATGTGATTACCAATCTTGGCCTTCCGCTCCTTCTTGAACAGCGCCGGCCTACGAGCTGGCCGCCGCGTACCGGGGCAGCGCCCTCTTCCACGCGGGCATCTGGCGGCGGCGCGCCGCGATTTCTCTCTCCATCACGACTCCGCCGGGGACGAGGAGCGGAGCCACCGGCACCCCCGCATAGTTGATGCAACATCCGTGGGGCACCGTCGCAGCCGGTGGCGTGAGGATGTCGAAGTGCGCGAACATCACTGCCTCATAGAAGTTTAGCGAGGGCATCTCGATGGCGGCGCGGTGGAGATTGGAGAGGGAGCGACGGGGTGGACGATGAAGCGACGACGTGGTGGATATTGGAGAGGGTGAGGGGATGGGCGACGAAGCGACGCGTTGTGGCACCTCCTATTTGCACACGAGGACGACGAAGCGACGGGCGGAATATCAAAGGGGCATTGGTCAGACAAAAGGAAGTAATGCAGGGTTAAGACAAATTAACGGGCAACCAATTTTTTTACTCCCAGGACTCCGGGGCCAATAGTTCAGACCGATAGGTCAACAAGTACAACTATTACAACTTAAAAAAGGCACGGAGCTTAAGCTAAATAGAACTAGTTATCACACATCTCCTTGATCTTCCTAATCTTAGACCTATGCGCATCTTCCTGCGAGAGCAAGGATCAAATCGTCTGCTTCTTCCTTTTAGCATCTTCCTTGTATAGCTTCAATTGTTTCTCTGCATCTTTCCTCATGCACTTGTCAATACTCGTAGTTGTGAACTGCAGGATTTGGCCTGGTGAAGATCCTTCCTTGCTTGAGTCAGTTCTTGCTCTGCTTTAGCCTTCAGGGCCAACGCCGCGTCCCTCTCCTTCTCGACTTTGCTAACCTTGTCTTCCACCCCCATGAGATCTCTCTTATGCTTGGTCATGTCAACTGGTTCCCATAGCTTCATCTCAACACTATCAAGAAGTGAGACGAATGCAGATTCTTTCAACTCAACAGTCATTTCCCATAGTTTGTCCAGCGTTTTCTGCATCGATTTGGGCCACTCTAGATCTACCCATTTGACAACACCGCAACTTCTGCCTCGCATCATTGCACGATGTCCTTGACACCATAGAAACCTCCTGCCTGCGTTTCGTCCTTCGAACGCTACAGATTTAGCGGGCACATATCCATGTTTACATAGCAGAAGACTGTCTTCATCCGCTAAACCATGATAGTCGGCATCATACATCGTCTGGTTGGCCTAACACATCATACGTGCATGAGTAAACGGAGTAGATCTGGCTCAAAAAATAGATAACTGACCACGGATGATAGAGATAGAGATGAGACGACTCACATCAAAATCACCATCCCTGTCGTCACGACGCGTTTCCTCATTGTCTCCCCTTGAACCCATGGCGAGAGGGGAGGGGGGTGGTTGCCGGAGAGGGGATTGGGATGGAGGCGCCGTCAGCTTGCAGCTACGGCAGGATGGGAGTGAAGAGGGGAATGTGGCTTCAAGGGGAAGGAAGAGAAGTACGGGGAGGAAGAGAAGTAATGGGGACGTGACACTGGTATATGGCCCGCTCAACTCGTGAGTCGTGACACTCGCAACAAGGGAGCCCCTGGTGTTGCCAGTTTGTCTAGAGCAAGCATGGCCAATCATGCCGTAGAACAGAATACTCGCGGATCGATCTCACGACAACCATCCCAATCATCCAAGCGCCCCGATCGAACGGTATGTAACAATCATCAAGCAGAACAACTGTGTTAGGGTATGCCTTATAGAAGACTTGGTCTAACGCTAAGGTTAGGGCTCTCCTAAGGTTAATTAGTATCCATATGCGGTTTATGAAAAGAACATGCATCCAATGACACTGGTGGATCTAGCTGTGGTTAATGAGAAGAGCAGACATGCAATAACACTGGTGGATCCATGTGTGGTTAATGAGAAGAACACACATGCAATGACACTGGGTGTGGTTCATGATATGGTTTGTGAGAAAAACACACATGCAATGACTCTAGCTGTGGTTCATGAAAAGAGCAGACATACGATGACTCTAACTATGGTTCATGAAAAAAGCAGACATAAGATGCCACCGATGGATCCATGTGTGGTCTATGAGAGGAACACACATGCAATGACACCGGTGGATCCTTACGTGGTTTGTGAGAATAACACACATGCAATGACACTGGTGGATCCATATGTGGTCTGTGAAAAGAACACACATGCAATGACATTGGTGGATCCATGTGTGGTTCATGGCAAGAACACACATGCAATGACACCGGTGGATCCATGTGTGGTCTGTGGGAAGAACACACATGCAATGACACTGGTGATATGTGGTCTATGAGAAGAACACACATGCAATGACTCTAGCTGTGGTTCATGAAAAGAGCAGACATGCGATGACACTGGTGGATCCATGTGTGGTTCATGGGAAGAACACACATGCAATGACACTGGGTGTGGTTCATGATATGGTTTGTGGGAAGAACACACATGCAATGACTCTAGTGATATGTGGTTTGTGAAAAGAACAGACATGCAATGACTCTAGCTGTGGTTAATGAGAAGAGCAGACATGCAATGACACTGGTGGATCCATGTGTGGTTAATGAGAAGAACACACATGCAATGACACTGCGTGTGGTTCATGATATGGTTTGTGAGAAGAACACACATGCAATTACTCTAGCTGTGGTTCATGAAAAGAGCAGACATGCGATGACTCTAAATGTGGTTCATGAAAAGAGCAGACATGCGATGTCACCGGTGGATCCATGTGTGGTTTATGAGAGGAACACACATGCAATGACACCGGTGGATCCTTGCATGGTTTTTGAGAATAACACACATGCAATGACACTGGTGGATCCATATGTGGTCTGTGAAAAGAATACACATGCAATGACACTGGTGGATCCATGTGTCGTTCATGGGAAGAACACACATGCAAGGACACCGGTGGATCCATGTGTGGTCTGTGGGAAGAACACACATGCAATGACACTGGGTGTGGTTCATGATATGGTCTGTGGGAACAACACACATGCAATGACTCTGGTGATATGTGGTTTGTGAAAAGAACAGACATGCAATGACTCTAGCTGTGGTTAATGAGAAGAGCAGACATGCAATGACACTGGTGGATCCATGTGTGGTTAATGAGAAGAACACACATGCAATGACATTGGGTGAGGTTCATGATATGGTTTATGATAAGAACACACATGCAATGACTCTAGCTGTGGTTCATGAAAAGAGAAGACATGCAATGACTCTAACTATGGTTCATGAAAAGAGCAGACATGCGATGCCACCGGTGGATCCATATTTGGTCTATGAGAGGAACACACATGCAATGACACCGGTGGATCCTTACGTGTTCTGTGAAAAGAAAACACATGCAATGACACTGGTGGATCCATATGTGGTCTATGAAAAGAACACACATGCAATGACACCGGTGGATCCATGTGTGGTCTGTGGGAAGAACACACATGTAATGGCACTGGTGATATGTGGTCTGTGATAAGAACACAAATGCATTGACTCTAGCTGTGGTTCATGAAAAGAGCAGACATGCGATGACACTGGTGGATCCATGTGTGGTTCATGGGAAGAACACACATCCAATGACACTGAGTGTGGTTCATGATATGGTCTGTGGGAAGAACACACATGCAATGACTCTGGTGATATGTGGTTTGTGAAAAGAACAGACATGCAATGACTCCAGTTGTGGTTAATGAGAAGTGCAGACATGCAATGACACTGGTGGATCCATGTGTGATTAATGAGAAGAACACACATGCAATGACACTGGGTGTGGTTCATGATATGGTTTGTGAGAAGAACACACATGCAATGACTCTAGCTGTGGTTCATGAAAAGAGCAGACATGCGACGACTCTAACTGTGGTTCATGAAATGAGCAGACATGCGATGCCACCGGTGGATCCATGTGTGGTCTATGAGAGGAACACACATGCAATGACACCGGTGGATCCTTACGTGGTTTGGGAGAATAACACACATGCAATGACACTGGTGGATCCATATGTGTTCTGTGAAAAGAAAACACATGCAATGACACTGGTGGATCCATGTGTGGTCTGTGGGAAGAACACACATGCAATGACACCGGTGGATCCATGTGTGGTCTGTGGGAAGAACACACATGCAATGACACTTGTGATATGTGGTCTATGAGAAGAACACACATGCAATGAATCTAGCTGTGGTTCATGAAAAGAGCAGGCATGCGATGACACTGGTGGATCCATGTGTGGTTCATGGGAAGAACACACATGCAATGACACTGGGTGTGGTTCATGATATGGTCTGTGGGAAGAACACACATGCAATGACTCTGGTTATATGTGGTTTGTGAAAAGAACAAACATGCAATGACTCTAGCTGTGGTTAATGAGAAGAGCAGACATGCAATGACATTGGTGGATCCTTGTGTGGTTAATGAGAAGAACACACATGCAATGACACTGGGTGTGGTTCATGATATGGTTTGTGAGAAGAACACACATGCAATGACTCTAGCTGTGGTTCATGAAAAGAGCAGACATGCGATGACTCTAACTGTGGTTCATGAAAAGAGCAGACATGCGATGCCACCGGTGGATCCATGTGTGGTCTATGAGAGGAACACACATGCAATGACACCGGTGGATCCTTATGTGGTTTGTGAGAATAACACACATGCAATGACACTGGTGGATCCATATGTGTTCTGTGAAAAGAAAACACATGCAATGACACTGGTGGATCCATGTGTGGTTCATGGGAAGAACACACATGCAATGACACCGGTGGATCCATGTGTTGTCTGTGGGAAGAACACACATGCAATGACACTAGTGATATGTGGTCTGTGAGAAGAACACACATGCAATGACTCTAGATGTGGTTCATGAAAAGAGCAGACAGGCGATGACACTGGTGGATCCATGTGTGGTTCATGGGAAGAACACACATGAAATGACACTGGGTGTGGTTCATGGAAAGAACACACATGCAATGACTCTGGTGATATGTGGTTTGTGAAAAGAATAGACATGCAATGACTCTAACTGTGGTTAATGAGAAGAGCATACATGCAATGACACTGGTGGATCCATGTGTTGTTAATGAGAAGAACACACATGCAATGACACTGGGTGTGGTTCATGATATCGTTTGTGAGAAGAACACACATGCAGTGACTCTAGCTGTGGTTCATGAAAAGAGCAGACATGCGATGACTCTAACTGTGGTTCATGAAAAGAGCAGACATGCGATGCCATCGGTGGATCCATGTGTGGTCTATGAGAGGAACACACATGCAATGACACCGATGGATACTTACGTGGTTTGTGAGAATAACACACATGCAATGACACTAGTGGATCCATATGTGGTCTATGAAAAGAACACACATGCAATGACACTGGTGGATCCATGTGTGGTTCATGGGAAGATCTATCTTAGCATAATTTGATGTATGCCATGATGTATTTCATTGTACAAGACACTCACTTTCCATTTTTATACTACTCATTATCGCCCTTGGTTTTATGTGGTACTACTCAGTTTGCCCCCCTCTCTATCTTTCGTAGAAGCACAAACCTATGCTCAGCCTGTCTACTACTCCCTGATTGGTTATCACAGTTGTCACGTAGATCGTGCACACCAACCGTTGATTCTGTGCGATCCAACGATGATCGTTGCACACGTCGTGCCCTTCATAGTACAGCGTGGCCCCAGCACGAGACATCACGGACGTCTCCCTTAGCGAGACTTCTACAAGAAGGAACAAGATGTCGTCCATGGAAAAAGTCGTCGAGCGGTAATGTCATGTTTAATCAAGTCTGAAAAGCCTACTACTGCTACTACTACGCCACAACGCATGCGTCATCGAGTGCACGGTCGTCGATGGACAGCTGCAATTTATTGCCACTTGATTTTAATAAGACATATCCCATTTTTTACGCAGCGGCTCTCAATCTCACTTCCAACTGGGCCCGACCGTAAGAAGCTTGCACGCGCTAGCCGAAGACCGAAGAGCTGAGCTCGACGAGACCTAGCGTCTCCGCCTTCATCAACACATCCCTCTACCCGATCTAGCACAACCCCACAAATCTCGCCATACAGCCACCTACCTTCCCCTCTACATTTCCACGTTTAACTATCGCCAATTTTAGGGTCGTGTCAAACTTCGTATATATAAATTGTGTATGCGCCCTTTGCATGCGGCTCAATACAGAACTGCCATGCATGGCTCGGGAAAAAAATGTGATGTACCGTGCGCGTGTTGCGGTGCAACGAAACGTGCCTTGATTCAATCCACCTTAACTATAGAGCCCCTCTCCGCACACCCACTCCCACTCTCGCTCACTCTCCCCACGCAACCCTCTCCAGTGTCTCACCAGCATCCGCAAACATCCAAGAATACCCCGTACGCGCCGGCGATGACCGAGGAGGATAAGGTGGCCATTGTCGCCTTCGAGGCCGCCAGCATGGAGGCCCCTGTCTTCTCGCCGGCCCCCCTCGACACGTTGAAAGCAGCCGCCATCTCTGTCCAGGCCCCACTCGAGGCATCGATGGCAGCCACCGTTCCCGTCCAGGCCCCCGTCCCCACTACCGATGGAGCCGCCAAAGCGGAGCCCCCCGCCGGCGAGGAGACCCCCGCCGGTCACAAGCGGATCAAGCACTTATGGGGCACCTACGATCCAAATAAGTATATCGCTCCGCTGAACCCCTACGACACCGGCATCGACGACCCATGGTCGGAGGTAACTAGGGTTTGCTCCCCCCCCTGGTTCTTCTACCGTTCCCATCGTTGGATGCTAGATGTTGGTTTATTAGGATTCGCTTGTTCGCATTTCGATTGCTCGATCTTCTTACATCATCTACTCCCCCATTTTCCTTTTCTTCCAATAGGTTTCTGGCAACGACGTCTACAGTGATGACGAGTCCATACACACCAAGACTCGTCAGGTGCTGAGGAGGCTACGTGTCGGCAAGTACGCCGCCTTCTTCAGGGGCGGCCCCTGGCGCTGCCCGTTCCGCAAGGGCATCGCCTATAGTTGTGCGAGTGGCCCCGACCGTACCGACTTCCTCTCCTTAATGAAGCATGCAGAGGCCGCGTGGTCCAGCATCCACAAAGGCGGCGAGCGCGAGACCGTGAACATCAACGCCTACATCGCTGAACACTGGGCTCTCGGCATTCACCTCCGAAACCTCCAGCGGTTGGCCATCAAAGAGGGTCGCATCACTCTAATCAGGCCCAAGGTCCCCAAGATCAAGGGACTGGGCAGCAAGAAGTGGAGGAAGCGTCGGATGGAGGAGGAGGAGGCAGAGGCGCGAGCGCTTGCAGGATGTGCCTGCAGCTGCGGCAGCTGCCGCTGCTGCTAAGCAGCTTCTTTCTAGCTATATCCTATTTCGGGCTGAATGCATCGAACCTCGTTAAGAGACCTACTTTCTATCGCTATATCCTATTTAGCTGCGCACATCTATATCTACATTTTTTTTGTTTTCTGAATGAATGTATTCTGCCTGGTGTGATTTGCTACTCTAGATTTGCTACCTGGTCGGAGGCAAAAAGAGGTCCAAAAGGGAACGAATTATCAAAGAGAGAATCTTCTCTAGATTTGCTACCAATTTGGGCAAATATGAACATATTTGTTTAGCGAGAGAGGAAAAGGGTACTCTTTCAAACTGCCAGTTAACGAGCTACCATCTTGACGTCTCCCTCTACAAGAAGGAACACGATGCCGCCCATGGAAAAAGTCGTCGAGCGGTCATGTCACGTTTAATCAAGTCTGAAAAGCCTACTACTGCTACTACTACGCCACAACACATGCGCCATCAAGTGGATGGTCGTCGATGGACAACTGCAATTTATTGCCACTTGATTTTAATAAGACACATCCCATTTTTTATGCAGCGGCTTTCAATCTCACTTCCAACTGGGGCCCACCGTAAGAAGCTTGCACGCGCTAGCTGGAAGCCGAACAGCTGAGCTCAACGAGACCTAACTTCTCCGGTTCATCAAGTCACTCGCAGTCATCAACACATCCCTCTAGCAAATCTAGCACAACCCCACAAATCTCGCCATACAGCCACCTACCTCCCCCTCTACATTTCTACTTTTAACTATCGCCAATTTTAGGGCCGTGTCAAACTTCGTACATAGAAATTGTGTGTGCTCCCTTTGCATGCGGCTCAATACATAACTGCCATGCATGGCCCAGAAAAAATGTGACGTATCGTGCGCGTGTCGCAGTGCACGGTGCAGTAGACTGCACGACGCGTTGCACGGTGGTGCATCGAAACATTCCTTGCTTCTATCCACCTTAACTATTGAGCTCACTAACCCCACGCAACCCTCTCCACTGTCCTACCAGCATCCGCAAACTCCTGAGAATACCCGTCTGCGCCGGCGATGGCCGAGGAGGATAAGGTGGCCATCGTCGCCTCCGTGGCCGCCGGCGAGGAGGCCCCCGTCTCCTGGCTATATCCTATTTCTGGCTGAATCCATCGAACCTCGTTAAGCAACCTACTTTCTATCGCTATATCCTATTTAGCTGCGCACAGCTATACCTACATTTGTTTTGTTTTCTGAATGAATGTATTCTTCCTGGTGTGATTTGCTGATCTAGATTTGCTACCTGATCGGAGGCAAAAAGAGGTCCAAAAGGGAACGAAATATCGAAGTGAGAATCTTCTCTAGATTTGCTACCAATTTGGGTAAAATGAAACATATTTGTTTAGCGAGAGAGGAAAAGGGCACTCTTTCAAACTGCTAGTTAAGAAGCTACCATCTTAACAAGCTACAAGAGACATACATAAACATAACACAACGAGGGTTAAATTTATTTTACTAGTCTTGGCAAGCTAACGGAGTTCCACAAAACAGAAACATAACAGTGACAAGTAAAATTTAATTCACTACTCATCAGACCACTTGAGGCGCTTGCCATCGTTCCTAGGCGACGAACTGCGACCATTCTAGGTACTCCACATCTCACGAACTACTTTGTCCCACCTGTCATCTGACTTGGCTTCCCTATCTTCAGCGTCTTGCGACACAATTAGCAGTGCATCACATGCCTGATTGTTGCCGCTAGAAGATGCTACCTCTCTGTTTGCCGCTTCAGCTGTAGCCTCTCTGTCAACTGCTTCTTTAGCTGCAAGCTCTCTTTCAGCTACTTCAGATGCAGCCAATTTCTTTGCATATGTAGCTTCAAACTCAGCTATTCCGCATTTTTTACAAAGGGCTCTTCTAAGCTCGTCTTCCCTCTTGCAAATAGGGCAAAACACCAGGTAACGTAGAAAAAAATGGATCTTCTTTTATAGCTAGTAGGTCACGTAAGCATCTATGGCTGCATACTTCAGGTTTATATCAGACAACGGTCACTCGTCCCAGAAATCGTGCCTATCCGTAGGGAAATCTTCCTTCATTTTGTCGTACGACTCATCGAGGATTCTAGTTGCGAGTGATGCCATTCCATCCTTCTTCGAGCCCCCTAGGATCTTGAAAAGACTCTAAATATCGATCCACTTGTGCGTAGGAATTATAATTTTCTCTTGATACAATTTCGAAAAATCAGTTCTTTTATCGACAGTGCAGAAAACAATTCCCTATTCTACAAGGAACTGGCGCAGCGCCGGACATTTCATGTCAGTCCTGAAAGTATGTAGTTTGTCATCACCAAAATTTGTAACTACAAATATTTTGTCAATGCAAGATCATCATCTCAATATAATTTTGAAAAATTTAGTAAATGCAAGATCAAGACTCTCAACATTGTATTATCATAATTTATTCGGTTTTGCTATTTCTCAGTCGACTGAACGAGTTGCACATTTCTTTTAACTATGGTTGCACTTTTCTGAGGTGATTGAGACTAAAGAAAATCTCAGTCGATTGAGACATAGGAAAACCCTAATTTATTTGGTCCTAAATAAAATCCAGTAGTTGCAAGATGAGCAAGTGGATAAAGAACAAGAGGAGAAAACCCTAAAAGCGGTTAGCTACAGAGAACTGATCTACAAACCGGGAGAGGTGGTAGAGGAGGACGTGTTTCCGCATGGCCAGTTGAACAACGACGACTTCACTCCCTTCATATGGGTGCTCTGGGGTGTACTCGAGGTCCAATCCCACAAACTTGTCCTCGTCTATCCCAAGCCAACCCTCGTACATCCTCAGGACACAAACCACTGTCTCCTCCTCATTGGTGTAGACAACGTCTATCTTCTTATTGTCATGGATAGTGAAGCTTGTCTCTAGAGTGCGTAGATCTTCCATGGTGGCAAGGAGAAGACGGGAAGAAGATAGTAGATGACAGGAATAAGAAGAGTGGTTTCTGCGAGGAAGGGGAACGGTGGAACCGTCAATGCGCTTTTAAGGTAGTGGTTAACGATTGGGACGGAGGTCCAAGGAGAGACGCGTGGCGGTGGCCGTTCTAGCTTCTGAGTAAACAAAAAATAATTATAACGCCGATACATGTACCCTGTTTTGTCACGTCAATACACTGGGTAGGGGGTGTTGTCCTATCCACTGTGCCAACGCTGCAAGCCTACGTGACAGCCACCCCGCCTAAGCGACGGGAGCGACATAACGGCGAGAACTGACAGGGGGCCCAACTTGACACCCGTTAGCCCAATTTTTTGTCTTGAAACGTAAAGTTGAATTCGTGCTGAAAAAGACCCTCTGAGTATTGGGCACACCAATTGTAGTCATCCCGGCTGATTTCAGGGAACTTGGGTACCGCGTTGCCTGTACACCCCAACTTTTGGGCCACAAAATGATATTCTCCACGACTGTACCTTGCTAATGATGCAGATACTTACGGTTGCACTACGAGGGATAATGGACGAGCACGTCCGTGAAATGTTGTTTGGGCTCTGTAAATTCTTCGACTCATCTCTCAAAAGTTGATTAGCGTGAATCAGCTCAAGAGGCTACAGGAGGAGATCGTTTGTGATACTATGCGAGCTTGAGATCTACTTCCCGCCTGCATTCTTTGACATTATGGTGCATCTGCTGGTCCATATCATGGAGGATATCATCCAACTTGGGCCGATGTTTCTCCGCAGCATGATGTCGTTCGAAAGGATGAATGGACACATCAAAGGATACGTCCGCAATAGGTCCCGTCCAGATGGAAGCATAGCCAAGGGATTTCTAGCCGAAGAGTGCATCTCTTTCTGCACGAATTATCTAGACACCGAGAACCTGTCGGTCTTTCCGTCAACAGGCACATTGGCAGACTCGATGGATCGGGTCACCGAGAGGGTCGCCGCGTAATGCATGTGGACTTCGATGGTCGACTCGCAGACCTAGTCGCGCTACAACATATAGAAGTGGTCGATCCTTGGGTACAAAATCACAAACAGTTTATTGAGAAGAAGTACAGTGACCGGGGCTAGCAGAGGACGAAGGGAGAAATAATCAAAGAGCACAACTCTGATTTCACGTGTTGGTTCAGCGAGACACTCCTAGATAGTCCCCCGCAAACGGATTCTACTTCTGTGGAGGAAAACATCATATTCGCCTTGTCGCAGGGACCATTGCGCGGCCTGATGACCTACCAGGCGTACGACATCAATGGCTACACATTTTACACGGAGGAAAAGGATAGCAAGTGTGACTATCAGAACTCTAGGGTAATGGCAGAATTCTATACCGATGACGACGTGAAGGAAAGATTCTACAGAAGGATCGAGGAGATATGGGAGCTCGACTACTGTGGAGAAAAGGTGCCAATATTCCGTGTTAGATGGGCCAAGAGTGTCGAAAGAGAAGATCGGTATTTCACAACCATGGTTATACCAGAAGCTGACAAATCCAAGGCTGCAGGTGCAAAAGTAGCCACGAAAAATGAGCCATGGGTATTGGCTAGCAAAGTGGACCAATGTTTTTTTATTATCGACCCGACAAAGCCTAGTCAGGTTGTCGTGAGGAGAGGAAAAAGAAACATCATCGGAATGGATGGAGTCGCCAACAAGAAAGACTTTGACTAGTACGACGATCCAAAGATTGAAGATGACGACGACTATGATGAAGCAACATATATCGCAAGAAGACAAAGGACGACCCTACCCAAAAAAGGTAGCCCGTTCGAGAGAAGAAACATGAAAGTTCTAGGGCTAAACTATTCAACCGCGACAAAGAAGGGAAAGAAGATTGTAAAATGCTAGCTCTTATTATAATCCACGCGCGTGTCATCATTTTATGTACCACTTTTGACATTTAAATATATAACATATATAGAATCAATTTTGTATGACCCTTGAATCAATTTTGTACCACTATTGTGCCACATTTAAATATATTATAACTGAAAAGTAATTTATAATTTCATTCTACCTTAAATCAAAATTTTAACATTTAAAATTATGTTTAAAATAAAAAGCAAAATTTTTTTTGGCACCCACTGCACCAGGGTTCGAACCTGGGTGCTTGCAGGAGTGGCTGGGAACTGCAACCACTAGGGTAAGACGAGACAACTGTTAGAAACTAGGCCTCGTATTTATTTGACTATAGTACCAGGTTAGGCGTGGCGCATTTGGCCCTAGTGCACCACGCCTGGCCTCGTCTTTATTTGACTATAGTACCAGGTTAGGCGTGGCACACTTGGCCCTAGTGTGCCACGCCTAACGCACTTGGCCCACTTGTATATCCCTTTGCTATGGTTCCCTTTCTCTCCTCAATCGTAGTCAACGCGCCCCGGCCTGCCCACAACGATCCCCAATCCCCAACCGTGCCTCCCCAATCCGCTGATCCCTAGCGCCGCTGCCGTGTTGTCGCCTTCGCACCACAGAGGAGGAGGAGGAGGGCCACTGCCTGCGCCTACCGCCGCTTGCATCACCACCTGCTCCCACAGGTCCGTCCTCGACCTCCACCACCGCCTGCTCCCAGGTCCGTTCCTGTCCCCGTCCTTCTCCTTTTACCACCACCGCCCCACCTGCCCTCACCTCCACCCGCGAGCGCCCACAGGTCCGTCCCCGACCTCCACCACCGCCTGCTCCCAGGTCAATTAGGAAATTGCTTACCACCAAGGACTACCACAGTCCACAGTCACCCAAAGGTTGATTTTTTGCCTACTCCGGAAACAAATTCCGTGAGCTGCTACTTTATTGTAGCTCATACCTTGAAATTTTTATGGGAGCAGAAGAATTGCAAATCAGGAATTTTTTATCGATTATATTTGCTTGCATATCAGTTATATGTGAAGCTTTTGGTCATATATAGTTTGCATATCAATTCGTGCCATCGCCCAACCGTTCCCCTATGGCACCGGGAATTCACGCGCCATTCACCACCGCGTCCCCACGGTGCTGATACTGGTCGCAGGTGAGTGGGCGCTCTCCTTCCCCGTGCCATCCTCCATCAGCTCTATCATGGCAGTCTCCTGGACATGATCAAGGCCATCTCCTCTGTTGCACAGCAGCCGGTTTCACGATCATAGACCGGTGGTGGTCTCGCTATGACAGCAGGACAACGCTTCTCCGCACATCCATATCACACTGAGATCACCATATATATAGTTAGGACATTGTCATGGAATCCCGTGGTTGTCCATCGATGGCTGGAGTTGACTCGCATAAACTGGCATACACAAGTAAGAGCACACATTTTATTGACATGACATGCACAAAAATTCATGCTAGCTTCTACCTCAACAGGTGGAGATGGTAATGCTTATAGCTTGAGATACCATACTGATTGGAACTCGATTTAATGGTCTGAACCAATGCAAATAGGAATGGCAGTACGATTTCCCTTCTATCTCATTTTTGTTGCTGTATTGCAAGCAGTCTGGACGTGTATTCTTCCTCAATTACATATGCAGGTCATTTTACATACATTGCACTAATTTACATGTATAGCTTGCTCAACATTCACAGCTGATGCAATAGAACAAACTCATGGGTCATGGCTTTCTTGTTTGGATTTCAATAAATTAGTCTAGCTTCGGTATCTCAAATGGTTTTTGTATAGTTTAATTAATAAATGCCCTGATTTACCTTGGGCATAAAAATGGCATTGCTGTAGTTTAGCTTAAAGAAAGTCATGTTGTACTACTGATGATGGTTCACCGGCTAGTGCCGCTGTTATGCTGGCCACGGCCTCCTATGCCTTGTGTGCTGTTGTGGGCCTGGTTTGCCCGGGCATGGCTCAAATCAGGCACATAAACTGATTTAGCTCTATAGTCCAAATGCCATGATATCATGTTTTCGTCGGACTACATTAAGAGATGGAATGAGCATTGAAAGGCCATATCATTTGCATCATGTTTGCTGATAAAGAAAGTCATGTGTACATCAACTACTTTTGACCCTTTGCTTTATTAGTCTTGTTGTTGACATTTGAAATGAGTTCTGATATTTGCTGAAATGTTGATTAACTTCCGTTTCAGCAAAAATCGGAAACTCCTAGGTTAAGAAAAATAGGGGAGGTTATCGTCAGATTGATGACAAGTACGCCATGAGGGGGTCCTCGAGGCGTGCGGAAAAGAGGGGTGTGAGACGTACGGTGTGCCGAGACGGTGAGCACACAAGTTTACCCAAGTTCGAATCTGCTGGCTTTGGACGGATCCTACTCCTGCTAGCAATCCAGTAATATGGCAGAGCCGGAATATGGGTTACAAGGGTTCGCCCGTGCGAATAGAGATTGTAGACTATTGAGGGTGCCCTAAAGGCTCTCCCTAGGTCGGCTTATATAGATATCCAGCCTAGGGTTTACGGGAGATCTCTATCCGGCTACGACTAAGAGTCGGTTACAGAGTACATCTTGAACTACATGTAATGCTATGGGCCTAGGTCGGTACGTCTTCTGGGCCTTCTCGTAGCCGGACTAGATTCCGTCTTTTCTCCCTGACTGGGGTGCCCGTGAAGCAAAGCTCTAACCCGAAGTGGGCCACCCTGGTCAGTGAGGAACTGTGAGGATATCCGGAAAGTATATTCCCAATAGCAGCCCTCGGAAGTCTCCAAGATCCAAAGTCGGATTCATCATCATCTAGCTTGATCTTCGGCTTGCAGAAACTTGAAGGGTTCCTGAAACTTCACAACAAAAGATACGATCTGGGTCTCAAAAGTAAGTCGGACCTATCAGTACGTTATTCCGATTTTCCAGCTTGATATTCAAACTAAGCCGGTACTTGGTGTCTGACGTCATCTGACACTGGTTATGGTCAATTCACATCATCTGACAAACATCCTGTCAGCACGACCGTTGGTGGGTCCGCCGTTCGTGGAACTTAGGCGCCGTTTCAATGCGTACGCGGAGATTGAGGCGACGTAATCATCGTGTGGGACCTTCCCAGTTCCTTCCATGACGTGTGGCATTTACACAGTGTCGTTTGCACGAATCTTGGCGCGGTTAGGTGGTTATAAGGGGTGAGGATTTCCTTTTCCTCATCTTCACCTATTCCCTTGCCGTTTCCTATCCTCCACTTCTCCCCCACGCATAGAGCTCCTCTACTTCCTAGATTCCCAGCGCTGCCCATCCAAGGTCACCGGCGCACCGGAGAAATGGCTTCATGTTCATCGTCCAGCTTGGCTGGATTCGCAGCGGCGGCGACGGAGAAAGAAATCAACCGTGGGGTTCCGATCTCGTGTCTCCTCGACAATGAGAAGCTCCGCAGCGTGGAGAATGAAGGGCTCCTCCGTGCCGGCGACTGGCGGGGCGGTTTTGGCGAAACCATCCCCAACCCGCATGCCAACGAGCGGGTACACTTCGGCACCCACCTCGACAGAGGTTTGTCTTTCCCTCCCTTGGAATTATTTTCCGAGGTGATAGATCATTACGGTGTTCAGCTTCACCATCTTCCTCCCAACTCCATCTTAGATATGAGCTCTTATGCAGCTTTGTGTGAGGGATACCTCGGGATTAGGCCGAGTCTCACTTTGTTCCGGTTTTACTGTCATGTCCGGAGAAATTCCATCACTGCCGATAATCCTTATATTACCGGCACGATTAGCCTTTCAGTTAGACACGAGCGTGTTTATCCTCGCATTTTAGCTAGTTAGTCGGTCAAACAGTGGCCGGCCACCTTCTTTTACCATAAGGATATTCCTGCTCCCGGTAAAGCTACTGCTTTGCCGGCTTACATCGATAGAGCCGCCACGGCCCTACCATCTTGGGACGAGGCTCCTCCGGCTCTCAGTGATGATTTTATCCTCGCCAAGAGGCGGACTGAATACCTGATGAAGCACAAGGGCCTGAAAGGGTCCGACTTAGTCCAGTCCTAGGTGGAACGCCGGATCCAGCCTCTCTAGTACCACGGCGACCGATTGATGCATTCCATCACGGCGTCGAAGAATGACTCCCTCCGCATCAGTCCCAAGGCTTTAAAGCCACAGGATTACATAAGCCAGATCAAATGGCAGATTAAGGAGCGGATTGAGAGAAAGATTCCGGACTTGTCTCTAGACATGCACACAGCGGAAGACCTTGTAGTTCTAGTAAGCTTTAGCAATAAACCCTTTTTATGTGTTTCATACTTTAAGTTATTTTGCAATACTGAGATATTTTCTTCTTTTCAAGCTTGATGACCTCCCCGAGTTGGAACTGGCTCCTATCGAGGGATATCCTCCATAGTTTTCACAGGAGGAGGAACTGGTCCCACTGCCGGACGTTGTGCCCAGGAAGCACAAGGCTCCGACAGTGGCCGTCGGCACAAAGGAGGTGCCAGTTGTGAAGAGGTAAGTTTCATCACAACTTCCACCTTTGTACTTTATTCGTATTTTCTTCCGACATGTAATGTTTTCTACTCCATCACATTCTCAGAGCTAAACAGCTCATTAAGGGCAAGGGGAAGGGAACTTCTTTGAAACCCCTATGGCAGACGAAGCGGACTATGGCTTCTTCTGCCGCGGCTCCTCCGACTCCTGCCCCTCAACCTTCTGCAACGCCGGTAATTACTCCATCGCTGGTTGTGGCAGAAGATCTGGCTCCTTCAATGGGGCCAGTGACCCTTGAGTCGCAGACTGACACCACCATGGGCGGCTCAGGTTTAGATAAGGGTGAACCCTCTTCGGGTAATGATCCCTCGGCAGAGACCTTCGCCGAGAACCCCCTGAACAATCCGGGACTTGCCAAATTTGGCTTGTCTCGGAAATCTATGGAGGAAATCCAGCGGTTGGCCCGGCAATGCCTGGAAAGCCGTAATCACTTTGCCGAAGAAGTAGCACAAGAAGCGGAGGACGTCAAGTACTCCGAACTTCTAGAACAAGTCCGCCTTCGCGACGAGGGAGTAAGAGCTGGTGTGCTTCCACCACCTCCGGTTATTCCACTCACCCTCGCCGAGAAGGTTACCGCTGAGGTGAACATGTGCCTGAGCAAGCTCACACATGAACATCATGTAAGTCAGAATTCCAACTCACGTTTTTTCCTTTACTATATTTTATGTCATATCCTCTAGCCCCCAAGCATGAAGTTGGATAGTAGATCCGAGTTTATGCTTCACTAGGATTCCAAAGAACGAACTAGTATAGCCCCCAAGGCTCGTGCTGATATTAGCTACAATATTAGCCCGAGTCTTTAGTAGACTTCTGACTTTCGATATTCTGACTTATAGAAAGTTAATTCATATAACCAGGAATTGTTGAAGAACATCTGCAATAAGCGGAGAGAGATCAAAGCTCTCCGACCTAAAAATGTTGAGCTTAAAGTTTGAAGGATGAGGCCGAAGGTGATCTTTCCGAGACTCAAACCTTGTCTTGATTTTTCATAGTCGAATAATTTTTGCTGAACTGTTGTTCTTTTTGACTTACAACACTGATAAAGCAGTCTTGTGCTACGATCGAGGAGGCCGAGAATATGAAAACCTTGGTGGTGGAAAACAAGGATCAACGCCAAGAGCTAGACTAGCTTAAGGTGTATCATGAGAAGAGAATTGCTCAAGTTCTCGAATCCTCCTCCATGGCCACCATGGGGCGTGATCGCAAGATTGCACTCCACGAGAAGAAGATCTCGAATCTCAACGACGAGCTATGCAGAGAGAAGGATATTTCCGAGGCGCTCCGGGATGAACTCCGGAGTCTTCGTGAAGAGAAGACCAAAGTTGACGACGTCATTTTTGGTACGTTTCCATCTTTCTGGCTTGTCTACGTTCTTTGACTTTCTCTATGTCGGATTTATTTTAACTATTTTGCATTGTATGCATAGGTCCTCTGAACTTGACGGACTCCAACTCTGCTGAGCCTCGCACCCACCGGCTTACCCAATCCATTGAGGACATTGTCGAAGCTCTCAAGGTTCTGGACATGCATAACATGTCCGACTTTCAGGTGCGGGACAAGGCAAAGGAGATGCCGTAGCTTGTCCGAGACTAGAACATGTCCTACGCGCGTACCGTAGCGCAAAACGCTCTCACCATGGTCATGAGCCACCATGGAAGCATGGAAATCTCGCAAGTGACCAGAGGGTACTGCAAGGTGGACGAAGACGGATAGGAGCAAGATATTAAGGCCATCATGGACTCCTGTGCCGGATATGGGTGTCATGTAGCTGACTTAACCAGCTACGACACCCCCTTCTTCACCCACATGGACACGCCGCCTCCGCCTACCGAAGAAGAAACCGAAGTTTTCGATGATGACCACACCATGTCGGATGTGGACATCTCGGGACAATATCAAGGCGATGTATCCAGCGAGCAGACAACTCCTTCCTCTCCTCCTGCATCATAAGTTAAACAGATGTATTATTCTGAAAACATTATGGGTCTGTGCTAAGCTTTAATCTATTCAGCACTTTTGGTTTAAATTTTTTGTGTGCCTGAAATGTTTTCATAAGCACTTGAACTTTTTTGTCTATACTTATCATTTATCTGGCTTTCCACCTCGTCCCTTTCGTGAGCCGGCTAAACCTTCAGCACGAAAACTTTGCCGAGCAATGGAGCTCAATTGCTAAACCAGTTTAAACTCGGAAACAAAGCCGGCTTCCAGTACCAACAATTCACTACTCGGAAAATGCCCGCATCCAGCAATCAGACAAATAACCAAAGTAAAGACTAGAAACTTTAGAGTTATACCCGAGGGTAGCAATTTTAGAATCAGAAATCTAAACCAGAACGAACATGAGCATAAAGTACTTTCAAGCATTCTGGGATTTTCGACTATGACATGATCATTTGGAAATAAGATGGTAAAAACTTCTCAGAAAAAACTTGAGGCAACAAAGACTTTTATTTCTCACAGAACATGTACATATATATGATTACAAAGAAGAATTAAACTAAGAATAAAAGGTACGTAGCTAAGCAATATTCCACAGTCTGTCTAACTCATCCGGATTTGTACTGCCTCTAGCTCTCTTTCTCTTCTTAGTAGCAGGTCTTTCTTTGACTGGCCTCATATCAGTTAAGTAGTACGAACTATTGTGCAATACTCAACTAACCAAGAAGGGCCCTTCCCATACCGGGAAAAGTTTGTGCTTTCTTTGTTGCACAAGCCGGAGAACCAAATCGCCCTTATTAAAAGACCGGTTTCTGACTCTCTGGCTATGATACTTGCGTAACTTCTGCTAATAGGCTACTGATCTCATTTCAGCAACAATGCGAACTTCTTCGACTAAGTCAAGATCATTTTGTCAAGAAATATCGGCATCCTCTTCAATATACGCAGCCACTCTAGGAGAGGTGCTGAGGGAAAACCTCTAGGGTGGCCCGATCTTTCACGATTCCCTTTCAAATCGAGGGTGGAGTAGGGGGAAGGAGGAAAGGATGAACACGACGAACACACGCACGAAGAACGCGATGAACACACACACGCAAACCCGTGATAAACACCAATAGCTCACACCGGTGGTGACCGGTCCGGCGCAATCCCTAGGATCGGCGTTGGGCGGAGGACTCTCTCTCGAACCGGCACGGCGAGACGGGAGACTCGGTGAGATCTTGACATCTAGGCAAAGGAACACCGATGCCTAGGCCTTGTACAACGCGGAGGCACGATGCAAACTCCAACGAGGTTTGGGGATATTGGTGCTCCTTAGTCAAGGAGCATGAGGCAAGAATTAGATAGATCCACAAAGGGGGTTTGCACTAATTCCAATATCATGCCTAGGGTTTACAATGGAGGTGGGGGTCTATATATAGGCCAGCCACAAGTTCAGGGGTAATTCAGGCATTAAAGTAGAGTTCTGGGCAAAGTAGAGGGGTACATGGGCCATAGGGCCCAGCTAGGCTCGCAGGCCCATAGCTTGGGCCGGACAGTCCGAGTCAGCACGGCCGGAAAGTCTGGGTAGGGCGGACACTCCGGGTGGTGTCCGGGGAGTGTCCGATCCGACCTTCTGAATGTCCACGCCAGGTCCGGGCTCGGGCAGGCCGGACACTCCAGCTGAGTCGGGTCGGACACTCCGGGGTGGCCGGACACTCTAGCTGGATTCGGGCGGACACTCTGGAAGCTTTAGGACTGGTGCAGCTTCAGGGCTCGTGGGTCGACGCAGCGGGGGCTCGTACCTGATGATGCACAAAGTAGTGGTATGAAGTAGCACACCATCCAAGGAGGTATCGAATTGGCACGAAGAGAGGAGCGAGTTCACCTTAGCTTGGAGGAGTTTGGCTCGGGCACGAGTCATGGGTCCACTTGGGGGACTTGTTGGTGTAGATGTAGAAGCGTCCATAGGACGGGCTGCATCAGCTCCCCCCTTGGGAAAGAGTCGTCCTCGACTCTTCATTGATATCATCTTGAACATCTCCATGGTAGGGTGAGAGATCCTTGACATTGAATGTATTGCTTGCAAGGTACTTGGAGGTCAGGATGTCGATGATGTAGGCGTTGTTGTTGATTCGTTTGAGGACTTTGAAGGGACCATCTTCTCTTGGCTTGAGCTTGGAGTCACATTCCTTGGGGAAGTGGTCCTTGCTTAGGTGTATCCACACAAGGTCACCTTCTTCAAATATCATCTCCTTCTTGTCCTTGTTTAACCTTGAAGCTTGGCGAATGACTTGTTGTTCGATAGTTGCTCTTGTTTCTTCATGAAGCTTCTTCATAGCTTGTGCGCGCTTCTCGACGTCCATGTTTGTGCGCTCATGGAGAGGTAGTGGTAGGATGTCGAGCGCGGTGAGGGGCTCGAAACCATAGACGATCATGAATGGACTCATCTTGGTTGTTGAGTGCTTGGCTCGATTGTAGGCGAACTCGGCATGTGGAATGCATTCCTCCCAATCCTGCAGGTTTTTCTTGATCAACACACGAAGGAGAGTTCCGAGGCTTCAGTTGACAACTTCGGTTTGGCCATTAGTTTGAGGATGTGATGCGGATGAAAAGAGGAGCTTGACGCCGAGCTTGGCCATGAGGGCCTTCCACAAGTAACTCATGAATTTGACGTCGCGGTCGGAGATGATTGTCCTTGGCACGTCGTGAAGACGGATGATTTCCCTGAAAAAAAGATTTGCAACATGTGAAGCATCATCGGTCTTATGGCACGGTATGAAGTGTGCCATCTTGGAAAAACGATCCACAACAACAAATATAGAATCATGACCATGCTTAGATCTAGGCAATCCTAACACGAAATCCATGCTAATGTCGGACCAAGGTGTATGAGGAATAGGCAATGGCATATAAAGACCATAGGGATTAGCTTGCAACTTAGCTTGAACACATGTCGTGCATCGTTGAACGTAGCGCTCCACGTCACGCTTCATCTTGGGCCAAAAGTAGTGATTGGAGATCATGTCCAATGTCTTGTCACGACCAAAGTGACCCATAAGGCCTCCACCATGAGATTCTTGGAGAAGCAAAAGTTGAAGCGACGACTTCGGAATGCATAGCTTGTTTTGTTTAAAAAGAAAGCCCTTATGAAAATAGAAGTCATCAACTCCCTTGTCATTGGAGCACTTTGCGAAAATTGGTTCAAAGAATGGGTCAGAAGCATACAAAGATTTTATTTCCTCAAGGCCCAACACGTTGATTTCAAGTCTCGTAAGAAGGCTTGTATGTTTGCGAGACAATGCGTCCGCAACTACATTATCTTTTCCCTTCTTATACTTGACAATGTACGGAAAAGACTCCATGAACTCAACCCACTTAGCGTGTCTCTTGCTCAAGTTAGCTTGGCCTTTGAGATATTTCAACGACTCGTGGTCGGAATGTATGATAAATTCCTTGGGCCAAAGGTAGTGTTGCCAAACTTGAAGGACACGAACTAAGGCAAAAAGCTCTTTGTCATAAATCAGATAGTTAAGGCGAGCACCATCAAGTTTTTCGCTATGGTAGGCAATAGGACGTCCTTTTTGCATAAGGACTCCTCCAATGCCAATACCACTAGCATCACACTCTATCTCAAAAGTTCTTGTGAAATCCGGTAAAGCAAGAAGAGGTGCTTCGGTGAGCCTCTTTTTAAGTTCATCAAAAGCTTTTTGTTGTGCTTTGCCCCACATGAAGGCGACATTCTTTTTGGTCAATTCATTAATGGTTCAAGCAATGGTTGAAAAGTCTTTCACAAAGCGACGATAGAAACCGGCCAACCCATGAAAACTTCGGAGTTCACTCACATTTGTTGGTATGGGCCAATCTCGTATGTCCTTTACCTTGGAAACATCAACTTCAATTCCCTTCGAAGAAACGACGAATCCAAGAAAAATCAACTTGTCTTTAGCAAAAGTGCACTTGGGAAGGTTAGCATAAAGCTTTTCATGTCGAAGGATTTGCAAAACTTCCTTGACATGTGTTATATGGTCCTCAAGTGATTTGCTATAAACAAGAATATCATCGAAATAGACAACAACACTTTTTCCAATGAGAGAACGCAAGATGTGATTCATAAGGCGCATGAAGTGGATGGGGCATTTGATAAACCAAAGGGCATAACCAACCATTCATAGAGACCAAGTTTGGTCTTGAAGGCGGTTTTCCACTCATCACCTTCAGCCATGCGTATTTGATGGTAACCACTACGAAGATCAATTTTCGAAAAAATAGTGGCTCCACACAACTCATCAAGTATGTCATCGAGACGTGGTATGGGATGTCGATAACGCACGGTGATAGCATTGATTGGACGGTAGTCCATGCATAACCGTAACGTATCATCCGTCTTTGGAACAAGAATCACGGGTACGACACTTGGACTAGTGCTAACTTGGATCAAACCTTTGGAGACGAGTTGGTTGATTTGACGTTCAATCTCCTTTGTCTCCTCCGGCTTCGTGCGGTAAGCGGCGCGGTTGGGAAGTGGTGCACCAGGGATGAGGTCAATGCGATCTTCAATGCCGCGAAGAGGAGGTAGTCCATGTGGAAGCTCTTCGGGAAACACATCCTTGAATTCCTGCAAAACACTCATCAAAGATGGAGGAACATTGGTTAATTCGTTAGTTCCTTGTGCTAGTCCCTTGCAAAGGAGGACATAGTGCAAGATGGATGGGTTGTTCCGAACATCTCTCATCTCACTTTTGGTGGCAAGGAGAACACTCTTCATTTTTCCACTCGAATTTGGCTTGTGGATCTCACTCACTATGAGGAGGTTCTCTCTCTCACCGCTCTTCTCACAAGTAGGTGTTGTGCTTTGCGTCCTTGCTAAAGCCTTTGCATTGTCCGCAATTATTTGGCTAGGAGTCATCGGTTGCAAAACACATGTTTTGTTGAGCCATTTGAAGGTGTATATATTGCTGCGACCATCATGTTGAGTAGCCTTGTCCAATTGCCATGGTCGACCAAGAAGCATGTGGCAAACTGTCATAGGAACCATATCACACTCCACCGTATCTTTGTAAGGACCAATGGCGAAGGAGACCGATACGGTATGCTTGACCTTCACGGACCCTTGGTCACTTAGCCATTGCACGTGGTAGGGGTGCTTGTGTGGATGGAGGTTGAGGTTGAGCTTCTCACATAACTCGGTGCTAGCAAGGTTGTGACAACTCCCTCCGTCAATGATCACCTTGATAGATTTGCCGTTGATGCCGGCTCGTGTTTGGAAGATATTGGAGCGTTGGTCTTCATGCTCTTGTGCTTGAGTGGTCAAGATTCTTGTGACGACAAGCGATGGACTTGCGTCATGCTCACACATGAGGAGTTCTTGATCATCTTCCACTCGTTGCCTTGCCATTGCTTCCTTAACACGGGCATCAAACTCATCTTCACTCAAATACTCTTCATCACCATTGTCATGGATGAACAAGACTTTCTTGTTTCCACATTCGGCCGACTTGTGTCCTTTACCTCCACACTTGTAGCATTCACCGTTGAAAGGTGTATCACTCTTTGCTTGCTTGCCATTTGGTGGCAGTTTTCCTTGAGGAAGTGTGGGCTTGAAGGAAGGCTTGGAGGTACTTGAGGAGCTACCATTGAAAGTTGTTGGTGTAGGGGTTGAAGCTTGCTTGTAGGTGAAGTACGTCTTGGGCTTGTTGTACTTGATATCCTCTTGCACTTGACGTTCAGCCTTTGTTGCAATGTGCACAAGCTCAACCATGGTGTTGTATGTTTGGAACTCGACGATGCGCTTGATTGGCTGATTCAAGCCAATAAGGAAACGTGCCATTGTTTGCTCCATGCGCTCATCAATGTTGGCGCGAATGAAGTTGAGTTCCATTTCCTTGAAGTATTCTTCCACGGTCTTTGTCCCTTGACGAAGCGCTTGAAGGTTGTTGAAGAGGTCACGCGTGTAGTGTGCGGGGACGAACCGGGATCTCATGTGAGCCTTCATGTCATGCCAAGTTGTGATTGGCGGCTCTTGTCTTGCATCACGAGAACCTTGAACTTGTTCCCACCAAAGGTTGGCGTAATCATCAAACTCTAGCGAAGCCATGGCGACCATCTTATCGTTGCTATAGTTGTGCATGCGGAAGATCTTGTCGACTTTGAGTGCCCACGAGAGGTATTCTTCGGGGTCATTGGATCCGGTGAACTTGGGCATTGTGAACTTGAGCTTGCCAAAAGTTTCTTCATCGTTGCGGTCATTGCGACGAGCTTGGTGACCTTGTTGATGATCTTGTAGTTGGGGAGGTGGAACTTGGTTCTCGCGTCCTTGTTGCGGAGCTTGCTCTTGATATTGTTGTTGAGGAGGAGCTTGCTCTTGCTCTTGGCACGGTTGTTGACGTGGTTGATGCGCTTGGGCCTCATGGTGGCGAGGGTGTGGAGCCTCTTGACGCAGTTGATGATGAAGAGGAGGCTCGTTCCTTGGTTGGTGATGTTGGTTAGGCACATGGGCCTCATGGCGAAGAACATGGTCTTGAGCCTCTTGACGTGGTGGGCGTCGCTCAACTTGTATCACTTGACGCTCCAAGTTTTGTTGATGTGGAGGAGGCGCCTCGTGATGACCATGGTGTCGTTGTTGACATTCATGACGTTGATGAAGAGGAGCAGGATTTTGAAGAGCTTGACGTCGATGATGAGCTTGTTCTCCAAGTTGGAGTCATCACTTGTTGTGTCAAGTATGTGTCCTGGTCGATGGTGGTAGACTTGCGGTTGCGCTTGTGGTTCCTCTTGTGGTTGCTCTTGTTAAATCACTAGTGCCCTTGCGTGATGACGGTGTGCTTCTTGCCTTGCTCGTGGCCTTGAAGAGAGGTCACCGTCATAGCTTGACGTTGCGGCGTGCCGTGGGGAAGGTACATAGTTCGAAGAGATTCCATCCACGGGGGCATCATTGCGTCTTTGAGCACTTTGATGTAGATCTTGTGGAAGAGGTGCATGACGATGCGAAGAACTTGCCGAGCTTGATGAGCATGACCGTGGTCTTGCCATGCCATCGATGAGGCGTCGAAGATTGTCATTTGTTTTGGCGATGGAGCGTTGAAGCGCTTCATTTTGGTGGCCGAAGTTGTGATGCATTGCATGCATTTGTCGTTCGAGGCCGTCGAAGCGGTTGTCGATGTTCTTGAACTCGGCTTGTGTCTCGCCAAATTGTTCATCTTGTCTCGTCTCAAGTGCTTGGCAACGTTCACGGAACTCTTGTCGAACGATGAAGTGACTTGCGCGCGTCATGTACGGACCTTGATCTTCTTCTTGGGGAGGTGGTTGGCTCATCTCACCGTGCCTATCCATCATGCAAAACACACAAGTATTGTAGATGGAAGTGGAATATGGTGGTGTTAGCCTTGTACCTCACCTTGGGGATTACACCAAACTAGAAACCACAAGTGAGAGCTATAAGCGTGCAAAGTGGAAATGCAAAGAAAACTCACACTCTCAAGAGCTTGTTGGTGGTAGGTTAGGGTTGTGGAAAGCCAAAGAACCAACCAAAAGAAAAGGGATAGTCAAAAGTGGTAAAAATCCAACAAAACTCAAGTCAAAGGCGAAGGTCAACAACTCAAAAGGGTGACGGGAACCTACGACTATGTACACACACGTGGAGAAAGTTGGGATTGACACGACTATGAAAATGAGCAAACAAAACGTCCTAACGAAGACTAAGCTCGTTGTCGTGCCAATGCAAGGAGAGACCGTGGCTCGTTTGCAAATATTAAAAGTGAGCAACGGATTTGTGCACTTGCCTTGGGCGCTCTTATTTCGCTCTTGCTTACAAGCTTTTAGACTCTCTTTTGCAAGGGGAGACTATTTTTCTTTTGCTTTTTCTTTGGTTTTTTTTTTGCTCTCCCTTGATGCTACCTAGTCACACTTGATATTGCTCTTGCACTCTCACTATCCAAGGACAAATGCACAATGCTCAAGCAAACACAAGATGAGCCACTCTCATGGGATAGGTACATACAAAGGAAGATGGGGGTTAACAAGGTGACGCGAGTTATACCTTCTTTGATGATGAACTTGGCGTCCGTGGTGCGGGATGATGTTCGTGGTCCGTGGTGTCGATGAGAGCAGAAGTTGATGATGCGGAAGCTTGCTGGTACTTGCTGACACGCACACGGGACACGAGCAAACAAAGGAGATTAGCCAATGCGAAAAATGAGGCAAAACTGTCAAAACTGGCGTTACAGCCGGACACTCCGGTCTGTCTGGGCCGGACACTCCGGTCTGGTTCGGCCGGACACTCCGGTCGGTATGAGCCGGAAACTCCGGCGCGGGTTTCCTACTCGTGTTCTTGAGCGGAAATCCTTGCCTTCGGGCCTCAAATCCGCGAAAAACTGGCCAAATCGGGCTGGGGAAACGCAGGATAAAGCTGGACCAACTCCTTAGACAAAGTTTGGTCGGATTAAAACCACAAATAACACTCTAAATCAAGAGATCGATCCAAAGGCAAATATGGGCTATTTTTTGTGGGATTTTCGAATTTTTGGTGGATAGAAGAAAAATTTGTGGGAGAAATCGTGAGCAACGAAGCTCTTCATACCAATATGTTGAGGGCAAACCTCTAGGGTGGCCCAATCTTTCACGATTCCCTTTCAAATCGAGGGTGGAGTGCGGGGGAAGGAGGAAAGGATGAACACGACGAACACACGCACGAAGAACGCGATGAACACACACGCAAACCCACGATAAACACCAATAGCTCACACCGGCGGTGATCGGTCCGGCGCAATCCCTAGGATCGGCGTCGGGCGGAGGACTCTCTCTCGAACCGGCACGGCGAGACGGGAGACTCGGTGAGATCTTGACGTCTAGGTAAAGGAACACCGATGCCTAGGCCTTGTACAACGCGGAGGTACGATGCAAACTCCAACGAGGTTTGGGGATATTGGTGCTCCTTAGTCAAGGAGCATGAGGCAAGAATTATATAGATCCACAAAGGGGGTTTCCACTAATTCCAATATCATGCCTAGGATTTACAATGGAGGTGGGGGTCTATATATAGGCCAGCCACAAGTTTTGGGGTAATTCAGGCATTAAAGTAGAGTTCTGGGCGAAGTAGAGGGGTACATGGGCCATAGGGCCCAGCTAGGCTCGCAGTCCCATCGCTTGGGCCGGACAGTCCGGGTCGGCACGGCCGGACAGTCCGGGCAGGGCGGACACTCCGGGTGGTGTCCGGGGAGTGTCCGATTCGACCTTCTGAATGTCCACGCCAGGTTCGGGCTCGGGCAGGCCAGACACTCCGGCTGAGTCGGGCCGGACACTCCGGGGTGGCCAGACACTCCGACTGGATTCAGGCGGACACTCCGGCACCTTCAGGACTGGTGCAGCTCCAGGGCTCGTGGGTCGACGCGGCGGGGGCTCGTACCTGATGATGCACAAAGTAGTGGTATGAAGTAGCACGCCATCCAAGGAGGTATCGAATTGGCACGAAGAGAGGAGCGAGTTCACCTTAGCTTGGAGGAGTTGGGCTCGGGCACGAGTCATGGGTCCACTTGGGGGACTTGGTTGTGTAGATGTAGAAGCGTCCGTAGGACGGGCTGCATCAAGAGGTGTGAATGAAATCACTAGGAAGAACTGCTTCTGCACCATAGACCAAGAAGAAAGGTGTGTATCTTGTTGACATGTTCGGAGTTGTTCGTAAACTCCATATTACAGAAGGTAATTCCTCTGCCCAATCCCCCGCAACACGTCGTAGTGGTGCTTCGAGTCTCGGTTTTAGGCCTTGTAGGATTAAACCATTTGCTCTTTCGACTTGTCCATTAGCCTGCGGATGTGCGACTGACGCAATGTCAAGCCGGATATTTTGTTCGTTGCAGAATTCGGCAAGTTCCCCCATAGAGAAATTACTCCCATTGTCCATGATAATACTATGTGGATAACCATACCGGATTATAACATCCTCGACAAATCTTTTGGATGTTGCTCCATCACAACTAGTGACGGGTTTAGCCTCAATCCATTTGGTAAACTTATCCACCATGACTAAGAGGTGAGTAAATCCACTTGGAGCCTATTTAAACGGGCCTACCATGTCAAGCCCCCAGACCGCGAAAGGCCATGTTATAGGTATTGTTCTTAGCTGATCAGCCAGAACGTGAGCTTGTTTGGCGTACTTTTGGCAGCCTTTGCATGTCTTGACCAGCCGTTCGACATCTGCCTTGGCTGTAAGCCAGAAAAAAACCATGCCTAAAAGCTTTTGCCACTAAAGATTTGGCTGCAGCATAGTGACCACACTTGCCTTCATGGATTTCTCTTTAGATTTCCACTCCTTCTTCCGGAGATACGCAGCGCTAAAAGACCCCAGATATACTCCGCTTATAGAGCTCACCTTTAACTACAGTATAGGCTTTTGCTCGTCGGATAATCTGCTGGCTCAGAACCTCGTCTTCGGGTAATTTGCCATCTACCAAATAGTCAAGGTAGGGTTGGGTCCAGCTGGAAATTATAGCCAGAATTGCTATTAGAGGTGAGTCGGACTTGGTCGGATATTCTTCGTCCACTCCCTTTATTGAGGGAACTTTGAGGTGCTCTAGAAAAGCGCCATCCGGGACCTCTTTCCATGCAGAGCCTATTCAAGATAGTGCATCTGCTTCCTCATTTTCTGCTCGAGGGATGTGTTGAACCTCAAACCCTTCGAACGATTTAGATAAATCATCCACGACAGCTTCATATGAAGCCATGTGCTTATTTTCATTACAAATATCCGACACTTGCTGAGCAACAAGATCCGAATATCCGTAACACATCAAACATCGAATGCCGATATCCTTAGCAATCCGGATTCCATGCAGAAGTGCTTCATACTCGGCAGTATTTTTTGTCGCTGTGAAGTGGATCTGCAACACGTATAAAAGTTTATCTCCTTGGGGTGACTTGAGCACCACACCAGCCCCCGAGCCCCCACGAGGCTTAGACCCATCAAAATATAGGGTCCAATATTCCGACTCAGAGAGGGTCATATTCTCCTTTGTGTCTGTCCAATCAGCAACAAAGTCGGCAAGGATTTGGGATTTGATTGTTGTCCGAGGTTTGTACTCAATATAGAAAGCTGAGAGCTCTATGCCCCATTTGGCGACGCTTCCTATGGCGTCACTGTTGTTGATTATATCTCTCATGGGAGCTGTGCTCACCACGGTAATTGGATGTTCCTGAAAATAGTATCGTAGCTTACGAGATGCTAAGAAAACACCGTAAGCCAGCTTTTGAGAGTGAGGATACTGCTGTTTTGATTCTGTCAAGAGCTCGCTGACAAAATAAGTCAGACGCTGCACCACGTGTTCCTGATTTTCCTCTGGTCTCTCCATTAGCAAGATAAAGCAACATCAGTTCCTATGGTTCCAGTGCAGCAAGGATAGGAGTAGATGAGAGTACTTTTTCATGTCTTGTAGCGCAACTTCAGCTTCATCGGTCCACACAAAATCCTTGGTCTTTTTCAGGAGTTTATATAATGGTGCGGCTCTTTCATCTCATACGGATTACAAACCGACCGACTGCGGCAATGCAGCGAGTTAGTCTTCGTACGTCTTTCAGGTGAGTTGGCCTGGAAATATTGAGTATAGCCTTGATTTTGTCTCTGTTCACCTCTATGCCCCTTTGGGACACGATGCAATCTAACAATTTTCCGGCTGGGATTCCAAAGAAACATTTCTTCGGATTAAGCATGATGTTGTATTTTCATAGATTGGCGAACGTTTCCTCCATGTTGGAACTCAATATTTCCTTATTTTTGGACATCACCACAATATCATCTACATATGCATGTACATTGCGTCCGAATTGATCATGGAGGCAACGTTGCATTGTGCATTGGTACGTAGCTCCTGCGTTCTTCAGCCCAAAGGGCATCGTAACAAAACAGAAGGTTCCGAAGGGGGTTATGAATGAAGTTTTGACTTTGTCAGATTCCTTCATCCGGATTTGGTGATAACCGGAATATGCGTCGAGAAAACAGAGGAGTTCTGAGCCTGCCGTAGAATCGATGACTTGATCAATTCTAGGTAGAGTGAACGGATCTTTTGGACAAGCCTTGTTCAAGGCAGTATCATCAACACACATCCTTAAATCAGTGGTGTCCATTTTAGGGACCATTACAGGATTGGCCGACCACTCAGTGTGGATGACCTCTTCTATGAATGCGGCTAAGTCGAGCCATGCTAGTTCCTTAGCTATTGCCTTACGCTTTTCGTCGCCAAACCGTCGTAGGGACTGTTTGACGGGTTTAGCGTACGGGTTTACATTTAGATAGTGCTCGGCAAGTTCCCTAGGTACTCCGGTCATGTCAGAGGGCTGCCATGCGAAGATATCTTGATTTGCTTGGAGGAACTTGACGAGCACGCTTTCCTATGCGCTACTTAGGCCTACGCCTATCTAGGTCACCTTGGAGGGGTCATCATCCTTCAACGGCGCTTTCTTCGTCTCTCCTGATGCCTTGAACTCCTAATTTGGCTTTGTCACCTCCTTCGTTGCGGGCATCTCAGACGGATCTATGCTCTTCTTGATCTCCTGGTACTCCTAGGCGTGCAGCACGGCTTCTGCAAAGGCAGCATTTCCATCCTCACACTCTCGCGCTTTCTTCGGGTCTCCCCTGATGGTGATCATGCCATTGGGACCAGGAATTTTCATCATATTGTAAATGTAACACGGACGAGACATAAAAGCCCAGTAAGCCGGACGTCCGAATATAGCGTGGTATGCGCTCTTGAACGGGACCACTTCGAAATAAAGTGCCTCCGTCCGATAGTTCTTTGGAGTTCCAAAGGTAACATCCAAAGTAATCTCTCCCAGGGAATTAGCTTGTCTTCCTGGGACAACTCCGTGAAAGATCATAGAGCTATGGTTCAGCTGGGTTTCCGAGATCTTCATCCGGCGTAGCATTTCGACATAGAGAATAATGATGCTGCTACCACCGTCCATGAGGGTCTTGGAGAAACCATAACCGCCAATAAGTGGGTTGACGATTAAGGCATATTTTCCTCGCCTGTGTAGCTTAGGCGGATGATCAGCGCTGTCAAATGTGATTGCCACTTTCGACCAGTCCAAGAATTGAGGGACAGCCGGAACTGTTGCGTTGAGCTCATGTAGCACTGCATTTTTGACCTTTGCTGGTTGAGATCCGAGGAAGGTGACGTAAGTGTCTTTTTTGGTCGGAAAATTTTTCTTCCCTTCCAGCTTGGGATTTGAAGCATCAGCTTCCTCCATGTTGGAATCTTCCTTGGTCTCTTTATCCTTTTCGGGATTCTTCTTTCCCTTCTTCCGCTTAGCTTTGTAGCCAGCGGTATCATCTCTCTTAATGTCGTCATTGAAACGACACTTGGCGTTTGTGTGGGACGAGCCCCCATTGGCATCTAGGTGATGCACACATAGGTTATTGGCAATGTCGGCCCAAGGGTAGGTTTTGCGAGGCTGCTGGTCTCCTCTACCTTGAACTCTTGACATCCCACGACCGCGTCCGCAGCCACCACCACGTCCTCCTTGTCCTCCAGACCCGAAAGTAGCAGTGACTACTGCTATTTCCGCGTTGGTTTTTTCTTCCGAGGTATTCTTCCGCTTCTGAGCTTGTTGCTTTGGTTGTTTTGCCGACTATGGCACAGCCAGGGCGTTGAGTAATCCCTCTGCGTCGTCGTCAGCATCTGCATATTTGCTCGCTATTTCTATCATCTCTCCCAAATCAGTGACTTTTTCACACTTCAAGCGATGACGCAGTAAACCAATTGGGAGACCTGCAATGAAAGCTTCAATCGCAGTTTGGTCATTTACTCCTTCACAGGAGTTCTTAGTGTCGATCCATCGTCCGAGGTAATCCTGGTAAGTTTCTCCGGCTTTCTGGGTGCAACGTTGTAGGTCTCCGTCCGTACAGGGCCTCTGATACGTGCCTTCGAAATTCCGAAACAACGCACTTTGCATGTCATACCAATTGTGGATGGTGTTCTCTGGAAGTTCATTGAGCCATGATCGTGCCATCTTCCGCAACATAAGTGGGAGATATCGGGTTGTGACCAGGCTGTTTCCGCCTTTGGCGATGCAGCAAGCCTGGAAAAAATCCTATAGCCAAGTATCTGGCCGAGCTATGCCGTCGTAGGCCTGAATATGTCTTGAGATAGCAAATCCTTCCGGGAATCTTGTGGCTCTTATGCGTGGTCCAAAGCATTTTGGGCCCACGTATATGTCATCGTTTTCATAGTGCCGCGTCTCTATATTGGAGTTGATCATGTGCCTTGCGTCATTTGGGGATAAAGATCATCCCGAGTGACGGCTATGGCTGCGGTGCCTTGGAGCCGGACTCCGGCTTTTGCCACCATCTCCTCCACCACGACGCCCTCCTTGGCCTCCTTGGGAGCCGTTGTGATGGCTACTTGGCGGAGAGGGTGGAGCAGCTGGGTTATTTCCGGCTGATCGCTGGCCTCCATCTGGAGCGTCATTATTCCGGTTCCAGGGAGGGTCTTCATTGTGACGAGCCCCCTGCCGGCTTGACTCGGCGTGGTTTCCGTCATTTCTTCGTCCGTTACTCCCACCATGGTGGGGCTCAGCCCGACGGTTTGTAGGTCTAGGAGGTGGCATCCTTTGATGGTCCTCCTCCCGACGTTTTTCTTTGTCTTCTCCCCTATGATCGCTCGACTCTCGGCGGGGAGGGTTTCTCGGATATAGTGCAGCAATTGCTTCTTGCTCGGTGGCTGGAGCGACATTGCGCCAGTCACGTGCAGCTCTGTGGTGTTGTCCTGATGATCCGGTTCTGGAGTAGTTGTTTTCCCGTTTGTCGGAACGGTGATGTTGTTCCGGAACATGCTGGGGCCTTATATCATTCCAGGCTGAGTCCGTGCGACATTGGTCAGATTTGGAGACCAGTTTTCCGCTTCCAGATTTTGCAACCCTTTGCTGTTCCAGACCCTTGGTGAGTAGCTTAATGCCCAATCGAACCTGCTCTAGGCCTGGATTATTTGACAGGATATCCCGTGCCACAACAGTGTTTTGTACCGGTGTTGGATACACCAGATCTCCTTTGCTATCGCGACGAGGCATCCCTGGGTCTGCTTTGAAGAGAACCTTGTGTACTTCCGGGAATTGATCATCACGTGTGTGACGTTACCAGGTCTTCTGATGCTGCCGAGAGATGTACTTCTCCGTAGTTGCCATGCGTTTCTTCTCCTCCTCGATGATTTTGGCTTCATCCAGGAGTTGTTGACGACGCGCTTCTAGGGCCTGGGCCCTTTCATCCAGTTCTTCGGCAGTAAGTTCTGTAGCTGTAGGGATATGTCTGGTTAATGCACCATCGATGAATTTACGCGCACCTTCAATGATCACGTGTCCATCCACCGACTCTTCTTTGGGCTCGTCTGGGATAAGTGCTCCATCCGAGTCTTCCTCGTATTCCTCGGCAATCACTTCCTCTGGCGGAAGGTCTTTTTATGGGGTCTTGTTCTTCTTGTTCTTCTTCTTTGCCTTCTTGGCAGTGCCGGTAGCTAAGACGGATTTGGGTCCGTTTCCCGGAGTCAAGCTCTGATCGGTACTTTCGGACATCTGGACCTCAGGATTATCTCCAATTTCCATGTCATCTTGCGCTTTGGGACACTTTTCCCCGGATCCTTCATCCATGGCTTCTTCTTCCTCTGCAGCTTTGTTGTTACACTCCTCTTCATACTCCGCGGAGAACTTTGGAAATCTGCTGACGTCATCGATTCATCCGAGGATGCGGGTGCGTCGGCGTTTGTTCCGATCGCCTCCAGAACTAAGTCGGTGTTTTCTCCAGCATCGGCAGAGCCGGATCCTGATCCAACATACCCGACGATGTGTGATGCGCCCCTCCTGAGATAACTGCGGTCTTCATAGTAGGCTTCGTCGAAACGTTTGATGGTCTCGAGGATTTCATCTACGCCTGAGTTCTGCATCATCATACGCCTTAGTGTGTATCTCAGGAAAGGCCTGTCTGTTTCGGCGTTGGCAGAGCCGGAACCATGGTTGTTACAATGCTCCTCCTGGATCTCGACTTCAGCAGTTCGATTGATCTGAGATTTGACCTCACCCCGGAGATCCACTCCAGATTCGACTTGAACCGCAAGATCTGCTTCAGGTTCAGCTTTCTCCACTATCTCCGTGATTGGTGCGGGCTGGGTGGGATTAGGGATTTCTGAGATCCAGAACTCTGCCGCCTCTGCGGACAAAGGGGACCCAAAAATTTCTTCTGCCTCTATCATCACCACTGGGGTGGGTGGGGCAGGTTCAGCAAAGCCGATGTAAATATCGATCTCGCCAAAAGATATGATGGTGTAGGCAGTCATAGCCTCCCTAGCCGGAATCCAGGTCTCCTCGAGAACGATGAGAGGGACGTCGCTGGCGTAGAGGATGCGACCGACAGCGATAGTCTTGCCGATTCCGATCCTTGCAGATTCCGCTCGGAACGCAGATCCGAAGCTCACTTGCCCCACGGTGGGTGCCAACTGTCGTTGGATTGATGACAAGTACGCCATGAGGGGGTCCTCGAGGCGTGCGGAAGAGAGGGGTGTGAGACGTACGGTGAGCACACAAGTTTACCAGGTTCGAATCCGCCGGCTTTGGACGGATCCTACTCCTGCTAGCAATCCAGTAATACGGCAGAGCCGGAATATGGGTTACAAGGGTTCGCCTATGCGAGTAGAGATTGTAGACTATTGAGGGTTCCCTAAAGGCTCTCCCTAGGTCGGCTTATATAGATATCCGGCCTAGGATTTATTGGAGAGATCTATCGGGCTACGACTAAGAGTCGGTTACAAAGTACATCTTGAACTACAAGTAATGCTATGGGCCTAGGTCGGTAAGTCTTCTGGGCCTTCTCGTAGCCGGACTGGATTCCGTCTTTTCTCCCTGACTGGGCCGCCCGTGAAGCAAAGCTCTAACCCAAAGTGGGCCACCCTGGTCAGTGAGGAACTATGAGGATACCCGGAAAGTATATCCCCAACAGAGGTCATGCCAGATTTTCCCTTGAATTTATAATATTTATTTGACTTTTTTGTTACTTAGTGCAAACATGGCTGACAACGACCAGACCGGCGGCTCTTCTTGGCACATAAACATTGAAGAAGAAGTCAGAGCTCCAACAAAATTGTCATTCTGGAAGGCTGCCCAGCAGATGGAAAGAAATGAACAGGGTGATGAAGAATATCTTCCTGAAGAGAGCAACGATGATGAGATGGAGGACGAGGAGGAAGAGACCAATGCCAGCGAGGAGGAAGAGGACACCAGGGATGAAACCACTGATTGCGCCGGCAGTAGCAATCCGAAGAAGAAGAAGGAATGATGCCCGAACACGGTCGGCACCGTCAGAGAGGAAATTACCGAAGTAACCCTGAAAGGGGTTCCTCCGCCCGAACACGTCATCAAAGGGTACGGTGGGCAAGTGGCGGCTATCATCCGGGCCACTGTCTCGGTCAACACAGAGAATCTCCGGCATAAAGCAAATGGCCATTTGCGCACACTCCTCTTCGAGAAGCTGCACGCACGATACAAGTTCCCACTTGAATACCAGAACACAAATTACCATGGGAATGAAGTAAACAAATCCGCCCTCACGAAGATGAGCACCGCTCTGGCCAGCTGGAGAACCCGGGTGAAGACGATGATTCTTAAAAAAGGTCAAAGCCTCGCGAAGATCCAGGAGAACTATCCTCAGATCACCGAAGCTAAGTACCTGGAGTTCAAGGCCATGTGCGAATCCGAAGCGGCCAAGGCCTCGAGTAAGCGGGGGAAGGAGACGCGGGAGATGAATATAGGTAACCACCATCTTGGATCTGGCGGTTACAGAGCTGCAGAGTCCAAATGGCAGAAGGAGGACGACGATTTTATAGCTAAGGGGCAACCTAACCCCTTCGCAAAATTCGAAAACAAGCAGCTTCAAAACTTTGTCAGGGCCCGGTACCATGTGGACCCAAAAACCAAACAACTCACCGCGGAAAAGATCGTGAAGGATTTCGAGGGTCTTGCGGTAAGGAATTTAATTACCATGGATCAAGTATATTGCATTCTAATTGATGAAGTCGAATTTCTAAACGGTTCACGTTCCTTCTTCTGCAGGATGAGGAAATCGCTAGTGAGGCTACCCGGACCTCGTCATCCCAAGGGTCGATGACGGACACCCGGTGGGATACCCCTTTTAACAGAGGCGATGAACCGGGCTAAGAAAGTCACACCGGTTACGAAGAAGCCATCGGCTGGCCGTGTCGTCTGCTTCGTGGCTAAGACATGGACGGATCATTATGGTCCACCGGAGCCGGAGAGGCACGTGTCTGGGAGGAGCGAGGAGGAAAGACGTGAGGTTGACTAACTCAAGGCACAAGTGGCGCAGATTCCGCAGATTGTCAAAGACAACCTGGCAATTAGCCTCACCGAAATCATACCTACCTTGGTGGAGTCGATAGCGAAATGGAATGCGGAGGGTCATCAAGGGGTGTGCCCGATTCCTAGCATGGTCGGCAGCAACTCAAACAACGGTGATCGCGTGTTCGTGACTCCGCCCGCCAACACCGCGGCATCGGACGCGTTGGTGACTCCGCCCGCTAGCACCACAGCGCCGGACGTGTTGGTGACTCCGCCCGTCGTCACCGCGTCGCCGGACGTGTTGGTGACTCCACCCGCCATCACTGCGGTGACGGAGCTTAATGCTGCCGGTGTCAGGGAGAATACACCGGCGGTCGGCACCGTGCCATCAAGCAGCACCTCCATCAGTTGCACGCCCTCCGTCGTCGGTGCCTCGACATTAGCCGAGCTCGACGCCATCAAGGTAACTACTAAACGTCCTTGCCTTTAATTACTCTGAAGCCGATGACTTCACTTCCTTGCCTTTAATTACTCTGAAGGCGTCTCTGATGTCATACATGTTTTTCCGCAGGCTGATGTTCAATGCACTCTCCTAGGCTACGTGAACAGCGAGTTGAGGGATGTTGCCAAGGGCACTATCATTCAACCGTTAAACCGCATGTTCCACTCAAAGCCGATGTGAGATACCGTGCATAGGGTTCAAATTGTTCGGGTGCTACAAGGCTGCGACGGTGTGGAACCTCCCATTCAACCCCCGGGAGCCGATGAAGACGATCTGTCTGTCCTCAGAGATTTCTTCGTCATTTTCATGCTCTAGCCGAAGATCATGATTCGTTTGGGGATGGGGTCCACCACCCCACAGACAACACCACCACTTGTTTCGCCGCCCAAGCCATTACCTCCACGCGATGTGTTGCCTTATGTTGATGACATGCCTATGGCACAAGATTTGTACAACGACAACATCGATGAAGATATCGATCTGTACATCAACACTTGGTAAGGCGTTGACGGCATGGACATGCATGGTCCTAGTAATAATGAAGAACCCTGCTATGATGCATCCACAGAGAAACCCGCTTGCAACAAGCGTCTGTTCGGTTCTTAGGAGATGCCTCCAGCTGATGGTGCCTTCTTCACCGAGCCTCAAACATCCAAAATGCCAATTGTTATAAGCCCCAACACACTACACAGGGTGGTCGGTGAGGAGAATGCGGTCCATGATGCTCCCACTGTAAAGAAGCAACGGAAGAGAAAACCTAACAAGTCCGCGAGCCAATCGGTGGTGCTATCGGCTCTGAATCCGATCTGGGCACAGGACGGGCCACCAAGACCCAAGGCTATTATGTGGAGGATGCATGTGGCGGGTAAGCCGATGCTAACTAAGAAATTGTACAAGCTCGCAAGTTCGGATATGAAGAGTGTGCATGACGATGTGCTGACAATCGAGTAACGCCTTCTTCTAGATAAAGATCCGTCCTACCCAGTTTTCGTGGCTAAGGTGCCACATGGTTTGGGCTTCGTTGATAATAACCGCAGGGATATGTTCTTTGTGAGGTTTTCCAACATCTTCGGTATGTTGCACATGCAACCTCTACACTATACCATGGTCCATCTATTTTCGCTCAGTATGGCGATGGAAATCATTAGAGAGAACACACCGGGCATCGTGGTAGTGGACCCCTTCTACATGCGTGACGACTGCTTGGGAATCTCCGTCGAACGGATATTCGTGGTGAATTACCTCCAAGACGTCTTGGTGGCGAACAAGACGAAGGAATAAATTCTCATGCCTTACTTCCCTGAGTAAGTCAAAGCCTCGCCGACAGAACAAGATTTTTTAGATTTCCATCGTTCCTTTTCCAACATAACGGTCTGTTTGAATTGTTTTGCACAGAGACGAAGACTGCACACTCATCGTCCTTTCTCCGAAATATTTGCACGCCACATATTTCGACTCGGGGAGTGCGAGAAAGAAGCAAAGCTATGACAAAATCAAGGATGTTCTAGATCATGCTCTGAGTTGCTATGCCACGGTGGAAGGCACCACATTCGTGACCAAAAAGGTCAAGTTCGGCAAGCACATGTTCAATCATGTAACGAACTTCCCTTGCGTGAAGCAGAGTGATGACAGTCGGAAGGAAACCTACTACGCTCCCCATCACATACGGGCTTTCCTACAGGACCAACAACAGTCTACTCTACCAGCTCAACTCCGACAGTGGGCCCAAGCTAAGGCAAAGATCCAAGATTCAGATCTTAGACAAGAGTTATATCGCATCCAACAGCAGTTTGCCACAATCATCTATCATGATGTCATGACCTCGGGGGGATCTTCCACTGTGGAGGCTACACACCGCCTAACCGTGACATAGAACATCGCCTACAGATGCAGGGTGACCTCAGGCCGTTCATGACGAAAGAAGGCATCCTCCTGTTCCCTAAGCCGAGTCAGGAGTCTTGATGTTTGCCTCAATAGTTGTAGTTGTAAACTTGTGTATAGCTCTATATAGTTTCGATGGATGTGTTGAACTTAATAATTGTGGTCGATGCTACTTATTATGGTTATGAATCAATTCTTAGTTCTTTTGCTTACATTTTGGTTCTTTTCTTTGCTTACTTTGGTCCTTTTTCGACAATGTCGATGATTAAAATGTTGTGGCACACTATGTATGTGAAATCTAACTTTCCCTTGTCTAATATTATTTGTCTTGTCTATAGATATGGCAAAGAAGTGGTATGTGGTGTACATAGGCCATGTTCCAGGCATCTACGACGAGTGGAAACACTGTCAAAAACAAGTGAACGAGTTCCCTGGCAATAGCTACAAAGGCTACAAGAGTAAGGAGGTGGCGGATGCTATGTGGATGGACCACCTCCGTGAGGAAGAGATGGAGGAGGGGCACCGGATCTGCAAGACCGCGAGGAAGAGAGAGAGGGGAACCTTCGAGAGGGGAACCTTCGTCATAGTAATCTCTATCTTGATCACTATGTTTGTGGTTCTATTGTATTTGATAGTACTTTAGGTGACTAGCTACTTAGAGAGATTGTGAACTTAGCTCCCTCGCCGATCACGACACCGATGATAACTTGTGTAATGATTGCACTTGTAATATACTATGTATTTGTATTGTTTTGCAAACTATGAATATATGCTGCATGTAAGTATGGACTAGCAATTAAAAAATGAGAGCAAATATAGCAGTGGCGCACATGGCTAGTGTTTGTGGCGCACCACCAGGTGCGCCACGAACAAACTTAGCCGTGGCGCACTAGCTCGTCGCCACGAACAAACTTAGACATGGCGCATGGGCTCAAAGAACAGTGGCGCACTATACGATGCGCCACGGATCTGTCGATATGGGCGTGGCGCACTAGGTAGTGCGCCACGACTAACTTTTAGCCGTGGCGCGAGTTTAGTGGCGCACTCCATGTGCACCACGAATGACGAAAAACAGTGCGCCACGAACATGATGTTTCCCAGTAGTGTGCGATAGAAGTGGCATCATAGGATCCACTAGAGTATTGTGTGTTGTCATGTATATATATTTTGAAAAAGAGTATGCAATGTGCAATGACTCTAGGGTGACAGAAGTTGCATCACACAGAATCCACTAGATGTGTGTGGTCATGTATATATCAATGTGATCCAAGTGGAAAACCATGGTGTAGAAGACCAAAAACACATAGGAAAGCAACTTCCACATTGCATGCACCTAGTGTGATAGAATTTGCATCACAAAATCACTGGATCAATAGGGTGTGTGTGTGGTCTATATATCAATGTAGTTTTGGAAAAGAACACATGTAAGGTCCGTGGATCATCCATAATGACTCTAGTGGATATATGTGTGGTTTAGGGAAAATAACACATGCAATCACTCTAGGGTATCCATATATTTATATATATATGTCAAACCATCATGGTCATAGAGAGACCAAAAACACACCAGTGTGACAGAAGTTTGCATCTATCACAAAATTCACTGGAGTGTGTGTGTTCATGTAGATATCAATTAATGTAGTTTTGGAAAAAAAACATATGCAATGTGCAATGACTCTAGGGGGATCCAAGTGGCAAACCATCATGGTCATAGAGACCAAACATGCGTGGTCATGTGTAGATATATATATCAATGTGGTTTTGGAAAAAAAATAATGCAATGTGGTCATGTGGATCAATGACTAGTGGATATCAATGTGCAAAGACTCTAGGGGATCCATGTGTCAAACTATGGTGTACAAAGACCAAAAACACGTTGGAAAGATTTTTGGTCCGCATGCATGCATGCATGGAGTATCTAAAGTAACAATGATTTACTAAAATATTAGAAGAAATTAAATCGAGTGTGGGTTTTGCATTTTGCATTAACATGCCTAAAAATGATTAACTTCAAAAGAAATCGAGTTGTGTATACACTATTTCCCACTCGTGCGTTTTGCATTGACACATGCAATGTACATGTCTCCCACCCCATGTGCGCTCCCACCGTCCAAGTGCCCCATTGTCTCCCAGTCATTTAAAAGACATCAGGCACACGGTCTCTCCATCGTCTCCCAGTCATTTCTCTACACTCCATCCCACTCTTCCATGCACTCCAAAGAATAGAAGGAAACCCTAGCAATAAGTACGAGAACGTTTTCTTGCGAAGATGAAGAGATCAAGACCGGTGGCTGCCAAGGTCACCAAGGTCGAAGAGGATGCGGTTACAGATCCGGTGGCGGTGCAGGTGGACTACGATTACTTTGACTACAGCGAGGATGACGAACCTACGGATCCATTTGCGTTCGAACAAGAACCCAGCGACGGAGAACCAGAGGTAATTTGACCTGAACTGTGAATGTGGTTTTCACATTTTACTGTTCATATTTTAATTTGTAGGGTTTTCTGATCTTGTAGAGTTTGATTAATTAATTTGTTTGCTGCCTAGTAGTTCTATGCTCATCTTTTGTTGGTCGTTTTGATCTCCCCCTAGTCATTATAGTCGCACATTTTCTAGTTTGATTTGATCTGCCCCTAGTAGTTCTAGACGCCTAGTACTTCTAAATATGCTCATATTTTGTTGGTCGTTTTGATCGACATTTTCTAGTGATATAATTTTATGTGGAGTTCAGATCTCTTATCTAGATTATGTTCATGCTGTCCAATATATAGTTTGATTTGTATGATAGAAGTCACATATATATATAGTAATCATTCGAGCTCTGATTACATTAACAGAAATTTAATGTCCATCTCTGTTATATTTAGGGAAACAAATCATATGTACAGATGCATTAAAATAGAGATGAATGTCCATCTTTGTTATATTTAGGGAAACAAATTGTTAAATCCCTAATTAACTTAGTATATTTAGGAGAAAGAAAATTCCTATTTGTACCATGCTCTAGTCATAACTTTTTTTTATAATTTATTGATAAGGTTAGTGGAAATAATTACTCCATCTGTCCTAAAAAAGGATGTCTTAGATTTCTTATTAAAATTTGGATGTATCTATATATATACTGAAACTTGTATAGATATTCATTCAAATTATTTGAAAGAAAACAGTGTAATTTTAACTTAAGTGGAGTGTATGTGTTAAATACTGGATCATGCATGTTATCCAATCTCTGTTATACTAAGATGTGTATTTATATGAACACATAAAATAATGCTGATAAATTAAATTTCTCTGTGCAGTCCATCTCTGTTATTTGTTTAGGGAAACAAATTGTTAAATTCGTAATACACTGAGTATATATTTAGGAGAAAACAAATTCCTATTTATACCATGTTCAAACTGAATAAAACTAGCTAGTCATAACTTATTTTTGTTTACCAATTTATTGATAAGATAAATGGAAAGAATTACACCATCTGTCCTAAAAAAGGATGTCTCGGTTTTGTTAAAATTTGGATGTATCTTTATATACTGAAACTTGTATAGATTCTTTCAAGTTATTTGGAAGAATAGTAAAATTTTATATATCACTTGTTTTATCATATATGTATGCAAAGAGATATATGTTTGATGGACTAGTTTGTTCAAAAGCTGGTTCAAATTGTGCGACATGCTAAAATTAATCTCTAAACACAACCCTTTCCTAGTTTGATCTCATGATCTTGGGAGAGTAATTTTTTCATTCACTGACTTCTTCTCTCTACTTGCTAATTCGCAGGAACCAGATAGCCATGTCGGTGAAAGTATGTGGTCTAGGCACACGCAAAAAGCCGTCACATCCTGAAGCAGATGAGGAATGGGAGGTTCCCCTTCCGCCGAGGTGCAAACAAGTATTGGTGCCCCTTCTACGTAAGAAGGATTGCGGAAGACCTGAACAACATCGTGCAACATGCCGGGGGAATTTCCTGTGGAGGACAGCGGCGTGCGAATCATACAAAGGCCAAGCACACTGCCTTCATGGTTTACCATAGCAAGTATGCCAACCTTGGTCACATTGCTCTGTGGCCCTAACTGCTAGCTCATGTTGCCTCAGCTGCCTCCTGCTGCCGCCTCGTGTTGCCTCTACTACCGCCTCCTGTTGCCTCTGTTGCCTCTGCTGCCTCCTGTTGCCTGTTGCCTGTTGCTGCCTCCTGTTTATGTAATGGGTGTACTATTATAGTATATCGTTTGGGTTGTGTAATTAAGTACTAATAGTAGTATGTGGTGGTTGTGATCAAACCTATTTAACTAGTACCTCTATAGATTGTAAGTACCTTTTAAGTTGTTTGTTATGATTGTTCCTGGTTGCACATATTTCCAACATTTCAAAATATTTTTTTAGTGTGAATCTTTGAGAAACACACACACGATTGTTCCTGGTTTTGCAACAATATAGAAAATCCATGGTTATTGTTCCTGGTTGCACCATGTTTGAAATCAACAAAAGATAAATACACATTACCTTTGCAACCATGTTTTTTCCTAGTTTCAACAAGTTTGGTACAACAAGTTAAATACATCTCATGAATACTGAAAACAACTGACTAGCTAGCTAGCTAACTAAACATCCAACAAACTCATTTCTCTTACTGATTTCTAAAATGTCAAAACCAAGAGGAAGCAGAATACATCCATAATTCAATACTTATTTCCACAATTTCCAACAACAAAAAGAAGAACACACCTTAAAGTCACTGCCACACTAAGCATCATCATGAACCAAACATGCATGCATTCCATTTCTTTCCTCATTTTCTTCAACCTTAGTTTAGATATCCGCAGATATGTGTCTCTATCTGCCAGCCTCAGCTCAATCATCATCTTATCATCTACCTTATTACATAGCTAGGCAAGCATCCTCTGCATATGTGCTAGCCATGGGTTGTCTATCTAGTACAAGTAACAACAAACCTCATCTGGACAATCTAAAAAAATTCTACCAATGTCTGCACCATAGGAGGCAACTTTTCTAGAAGGAACATGGTTTCACTGGCATCTCCAACTAGTATCTAGCTCCTTCCCACCAATCTCTTGATCTAGGATGGAAATTGGCAGCTCCCCATCAATTCCAACCCAACTCTGCAGAACAAGTCATTGAAACTCTTAAATTCCCCTAACTTCCAGAACCTTAGCTAGAACAAATTCAGGGACGGAGCAAGACCTAATTTACCTGGTCCACAATGTCGCCCTCTCCTGCTAGCTCGTGCATCCCATGGCAGCCGAGATGTGGCAACGATGGCGGTTGTGCGGTGCGGTCTGGTGCGGTGCGGTTGGGGCAACGGCTCGTTATGCAGCCACTCATCAGCTCTAGCATGGACCCCACTTATCGTTGGGTATTATGGGTCCCTTCCACACTCACCCAAATCCACTCACCTCCCAGCACTGGGAAAACCCTCTCCGGCGACGGCTGAATCCCCTCCCCGACCCTCATGGCGACGGACAAATGCCCTTCCCTCTCGTACCCTCCCTAGCAACGACCAAATCCCCTCCCTCCCCTCCCCTCCCATGTGATGGCCAAATCACCTCCCCTCCCCTTCCCGGTGATGACCAACCACCCTCCCCTCCCTAGCGACGACGACTGCAACATAAGTGCTCCTCGACCTACTTGCCTTTACTGCGTCACCTCCTCGTTCTAGGTTCACCACGTCAGTGCTCCATCTAGGTCACCGGCAATGGATCTTGGCCTCAGTGTCACCGCCTCGTTCTAGGGTAGAGCAGCGGTGTTTTTTCTATGTCACTTGATGATCTTGAAGTAGTCGCCAAATTAATGCCCCAAATTGTTGTTTTTCATAGCTATATGTTAGTGCTGATGGTTAATCTTAGGATATTAACTGTTTACAACTGCCCAATGACTAATATGTGGCACTTAGCTTGTTGATGGGATGATCTCCATCTACTTAGTGTCTTTGTACAACCACCATGGCTCTACATCTCCTTGGTAGATACAAATTCATCTCATTGACTTGTGTGTGCTATCTTACTATGGAGCCCACATTATATATTGATGTAGGTCAACATCTTCTCTTCACATGCATTTGGCCAATGATTAAAGTGTGGCACTATCTGTGTCCATGGGATAATGTGCATATAGCACGTGTTATGTACAAACACATTTGTTGTGCATGCTTCTTGCTATATGCTTGATTATCTCAATGAGTTATGTGTGCTTTGTTAGAATGAGTCCCACCAAATTGATGTTTTTTCATAGATATATGTTAGAGCTAATGGATAATCTTATGATATTAACTATTTACAACTAGCCAATGACTAATATGTGGCGCTTAGCAGGTTGATGGGATGATCTCCATCTACTTAGTGTCTTTGTACAACCACTATGGATCTACATCTCCTTGGTAGATACAGATTCATCTCATTGACTTGTATGTGCTATCTTACTATGGAGCCCACATTATATATTGATGTAGGTCATTGTATTCTCTTCACATGCATTTGGACAATGATTAAAGGGTGGCACTATCTCTGTCCATGGGATAATGTGCATATAGCACGTGTTCTGTACAAACACATTTGTTGTGCATGCTTCTTGCTATATATTCGATTATCTCATTGATTTAAGTGTGCTTTGTTAGTATGAGGCCCAATTTGATGTTTTTCATAGCTATGTTAGTGCTAAGGGATAATCTTATGATTTTCACTATTTACAACTGGTCAATGATGAAAATGTGGCACTTTGACTCTTGATGGGATGATAGGCATCTACTTATTGTCTTTGCGTGGCCACTATGGTTGTACATGCTCCTTGGTGTATACAGATTCATCTCATTGGAGGATGCTTGTAGTTGTGACCAAACCATATGCTTTTAAATTTGATTTTTGTAGTTCACTAATTATTATTTGATTCTTCTAGTTAGCAAGTCTCCAAATGGCTGCACTATCAAGGGAAGAATTAGAAAGAAGCTCCTGTAGAAACTGTGAATACTGCAAAATGGAAGGGCTGATATGGAAGGAGCCTACTGTACAACATAGCATCAAAATGCAGGTTTTAAAATTGTTGCTACTGACACTAAGATAGTAGTTAAACCTACTGTACAACAACAAAACAAAACATTAATTCTAATTACTACAATGTCCACTTAGGTTTCTAAAACCAACGTTGGCTTAATCGATGTCACATCCGATGATGATGATGATGATGTGAAGCAACCTGTAGTCAAGAGACCTAAGAAAGCGAGGTTCATAGCATCTGATGATGATGTGAAGCAACTAGTCAAGAGACCTAAGAAAGTGAAGTTCAGAGCACCTAATGCTGTGGTTGTTAGAATCGCCAAAGCTAAGAAAACTAGGATCCCAAATCAGGTGTTTAAATTATAATACATTTAATGTATATATACACAGTCTATTTCTTTTGGGAGTTTAGTTCCATATATCATTTAGACATTCATCATTTTTGCCTAACAGGATCTGGCATCGTGTCTAGTATGCAAGAGCAATTGCGAATCTAGGTTGTCATCGGGCATGTCTGTTTGTATCTACTTGTCAGAGTCAGAGGGGTTCTAGAACTTAGTGGTAAGTGGTAACAAGCAATTTTCTTTTAAACTACACTGTAAGTCTATAACTGTTTGTTTAATGTCTGATTCTTTTGTTTTTGGTGCATAGACTGTAACATGCCATTCAAGGTTCATGTTCAATCTAGCCAAAACTGAATGTGAGAGTGTGCCCTTCAAGGTGCTTGGGCGAACCTACAAGATTTACCCCGAGAATAGAAAGAACATGACTATCATGGGTGGTGAAGGATGGAAGCAATTCATTACACAGAACGATCTTACCAGGGAAGAAATGTTATGTTTTTATTTGATAGGACCCATGCCGAGGATAACTGTTCTCTATATCTGTGGTCTTGGTGGCGAGAAAGACCTATTTGAATCTACGGTTGTCGCCCAAAGATGCCACCTTACCGATGATGAGAAGGAACACCTCCTAGCTACCCTACCGCCAATCAACACCTTCATCGGGGTTCCATTTGTGACCCGTTTGACAAGGACAAATCTTGTCCAACATAAGATGGTATGGCAACTACCTTTTGTTTGTTCCTTGTATGGCTCCATATATAACTTGTGGTGGCCATCGTCTGACATGATTACTTTTTCTTTTTAATCCACGACGCGACATTGCAAATATTACCTACGAAAGTGGTTTCCTCCATGGGCATCCCTCATGATGGTGTGGCTGGAGTATAACTAGGAGATTTTGACATCACCCCAATTCCATACAAGACTGACCCAGATGGTCGTGCCATGTTCAGCAATCAGGGGTGGAAGAAATTCCACTAGACTGAAGATGATCTAAAGGTTGGACAAGCCGTGCTAATCACTGGCAAGAAGACCATAGAAGATATGTTGGACATGAAGTTTGTGTTAGAGACCATCTAGAGTGTAGTTTTGGTTGGGAACTATTAAGTTTAACTAGTACGACATAGTCTGCAAGAGTTAATTAGTCGTTCGAAACCTAATATATATATATATATATATAATATATTTGCCTGTTTAGTCTACTTTTGGAAGTTTTAGCCGGGTATGGTTATGATTGTGTGAACTGGAATCTACTACAAAGAATTATATGGAAGCTACTAGTACAAAAGAATTCTGAAAGATTTCCTGTCCACATGCATTCCGGTCGTTTGGGCTACTCACAAGAGGGTCCCTCGTCACAAGTTCGAGAGATTTCCATCAGACTCTGGTCTCCGTTAGATTTTTTGAATCAGTAATTACAACTTGAGTACTATGGTTGTAAAAGTTGAAAGATAGTACTTGCACATAATTCTGAAAGCTAACATAGAGAATACTAAAAGAAGCTACTAAAAATAAATACTTTGAATTCTGAAAGTACTAAAATTAAATACATTACAATTTTATTTGAAAGGTAATATGCATACTGCTGATCGAAAGAATATAAACCCAATACAAATTTCTACTTCGAATAGACCTAAAAATTCTAGCAAATAACCTAGGATGAATATAGGATTTATCTTGCCCTATATATTTCATCGTCGCTGGCTCCCGAGTGCTGCATCATATATTCATTGAACTCTCTCCGTCTCTAGTGTGCTGGGAGTATCTCGCCTAGAGGGTAAGGCCTCGACGTACGTTCCAACTGATGATGACCTAAGACATGAAAAACCATTGTTGGTTCCTCTTCCCAGACTTGATCATCATGATTGTACAGTCTGATATAATATGTGTAGTATATGCAACCAGGTTTTACTATGGGGTGCAACATGGTGTCGATGGAGATGGACCGATGGAGATCAACGAAGAGGGGACGACTTCCAATGTCATCGATGGCCTCGAGCGAGCGGTTCTCCGTGTCCACCTGGTACAACACCGTTTGACCTTAGGCGAAATCCGTGTTCAACACAAGAAGCAGATCACCATCTGACTCCACTAGGTAAGATTTGTAGGTTCCACGTATGTGTTCAAAGACTGGGGCTGAAATTATTTTGGCCATCATGACACTGCTCGCGCGTTACTCTAACTGGATGTTGGTCGACATGATGTCTACATTCTCAAGTAATGCATGTACTTCCCCTCAGAATGCCGTCATGCAGAACAGAAGCACATCGGGTGGTGGCGAATACATTCCATCTTCAAATGATTCATTGAATTGCCCTGTTGGTGTGCTCTCATCGGCCATGCAACAATTTGTGGACTATTTGTGCAAACGAACACCATCATTGGGGACTTCATCACGACGATAGATAACAGCATATGAGATGGTATTTGTGCTTGAAACTCAGTGTTGGACTTATGAGTGATTGGGTTCAGAAGCCAAATCTTGTATGACTCCACCCTTTGAGCAAGCACGATGACGCCATGAGAAACACTGACGAAGTAGAATCTTTGGAAGAAGAGGAAAGTTAACACTAAGGTGTTTACAATGGAAAATACAAATAAATGAATGTTATATATATATCGCATGTGAATGTGAACCTGCGATGGACGTCCATTAGATTTGTCGTGAAGCAACGACTAGTGGCGAGGTTGAGGAAGGTGAAGTCACTGACGTCTGGAAGTTTGTGATCTATCATGATCCAATTGTTAAGGTGGACTTCGGGCACTTTTAAAGTTAGTGCCAATCGGTGCAGACTTCTCGACAAGCAACATAGGTGTCAACGTACTCATCTTTCTCCAACAAGTAGTCGGCGATGTTGCGAAGTGGGTCGGCTGGGAGATTGGACCAGTTCCTCTTCATCCAGATGCTGGCCATGGATTACATGCGGGAATGTTTTGATCGAGGAAGAAAGAAGAACAGGGAGATATGAGGAGAAGAGACGAGAGAGACGAAGCGGAACTGCCACTACGAGGAGACGAGGAGATGAGGGAGAAGAAGCGGAACTGCCACTTCAAGTTTGGATCAACGGGATTTTTTCGGAAATAGCGCGTGAACTAGCCATACACTTCATGCAAGTTTTGATTAAACAGACTGACATGTGGGACTGGCTAAAAAATCACCCCTAGATTCCGTGAAGTGCTACCGTGCATAGTGCGCTGACAGGTGGGGTTGAAGCACAGAGGAGACGGTCGATGCGAAAAAAAGTGACGAAATCCATGATGAATTTGGCACTAGCCGAAATGGAAAACTTGGCTTTAGGGCCTGGGACAAAATCTGCGACAAATTTGCCACAACGAAACCATGGAACGTCATGGATAACCGGGTTGGAGGGGCTTGGAGCTCATTGTGACGAACCGTTCTAAAACATCAGGGATCTGTGACGTTTTTAGGTCACGTCATAAAAAACATCACGGATTTTCCAGATTCTTGTAGTGACAGTTTCAAAATTTTACTACACAATTTCCTGAAAAATCTTCCCAGCTCTCCAATTATCGTGTAGATATCGGGATGCAAATACCCTCGCATGCCAGAAGTCAATATCACCTGCAGTAGGATGTGGTAGTCATGGGTTTTAAGTCCCATGATCTTGCATGTAGGAACATTGACACATTTGCCCATGGTTGAACAAAACCTATCAGGAAAAGTGTAGTCCCACAGATATTGACAAAAACCCATCTTCTACTCCTTATTCAGGTAATACAGTGCATATGGAAAGAGAATCGCCTTCTATTTCTTTGTTGGTTGCACCTACAGATCTCGCCTAATTTCTAGGGATTTACAATCATACCTAGCCTTCAAGGTGTCCTTATTCTTCCCGTCAAGTTCAAGTAATGTGCCAATCAAGCTATCGCAGATGTTTTTCTCAATGTGAATCACGTCGAGATTGTGCTAAAGTTTCAATGATGCCTAGTAAGGCAAGTCCCAGAAACCATATCGCTGGTTCCAGATCAGTGAAGGATCTGTTTGCTTCCTATTTTTGCTCCCAGGATCACCTTCAAATCCTAGTTTAATATGCCTAACCTTCTCCAGCTCAGCTTGTAACTCAACTTCAGTAAATTTTCCTAGCTTCGAGTGGTCATCATGAATGCCGGAAAGCTCTATCGCTCGCCGCAAGCTGTGGTGCTTCAGGAGGAAATGGTAGTGCCCAATGTAGCACATTTTACTCTTTATGGATTTGGACAGAGGATTATTGTCACAATGTAGGCATGCCTTATATCATTTTTTTGTACGGCTAGAAATAGTGATGCAAGCTGGGTAGACATTGGTACACAAAAGAACCACTTCACGAAGATCAAACATTTTGTTTTGAAATGCATCATATGAACACACGCCCTTCCAAAGTAGTTACAAATCGTCCAGCAGAGGCTCCATACGGGCATCAATGTCCTTTCCAGGACTTGATTTGCCAGGGATTAGAAGGCAAAGCATGTAGTTTGATGCATCCATAAAATTTCATGGTGGAAGGTTGTACAACAAGGCAAATACATGCAACATATTGTAGCTTGTGCTGTTGGTTCCATAAGTATTGAAGCCATCTGTGGTAAGGTCGAGCCTTATGTTTATAGGGTTAGCTGAAAAGTCCTACCATGTTCTGTCAAAATCCTTCCATGCTTCGCCATCAACCGGATGACAAAGTATACCAACTTTGGGCATTCTTATTAACTTGTTCCACTATTCTCTGTTGTTTTCCTCAAAGAGAACAATCTTTGTAGCCGTGGCACCAAAGGAAAATGACGCAAGACTTTGACAGCCGACGACCTTCTTTCTAGATATTTTCACCTTGTGGCGCCATAGTTCACGCAGTTATCCAACTTGTCATTCTTCTTCTAGAAGAGCATACAATTGTTTTTTCACACGTGTATGGTGTCATAGGAAAGTACAAGCTCCTTTATATAAGTTTTGGCTTCATGGTATTATCTCGGCAGGGTATTGGGCTCTAGTAGTGCATTGGCAAATAGCTTCATCCTATCATCAAAAGTAGTGTTGGTGATTCAGTGATATGACTTGTGATGGAGGATCTTCACAACATATGAAAACCTGGAGTGTTTACTTCCTAGGTAAAGTTTGTGCTTTTCCTCTTCCAACAACTTTGCAAACAATTTCTCATGTTTACCGTTAGTTGGGACATTAGCAGCAGCTCTACAGTTAATGGATTGCCTACTTGCTTAAGTTCTTCCAATATATCAGGAACGTTGTGACCTCCATCATCACCGCCTTCATCATCCGTATACATATTATCATTGTCATCACTGGTATAACCACCATTGTTTTGATTAGGTGCATCTTCAATAATAGCAATGTCAAGTGGCTCTACCTGCTGTATCCACCAAGTATACGTGTGACACATGCCACTGATGAGTAAGTGGTGATAAATACACACTACATGTATCGTTTTATAGTTCAGAAACTTATGACAGGGGCATGGAATCTTTGATTCTTGCCATTTCCCTCCTTGAAAAATCTGACAAACTCTTTTAGGACATATTTGTAGGGTTTAGTAAACTATCTACCATGAACAAACCAACTCATATCCATCTGTTGAAAATTAAATAAACAAATCACACTTTCAAAACAGGCTAGTGATTTTTTAGAACAATTTTCTTTACAATAAAAAATCCAACTCATATCCATGTGTTGAACAATTAAAACAACCAATATCATTATTAGAATAGACTAGTCATTAGTGAGAACAAATACTTTACCACAAACAAATCCAACTCCTATCCACATTTTTAGAATGGACTAATCATTTTTTAGAAGAATTTTCGTAACAATGTACAATCAAAGTTATATCCATGTAGCAATTAAGCAAATTAATCACATTTTCATAGAAGAATAATCCTTTTAAGAAGAATTTTATGTACCATGAACAATCCAAGTGATATCCGTGTGTTGAACAATTTAACATACTATTTTTACTTTGGCAGACATGGAGACGAGCGAGTTGAGCACAAAGATGCGCATGGATGGGGAGCTAAGGCGGTGCGCAAAGACGTCAACCGGAAGGGGAGTCCTAGCGGTTATATTTGGAGTGTGAATGCGGACATGGACGCGGAGACGACTGATGGACAGGAGCTCCGGCTCCGTAGCGTGTGGTGGACCGACAAAGGTAGTAGTGCCCTAGCCGTTGTCGCGTGTTGGGGACCAGATTTCAAATTTGGTTTCGAAATATACAACGTGGTTCAGGTGAGTGTATGGGTGGCAAAGAGGTAGGTCCCACAAGTGGGCGAACGAAACTTCTCTTGTCTAGCTGACATGTGGGGTTCAACAAAGGTGGACCCATCGGTCAGGGACCTATAGTTATATATTTTATTGAATTTCTTTGGACTTTATTTTGGCTCCATTATGTCGGAACCAAAGAGGCACATAAAGAGAGAGTGGACAAGATAGGTGTAGCTCTTATTTATATAGAGAGAGACAGAGCAAGCCCCATCACTGCGACCGACGAGCTTTCTCCAGCAGCAGGTGCGCCACTTATATATTCTCCAATCTCTGGTGAGTTCCTTCGCATCTCGCTACGCGGCGAGAGACCCGATCTCACGCATTTTCTCAACGAATGCAGGGGAGCTGCAGCATCCACGGGAGCGCGTGAGTGAGGGATAGCGGCAAGGCTCTCCAACAGCAATAAGAATCCCCTTCACCGGAGTATAACCGATAGCAAGGATCTTCAGGAGCAGCAACTCGATGAATCTGTAGGGTTTTTAGGACCTACATATATAGTACTAGTTCTTCATCAAATCTGTAGCCTTTTCTCTATGATTGCTTAATCAAATCTCTTGAGTAAATTCAGGATCTGCAAAAACATTATTGCAAATTTTCTTGGGTTGATTTTCTGCAGATTTTTTTGTTGGTACAATTTTTGCTGAGATTTTGTTAATAACAACCTTCATTATATGTATGCAAAACTACAGATTAGTACAGTATGCACATCATTAGTTGTATTTTTGCAGGATCTGTATGTAGAACTGTAGACTAGTTGTATTTCTACATATATAGTACTAGTTACAGCTAGTAGTATATATACTAGATAAAGTACAATATAATCAGTATAATTAATATTCCTATCTTGGGTATAATACCATAATTTTCCTAGCTTGGACAATATAGGTTTTACTCAAAAGATCATTGCTCCATATTTAGAGTTTCGTTTTGATATTTTGAATTACACTAGAAGTAGTGTTTAGAGGTGATTTTAGTAACATCATACCATTTATTTTGACACTAGTAGTAGTGTTCAAAGATGATATTAGTAACATAGTATAATTTATTTTCCTGGTCTTTTCTAATTTGTGTGTTCATAAAAAAGTAATATGGCTCAAAACGAATGTGTGACATGTCAGCAGCAACATGCCTGGTGTGGGAGTGGAAACCTAGACCATACGATGTATTTTAGAATTAGGGTGAGATCATCCTTTTTGTAAGGGGTTTTTAAGTATTCTTGATTGCCATATACATATGCATATTTATATGTTGTTGGATCTTATTTTAAATTGCCATATATATTGCTTTATGTTCATGATCTTCTGAGTTTTTTCTGTTTCACGAATTTATGTCGAGTATTCCTTGTTGTTTCGCGGAGCGTATGCGACAATTCGCTCTTGGTCCACATCTGACCTAGATCCTTGCTTGGAGTGACCGCCATGATCAAGACAGAACAATTGATGAATACTACTTTTGTGTGTTGTATGATGGGAATTTTGGGAGGTCGGTAGCATTATGTGGGCCATATTGGAGGGGATTGCGTGAAGCTTATAACATTGAATAGAACGATGTTCTCACATTTTCATACGATAGAGTAAACATGTGCTTTGTTGTTGAAGTGTCAAATGCTGATAATGTTGGCAAACCATGGGTTGATCAAGACAAGTGTATGTATTCACTTCTTTGCATTGAATTGGTTTTTTTCTTACACACATTAACTAGTTTCTAAATTATTTCATATGCATGATCAGGGAGTTATAAGACCCAATATTGTTGAAGGATGACACTAGATTAATCCATATTTCAGCACCCATGTAATGTTAATTGCTCTGAAATGAATTCCATATCTTCGGCATTCTACAAGAAGTTTGTAAGAGACCTCGATGAAGATAAGTTCTTTGATATCCCTTAGTTCTTGGTGCACCAGGTGCAGGATGAAGGTGATTTTAATTATATGGTTAGTTACTCACATTTTCCTATGCTTTTCCTTCTTATTTTGTAAATTTATCTGGGTGGTCAGTTAACTATGATCGGTCATATATTTTTGTTAATCAGGATATCCCTTTGATATGAACAAGGGAACACCAAATCCTAAAGAAAGGGTTCTATCGTGTATGCACGAAGAATAATCTTGGTGAAGGCCACATGATCTTGGGCCGATATCGCATATCGAAAATATATGAGTATTGCATTGAGTTCACTGGTGCCTGGCCTGAGTTATGTGATGAAAACAGAATTTTCATTGATGATCTACTCATCATATAGATCAAGTTGAGGAGGCACTATATCAAGCTGATTATTGAGGTGGTCACCGGTCCGACAAAGTAACAGGACGATGAGGAAGACAACAGCGGCGAGCAGAAGGAGGAGGAGGACGAATACAAGAGCATTAGCTCTATGGTGCCGGTTGTATCTCATAACTTCTTAATAAATCATCAAAACTGAAATTTCAAGAATGCATGCTCAGAAACTTTTGTGTTGTTGTATGTTAAACTGACAAATCTATTTTGTTCAAATCTCTTGTGTTGTACCAAAATTATTTTGTTTAATTATGAAAGAGAAAATATAAATGATTTCTCTCAATTTCTCACATAGAAAAATGCACAACTAATTCCATATTCTCGCATGAACCAGCCCCACTTGTTGAACCAGTGGCACTTCCACAATCTCCATGTAACCACGATGATTTCTTGAACCATGACTTCAGTTATTCATTATTACCACATATCCATGACCTCTATAGTTATTCCTAGTGAGCTTCTTGTTCCTCTTCCTCGCTCATTCCTCTGTTCTAGAACTGTCGGTTCTTCTTATTCCATTCTTCCTCGCAGGAATTTCCTTTCACCCATTTCCTTGCAGGCATGGACGATGGGAAATGCATAATACATACCCACTTTGTCCATGCCCATGGCACCATGACTTTGATGATGGTGTACACAAATGATGAAGCAAATTTGGAGAAAACTATCGCTAGGTATGAACAATTGCTTGATAATGAGAAGTTCGAGTTTGTGGGGCTACACTTGGAGTACACCCGTGCAAATAAGTGAAAACATCCTTCACAAGAAATCACCATCATGCAAATTGCCATATGTTAGGTGGTCCTCGTCTACCACTTTTACAGGTATGTGAAATTTAAATTTGAGATCACCACTTCTACATCCCTTGTTCCATTGCATCCCTAAAACCCTCTAACAACAGGAGTAAACCAACAGAGAAGCATTGTCCGGCTCTGGTCGAGTTCTTGTGCAGGAAAGGGGTCACTTTAGATAGCATGGATATCACGAATGACACAACTATGCTTGCATGTGCATAGATAAAAATTCCACATGGGTATCACATCGACATCCAAAATCTGTAAAAGATCAAACCATACCCACACAAGGATGGAATGGGTGATCTTGAAAGGAATATGCCCGATAGGCAATAATAAAGTTGTTATTATCTTATTCCAAGTATACAATAGATGTTTATTTTACATGCTATAATTGTATTAATTGGAAATGTTAATACATGTGTGTTTAATAAACAAATAAATAGTTTCTAGCTATGCCTCTCATATAAACTAGCTTGTTCATTAACAAGATGATCAAGGTTGCCTAATCATGGACATCGGATGTTGTCAATAATGAGATCACAACATTGGTGGAATATGTGATGAACATTCATCCAAAGTATAGTAATATGATTAAAGTAATTATGTTTACATTGCTATAACATCATATGAATTAACCCTAATCCTTAGACCATGAGATCATGTTAACTGCTAACACCAGAAGGGTACTTTGATAACATGAAACGTGACACCGTAAAAGGGTGACTATAAAGGTGGATCTAGGTACTCTGAAAGTGTTATGTTGAAGCACATGGATCAAGAGTGGAATTTTTCCATCCCAGTGATGGAGAGATATAATCTAGGCCTTCTCGGTGATATCACACTGACATAGCTTGCAAACAAGTCATAAGATTACTAGAATGTTATATCACGGGAACGAGAAAAGAGTCCTTGTCGGTAATGAGATCAAACTAGGTATGGAGATACTAATGATCGAATATCGGACATGTATTGTGTCACGAGACAAAGGGATTTAGTGACAAACATTAAAAGTTCTCACGATCACTGAAGTCAGCGTTGAATGTGTGGGAGTCAGTACATATCTCTAGGTCCCGCTACTGATTATTTATCAGAGAGGGGTCTCGATCATGTCTGCATTATTCAAGAACTGTAGGGTGACACACTTAAGGGATACTGACACCATTTGGAGCAAATATGTTTTAGAGAAATATTATGAAAGCGCTGGAATTATTTTGATGGACACTAGAATTGATTCAGATGAAGTTGCTGAAACTGGTTCTGCATGTGATATTGAAATGTTGCAGGGGTTTTATTTGAACGTTTGTTAATTAAAGTAATTAACAAAATTTTGAATAAAATGAATAAAATAGTTTATTAAATGAGAGATGCATTTAAATTTGGTGGAAATTTAATGCATGTGAGTGGAAGCTCCATGAAGAAAAAGCCTGCTCAAAGCTTTAAAGAATGGTTGCAATCCCAATTGTAACTTTATGTTTATTCTGTTTAGCTATCTTAGCTGACTTGCATATTTGTAAAGGATACTTTATGAAAATAATATTATAAAAATTGCAGTGGGGATTTTCCCCACTGTTCAACCTTCAAAAAAGTGTGAGTGGAGGAGGTTTATGTGAGTGGAAGCTCCACCCACATGAATGAAGGGAGAGGTGGGGGCACCACCTTTGTCGCCGGCCATGGGAGGGGCTGCCCCACTCCCTCCTCTATAAAAGGCCCCCCCTCCCCCTCTCACTTCACACCTCCTCATGAAGTACCTCTCTCCCCATCTAGATTATTCCCCCATGGCTTTGGATTAGCGAAGTACATGTTCCTGGTGGCTTTGTCTAGAAGGAGTTGTCGCTTCCGCAGCTTTGCTAGAGAGAGGACATGGAGGTTGTCGGAGGACCGGATGGGTGTGCGATCATGGATGCACTACTGAGCTGTGGTGCTGGACTTCCTCACGATCATTAGATCGACAAGCAAAAGACTACATCATCCACGAGTTCAATCTCGTAACGCTTTATCGCTATTCAAGGGTATGTTCTCTATGGATGTATATCCACCCGTTGATTTTATCTATGTATATAGATCTTGGTGCTTAGTTGTTCACATGGTAAGAATGTTTTTGTTTTCTATGTTGCGAACCCAATAGTGGTATTAGAGCCTGATTTATGCATAGATACTTTGCATGGGTAGAACACATATGATTATGTGGGCGTTGGCGATCATGTTATTGCATCTTATATGTATTTTGGATATTGGTGGCATAGTGGGATGAAGTGGCCCGGACTAACTTTACATGTCCTCACACATGAGACTTTGTTCCACGCTTGGCATGCCACTAGTTTTGCATAAGTGGCTAGTGGGTGTCTGTCTCTCCTACTGTAGTCAATATCTGATTTACAATGAGTTGCTAATAATTTGATTATCATCATTGTGGTTCCGTGTTTGTAGGTAAGACAGGTTCTATCTACGAAATCCCTAAGCCACATAAAACATGCAATTGATAAATTAGAGGCATGTAGTTTAGTTGTTGTTGGCCAAGTGTCATGACATGGTAATGTTATAATTTGTAGTATGGATTGATACTCTTGTAAATTATAACATACCAAAGTGTAAGTTCCATAGGTCTTGTCCTTGCACATATAGGAATGATGAAGATCATACCACAATTCACAAGATAGTGATCATGTGCAAGAACCATATCATATCACTTTTTGCATATGATGTTTGTTTGCATCTTATATTGCTTGTATGGCGCTTTAGTAGCATTATAAGATGACCCCTCATTTAAATATCAAGATAAAAATGTGTTCTTCCTTAAGTATGCACTGCTTAGAAAGTTTGTCATTTCGAGACACCACGTGATGATCGGGTGTGATAGACTCTACGTTTGCATACAACAGGTGTAAGACAGTTTTACACATGCGAATACTAAGGTTCTTACTTCGCAAGCCTAGCATGTATAGACATGGCCACGAAACACGAACCGAAAGGTAAAGCATGAGTCATATGGTTGATATGATGACCATCTAGATGCTCGCCTTTAAAACTACACCAACTCACATGATGATAGGTCTTGGTGTAGTGGATATGGTTCATGTAATCACCTAAAAGAAATGAGGGATTTGTTTTTGAGTGGGAGTTCATTTGTAATTTGGATTAGTTGAACTCAATCTATCATAAACTTAGTCTAAATAATTTTGCAAATTCTATTGTAGATGGAACCACCTGCTTTTAATTTCAATATGTTCATGGAGAAAGAGAAACTTCCAATGAATGGTAGCAACTTTACCAACTGGGCCCTGAACTTGAGGATTCTCGTCACTACTGCACAAAAGAAATATGTTCTAGAAGTGTTGTTAGCCCCTACCTCCAAATGATGCCCTGACGATGTAAATAATGTTTCTTAAGTCATCAAGAGGACCACAATATAGTTCATTGCGGCATACTGTATGGGCTAGAGTCGGAACTTCGAAAGCATTTCAAGAATGGCAATGCCTTTGATACCATGGGTGAATTGAAAATGATTTTAAATACCCATGCTACCATAGAGATTTATGATGCTTCAGAAAAGTTCTTTAGCTGCATGATGGAAGAGAACAGTTTCGTAAGTGAGCACGTACTCAAAATGTCTAGGTACGCCGATAAGCTTGTGTCCTTGGGAATAATGATTCCCATTGACTTGGGCATACATCATGTTCTCCAATCTCTACCACCAAGATACAAGAGCTTCATGATGAAATATAACATGCAGGGCATGAAGAAGACTCTTCCCAAGATTTTGTCAATGCTTAAGACTGCTGAAGTGGAAATTATGAAAGAACATCAAGTGTTGATGATCAATAGGACCACCGGTTTCAACAAAGACAAGAAGGGTAAACATAAGGGTAACTTCAAGAAGGGCGGCTAATATGTTGCTGCGCCTGAGAAGAAGACCCGGGGTGGCCCAAAGTCTGATACCAAGTGCTACTATTGTAAGGGAAGTGGCCAATTGAAGTGCAACTGTCCCAAATATTTGGCAAACAATAAGCCTAGCAAGATGAACAAAGGTATATTTTATATACATGTTATTAATGTGTACTTGACTAGTACTCGCAGTAGCACCTGGGTATTTGATAGTGGATCGGTTGCTAATATATGTAACTCAAATCAGGTGCTATGGAACAAGCTACCACTAGCAAGGGATGAGGTCATGATGCGTGTCAGCAATGGATCAAAAGTTGACCTGATCGTCATCGAAACACTACCTCTCCATTTACTGTCTGGATTAGTTTTAAACCTCAATAATTGTTATTTGGTGCCTACGTTGAGCATGAACATTTTATCCGGATCGTGTTTATTGCAAGATGGTTATTCCTTTAAATCTGAAAACAATGGTTGTTTGATTTATATGAATAATATATTCTATGGTCATGCACCTGTGATGAATGGTTTATTTCTTTTGAATCTCGATAGTAGTAATACACATATTCATAATGTAGATTCCAAAAGGATTAAACTTAATGATGATATATCAACATATATGTGGCACTGCCGTCTAGGTCATATTGGCGTAAAATGCATGAAGAAGCTCCATTCTAATGGACTTTTAGAATCACTTGATTTTGAATCATTTCATACATGTGATCCATGCCTTATGGACAAGATGACTGAACCCTATTTTTGGTACAATGGAACGAGCAACATATTTATTGGAAATCATACATATTAATGTATGTGGTCCAATGAGTGTGTCTGCGTGAGGTGGATGTCGCTATTTTGTTACTTTCACAGATTATTTGTGCAGATATGGGTATATCTATTTGATGAAACACAAGTCTGAAACCTTTGAAAAGTTCAAAGAATTTCGAAGTGAAGTGGAAAATCATTGTAATAAAAAGATTAAATTTCTGCGGTCTGATCACGAAGGTGAATATCTAAGTTATGAGTTTGGCACACACATGAGAGAGTGTGGAATAGTTTCACAAGTCATGCCTGCCGGAACACCACAGTGTAATGGTGTATCGGGGCGTCGTAATCGTACCTTATTGGATATGGTTCGATCTATGATGTCTCTGACTTACTTGCCACTTTTGTTTTGGGGTTATGCACTAGAAACCATTGCATTCACTTTAAATAGGGCACTGTCTAAATCTGTTTAAATGACATCGTACGGATTATGGTTTGGAAATAAACAAAAGTTGTCATTTCTAAAAGTTTGGGGATGTGATGTTTATGTGAAGAAGTTCAACTTGATAAACTAGAACCCAAAGCAGAAAAATGCGTCTTCATAGGATACCCTAAAGAAACAATTGGGTATTCCTTCTATCAGAGATCCCAGGGCAAGGTTTTCATTGACAACAATGGATCCTTTCTAGAGAAGGAGTTTCTCGTGAAAGGTGTGAGTAGTCGGAAGGTAGAACTCGAAGAGGTTATTGAACCTTCTCTTCATGAAACGGCAAGTGGCGCAGTGCCAACAATTGTTCCAGAGGTAACTTCACCAAATGAAGAAGGAACTAATGATAAATATGATGAAACTCCAAAAGAGGACACTACCAAACCTTGTAGGTCAACTAGGACACGTGCAGTTCCTGAACTATACGAAAATCCAGTCATGAATTTCATGGGAGATGGAAATGATGACCCTGTGATGTATGAAGAAGCGATGATGAGCCCGGATTCCAACAAATGGATAGAAGCCATGCAATCCGAGTAGGAATCCATGTACAAAAACGAGGTTTGGACCTTGGTGGACTTACCTCACGACCGACAGGACGTTGATAATAAATGGATTTTCAAACGGAAAACTGACGATGATGGTAATTTTACCATCTATAAAGCTTGACTTGTCGCAAAAGGGTTTCAACAAATTGAGGGTGTTGACTATGATGAGACTTTCTCTCCCGTAGCTATGCTAAAGTCGATTAGGATTATGTTAGAAATTGCTGCATTTTTCGATTATGAAATTTGGAACATGGATATCAAAACTACGTTCCTCGATGGTAATATTGAAGAAGCGTTGTATATGATACAACCAAAGGGTTTTGTCGATCCTAAGGATGCTAACAAGGTTTGCAAACTTCAGCGATCCATCTATGGACTAAAGTAAGCATCTCAGAGTTGGAATATCCGCTTTAATGAGGTGATCAAAGAGTTTGGATTTGTCCAAACCTACAGAGAAGCTTGTATTTACAAGAAAGTGAGTGGGAGCTCTATGGAATTTCTAATATTATATGTGGATGACATATTATTGATTGGAAATGATATAGGTCTTTAAAATAGTGTTAAAAGTTATCTAAACAACAAATTTTGATGAAGGGCCTTGGTGAAGCGTCATACATACTAGGCATCAAAATCTATAGAGATAGACAAAGATGCCTAATTGTCTATCACAAAGTACATGCCTTGACAAGATATTGAAGAAGTTCAACATTGACAGAAGGCCAGGGTTCTTACCTATGTTACAAGGCAAGACATTGAGTAAGACTCAAAGTCTGGCTATGGTGGAGGAAAGAGAGATAATGGATAGTATACCCAATGCCTCAACCATAGTCTCTATAATGTATGTCATGCGATGTACAAGACCGGATGTGGCACATGCTATTAGTTTGACTAGCAGGTACCAATCTGATCCAGGTTCAAAACACTAGATAGTTGTCCAGAATATCCTTAAGTACTTAAGAAGGACTAAGGATATGTTTCTTGTGTACAGAGGTGAAGAAGATCTTGTCTCTAAGGGTTATGTCGATGTTAGCTTTGACAACGATCTAGATAACTCTTAGTCTCAATGCAGATATGTATTTCTCATGAATGGAGCAGCAGTTAGTTGGAGGAGCTCCAAACAACCTGTGGTGGCGGGATCAACAACGGAGACGGAATATGTTGCTACTTTAGAAGCGACGCGGGAAGCGGTTTGGATGGAGGAGTTCATAACTGAACTAGGTGTGGTTCCTAGTGTGCTGGACCCAATGGTGATCTATTGTGACAACAATGGAGCCATAGCCAATGCCAAAGAACCGAGGTCTCACAATAGTTCCAAGCGCCAGTTTCACTCCATCCATGACAATGTCAAGGATGGAGATATAAAGGTTTGTAAAGTACATATGGATCTGAATGTAGCAGATATGTTGACTAAAACTCTTCGTAGGGCAAAACATGATCAACACTAGAACTCCATGGGTGTTAGATTTATCACTATGTAAACTAGATTATTGTCTCTAGTGCAAGTGGTAGACATAAGGGAATATGGATGAGAGGCAATAATAAAGTTGTTATTATCTTATTCCAAGTATATGATAGATTTTTATTTTGCATGTTATAATTGTATTAGTTTGAAACATTAATACATGTGTGTTTAATAAACAAATAAAGAGTTCCTAGTTATGCCTCTCATATAAACTAGATTGTTGATTAACAAGATGATCAAGGTTCCCTAATCATGGACAATGGATGTTGTTAATAACGAGATCACAACATTGGTGGAATGATGTGATGAACATTCATCCGAAGTATAGTAATACGATAAAATTCATTATGTGTACATTTCTATAAAATCATACGAAGTAACCCTAATCCTTAGACCATGAGATCATGTTAATTGCTAACATCGGAAGAGTACTTTGATAACATCAAACGTCACACCTTAATAGGGGGGCTATAAAGGTGGGTTTGGGTACTCTGAAAGTGTTATGTTGAGGCACATCGATTAAGAGTGGAATTTTTCCATCCTGATGAAGGAGAGATATAATCTGGGCCCTCTCAGTGATATCACATTGACATAGCTTGCAAGCAAGTGATAAGATCACTAGAATGTTATATCACGGGAACGAGAAAAGGGTACTTGTCGGTAACAAGATGAAACTAGGTATGGAGATACCGATGATCGAATCTCGAACATGTAATATATTGTGAGACAAACAGATTTAGGTACAAATGTTAAAGTTTCTCACGGTCACTAAAGCCATCGTTGAATGTGTGGGAGTCAGTACGGATCTCCAGGTCCCGCTGCTGATTATTGGTCAAAGAGGGGTCTCAATTATCTCTGCATTATTCACGAACTGTAGGGTGAAACACTTAAGGGATACCGACACCATTTGGAGAAAATATGTTTCAGAGAAAATTTATGAAAGTGCTAGAATTATTTCGATGGTCACCGGAATTGTTTCAGGTGAAATTGCTAAAACTGGTTCTGCATGTGATATCGAAATGTTGCAGGGAGTTTTATGTGAATGTTTGTTAATTAAAGTAATTAACAAAATTCTGAATAAAATAAATAAAATAGTTTTATTAAATGAGAGATGCATTTAAATTGGTGGAAATTTAATGCATGTGAGTGGAAGCTCCACCCACATGAATGAAGGGAGAGGTGGGAGCACCACCTTGGCCACCGGGCATGGGACGGGCTACCCCCTACCTCCTATAAAAGGCCTCCTCCTCCTCTCAATTCACACCTCCTCATGAAGGCTCTATCTCCCCTCTAGATTATTCCCCCATGGCTTCGGATTAGCAAAGTACGTGTTCCCGGTGGCTTTATCTAGAAGGAGTTGATGCTTCCACTGCTTTGCTGGAGCGAGGACGCGGAGGTTGTCGGAGGACCTAACGTGTTTGCGATAATGGATGTACTACTGAGTTGTGGTGCTAGACTTCCTCATGATCTTGAGATCGGCAAGCGAACGAGTACATCGTCCACGAGTTCAATCTCGTAATGCTTTGTCTCTTTTCGAGGGTAAGTTCTCTATGAATGTATATCCACCCATTGATTGTATCTAGATAGATAGATCTTGGTTCTTAGTTCTTCACAGCATAGGATTTTTTTTGTTTTCTATGCTATGAACCCAACAGATCTAGAAGTAGTAATCATCGACGGCTCCGATGCAGAATTTAAGAAATTGCATCGAAGTGAGCACAGCTACTAGGAGTGGAAGCCGATGACCTAGGTGCGCCTCGAGTATGCAGCAAGAGACACCTACATGGCGTACGAGTTGTATTATAGGCTCATTACAATGAAAGATGGGATGGTTTAGGGGATTTTCATGATAGAGCTACTCCCTAGTTGTAAGAAAGCCTAACAGAAGAAGCATGAGGAGGACAAAAAGCAGTATCAGCAGAAGTAGGAATCTTGGAACGGTGGCGACAACAAGAGGTTGAAGGGGAAGGAAGTCAAGGACGACAACGAGTGGTGATAAATTATGTATTAGAACTAGTTCAGTTTATAGTTTATTTTGTGTAGTATGTCTGGGATGTACAGTTCAGTTTGGGATCTAAGCGTTGGAAGGGGAACATAGAACACACATGCATGTACAGTATAGTTCAGTTTATTTTGTGTAGTATTTGTTCAGTTTTAGAGATCTTTCACGCATTTAGTTTGAGAGATCATTTACTATATGTGTTAAAATTATAGTTTGAACTAGTAGACCTAGCGAAAAGGACTCTAAGCCTTCACGCAAATAAGAAAAGTAGAAGCAAGACGAGGAAACAGAGCTATTGTAGAAGTAGTAGCTTCCCCTGATGTTTTGTTCAGTTTGGGAGATTAGTTTCATTATGTGTCTATAGTTGTAGTTAACACATGTTGTGTGCATCTTCGAATGGCAAACAATCTTGCCAAAAGATATGTTGCCATCATCTTCTGTAATTAATCCTGCAATATCTAGTTGTAGTTTCCGGGTGCGAGCATGTTCACGTCCATGCGATCGAGATATCTGACTTAGTACCCATCTTGTAGCACCCGTGTGTTGGATCAACCAGATAATCCTTTGAGAACTTGGGCTCAAACTTGGTCAACCATGACCTAAACTAACCAAAATAATGGTAAAAGTCTGTTGGTAAACCCTCGCCTGGAGAAGTCTAGGAGGTTGATCTGTGGGGCCCACGATCTACGGATTTGCTAAAAATCGAGCACTGGAACATCCGAATCCCTCTAGATCTTGCATGTGTTTCTAGAACATGTACAAAAGTGTGAAGGGTTATTGATATAGGCCATATCTAGGCCCCTGCTGCAAGCATGCTCTGACATATATCGATATGCGTAATAGCATCCTAGACTATACCCGCGTCGGGTCAATTGGACGGGATCCTTCTATGAGATCTTGGACTCAAACTTTGATCCACCATATTGATATGACCTAAACTAACCAAAATAAGGATTAAAGTCCATTGTTCAACCCTCAAGGGTAGAAATCTAGGGGATAGATTTGTGGGGCCCACGGTCTATAGGGTTTCATTGAAAACTGAGCACCGGAGCATCGATCGGAATTCCTCTAGATTTTGAATATGTCCCTAGAATATGTAAAAAATCTTGATGGGTTATTGAGATAGGAAATATCTAGGGCCCTGGTGCGAGCATGTTCTCACATATTTCCATAAGCGCATGCAATAACGCGTGGATACCCATGTCGGGTATATCAGAGGGGATCCTTCTTTGAGATCCTGGTCTCAAGCTTTGATCAAACATGTTGCTATGACCTAAAATAACCAAAATAAGGATTAAAGTCCATTTTCAACCTTCATGTGGAGAAATCTAGAGGGGTAGATCCGTGGGGCCCATGGTCTAGGGTTTCGTTAAAACCGAGCACCGGAGCGTCGGAATACTCTAGATATTGCATGTGTCCCTAGAATATGGACAAAAATGTGATGTTTTATTGAGATAGACAATATCTATGTATATCTAGGACCTAGGTGATGTTTTTTTGAGATAGACAAAAATGTGATGTTCTCACATATATATCCATGCGATGATCGATATGCACAATATATAGCGTGATGGACTACCCATGTCAAGTCAGTTAGAGGGGATCCTTATCTTTGGCTCAAACTTTGATCTACCATATTGCTATGACTAAACTAACCAAAATAAGGATAAAAGTACATTGTTCAACCCATATGTGGAGAAATATAGGGTCGGAATCCCTCCATATCTTGCACATGTCCCTAGAATATGTACAAAAGTGTGATGGGTTGTTGAGATAGGAAAAATATCTAGGCCCCCGGTGCGATCAAGTTCTCACAAGTATCGATATGCGCATGCAATGGCACGCTAGACTATACCGGCATCAGGTCAATTAGAGGGGATCCTTCTCTGAGATGTTGGTCTCAAACTTCGATCTGCCATGTTGTAATGACCTAACTAACCAAAATAAGGATAAAATTCCATGGTTCGACCCTCGTGTTGAGAAATCTAGGGGATAGATCTATGGGGCCCATGGTCTATAGTGTTTCGTTGAAAACCGAGCACTAGACATCAATCAGAATCCCTCCAGATCTAGCATGTGTCCCTATAATATGTAAAAAAAGTGGGATGAGTTGTTGATATAGGCAATATCTAGGCCCCTGGTGCGAGCATCTTCTCACATTTTATCGATATGCCATGGAACTAGATACCCGCGCCGGCTCAATTGGAGGGGATCCTTCTTTGATATTTGTCTCAATATTTGATCTACCATGTTGCTTCTATGACCTAAGCTAACCGAAATAAGGATAAAAGACCATTGTTCAACCCTCATGTGGAGAAATCTTTGGGGTAGATTTGTGGGGCCCACGGTCTAGGGTTTTCTTGAAACCTAAGCACCAGATCATTGGAATCCTTCAGGTCTTGCATGTGTCCCTAGAATATGTACAAAGGTGTGATGGGTTGTTGATATAGGAAATATATAGGCCCGTGGTGTGATCATGTTCTCACATATATCGGTATGCACAATTGCATGCATGGAATAGCACGCTAGCTAGACTACCCACGTCGGGTCATTTGGAGGAGATCCTATTTGAGATCTTGGGATAAATCTTTGATATACCATGTTGCTATGTCCTAAACTAACCAAAATAAGGATAAAATTCCATTGTTCAATCACATGTGGAGAATCCAGAGGGTGGATCTACGGGGCCCACGGTGTAGGGTTTCATCTAAAATCAAGCACCAGAGCATCGAAATCCCTCCAGATCTTGCATGTGTCCCTATAATATGTACAAAAGTGTGATGAGTTGAGATAGGCAAAATCTAGGCCCCTGGTGCAAGCATGTTTCTCACATATATCGATATGCGCATGCAATAGCTAGCGCACTGGTGGAGTACCCGCGTCGGGTCAATCGAAGGGGATCCTTCTTTTAGATATTGGGCTCACACTTTGATCTACGATGTTGTTGTGACCTAATCTAACCAAAATAAAGATAAAAGTCCATTTTTCAACCCACACGTGGAGCAATCTAGGGGGTAGATCTGCGTTGCCCACGGTCTAGGGTTTCGCTGAAAAGGAGAGCACCAGAGTATCGGAGTCCTTCCAGATCTTGCATGTGTCCCTAGAATATGTACAAAAAGTGTGATGGGATTCTGAGATAGACAATATATACGTATATATAGGCCCTAGGTGAGAGGATATGTTCTTATGTATATATCCATGCGACGATCGATATGCATAATATATAGCGTGCTGGACTACCTGCGTCAGGTCTATCGGAGGAGATCCTCTTTGATATCTTGGGCTCAAACTTTGGTCTACCCTGCATGTCATTCCTATGACCTAAAATATCCAAAATAAGGATAGAAGTCCATTAATTGTTCAACCCTCATGTGGATTAATCTAGGGGTATATATGTGGGACCCATGGTCTAGGCTTCGTAGAAAAACGAGGTCCAGAGTGCCAAAATACCTCTAGATCTTGCATGTATCCCTAGAATATGTAAAAAAGTGTGTGATGGGGTGTGGAGATAGACAATATATATATATGTGTATATATAGGCCCTAGGTGCAAGGATATGTTCTCACATATATATCCATGCGACGATCGATTGATAATGCTCAATATATAATGTGTTGGACTCCCGTGTCGGTTCTATCAGAGGGGGTCCTCTTTGAGATCTTAGGCTCAAACTTTGGTATACCAAATGCATGTTGTTATTATGACCTAAACTAAACAAAATAAGGATAAAAGTCCATTAATTGTTCAAGCCTCATGTGGAGAAATCTAGGGGGTAGATATGTGGGGCCCGGAGTCTAGGGTTTCATTGAAAACCGAGCACCCGGGCGTCAGAATCCCTCTAGATCTTGCATGTGTCCCTAGAATATGTATAAAAGTTTGATGGGTTGTTGAGATAGGATATATCTAGGCCCTTGGTGTGAGGATGTTTCTCGCATATATCGATATACACATGCAATATCTAGCGCGCTAGTGCACTACTCGCGTCAGGTCAATCAGACGGTATCCTTCTTTGAGATATTGGGCTCAAACTTTGATCTACCATGTTGTTGTGACCTAAACTAACCAAAGTAAGGATAAAAGTCAATTTTTCAATCCTCATATGGAGCAATCTATTGGGTGGATCTGCAGGACCCACGGTCTAGGGTTTCGCTGAAAACGAGAGCACCGGAGCCTCAGAATCCCTCCAGATATTCATGTGTCCCTAGAACATGTACAGAAGTGTGATGGGATCCTGAGATAGACAATATATATGTATATCTCGGCCCCAAGTGACAGGATATGTTCTCATGTATATATCCATGCGACGATTGATATGCACAATATATAGTGCGGTGGACTACCCGCGTCAGGTCTATCGGAGGATATCCTCTTTGAGATATTGGGCTCAAACTTTTATCTACCATGCATGTGGTTGAAATGACCTAAACTATCCAAAATAAGGATAAAGCACATTTATTGTTCAACCCTCATGTGGAGAAGTCTAGGGGTAGATCTGCATGGCCCATGGTCTAGGCTTTGCTGAAAACCAAGCACCAGAGTCTTGAAACTCCTTCAGATCTCGCATGTGTCCCTAGAATATGTACAAAAGTGTGTGATGGGATGTGGAGATAGACAATATATATGTATATCTAGGACGCATGTTCGAGGATATGTTCTCACATATATATCCATGTGGCGATAGATCAATAATACACAATATATAGCACGCTAGAATCCCGCGTCGGGTCTATCAGAGGAGATCTTATTTGACATATTGGGCTCAAACTTTGGTCTACCACATGCATGTTGTTGTTATGACCTAAATATACCATAATAAGGATAAAAGTCTATTAATTGTTCAACCCTCATGTGGAGAAATCTAGGGGTAGATCTATGGGGCCCACGGTCTAAGGTTTCATTGTAAACCGAGCACCCGAGTGTCAGAATCCCTCCAGATTTGGCACGTGTCCCTAGAATATGTACAAAAGTGTGATGGGTTGTTGAGATAAGAAATATCTAGGCCCTTGGTGTTGGGGATATACTTTCCGGGTATCCTCACAGTTCCTCACTGACCAGGGTGGCCCACTTCGGGTTAGAGCTTTGCTTCACGGGCGGCCCAGTCAGGGAGAAAGACGGAGTCCAATCCGGCTACGGGAAGGCCCAGAAGACTTACCGACTTAGGCCCATAATGTTACTTGTAGTTCAAGATGTACTCTGTAACCAACTCTTAGTCGTAGTCGGACTGATCTCTCGTGTAAACCCTAGGCCGGATATCTATATAAGCCGTCCTAGGGAGAGCCTTTAGGGCACAACCAATACTTTAGACCCTCAACTCGCACAGGCGATACCATTGTAACCCATATTCCGGCTCTGCCGTATTACTGGATTGCTAGCAGGAGTAGGATCCGTCCAAAGCCGGCGGATTCGAACCTGGGTAAACTTGTGTGCTCACCGTCCCGGAACACCGTACGTCTCACACCCCTCTCTTCCGCACGCCTCAAGGACCCCCTCATGGCATACTTGTCCTCAATCCGACGACAGTTGGCGCCCACCATGGGGCAAGTGAGCTTCGGATCTGCGTTCCGAGCAGAATCTACAAGAATCGGCATCGGCGAGACTATCGCCGTCGGTCGCATCCTCTACGCCAGCGACGTCTCTCTCATTGTTCTCGACGAGACTTGGATTCCGGCAAGAGCGCCTGTAACTGCCTACACAATCATGTCTTTTGGCGATATCGATGTTTACATCGGTTTCGCTGAACCTGCCCAACCTACCCCAGCGGTGATGATAGAGGCAGAAGAATTTGCTAGGTCCCCTTTGTCCACGGAGGCGGCAGAGTTCCAGATCTCAGAAAACCCTAATCCCACCCAGCCTGCACCAATTGCGGAGATAGTGGAGAAATCCGAGCCTGAAGAAGACCTAGCGGTCCAAGTCAAATCTAGAGTGGATCTCTCTAGAGAAGCCGGATCCCAGATCGACCCACCCGTGGAAGTCGAAATTCAGGAGAAGCATATCAACGACACTGATTCCGGCTCTGATGATGCCGGGACAGACATGCCTTTCCTGAGGTACACACTAAGACGTATGATACTACAGGGCGAAAGCGCAGATGCAATCCTCGAGACCATCAAAAGTTTCGACATGGCTGATCGCGAAGGCCGCAGGTACCTTAGGAAGCACGCAACGCACTTCGTCGGATACGTAGGATCCGGATCTGGCTCTACCGATGCTGGAGAAAACACCAACTCTGTGTTGGAGGCGATTGGAACAAATGCCGACGTACCCGCGTCCTCGGATGAATCGATGACGTCAGCGGATTTCCGAAAGTTCTCCACAGAATATGAAGAGGAGTATAACTCCAAAGCTGTAGAAGAAGGAGAAGCCATGGATGAAGGATCCGGGGAACACTCTCCCAAAGCGCAGGATGACATGGACGTCGGAGATAATCCCGAAGTCCAGATGTCTGAAAGTACCGATTAGAGCTTGACTCTGGGAAACGGACCCAAAGCCGTCTTTGCTACCAGCGCTGCCAAGAAGGCAAAGAAGAGGAACAAGAAGAACAAGACCCCGGCAAAAGACCCTCTCACAGAGGAGGTGATCGCCGAGGAATACGAGGAAGACTCGGATGGAGCACTTATCCCAGAAGAGCCGAAAAAAGAAGCATCGGTGGATGGACACGTGATCACCGAGGGTGCGCGTAAACTCATCGATGCTGCATTAACCACACATATCCCTACAGCTACAGAACTTACTGCAGATGAGCTGGACAAAAGGGCGCAAGCCCTAGAAGCGCGTCGTCAACAACTCCTCGATGAAGCCAAAAACATCGAGGTGGAGAAGAAACGCATGTCAACTAAGGACTACATGTCTCGGTTGCATCAAAAGACACGGAAGCGTCACACCAATGATGACCAATTCCCACGTGTCCGTGCCGTCCTTTTTGGGGATGAGATGGGGAAGCCATGGAAAGATAGCAATGGAGATTGGGTTTACCGAACCCCAGTACAGAATACCGTGGCAGCCTGAGAAATTTTATCGGCTAATCCAGGACCGGAGGAGATCCGTTTGGGTATCAAACTACTCAACAAGGGACTGGAGCAGCAAAAGGTCGCCATGTCCGAAAGTCAAAAACTGGTCTCGGATTCTGACCAATGTCGCACAGATCCGGCATGGGCTGATGTAAGATCCCATTACGTTCGGGCGCAGTACCATAACCCCGAACGACGGGAAGACAATTATTCAAGAACCGGATCGTGAGGACAGCAACACAGAACTGCGCGTAACTGGAGCAATGTGGCTCCAGAGGCCAAGAAAGATGCCGTTGCTGCACTGAATCCGAAGAACCCTCCCCGACGAGAGTCTAACGAATAAAGGGGAGAAGATAAAGAGAAACGTCGGGAGGAGGATCGCCAAAAAATGCCACCTCCTAGACATGCAAGCCGTCCGGCTGAGCCTCACCATGGTGGGACCGACGGACGAAGGAACGACGGAAACCATGCCGGTATGAGCCGACAGGGGGCTCGTCGTAGTCAAGATCCTCCCCGGAACCGGAATAATGACGCTCTGGACAGAGGCTGGCGATCAGCTAGAAACAATTCAGCTGCCCCACCCTCTCCACCAAGCAGCCATCACAATGGCTCCCAAGGGGGACAAGGAGGACGACGTGGCGGAGGAGGTGGCGGCAGAAGCCGAAGTCCGGCTCCAAGGCACCACAGCCACAGCCGACATTCGGGACGATCTCTATCCCCGAGCGACGCAAGGCACATGATCAATTCCAACATAGAGGCGCGGCGCTATGAAAACGATGACATGTACGTGGGCCCAAAGTGCTTTGGACCACGCATCAGAGCTACAAGATTCCCGGAAGGATTTGCTATCTCAAGGCATATCCAAGCCTACGACGCCATTGCTCGGCCAGACACTTAGCTACAGGATTTTTTTCAAGCTTGCTGCATCGCTAAAGGCGGAAGCAGCCTGGTCGCAACCCGATATCTCCCGCTTATGCTGCGGAAGACGGCGCGATCATGGCTCAATGAACTTCCAGAGAACACCATCCATAACTGGTATGACATGCAAAGTGCGTTCTTTCGGAATTTCAAAGGCACATATCGGAGGCCCTGTTCGTTCGGAGACCTACAGCGTTGCACCCGAAAGCCAGAGAAACTTGCCGGGATTACCTCGGACGATGGATCGACACCAAGAACTCCTGTGAGGGAGTAAACAATCAAACCACGATTGAAGCTTTCATCGCAGGACTCCCAATTGGTCTACTACGTCACCGCTTGAAGTGTGACAAGGTTACTGATTTGGGAGAGATGCTAGAAACAGCGAGCAAGTATGCAGATGCTGACGACGATGCAAAGGGATTACTCAATGTCCTGGATGTACCTCAGTCAGCAAAGACAAAACAACAAGCTCAAAAGCGCAAAAATACCTCGGAAGAAAAACCAAACGCGGAAACAGCGGTGGTTACTACTGTTTCCGGGTCTGGAGAACGAGGAGGACGCGGCGGAGGCCGCGGGCGTGGCCGTGGGACTTCAAGGGTCCAAGGTAGAGGAGAACAACAACCAGGCAAAACCTACTCTTGGGCCGACATTGCCAATAACCCATGTGTGCACCACTTGGACACCAATGGGGGCTCATCCCACACCAATGCTGAATGTCGTTTTAATGACGACATCAAGAGAGATGATACCGCGGGCTATAAAGCTAAGCGGAAGAAGGGAAAGAAGAATCCCGAAAAAGACAAAGAGACCAAGGAAGATTCCGACATGGAGGAAGCTGATGCTTCAAATCCCAAGCCGGAAGGGAAGAAGCCTTTTCCCACCAAAAAAGACACTTACGTCACCTTCCTCGGATCTCAACCAGCAAAGGTCAAGAAAGTAGTTCTTCACGAGCTCAATGCAACAATTTCGGCTGTCCCCCAATATCTGGACTAGTCGGAAGTGGCAATCGCGTTTGAACGCGCTGATCATCCGCCTAAGCTACACAGGCGAGGAAAATACGCCTTAATCGACAACCCACTTATTGACGGTTGTGGTTTCTCCAAGACCCTCATGGACGGTGGTAGCAGCATCAATATTCTCTATGTCAAAATGCTGCGGTAGATGAAGATCTTAGAAACCCAGCTAAACCATAGCTCTGTGATTTTTCACGGAGTTGTCCCAGGAAGACAAGCTAATTCCCCGGGAGAGATTACTTTGGATGTTACCTTTGGAACTCCAAAGAATTATCGGACGGAGGCACTTTCTTTCGAAGTTGTCCCGTTCAAGAGCGCATACCACGCTATATTCGGACGTCCGGCTTTCTGGGCTTTTATGGCTCATCCGTGTTACATTTACAATATGATGAAAATTCCAGGTCCCAACGGCGTGATCACCATCAAGGGAGACCTGAAGAAAGCGCGAGAGTGCGAGGATGGAAATGCCGCCTTTGCCGAAGCCGTGCTGCACACCCAGGAGTACCAAGAGATCAAGAAGAGCATAGATCCGTCCGAGATGCCCGCAACGAAGAAGGAGGTGACAAAGCCAAATCCGGAGTTCAAGGCATCGGAAGAGACGAAGAAAGCACCGTTGAAGGATGATGACCCCTCCAAGGTGACCCAAATAGGCGTAGGCCTAAGTAGCACATAGGAAAGCGCGCTCGTCAAGTTCCTCCAAGCAAATCAAGATATCTTCGCATGGCAGCCATCTGACATGACCGGAGTACCTAGGGAACTTGCTGAGCACTCTCTAAATGTAAACCCGAACGCTAAACCCGTCAAACAGTCCTTACGACGATTTGGCGATGAAAAGCGTAAGGCAATAGCTAAGGAACTAGCACGGCTCGAGTTAGCCGGATTCATAGAAGAGGTCATCCACACTGAGTGGTCGGCCAATCCTGTAATGGTCCCTAAAAAGGACACCACTCATTTAAGGATGTGTGTTGATTATACTGCCTTGAACAAGGCTTGTCCAAAAGATCCGTTCGCTTTGCCTAGAATTGATCAAGTCATCGATTCTACGGAAGGCTCGAAACTCCTCTATTTTCTCAACGCATATTCCGGTTATCACCAAATCCGGATGAAGGAATCTGACAAAGTCAAAACTTCATTCATAACCCCCTTCGAAACCTTCTGTTTTGTTATGATGCCCTTTGGGCTGAAGAACGCAGGAGCTACGTACCAGCGCACGATGCATCGTTGCCTCCATGACCAACTCGGACGCAATGTACATGCATACGTGGACGATATCGCGGTGATGTCCAAAAAGAAGGAAACGATGATTTACGACTTGGAGGAGACGTTCGCCAATCTACGAAAATACAACATCATGCTTAACCCAAAGAAATGCTTCTTCGGAATACCAGCCGGAAAATTGTTAGGTTTCATCGTGTCTCAAAGAGGCATAGAGGTGAACCGGGACAAAATCAAGGCTATACTCAATATTTCCAGGCCAACTTGCCTGAAGGACGTATAAAGATTAACTGGTTGCATTGCTGCGGTCAGTCGATTTGTAAGCCGGCTGGGTGAAAGTGCCGCACCATTGTATAAACTCCTGAAAAAGACCAAGGATTTTGTCTGGACTAACGAAGCTGAAGCTGCACTACAACCTCTGAAGAAAGTACTCTCATCTGCTCCTATCCTTGCAGCGCCGGAACCTCAGGAACCGATGTTGCTTTACATTGCTGCGACAAATAAGGTCGTTAGTATCGTCATGGTGGTGGAGAGACCAGAGGAAAATCAGGAACACCTGGTGCAGCGTCCGACTTTGTCAGCGAGGTCCTGACAGAGTCCAAGTAGCGGTATCCGCATTATCAAAAGTTGGCTTACAGTGTTTTTCTAGCATCTCGTAAGCTACGACATTATTTTCAGGAGCATCCGATTACCGTGGTGAGCAAAGCTCCCATGAGAGATATAATCAACAGTCGTGACGCCACAGGACGCGTCGCCAAATGGGGCATAAAGCTTTCAGCTTTCGATATTGAGTATAAATCCTGGACATCGATCAAATCCCAGATCCTTGCTGACTTTATCACTGATTGGACAGAGACGAAGGAGAACATGATCCTCCCTGAGTCGGAATATTGGACCCTCTTTTTCGATGGGTCTAAGGCTCAAGTGGGCTCAGGGGCTGGCGTGGTGCTCAAATCACCCCAAGGAGATAAACTTTTATACGTGTTGCAGATCCACTTCACAGCGACAAACAACATTGCCGAGTATGAAGCACTGCTGCATGGAATCCGGATTGCTAAGGATATTGGCATCCGACGTTTGATGTGTTACGGGGATTCGGATCTTGTTGCTCAGCAAGTCTCGGATATTTGTAATGAAAATAAACACATGGCATCATATAAAGCTGTCGTAGATGATCTATCTAAATCGTTTGAAGGGTTTGAAGTTCAACACATCCCTCGAGCAAAAAATGAGGAAGCAGGTGCACTATCTCGGATAGGTTCTGCGCGGAAAGAAGTCCCGGATGGTGCTTTTTAGAGCACCTTAAAGTTCCCTCAATAAAGGGAGTAGATGAGGAATATCCGACCAAATCCGACTCACCTTTGATAGCAGTTCTGGCTGTAATTCCTAGCTGGACTCAACCCTACCTCGATTATTTGGTAGATGGAAAATTACCCGAAGACGAGATGCTGAGCCGGCAGATTATCCGACGAGCAAAAGCCTATACTATTGTTAAAGGTGAGCTCCATAAACGGAGTATTTCTAGGGTTTTTCAGCGTTGTGTATCTCCGAAAGAAGGAGTGGAAATCTTAAGGGAAATCCACGAAGGCGAGTGTGGTCACCACGCTGCAGCCAAATCTTTAGTGGCAAAAGCTTTTAGACACGGATTTTTATGGCTTACAGCTCAGGCAGATGCCGAACGATTAGTCAAGATGTGCAAAGGCTGCCAAAAGTACGCCAAGCAAGCTCATGTTCCGGCTGATCAGCTACGAACAATACCTATAACATGGCCCTTTGCGGTCTGGGGGCTTGACATGGTAGGACCATTTAAACGAGCTCCAAGTGGATTTACTCACCTCTTAGTGATGGTGGATAAATTCACCAAATGGATTGAGGCTCAACCTGTCACTAGTTGTGATGGAGCAACAGCCAAAAGATTTGTCAAGGATGTTATAATCCGGTATGGTTATCCGCATATCATTATCACGGACAATGGGAGTAACTTTGCTATGGGAGAACTGGCTGAATTCTGCAATGAGCAAAATATCCGGCTTGACATTGCGTCAGTCGCACATCCACAGGCTAACGGACAAGTCGAAAGAGCAAATGGTTTAATCTTACAAGGCCTAAAACCGAGACTCGAAGCACCACTATGACATGCTGCGGGGGCTTGGGCAGAGGAACTACCCTCTGTAATTTGGAGTTTACGAACAACTCCGAACAGGTCAACAGGATACACACGTTTCTTCTTGGTCTATGGCGCAGAAGCAGTTCTTCCTAGTGATTTGATTCATACTTCTCCTAGAGTGGCCGCGTATATTGAAGAGGATGCCGAGATTTCTCGACAAAATGATCTCGACTTAGTCGAAGAAGTTCGCGTCGTTGCTGAAATGAGATCTACAGCTTATCATCAGAAGTTACGCAAGTATCATAGCCAGAGGGTCCGAAATAGATCTTTCAATAAAGGTGATTTGGTTCTCCGGCTTGTGCAACAAAGAAAGCACAAACTTTCCCCAGTATGGGAAGGGCCCTTTTTAGTTAGTCGAGTATTGCACAATGGGTCGTACTACTTAACTGACATGAGGCAAGTCAAAGAAAGACCTGCTACTAAGAAGAGAAAGAGAGCTGGAGGCAGTACAAATCCGGATGAGTTAGACAGACCATGGAATATTGCTCAGCTACATCCCTTTTATTCTTAGTTTATCCTTCTGTGCAATCATACATATGTACATGTTCTTTGAGAAATAAAAGTTTTGGTTGCCTCAAGTTTTTCTGAGAAGTTTTTTACCATCTTATTTCCAAATGATCATGTCATAGTCGAAAATCCCAGAATGCTTGAAAGTACTTTATGCTCATGTTCGTTATGGTTTAGATTTCCGATTCTAAAAATGCTACCTTCGGGTATAACTCTAAAAATTTCTAGTCTTTACTTTGGTTATTTTTCTGATTGCTGGATGCAGGCATTTTCCAAGTAGTGAATTGTTGGTACTGGAAGCCGGCTTTGTTTCCGAGTTTAAACTGGTTTAGCAATTGAGCTCCGTTGCTCGGCAAAGTTTCCGGCTGAAGGTTTAGCCGGCTCATGAAAGTGACGAGGCGGAAAGCCAGATAAACGATAAGTAGAGACGAAAAAATTCAAGTGCTTATGAAAATATTTTAGGCACACAAAAAATAGTCAAAAGTGCTGAATAGATCACAAGATTAGCACTGGCAAAGTAGATTGTACTTAATATTTACAAACGCATCATGTTTTTTCTGGAATTATACATAAGTTTCTGGTCTATGATGCAGGAGGAGATGAAGGAGCTGCCGGCTCGCTGGTTACTTCCCCCTGATATCGTTCCGAGATGTCTGCATCTGAGGTGGTGCGTTCATTGTCGGAAACTTCTTTGGTTTCTTCTGGAGGAGGAGGCGGAGTAGCTACGCGGGTGAAGAAGGGGATCTCGTAGCTGGTCAGATCAGCCACGTGACACCCATATCCGGTGCAGGAATGCATGATGGCTTGAAGGTCCTGCTCCTAGCCATCTTCGTCTACCTTGTAGTACCCTCTGGTCACTTGCCATATCTCCATGTTTCCATGATGGCTCATGACCATGGTGAGAGCGTTCTGCGCAATAGTCCGCTTGTAGGACATATTCCAGTCCTGAACAAGCTGCGGCATCTCCTTGGCCTTGTCCAGCACTTGAAAATCCGACATGCTTGGCATGTCCGGAATCTTTAGAGCTTCGCCAATGTCTTCATGGGACTGGCGGAAGTCATGAAGAAGGTCACCGACTTGGGTAAGCCGGTGGGTGCGGGGCTTGGAGGAGGAAGAGTCTGTCAAGTTCAGAGGACCTATACACAAAACAAGTTCAGAAAAATCCGACATTGATAGAAGTCGAAGAAAAAAGATAAGTCAGACAGATGGAACGTACCGAGAATGACGTCGTCAATCTTGGTCTTCTCCTCCCGAAGACTCTGGAGTTCAGCCTAGAGCGCTTGGGAGATATCCTTCTCTCTGCCAAGCTCATTCTTGAGGTCCGAGATTATTTTATCTTGAGCAGCGATCTTGCGATCATGCTCTTCGGTGGCCATGGAGGAGGATTCAAGGACTTGAGCTATGCTCTTTTCATGATCCGCCTTGAGCTTATCCAGCTCTTGGCGAAGTCCCTTGTTCTCCACCACCAGGGTCTTGAGGTTCTCGGCCTCTTCAATCATAGCGATGGATTGTTTCACCAGCGCTGTAAGTCAAAAAGAATAATAGTTCAGAAAAAATTTGACATTGAAAAAGCAAAAGACAAGGTTTGAATCTCGGAATGTTTACCTTCGGCTTCATCCTTGGCTACTTTAAGTTCAGCATTTTTAAGCCGGAGAGCTTTGATCCCTCTCCTCTTATCGCAGACATTGGTCAGTAATTCCTGGTTATAGGAACATACTTTTTGTAAGTCATAATACCCAAAGTCAGAAAGCTACTTAAGACTCGGGCTAATATTTTTTGCTAAATATCAGCACGAGCCTTGGGGGCTACACTAGTTCATTCTTTGGCATCCTAATGAAGCATAAACCCGGATTATATATCCTACTTCATGCTTGGGGGCTAGAGGATATGATATAACATAATGGAAAAACAAGAGTTGGAATTCCGACTTACATATTGTTCGCGGGTGAGCTTATCCAAACCCGCGTTCACCTCAGCGGCCACCTTCTCGGCAAGAGTAAGAGGGATCACTGGGGCTGTTGGAAGCTCGCCAGTCCTAATCCTCTCGTCGCGAAGGCGGACTTGGGCAAGAAGGTCAGAGAACTTGATGTCCTCTGCTTCTTGCGCTTCTTCTTCGAGAGATAAATGGCTTTTCTCCAGGACTTGCCTGGCTAGCCGCCGGACTCTTCTGCAGATTTCCAGGATAGGCCAAACTTGGCAAGTCCCGGATTGCTGATGAGGTTTTTAGTGAAGGTTTCTGCCGAGGGATCATTACCCGAAGAGGGTTAACCCTTATCTTGATCTGACGCACCCATGGTGACATCAGTTTGCGACCCAAGGATCGCTGGCTCCATTGAAGGAGCCGGATCTTCTGCAACCACTGGAGAAGGAATGATCACCGGAGTTGCAGAAGGTTGAGGGGCAGGAGTCGAAGGAGCCACGGCAGGGGAAGCTATGGTGAGCTTCGTCTGTCGCAGGGGCTTCGAAGGAATCCCTTTCCCCTTACCCTTGATGAGCGGTTTTCCTCTGAGAATGTAATAAAGTTGGAAACATTACATCTCGGAAAGAAATTCGAGAAAGGTACAAAGGCGGAAATTGTGATTTAAAGTTACCTCTTCACAACAGGCACCTCCTTTGTGCCAACAGCCACGGTCGGAGCTTTACGCTTCTTGAGCACAAGGTCTGGCAATGGAACCACTTCTGTCTCCTGAGAAAACTCAGGAGGATATCCTTCGAGCGGAGCAAGTGCCGACTCCGGGAGATCAGCAAGCTGAAAACAAGAAAACCATATCAGTATTGCCGTATAACTTAAAGATTGAAACACATAAAAAGGTGTGCTGATGGAAGCTTACCGGCACTACGGGGTTTTCCGCCGTGTGCATGTCTAGAGAAATCTCCGGAATTCTCCTCTTGATCTGCTCCTTGATCAGCCACTTGATCTGGCTTATGTAGCCTTGAGGGGTGTAGGCTTTGGGGCTGATGCGGAGGGAGTCTTTTTTGGATGACGTGATGGAATGCATCAGACGATCCCCGTGGTACTGAAGGGGCTGGATCCGACGAGAGACCCAGCACTGAACCAAGTCGGATCCCTTCAGACCCTTGTGTTTGATTAAATATTCGATCCGCCTCTTAGCGAGGATCAGATCGTCGGTGAGAGCCGGAGTAGCCTCGTCCCACGAAGGTTGGGCCGTGGCGGCTCCGTCGACAAAAGCTGGCAAAGCAGTAGCTTTGCCGGGAGCCGGAATATCCCTATGATAGAAAAATGTGGCTAGCCATTGTTTGACCGAGTCACTAGCTGAAATTTTGGGATAAGCCCGGTCGCGTCTAAGTGAAAAGCTGATAGTACCGGTGATGTAAGGAACACTGGCAGTGATGGAATTTCTCCGGACATGGAAATAATATCGGAAGAGAGTCAAACTCGGCCTAATGCCTAGAAAGCCCTCACAAAGCAAAGCATACACACTCATCTCTAAGAGAGAGTTGGGAGGAAAGTTATGGAGTTGAACTCTGAAATGATCTATCACCTCGGAGAGAACTCCGAGGGAGGAAAAGACAAACCTCTCTCGAGGTGGGTGCCAAAGTGGACCCGTTTGCCGTCGCGTGGATTGGGGATGGTTTCCTCGAGGCCGCTCCCCCAGTTGCCGGCGGCGAGAAGCCCCTCCTTCTCCACGTTCTTGAGGCCCTCCTCGTTGAGAGCGCAAGGGATCCAGATTCCCCGGAAGCTCTCTTTCTCCGCTGCTGCTTCCGCCGTCGCCGCCGCCGCCGCTGCCGCTGCCGCCAGGCCGGAGGAAGAAGATGAAGCCATTTCTCTGGTGAGAGATTGACCTAAAAAGGGCGGCGCTGGGAGTTCTGTGGGGGGAGAACGAGGAAGCTCTGTGCGTGCAGGAGGATTGGGGGGAAAGGAAACGGCAAAGGACTGGTGGGAAGGAGAAGGAGAAATCCAAACCCCTTATATCCACCTAACTGCGCCAAGATTCATGCAAATGCTACAGTGTAACCGCCACGCGTCGTGGAAGGAACTGGGAAGGACCCACGCGATGATTGCGTCTCCTCGATCTCCACGCACGCATTGAAACGGCGCCTCGGTTCCACGAACTGCGGACACACCAACGGTCATGCTGACGACACGCTTGTCAGATGGCGTGACTTGACCATGACTTGTGTCAGGTAGCGTTAGAAACCAAGTTCCGGCTTGGTTTGAAATCAAGCTGGAAAATCCGAGTAACATGTTGATAGGTCCGACTTATTTTTAAGACCCAGATCGTATTTTTTGTTGTGAAGTTTCAGGAACCCTTCAAGATTCTGCAAGCCGAAGATCAAGCTAGACGATGATAAATCCGACTTTGGATCTTGGAGGCCTCCGGGGGCTGTTGTTGGGGATATACTTTCCCGGTATCCTCAAAGTTCCTTACTGACCAGGGTGGCCCACTTCAGGTTAGAGCTTTGCTTCACGGGCAGCCCAGTCAGGGAGAAAGACAGAGTCCAATCCGGCGACGGGAAGGCCCAGAAGACTTACCGACTTAGGCCCATAATGTTACTTGTAGTTCAAGATGTACTCTGTAACCAACTCTTAGTCGTAGCTGGATTGATCTCTCCTGTAAACCCTAGGCCGGATATCTGTAAGCTGTCCTAGGGAGAGCCTTTAGGGCACAGCCAATACTTTAGACCCTCAACTCGCACAGGCGATACCATTGTAACCCATATTCCGGCTCTGTCGTATTACTGGATTGCTAGCATGAGTAGGATCCGTCCAAAGCCGACGGATTCGAACCTGGGTAAACTTGTGTGCTCACCGTCTTGGAACACCGTACGTCTCACACCCCTCTCTTCCGCACGCCTCGAGGACCCCCACATGGCGTACTTGTCCTTAATCCGACGACACCTGGTGCGAGCATGTTTCTCGCATATATCAATATACACATGCAATAGCTGGCGTGCTGGTGGACTACCTACGCCTAGTCAATCAGAGGGTATCATTCTTTTAGATTTTGGGCTACAACTTTGATCTACCATGTTGTTGTGACCTAAACTAACCAAAATAAGGATAAAAGTCCATTGTTCAAGCCTCATGTGGAGCAATTTAGGAGGTAGATCTGCGGGACCCACGATCTAGGGTTTCATTGAAAACGAGAGCCCCAGAGCGTCAGAATCCCTCCAAATCTTCCATGTGTCCCTAGAATATGTACAGAAGTGTGATGGATCTTGAGATAGACAATATATATGTATATCTAGGCCCTGGGTGAGAGGATATGTTCTCATGTATGTATCCATGCGATGATCAATATGCACAATATATAGCACGCTGGATTACCCGCATCGGGTCTATCGGAGGAGATCCTCTTTGAGATCTTGGGCTCAAACTTTGGTATACCATGAATGTAGCTGCAATGACCTAAACTATCAAAAATAAGGATAAAATTCTATCAATTGTTCAACCCTCATGTGGAGAAATCTAGGGGTAGATCTATAGGGCCCACGATCTAGGCTATGTAGAAAACCGAGCACCGGAGGCCAAAATTCCTCTAGATCTTGCATGTGTCCCTAGAATATGTATAAAAGTGTGTGATGGGATGTGGAGATACACAATATATATGTATATATAGGCACCAGGGGTGAGTATATGTTCTCACATATATATCCATGGGATGATCGATCAATAATACACAATATATAACACGCTGGACTCCCGCGTCGGGTCAATCGAAGGGGATCCTTCTTTGAGATCTTGGACTCAAACTTTCATCCACCATATTGCTATGGCCTAAACTAACCAAAATAAGGATTAAAGTCCATTGTTCAATCCTCAAGTGGATAAATCTAGGGGTTAGATCTGTGGGGCCCACGGTCTATAGGGTTTCATTGAAAATCGAGCACCGGAGCATCGATTAGAATCCCTCTAGATATTTAATGTGTCCCTAGAATATGTAAAAAAATTGGTGGATTATTGAGATAGGAAATATCTAGGGCCCTCGTGCGAGCATGTTCTCACATATTTCCATATGTGCATGCAATAACGCGTGGATACCCACGGCGGGTATATCGGAGGGGATCCTTCTTTGAGATCCGGGTATCAAGCTTTGATCAACCACATTGCTATGACCTAAACTAACCAAAATAAGGATTAACGTCCATTGTTCAATCCTCAAGTGGAGAAATCTAGGGGTAGATCTGTGGGGCCCATGGTCTATAGGGTTTGATTGAAAATCAAGCACCAGAGCATCGATCAGAATCCCTTTAGATCTTGAATGTGTCCTAGAATATGTAAAAAACTTTGGTGAGTTATTGAGATAGGAAATATCTAGGGCCCTGGTGTGAGCATGTTCTCACATATTTCCATATGTGCATGCAATAACGCGTGGATACCCGCGTCGGGTATATCGGAGGGGATCCTTCTTTGAAATCCTGGTCTCAAGCTTTGATCAACCATGTTGATATGACCTAAGATAACCAAAATAAGTATAAAAGTACATTTTTCAACCCTCATGTGGAGAAATCTAGAGGGGTAGATCTGTGGGGCCCATGGTCCAGGGTTTCGTTAAAATCGAGCACCGGAGCATCGTAATACTCTAGATCTTGCATGTGTCCCTAGAATATGTATAAAAATGTGATGTTTTGTTGAGATAGATAATATATATGTATATCTAGGACCCATGTGCAAGGATATGTTCCCACATGTATATCCATGCGATGATCAATATGCACAATATATGGCACGATGGACTACCCATGTCGAGTAAATCAGAGGGGATCCTTATCTTGGGCTCAAACTTTGATCTACCATATTGCTATGACCTAAACTAACCAAAATAAGGATAAAAGTACAGTGTTCAACCCACATGTGGAGAAATATAGGGGTAGATCTATGGGGGCCACTGTCTAGGGTTTCCATGAAAACCTAGCACTAGAGCGTCGGAATCCCTCCATATCTTGCACATGTCCCTAGAATATGTACAAAAGTGTGATGGCTTGTTGAGATAGGAAATATATCTAGGCCCCTGGTGCAAGCAAGTTCTCACAAGTATCGATATGCGCATGCAATGGCGCGCTAGACTATACCAGCGTCGGGTTAATTAGAGGGGATCCTCCTTTGAGATGTTGGTCTCAAACTTAGATCTACCATGTTGTAATGACCTAACTAACCAAAATAAGGATAAAATTCCATTGTTTGACCCTCATGTGGAGAAATCTAGGGGATAGATCTATGGAGCCCATGGTCTATAGTGTTTTGTTCAAAATCGAGCACCGGAGCGTCGATCGGAATCCCTATAGATCTGGCATGTGTCCCTATAATATGTAAGAAAGTGGGATGAGTTGTTGATATAGTCAATATCTAGGCCCCTCGTGCGAGCATGTTCTCACATTTATCAATATGCCATGGAACTAGATACCCGCGCCGACTCAATCGTAGGGGATCCTTCTTTGATATATGTTGGTCTCAGTCTTTGATCTACCATGTTGCTTCTATGACCTAAGATAACAAAAATAAGGATAAAAGACCATTGTTCAACCCTCATGTGGAGAAATCTTGGGGGTAGATCTGTTGGGCCCACGGTCTAGGGTTTTGTTTAAACCTGAGCACCAGATCATTGGAATCCTCCAGGTCTTGCATGTGTCCCTAAAATATGTACAGAAGTGTGATGGGTTGTTTAGATAGGAAATATATAGGCCCCTGGTGCGATCATGTTCTCACATATATCGATATGCGCATTTGCATGCATGCAAAAGCACGCTAGCTAGACTACCCACGTCGGGTCATTTGGAGGAGATCCTATTTGAGATCTTGGGCTAAAACTTTGATCTACCATGTTGGTATTACCTAAACTAACCAACATAAGGATAAAAGTCTATGGTTTAACCATCATGTGGAGAATCAAGAGGGTAGATATATGGGGCCCACGGTGTAGGGTTTCGTCTAAAATAGAGCACCGGAGCGTCAGAATCCCTCCAGATCTTGATGTGTCCCTATAATGTGTACAAAAGTGTGATGAGTTAAGATAGGCAATATCTAGGCCCCTGGTGCGAGCATGCTTCTCACATATATCGATATGCGCATGCAATAGCTAGTGCACTGGTGGAGAACCCGCGTAGGGTCAATCAGAGGGGATCCTTCTTTGAGATCTTGGCCTCAAACTTTGATCTACGATGATGTTCTGACCTAAACTAAGCAAAATAAAGATAAAAGTCCATTTTTCAACCCTCATGTGGATAAATCTAGGGGTAGATCTACGCGGCCCACGGTCTAGGGTTTCGGTGAAAACAAGAGCACTAGAGCATCGGAATCCCTCCAGATCTTACATGTGTCCCTAGAATATGTACAAAAGTGTGATGGGATGCTGTGTTAGACAATATATATGTATATATAGGACCTAGGTGAGAGGATATGTTCTCATGTATATATCGATGCGACGATCGATATGCACGATATATAGTGCACTGGACTATCCCCGTCCGGTCTATCGAAGGAGATCCTCTTTGAGATCTTGGGAACAAACTTTGGTCTACCATGCATGTCATTCCTATGACCAAAAATATCCAAAATAAGGATAAAAGTCCATTAATATTTCAACCATCATGCAGAGAAATCTATGGGTATATATGCGGGTCCCAGGGTGTAGGCTTCGTACAAAACCGAGCATCGGAGCACCGGAATCCCTCCAGATCTTGCATGTATCCCTAGAATATGTACAAAAGTGTGTGATGGGCCCTAGGAGCGAGGATATGTTCTCACATATATATATATCCATGCGACGATCGATCGATAATGCATAATATATAGCGTGTTGGACTCCCACGTCAGTTCTATCAGAGGGCATCCTCTTTGAGTTCTTGGGCTCAAACTTTGGTATACCACATGCATGTTGTTATTATGACCTAAACCAAAAAAATAAGGATAAAAGTCCATTAATTGTTCAACCCTCATGTGGAGAAATCTAGGGGGGTGGGGTAGATCAGTGGGGCCCAACTGTCTAGGGTTTAATTGAAAACTGAGCACCCGAGCGTCAGAATCCCTCTAGATCTTGCATGTGTCCCTAGAATATGTATAAAGTGTGATGGGTTGTTGAGATAGGAAATATCTAGGACCCTGGTGCAAACAATTTTCTCGCATATATCAATATACACATGCGGTAGCTGGCGCGCTGGTGGACTACCCGCATCAGGTTAGTCGGACGTTATCATTCTTTGAGATTTTGGGCTCAAACTTTGATCTACCATGTCGTTGTGACCTAAACTAACCAAAATAAGGATAAAAGTCCATTTTTCAAGCCTCATATGGAGCAATCTAGGGGGTAGATCTGTGGGACCCATGGTCTAGGGTTTCATTGAAAACGAGAGCCCCAGAGCGTCAGAATCCCTCCAGATCTTCCATGTGTCCCTAGAATATGTACAGAAGTGTGATGGGATATTGAGATAGACAATATATATGTATATCTAGGCCCCAGGTGAGAGGATATGTTCTCATGTATATATCCATGCGACGATCGATATGCACAATATATAGCGTGTTGTACTACCCGCGTCAGGTCTATCGGAGGAGATCCTCTTTCAGATCTTGGGCTCAAACTTTGGGGTACCATGAATGTCGTTGCAATGACCTAAACTATCCAAAATAAGGATAAAATTCCATTAACAGTTCAAACCTCATGTGGAGAAATCTAGGGGTAGATCTACAGGGCCCACGATCTAGGCTTCATAGAAAACTGAGCACCGGAGCGCCAAAATTCCTCTAGATCTTGCATGTGTCCCTAGAATATGTACAAAAGTGTGTGATGGGATATGGAGATAGATAATATATATAGGCCCCAGGTGCGAAGATATGTTCTCATATATATATATATATATATATATCCATGTGACGATCGATCAATAATACACAATATATAGCACGCTGGACTCCCACGTCAGGTCTCTCAGAGGAGATCCTCTTTGAGATCTTGGGCTCAAAATTTGGTCTACCATGCATGTCGTTGCAATGACCTAAACTAACCAAAATAAGGATAAAAGTCCATTAATTGTTCAACCCTCATGTGGAGAAATCTAGGGGTAGATCTATAGGGCCCACGGTCTAGGATTCATAGAAAACCGAGCATCGAAGCGCCGAAATTCCTCCAAATGTTGCATGTGTCCCTAAAATATTTACAAAAGTGTGTGATGGGATGTGGAGATATACAATATGTATATATAGGCCCCAGGTGCGAGGATATATTCTCACATATATATCCATGCGACGATCGATCAATAATACATAATATATAGCACACTGCACTCCCGCGTTGGGTCTATCAGAGGAGATCCTCTTTGAGATCTTGGGCTCAAACTTTGGTCTACAGGATGCATGTTGTTTTTATGACCTAAACTAGCCAAAATAAGGATAAAAGTCCATTAATTGTTCAACCCTCATGTGGAGAAATCTTGGGGGTAGATCTGTGGGGCCCACAGTGTAGGGTTTCATTGAAAACCGAGCACCCGACATCAGAATCCCTCCAGATTTGGCTTGTTTCCCTAGAATATTTACAAAAGTGTGATGGGTTGTTGAGATAGGAAATATCTAGGCCCCTGGTGCAAGCATGTTTCTCGCATATATCGATATACACCTGCAATAGCTAGCGCGCTAGTGGACTACCACGTCAGGTCAATCGGAGGGTATCATTCTTTGAGATCTTGGGCTCAAACTTTGATCTACCATGTTGTTGTGACCTAAACTAACCAAAATAAGTATAAAAGTCCATTTTCAACACTCATGTCGAGAAATCTAGGGGGTAGATCTACGGGGCCCACGGTATAGGGTTTCGTTGAAAATGAGAGAATCAGAGCGTCGGCATCCCTCCAGATCTTGCATGTGTTCCTAGAATATGTACAAAAGTGTGATGGGATGTTGAGTTAGACAATATATATATATATCTAGGCCCTAGGTGCGAGGATATGTTCTCACATATATATCCATGTGACGATCGATATGCACAATTTATAGCGCGCTGGACTACCCGCATCAGGTCTATCAGAGGGGATCCTCTTTGAGATCTTGGGCTCAAAGTTTGGTCTACCATGCATGTCGTTGCTACGAACTAAACTATAAAAAATAAGGATAAAAGTCCATTAATCGTTCAACCCTCATGTGAATAGATCTAGGGGTAGATTTGAGGGCCCCACGGTGTAAGATCTGTTGGAACCGAGCACCAGAGCACCGGAACTCCTCTATGTCTTGCATGTGTTCCTATAATATGTACAAAAGTGTATGATTCGATGTTGAGATAGACAATATATATGTATATCTAGGCCCTAGGTTAGAGGATATGTTCTCACACATATATTCATACAACGATCGATCGATAATTTACAATATATAGCGCGTTGGACTACCCACGTTGGGTCTATCGGAGGGGAACTCTTTGAGATCTTGGGCTCAAACTTTGGTCTACGACATGCATGTCATTGCTATGATCTAAACTAACCAAAATAAGGATAAAAGTCCATTATTTTTTCAACCCTCATGTGGAGAAATCGAGGGAAGTAGATCTGCGGGGCCCACGGTCTAAGCTTTGTTGAAAACCGAGCACCAGAATCCCTCTAGATTTGGCATGTATCCCTATAATATGTACAGAAGTGTATGATGAGTTGTTGATATAGGCAATATCTAGGTCCCCTGGTGTGAGCATGTTCTAACATCCATGCGTGATAGATATATAACACACTTAGACTTTGTTGCGCACATATAGCGACTGCCACACGCGTGTCAGGTCAATATCGAAGGGATCTTGGGCTCAAACTTTGTTCTAATTGTGTTGTTATGACCTAAACTAACCAAATAAAGGATAAAATTCCATTGGTCAACTCTCATGTGGAGATATCTATATGGGGTAATCCGTGGAGCCCATGGGTCTAGGGTTTCCATGAAAACTGAAACTGTAGCGCCGAAATCCCGCAAGATCTTGCATGTAGTGCTAGAATGCTTATTGAAAGAGAGGTTCCGCGTAATTCCCTTATCACTCTAAGGCCATGAACTTGTGGATTTTTCTATTGATCAAAAAGTCAAGTAAGAAATAGAGATGTAGTTTATTCTTCTCATTCTTGTGTTTCAACCTATTATTTACCTTATGTCCCTATATTATATGTACAAAAGTGTGACATGCGCGCACGGAATAGCATGTTGGACTACCCACATCAAGTTGATTGAAGGGAATCCTTTGAGATATCTGGCTCAAACTTTGATCTAATATGTTATAGCCTAAACTAACAAAAATAGGGATACAATACTATTAGGAAAATGCCTAGTGAAGGCATTCGGAAAAGGGGGTTCGTGGCGTTAAACCGCATGCTACTAACCTCGCGCCACTAGTAGATCATAGTGGTGGCGGGCAGGGTGAATGCCAGTACTAAGTTCGTTATTAGTGGCGTGTGAAGGGAATGCCACCACTAACCTAACCTGTAGTGGGGTTCAAGCCTTCCTGAACGCCATTAACTGTAATTCGGAAATTAAATAAATATTTAAAATCTTGATTATAGCAGCAATATCAAATAATAGGATACACCAATTAATACTGGATATCATTCAGAATACAATGATACAATAATTAATACTGGATATCATTCAGAATAGAATGATGCAGGAATTAATACTGGATATCATTCAGAATAGAATGATGCAGGAATTAATACCGGATATCATTCAGAATATAATGATACAACAACTAACTTAGAAGACTATCTAGCATGTTCTAGCTAAGGGCAAGTTCTTCAAATTTAGAAGGCTAGTTCTACCTAAGGGAATGATCTTCAAACTCAGAAGACTCTAAGTCAGGGATGTTGTATGAGAAAAAGATGACTCCACAAGTTTTGCTGAGGTAGATTCTCAACCTCATCCCGGCATTCATCCCATACCTTTCTACCAATTCTGTCCAAAGTGGTCATGTAAAGTAAGTTCGGTTCACCTCGTTGACGACTAGAATATTGTAGGTCTTGTCGAGTATTGTCTCTTCCACCAAGGTGACATCAAATTCTCCCTATTAATTGACACGTCTGTTCACATGGTCAGTAAAGTCCTTTCTTGTGTGGCAAGGGATGGTCTAAGAAAAGTTATATGAAAACAATAGTTAATTAGTTTCGATCAAAATGCATGCAAGCCTAGAAATCATAATTAAGCTAAACATACCGCCATAGTATCAAAGTCTTCGGGAAGCACTATGATAAATTTCTTATCCTTACAACTTTCATGGCCACAGTTGATGCATCAATGCATTTGCTGCATGTTCATCTAATTTATTAAATATGGTCAAGTATCCATAGCTATGTTTAAATATATTAGGAAACTCAAAAATAAAGGCAAGCAAATGATCTTACAAATGCAAGATTTCACAATTTCACTAAAGTTAGGGCCTCATACTTGCGTATTGGATGCAAAATAATTTCACGGACGACATAAGAGAGCTAAGTAGGATGCACAAATTATTTATTTGTGCATCTCATCAGGCTCGATCACACCATCCTCGAGATTGCATCCTACCATTTTTAATCATCGGCCATATGGAAGTAGAAAACCAAAATCAATCAAAAGAATATGCGTATAAAAATACCCCTAAAAGTAGGGCCTTATACTCGTATTGGACACAAAATAATTTTAGGGATGGCATAAGCGAGCTAAGTAGGATGCACAAATTAGTTATTTGTGCATCTCACAAGTCTCGCTTACACCATCCCCGAGATCGCATCCTACCCTTTTTCATCATCAGCCATATGGAAGTAGAAAACCAAAATTAACCTAAACTCATCTAGACATTGTACCCCTACAATTATCTAAATTTTCTATACATATAAAATCATCTAGATTTTGTACCCCTACAACAAAATCACCTAAATTTGCTATACATCAAAAATCACCTAAAATCACTAAACTAAATACACTAACTAAGAGGGGGGAAGGAGTCTACATGAGGCGGCACAAGGTCGGGGGAGACGCGGGGTCGACAGAGAGGACGGGGTCGCCACGGGGCCGGTGGATACGTCGCGGCATGGACCGGTGCGGGGATGGGCCAGCGGTGGTGTGGCTGGACCAGGGCGGGGCGGCGGCCGCCAGTGATGGGCAGGCGGTGGCAATTTCGGGGAGGCACGGGTCAGTGGAGGCGGGGCTGGGCTGGACTGGTGCTGGGTCGGGTCGGTGGCAGGGCTGGACTGGGGCGGGGCCGCCGCGGCGATTTCGGGGGGTGAGCGAGACTAATGAAGGGGTGAGGTGCAGACTTAAAAGATCTAGATGCAGGAAGGGCGGTGCCTTAAAGAAAAATTTGGATGACACAGTAGTGGTGTCTACGATATAACGCCACCACTAAAGCGTAGTTGCAACGTTCGAAGGTGGCGAATGCCTGGGATGTATTGGTCCCGGCTCACCACGTGGTCCCCACTTTGTACCGTTGTTCACCATTTCTCGAATGCCATGAATAAGCAATAGTGGTGGCGTTCGACCTTTCTCGAACGCCACCACTATTTTGCCTTGCAATAGTGGTGCGCTTTTTATTTTAGACGCCACTAGAAAAATGGCTACTATAAGCCTTTTCCTACTAGTGAAAGTCCATTAGTCAACTCTCATGTAGAGATATCTAGGGGGTATGATCTATGAAGCCCACAATCTAGGGTTTCATTGAAAACGGAGCAATGGAGCACCCGAATCCCTCCAAATCTTTCATGTGTCCCGAGAATATATATATGTACAAAAGTGTGATGAGATGTTGAGATATATAGGCAATATCTAGTCCCCGGTGTGTCTCCTTGAGGTGACCAATAACATGTTACACTACTTATAGATATGAATGTGGCTATATGCGCATATATCACAACTCCTCGCATGTGTCAGGTTAATAGGAGGGAATCCTTTGAGATCCTGGGCTCAAACTTTGGTCTACTATGTTGCTAATACCTAAACTAACCAAAATAAGGATGATCAGTCCCGTCTCTCGCTCTGATATATATGCTGGGGCTACATGCAATTTTTTAGGGATGATTTCCCATGTACTCTCATATGCCTTTTCAAGAAAAACCCTACATAGTGTCCCTAGTAGATCTACCCATTTAACCGAATTTATACCGTGTTTTTATTGCATATTGAATCTTATCTAAATTTGAATATATTATTCAAAATATTTTTACCTCTCTTAAGATCATTAAAGAAATATTTTGTCACAAATCAGAATATAAAGTAGCAGTCCATATTATTGATTTTTCAAGATTTATTTGTAAATAATTTATAGTTTTCTTCACCATGACATTTTATTGAACACTTTTTAAAACATGGTTAATTTATTTGCACCCTCCATCATGTATCCGACGGCTAGGACACCAACCCCAAATTTCCAGGTCAGGTCATCCCTCCCCACGCATTGGCGCTACATGCGGGAGAGTTTCTACCTAAACGAAAATTTCCCCTGTTCTAGTTACCTTTCAACCCACCCACACAATGCCACCCAAGCATTCGACCAAAGGTCATTTATGTAATCTATTCGAAAACCATTTTACCCCCTCGCCGAAATGAGACAGATCCAAATTTCCCACCACCCTAAGCATTGTCCTCTTCCATCTCCCCGCGCCGCAGTCTGCCCTTCCTCACCGTCTCCGTACATCCCTCTAGTAGTAACCTCTTCATCACCCTAGCCCAAACCTGAGCACCTCCTCACCGTCCTGGTTTTCCACCATGACGTCGACCTCGTCGGCCGTCCACCTTGCCAAAAACTAACTGACCTTGTTTACCACCTCACTGTACACTTCACTAGCAAAGTCGGCCCGCTTGCCGTCTACCTCACCGTCCAGCTCGTCGTCCACCTTACCAACCACCTCACCGAGAATGTTTGTCACCACACTGTTGGGGATATACTTTCTGGGTATACCCATTGTGACTCACTGACTAGGGTGGCTCACTTCGGGTTATAGCTATACTTCACGAGCAGCCTAGTCAGGGAGAAAAATTGGAAGCCCATACAACTACGGGAAGGCCCAGAAGACTTACTAACTTTGGCCTATAGGAATACTTGTAGTCCAATATATACTATGTATACAATTCTGTATCGTAGCCGGACATGATTCCCTTATAACCCTAGGGCCAGATGACTATATAAGCCGTCCTAGGGATCAGCCTTTAGGTCATCGACAATCACCCTCAACTTGCACAGGCGAAACCTCTCTTGTAATATGTACTTCTATCTTTGCCGATATACTAGATTGCTAGCACAAGTAGGATCCATCCACCGCAGGCAGATTCGAACCTGGGTAAGCTTGTGTGCTCACTGTCCCGGAACACCGTATGTTTCACACCCCAGATTATTCCAAGCCTTGAGGACCCCCTCATGGTGTACTTGACCTCAATCCGACGACATTTGGCGCCCACCGTGGGGCAGGTGACCTTCGGATATGCATTCACGGCAGAATCTGCGTGAATTAGAATTGGCGAAACAATCACCGTCGATCGGGTCCTCTATGCTAGTGACCTCCCTCTCATCCTTCTCTATGAAACCCGGATCCCGACTAGGGAGACTGTGACTAGCTACATAATCATGTATTTTGGCGTGATCGATGTCTACCTCGGTTTCACTGAACCTGCCCAACCCACCCACGAGGTGGTGATAGAAGCGGAAGAAACTTCTAGATCTTCTTTGTCCATGGAGGCGGCAGAGTTCCGAATCTCAGAAAATCCTAATCCCACCTGGCCCACACATGAAGCGAAGATCATGGAGAAGATCGGATCCGAAGAAGATCTCCCTGAGGAGCTCGAATATTAGGAAGACCAAAGTAGCAACAACTCCAGATCTGGCTCTACCGATGCTGCAGCAGTAAAATCACTTACGAGGAAGATAATGAGGCGGATGATGCTACGCGGCAATTCCAGCATGGATGGTTTTCTCAAAACAATCAAGAGTTTCTTGGAACCTAATGAAGAGAGCCTCACCCACCTCAGAGCACATGGATCTCACTTCGTCAGCTACGTTGGCTCTGGATCCAGCTCTGCCAATGCTAGAGACGAGAACGACTCGGTGTTAGACACAATCAGAATGAACACCGACACACCGGCTTCCCCTAGGGAGTCCATGACATCAGCAGATGTACGAGCGTATGAAGTAGAATTCGAATAGGAGTTCATCTCTAGAGCCGCGAAGGAAGGAGAAGGGTCAGATCTAAGTCCCTACAACAGTATGGACAAGAGATACGATGAAAATTCTCCTAATTCGCAAGATGATATGGATCTCGGAGAGAATCCTGATGTGCAAATATCCGAAAGTACTGACAAAATCTTGAATACAGGAAACCGACCATGTCTTTGCCACTGGTGCCCATAAGGCCAATAAGGCAAACAAGAACAAGAAAAACAAGACTTCGGCTAAAGATCTTCCAGCCGAGGAGGAATTCACCGAGGAATACGAGGAGGATTCAGACAGTGCTCTGATCCCCCAGGAACCAAAAAAGTATATGGTGGATGGACACGTGGTTACCCCAGGTGCTCGTGAAATTCTCAAAGAAGCACTTACAATGCTAATCCCAACCGCCTCAGAGCTTACACCGGATGAGCTGGAGGAAAGGGCCTTAGCCCTAAAAGCACAACGCCGGATACGCTTGGATGAGGCCACCGATCTCATTAAGGTGAAGCAGCTCATCGCAGATGCAGGACAGTACAACTCCCTCCAACGTCAAAAGATCCAGGACGGTCCTAAGATGGAAAATACAAATCTAGATGTTCACAAATTTCTTTTCAAGGGGAACAATAGAAACATAGTCGTGGGACAGCCTCGAATTGACAACAAAGGAAACAGGTGTACAACATGCCAGTGGAAAACACTGCCACAGCTCGAAAGATCCTAACGAATAATCCAACTCTAGAGGAGGTCCAGATGAGTGTAACACTACCCAATAAAGGCCTGGAGCAACAAAAAGGCGCCACGTCTTTCAGCGAAAAGCTAGTCTCGAAATCCGACTAATGCTGCACAGACATGGCTCAGCAACATGACATAAGGCCCCCTCAGGAACCAGATCGGCACCGCTGCTCCGACCCTCGGGATGCTACTTACTCCAGAACCGGCTCTTTAGGACAGTGGCATAGAACCGCACGTGGTTGGAGCAACGTTGCCCCAGCCGTAGAGCGAGATGCCGTGCAAGCACTAGTATCACAACAACCTCCTACTCAGCAAACAAATCACCACAAGAAAGAAGATGAAGCATGACGTCGGGAATATGATCGGCAAAGGATGCCACCTCCCAAACACACAAGCCATCCGGTTGAGCCTCGCCATAATGGAGACAACGACTAACGAAGAAATAATAAAAACTGGCGTGGATCAATCCGACATGGTGGCCATGGCCACGAAGACCCTCCCTGAAGCCGGCATAACAAGGCCCTGGATGGAGGCCGGCTTTCAGCCAGAAATAACCCACCAGCATCACCCTCTCCACCAAGAAGCGACCATAACAATTCCCACGGGAGCCAGGGAGGACGTTGAGGCAAAGGAGGTGGCAGTAGAAAAAGAGATCCGACTCCACGGCACCGCAGCCACAACAAACATCTGAGACTGTACACCCTATCACCAAGTGACGCTAGGAACCGGATCAACTCAAACATAGAAGACGGCGCTACGATTTGAACACTATATACATGGGTCCAAAATGTTTTGGGCCACTGATCAGGCAAGCAAGTTTTCTAGAGGGATTTGCTATCTCAAGGCACATTCAACCCTACGATGGCATGGCTCAGCCAGACACCTGGCTCTAGGATTTATTTTAGGTCTGCTGCATTGCCAAAGGAGGAAATAGCATGGCCGTAATTCAGTATCTCTCACTTATGCTACATAAGACGACTCGGTCATGGCTCAATGAACTCCTAGAGAACACGATTCACAACTATGATATGCAAAGTGCTTTCTTTCGGAATTTCGAAGATACATACAGGAGGCCCTGCACGGTAGGAGATTTGTAGCGTTGCACCCAGAAGGCCAGAGAAACTTGCCATGACTATCTCGGATGATGGATCAACACAAAAAACTCCTATGAAGGAGTAAACAACCAGATCACGATCGCAACTTTCATCGCAGGGCTTTGAATCGGATTGCTACGTTACAGGCTCAAGTGCGACAAGGTTACCGACTTGTGTGAGATCATAGAGACGAGAAGAAAATATGTAGATGTCAATGATGATTCAGAGGGACTGCTGAATACCCTGGCCATACCATAGTCGGCTAAGAAGTCGAAGCAACAGTAGACCCAGAAGCGCAAGAATACCTTAGAGGATAAACCCAATCTAGAAAATGCAACTGTCAATGCAACTTTTGGATTTGGAGGACGAGGAGGGAGCGGAGGCGGCCGAGGCCAAAAAACTTCCTGGGTCCAAGGTAGAGGAGAACAACAACCTAGTAAAACCTACTCTTGTGCTAACATTTCCATAACCTGTGTGTGCATCACTTGGATGCCAACGGGGGCTCATCCCACACAAATGTTGAGTGTCATTTTAATGATGACATCAAGAAAGATGAATCCACTAGCTACAGGGCCAAGCTACGAAAAGGAAAGAAAAATTACGAAAAAGAGAAGGAGTCCAAGGAAGATTCTGACATGGAGGAGGCACATGCATCAAATCCTAAGTTGGATGGCAAAAAGCCTTACCCAACCAAGAAATACACCTATGTCTGCTTCCGTGGATCCCAACCCACCAAGGTCAAGAAAGCAATGATGCACGAGCTCAACGCAACTGTTCCGACCGTCCCCCAGTATCCGGACTAGTCGGAAGTAGTAATCACCTTTGATCGAGGCGACCATCTGCCTAAACCCCATAGGCGAGGAAAGTCTGCTCTGGTCGTCAATCCACTGATCGACGGCTATGAGTTCTCAAAGAGTCTCATGGATGGTGGCAGCAACATCAACATCCTCTACATCGAAACACTACACCACATGAAGATATGGAAACCTAGCTGAATTACAGCATTGCGATTTTCCATGGAATCGTACTAGGAAGGCAAGCAAATTCTCTGGGAGAAATTACTCTGGACGTTACTTTTGGAATGCCAGATAATTATCAGACTGACCCACTATCTTTTGAAGTGGTGTCATTCAAGAGCGCATATCACTCTATCTTCGGGTGTATAGCCTACGAGCAATTCATGGCTCGCCCCTGGTATATCTACAACAAGATGAAAATTCTAGGTCCCAATGGCGTTATCACAATCCGGGGAAACCCGAAGAAACCACTAGGATGCGAGGATGGAGCTGCCGAGGAAAACCACAAGATCAAAAAGAACACAGATCCGTCTAAGATGCCCCTGACAAAGAAGGAAGTGCTGAAGCCAGTTCTAGAGTTCAAGGCATCGGGAGAGACAAAGACAACACCGTTGTAGGACGACGACCCCTCCAAGGTGACACATATAGGTGTAGGTTTAGACTGCTCATAGGAAAGCACGCTCATTGAGTTCCTCAAAGCTAATAAAGGTATCTTCGCATGTCAACCTTCTAACATGACCGGAGTACCTAGGGAACTGGCCGAGCACTCTCTAAATGTGTATCCTGATGCTAAACCCGTCAAATAGTCCTTACGGTGTTCCGGTGATGAAAAGCCGCAAAGCTGTAGCTAAGGAGTTAGCCCGGTTAGAATTAGTCGGATTCATCAAAGAGGTCATCCACACTGAGTGGTCGGCCAATCCTATAATGGTCCCTAAAAAGGACACCGCTGATTTAAGAATGTGTTTTGATTATACTGCCTTGAACAAGGCTTGTCCTACAGATCCATTCGCTCCACCTAGAATCTACCAAGTTATCGACTCTACAGCAGGCTCGGAACTCCTATGATTTCTCGACGCATATTTCGGTTATCACCAAATACGCATGAAGGAGTCAGATAAACTAAAGACTTTGTTCATCACCCCTTCGGAACCTTCTGCTACATAAGGATGCCTTTCTGGCTCAAAAATGCAGGAGCTAAGTACCAACGCAATATGCAGCATTTCCTCCACGATCAAATCGGACGCAATGCACATGCATACGTGGATGATATAGGCGTGATGTACAAAAAGAAGGAATGTCTAATTTCCCATTTGGAGGAAACGTTCACAAATCTTTGAAAATACAACATAATGCTTAACCAGAAGAAGTGTTTCTTCGAAATTCTAGCCAGAAATAGTTAGGTTTCATCATGTCTCAGAGAGGCATAGAGGTGTACCGAGACAACATAAAGGCTATCTCAACATTACCAGGCCAACTCGCCTGAAGGACGTACAAGCTCACTGGCTGCATCGCTATTGTCGGTCGATTCGTAAGACAGCTCGGTGAAAGAGCTGCACCATTATACAACTCTTGAAGAAGACTAAGAACTTTGTCTAGACCGATGAAGCTGAGGATACACTCCAAAACCTAAAAGTAGTACTCTCATCCGGCCCTATCCTTGCAGCACCGGAACCATAGGAACCCATGTTGCTCTAAAGTGATGCGACAATACGAGTCGTCAGGGTTGTAACGATGATGGAACGAACAGAGGAAAAACAGGAAGAGTGGGTGTAGCGTCCTACTTACTACATCAGCGAAGTCCTGACAGAATCAAAACAACAGTATTCTCCTTACCAAAATTTAGCCTATGGTGTGTTCTTCGCATACCGAAAGATACGACACTATTTTCAAGAACACAAGATTACTGTGGTGATCATAGCTCCCATGAGAGACATAATCAACAACAGCGATTCCATAGGACACGTTGCTAAGTGGGGAATCGAGCTAGCAGCTATTGACATTGAGTATAAACCGCGAACAATGATTAATCCCCAAATACTTGTCGATCTTGTTGCTGATTGGATAGACACGGTAGCAAACATGAACGTCCTAGAGTCAGAATATTATACCTTGCATTTTGGCGGGTCGAAAGCGCTTGGGGGCTAGCGTGGTACTAAAATCACCCCAAGGAGATAAACTATTCTATGTGTTGCAGATTCACTTCACGATGACCAATAATATTGCCGAATATGAAGCCCTGCTACATGGAATTCGAATCGCGAAAGACATTAGCATTCGCAGATTCATGTGCTACAATGACCCGGATTTAGTTTCTCAGCAAGTATCCGATCACTTTAGGGCAAATAAGCACATGGTAGCATATCGAGCTGTCGTGGTTGAATTAGCAAAATCGTTCGAAGGGTTTGAAGTTCAACACATTCCTCGAACAAAAAATGAGGAAGCACATGCACTATCAAGAATAGGCTCTGCACGGAAAAAGTCCCGGATTGTGCTTTTTTGGAGAACCTTAAAGTATGTCCTATGTATTGTGGTTAGTCTAACCACTTTGGACCCAATAAGTTTGGGGACCAAGATGTACTTTAATGTTGTTTTAGGTATATTGGATATGCAATGGATGCTTGTCTCATCTATAAGAAAGGTGTTGTCACCACATGATAATTGGAGCCAAGCTAGGATGATTGAATAATTCTTATCTACTACATTATACGATTGCTATCTCGGTAACAAGTATCTTATTCATGTATACTATTCTTCCATCCAATCTCTTGTAGATTGCATCTTGGCATGAATTTATTTGTTTGTAAATGTTGCGGTTCTTGCAAGGATCTTTGAAAGACTTTTCTATCTTTATTGCTTATGTGGGTAATTTGAGATGATGCATATAATGGGGAGTATATAAAATCATGCTCATGATTCACCAATCCCAAATATGCCTTCTAGCAATTTATTGCATATCAATTCCTCAAGGTACTCTCATGTGCAATATTATTGAAATTGCATTGAATCCTTCCTTTTGATACTTGTTGCCTTTCTCAAAATATCCCAACTAGCATTAATTCCATAGTGTTAGTTGTGATGTTTTTGAGGTTTTTATTTTTATTTGGTGAAGTTCGTTGATATACCATAAGAACAAAATAGAGCCATGGGCTATATATGCACTTAAGCAAATTACCCTTTTTGGTATATCTAATGACTTCCTCTTGGATATCATGTACTTTTATTTTTTTAACCTCTTATGTGTGGATGTTTCTTTGTGGATTATTCTCATGTTTTGTCCACTTAGAAACTTATATACACAAGAATGTTAATCTCCCACCTTTATATCCTCGCTCTTTGTCGACCATCTCTCTTATCCTCTTGGTTTTTTATGGTATTGGTAAGGTTTTGACTTATGAGTGCTCGATTTACTTTTATTGCATCTTCACACACTCATATCTCATATTTGGTTTATTTTGGACTTAAGATTGTCTTGACAAGTGTATTGATTTATATCTATACTCTTTGTATCTTGGTTGTGTTCTAAATGATATAGAGGGAGTGAGGATTCCATGTTTGTTCATATTGTATTCAAATGAAACAACTAATTTATGCACGAACCTTGGGGAGCTTCCTTATTTCATTTTAGAGCACTATGTGTCCATTTGATTATTTGGATCTTCTGATTGCTTGCTTCATCCGTTGAAGTTTCTTCACTTTGTTATCCTTTTAGCAATCTTTGATCCTCAGTATAGTTTGATTTCCTCCAAGTATTCATTATTGGATATGTGTATATGATTTCACTCATATTACGAGTAATGCACACCTTGGGTAGGAACTCATACTATATTGTCCTTCTAACTTCGTCGTCCATTTTGGCACTTGTTGTCAATGGGGGAGAAGTTTAGAGGGTCTAATGGAAATGGTTTTGTACTTAAGATTGGTTTGTTCTTAAGTGTTTGCCTTTCATGCATTTCATATTTATTGTGTTTTGCATGGTTGTATATATAGTGGAAAATCTCCCAAAAGTTATGCTTGACAATGTATGCAATGAAATTCAAGTTCATCACACGTGCATATATTATGTTGGAGTTTTCTCTATATATGTTGGTTCTACTCACATCTCCTGCATTAGTTGTAGTTTGCGTGAGTAGAATCGGTTTTGATATGGGATAGTATCTTTGCATTACTTAACCATATCAAATACAACCTCTTGTATACAACTTATTCTCGGATAAGCTACGTACTTGTTTCTAATATGCATTATGTAGACCCTCTTGTTGTGATTGTCATCAATTACCAAAATGGGGGAGATTGAAAGGGTAATTGCCCCTATGTGTGGTTTTGGTGATTAATGACAAACCCTATGGACTAATGTTTTCCTTGAGTTTTATATGAAGGAATATTCCATAGGTCATGCTTGTAGTCCATGTGTTGGATTCAAGTATGGATGCCATGAAGATAAAGATATACCTTGAGTATTGGCATTAATATCATCGACTTGAAGAGAAGAAATGATATGATCAAGATCTTGAGAGTGTGATCTCAATAGAAGAATTCAAGATATGGCTCTAAGTCGATGTCATGATAGCCTCATTATTTGAACTATGGTTGACTAAGATTTAGAGGATGTAATCAAATGAAGAGTTCCTTATGTACATCAAGATATTTAGATGGAGCATGAGAAGATACTTGGTTGACCAATACAAAGAGTGAAGAGTGATTTCAAGTTGGTCAACACATGAAGCATAAAGAATGTACCACATGGATCCTATGGTATGGTAAGCCTTGTCAATTATGCATCATGAACTAACCCATTGTATATGTGCCTTTGTGTTTTCTATATGGGATAGATATCTTTCCATGGGCATTCTTCAAAACTGAAGATCTCATATAGCCCATGAGAGGATGACATCAAGTGGTGATCGTCATCAAGGTTGAGAAGGGCAAGTTCAAGATAAGCATCTCGAGAAGATCATTTCCTTGAAGCTTGCTATCCATATTGGTGATAATGTATATGTGAAGAAGTGTCTTAATGAAGCTATCCCATAGTGGTGTATGGGGGAGCAAATTATGAGTCTAAACGAAGCAACAACAATTAAGTGATGCATTCCGGCTTGGATGGAGCTTGAAGTGTTGTCATCAAGATCAAACGGGATGCGCAAGGAAAAGGTATGACCTTGCTAGGTTTTCATTTTAGCGGTCTCAAGGTGGTTGTCGGGAGACCGGGTTATAGGATAGATAGCCGCACTATCAAGAGGGGCTTCCGGTTGGGTAACTTGATCACATCGTCTTAGGGAGCTCAATCCTTTGCATACTTTTCTTCTTCCTATTTTGTTGCTTCTTGTTGTTTCTTTGTGTGAGGTTCTTGAGCTTATTGTTAGCTCTTCAACAAGCCCAAGTTTATCAAAAACAGAATTCGTTTACGTTTTGGAGTTTAGAGGTTTTACCGGTTCGTTGTTAGGGAGGTTTCATACCTCACCTTATTTGGTTCTTTACCTCTTTCTCTTTCTTGGGTTTTCTACTCTCTAATAGATAGATCTTGTTCTTAGCTTTTCAAAAAGCCCAAGTTTGCTAAAATCCGAGTCCGGACGCAAAAGTTATCGCCGTTTTCATGTGCCTATTTTCATTCCGGCGGGAATTCCGACGGCGCCGGTTCTGGTGGCCGGAAATTTCCGGCAAACCACCGAAACGCTATTATGTTCGCTGTTTCGGTTTTGACCGAAACATTTCTGGAGCCAGTTCCGGCGGCACCGGTTTCCCCGCCGGAACGTGTCCGTCCAGCTCGTTTTGTCTCCAACGGTGATCTCCCTTGAAGGGGTATAAAAGGGGGGCTTCTTCCCCAAAGTTCTAGGGTTCTTTAGCACGTTTTTGATCACCATTATTGACCCCTTTGAGCTTGCTTCCTCTCCCTTCCGTCCTATGATTCTTGCATCTTTTTAGGGCTTTTGAAGAGGAGATCTAGATCTACAATCCCCACCAATCATTTCGTCCTCTAAGTGAGGGGAACCCATTGGATCTAGATCTTGGAGTCATTGGTTGACTTCCTCCATTGTTCTTCCTCTCTAATTCCACCCTATCACTTGTTACTTTGGTGGGATTTGAGAGTGAGGGATTTGAACACCCTTGATGTTCTTGCTTTGCATTCTTGCATTAGTGTTGAGCTCTCCATTAAGATTTGTTCGAGTGAGAGACCGTGAGCTTGTTACTCTTGGAGGGTGAACTCCTAGTTGGCTTGGCAGTTGGTGCCACAGTGTCCTCTTCATGGAAGATTGTGATGAGATCCGGGCTTCCCCTTCGTGGAGCTTGTGAAGTGGTTGTGGAGCTTGCCATCTCCGGAGTGGAGGAAAAGCTAGCCATAAGGAAAGGGCCTATTCCTTCGTGGGATAGACTCGGAGAAGAAGGTGAGCTTTCATGGCATTGGGAAATCCTTCGTGGAATCCCACACCTCTCCAACGTGACATACCTTACTTGTAAGGGAACACGGGAATACATCTTCGTCTCCGCGTGCCTCGGTTATGTCTATACCCGATCTTACTTTCCTTGTGATAGCCATCGAGCTTGAAGTACTTATATCTTGTGCTATCTTCTTAGCTTATCTTGTTGTTGGTGCACTTAGTTGAGACTAGTGTATTCAGGTTTTGTGCTTGTAAAATAAATGTTAGTTTAATTCCGCATTCTATCAAGCCAAAACCGTAATAGTTTTGAAATTGCCTATTCACCCCCCTCTAGGCGACATGTCTATCCTTTCAAGAGGTCATCCACACTAAGTGGTTGGCTAATCCTGTAATTATCCCTAAAAAGGACACCACTGATTTAAGAATGTGTGTTGATTATACTATCTTGAACAAGGCTTCTCCTAAAGATCCGTTCGCTGTGCCTAGAATCAACCAAGTTATCGACTCGATAGCAGGCTCGAAACTCCTATGATTTCTCGATGCATATTGCGGTTATCACCAAATACGCATGAAGGATTCAGACAAACTAAAGACTTCGTTCATCACCCCCTTCGGAACCCTTCTGCTACGTAATGATGCCTTTCAGGGTCAGAAACAAGGGAGCTACGTACCAACGCACTATGCAATGTTGCCTCCACGATGAAATCAGATGCAATGTACATGCATACGTGGATGATATAGCTGTGATTTCCAAAAAGAAGGAAACTCTAATTTCTGACTTGGAGGAAACATTCACAAATCTACGAAAATATAACATAATGCTTAACCCAAAGAAGTGTTTCTTAGGAATTCTAGCCAGAAAATTGTTAGGTTTCATCATGTCTCGGAGAGGCATACAGGTGACCGGAGACAAGATAAAGGATATACTCAACATTACCAGGCCAACTCGCCTGAAGGATGTACAACGGCTCACTGGCTGCATCACTGTAGTCAGTCAGTTCGTAAGCCGGCTCGGTGAAAGAGCCGCACCATTATACAAGCTCTTGAATAAGACCAAGAAATTTGTCTTGACCGATGAAGCTGAGGCTACACTCCAAGACCTGAAAGAATTACTCTCATCCGCCCCTATCCTTGCAGTACCGGGACCTTAGGGACCCATGTTGCTCTACATTGTTGTAACAAACAGAGTCATCAAGATCGTAAAGGTGGTGGAAAGAATGAAGGAAAAATAGGAGCAATTGGTACAGTGTCCGACTTACTACCTCTGTGATGTCCTGAAAGAATCAAAACAACGATCATCATTACCAAAAGTTAGTGACGAGGGTTTAACTCGTCAATGCCCATTGTTATGGACTTGGGTTTTGGAGAAGGAGGGATCACTGGAGGCATCAGTCGGCTAGCAAACAAGCACACATGGACGCAAGGTTTACCCAGGTTCAAGCCTCGTAGAGGTCCCTACTCCTGCTTGTCTTCTCTTGGAATGAACGAAGGAATCGAAGATTACAGGGGTGCACAGATGCAATCTGGCGATGACGGTGAAAACTAGGGCTGTGTTTGTCCTCCTCGCCGCCCCCTCCTAGCCTTTATAAAGATAGGCTAGGTCTCGGGTAGCAGTTCGAGTCGGTTACAGATTAGGGTTCGCCCCTTTAAACTTTCTATCTTAAGCTTCATCTTGCACTTCAAGCAATCGAAGAGTCCGTGGATCACCCGAATCTTGTATTGGGCCTTGGCAACGTCGTGGGCTTATGCCGTATCTGGACCGTATATTCCAAACTCGAGTACCTGTAAGGTATACCCACGTCAGTAGCCCCCGAGTGTCCAGTGGAATCGCAGATTCGACTAGAGACTTTATGAAGTCTTTCGAGTGCATGACCGAGTATATTTTCGAGTGTTCTGTCTGTGTCATAGGGATTGTTGATATACGTGCCTGATTTACCAAATGTATCGGTATCAGTTAACTACCTTAGGGAAAAAAACACAATCTACTCAAACTCGAGTCACTGGACTCGAATTTGGAAAAGTGCTGGCGTAATTCGACTCAGGCCGCGAAGGTCTTACAGGAGTCGAATTCCAGTGTATAAGTGTGAGAACTCGACGCGTCCGTCAAGGCATGTTCATCGTACCTGTAGGCATGGATATATTTCTGGTAGTGCGCAGCAGATGCGTTGCGAGGCCTTATTCAGGTCTTATCTTCACGCTTGTAAGCGTGGCATCCGAATTTTTGTCATCGTGGAGATGATTCGGGTGGCCCAGGAGACGTAGTCTCTTTGCAGGGAAAATATGAGGCGGAGTCTAATACATTGCAAATGTATCTATAATTTTTGATGTTCCATGCTTGGTTTTATCTACTTTCTTGTGTTTTGTTCCAACTTTGGAGTACTTTTCATATGATTTCTTGGACTAACCTATTAACAAGTCATAGTGCCAGTTGCCTGTTTTTTACTGTTTTTGGTTCCAGAAAGTCAGAAAATGAATATTCTCGGAATTGGACGGGACAAAAGCCAAAGTTGATATTTTACTGAAAGACTCACGGAGCAAGAATACGAGACGGAGGAGGGCCAGGGCCTGGCCACACCATGTGGTGGCACGGGCTAGCCCTGGCCACGCCACCACGTGGTGTGGGCCCCCTGGCCGCCCACCGACCTTGCCTCTTCGCATATGAGAAGCCTCCCGAGGCATAAACCCTAGATAGTCAATCAGAAGTCCACGAAAAGTTCCGCAGCGCCGCCGCCACCGAAGGGGAGATTCGGGGGATAGAAAGTCTTGATACATTGCAAATGTATCTATAATTTTTGATGTTCCATGCTTGGTTTTATCTACTTTCTTATGTTTTGTCCACACTTTGGAGTACTTTTCATATGATTTCTTAGACTAACCTATTAACAAGAGCCACCGTGCCAGTTGCCTGTTTTCTGCTATTTTTGGTTCTAGGAAAGTTAGAAAATCAATATTCTTGGAATTGGACGGGACAAAAGCCAAAGTTCCTATTTTACCGGAAGACTCACGGAGCCCAAAGCAGAGACGGAGGAGGGCCAGGGCCTGGCCACACCATATGGTGGCGCGGACTAGCCCTGGCCGCGCCACCAGGTGGTGTGGGCCCCTGGCACTCCACCGACCTTGCCTCTTCGCCTATAAGAAGCCTCCCGATGCATAAACCCTAGATCATCAAGCCTCCAGCCACGAAAAGTTCCGCAGCGCCACCGCCACCATAGGGGAGATTCGTGGGACAGAAAGTCTCTGTTCCGGCACCCTGCTGGGACGGGGAAGTGCCCCCAGAGCCATCTCCATCGATCTCCACCACCATGTCCATCACCATTGCTGTTTCCCATGATGAGGAGCGAGTAGTTCTCTCTCGAAGCTAAGGGTTCTACCGGTAGCTATGTGTTCATCTCTCTCTATGCATGATCTTATTGAGATCATGAGCTTGTAATCTATAGATCTACCTTGCTACTCAAGTGCTTAATAGATCTCTGCTCTCCCCATGTGTGTGAAAGTGACATCGTGCTCACCATGGTGGCACTTAGGCTAGAGATTACAAATACTTGTTATGAGTTATATTTGGAGTTGGATGTCTTTATGAAATTGTGGTGTTTGTTGGAACCATCTAGTGGTCAAGGTGACAGTGTGGGGTTTTCTAGATGGGGAAGACTTACTTTGAGGTGTGCTGTTATAGCTCTACCATCGATTAGAGTGTTCAACCGGAGAGTAGTTCAGAGTAGTATCATAAAGAAGAATATATTTATATGAGAGAGTGTTCACTAGTGAACGTATGATCCCTAGGCCTTGTTTCTAAGCATTGATACACTGTTTGCAACTAGATCTGTTACATGTTTGCTTGCTTCCATCTTTATTTCATTTTGCCTTTAGTCTTTTCCATGCCATCAAGTTATTTTCTATCACCGTGACCACTTATAATTATCTATACCATATGTATTTCACTATCTCTTCGCCAAACTAGTGCACCTATACACTTGACAAGTGTATTGGGTGTGTTGGGGACACAAGAGACTTCTTGTATCTTGATTGCATGGTTGCTTGAGAGGGAATACCTTTGACAACTTTCTCCCTGAGTTCGATAAACCTTGGGTGATCCACTTAAGGGAAAACTTGCTGCTGTTCTACAAACCTTTGCACTTGGAGGCCCAACAACGATCTACAAGAATAGAAGTGCGTAGACATCAAGCTATTTTCTGGCGCTGTTGTTGGGGAGGAAAGGTAAAAGGTATTCACACCGGAGGATTAAAGAAGAAGAACCTCCCACGGCAAACGCCTATTTTTCGGTGTGAGTGCTCGAAGTTATTTCCTTTAGATTCTGCAATTTTGGCTTTTTGTTTCTTGTTTTCACTAGTTAGGCTTAATGGAAAACAACAACAAAATTAGAGAGCTTTATAGTATTTATCTTGAGTTAGGACATGAAGTGTTTGAAGAGAAAATTAAAAAACCTATGGAACTTTACTTGCATGCTAATAGCAGTGTTGTTAGTATGAATTATTTGGACACCATTATTGCTAATGCTATGGAAAAGTCTAAACTTGGGGAAGCTAGTTTTTATGAAATTGATCTTTTTAGTTCCCCAGCTTTGGAAGATAGCTATTCTATTCCTTATGATGATACCAAACCTCCAATATATGATGATTACAATGATGAATATGATATTTACAGTCCACCTACTATTGAGGAGAAAATTAATTATGATTACAATATGCCTCCTATATTTGATGATTATGGTGATGAGAATAATAATGATAGCTATTTTGTTGAATTTGCTCCCACTACAATTAATAAGGATGACTATGCTTATGTGGAGAGTAATAATTATTATATGCATGTGGATCATGATAAGAATGTTTTATGTGATAGTTATGTTTTCCATTTTATTCATGATGCTACTGCAAGTTATTATGAGAGAGGGAAACATGGTTTTATGCATCTCAATAATATTAAGTTTCCCCTCCTTATGTTGAAATTTTGAAGTTGCACTTGTTTTGCTTTCCTATGCTTGTTGCTTTGTGCTTCCATGACTTGTTTCTTCACAAGATTCCAATGCATAGGAAGTGGGTTAGACTTAAATGTGTTTTGAGTTTGCTTCTTGATGCTCTCTTTTACTTCAATTCATATTTTTTATGTGAGCATCTTCTCAAACTATCATGCCTAACTTAAAGTCGTTAAAGAAAAGTACTTATTGGGAGATAACCCAAAAGTTTTAGATGAGTCTTGGAAGTTATTACTTCTGTAATAACCGCTCCTTATCCTTTTTATTTTGCTTTTTGTGCCAAGAGTAACCTCTAATGAGAGAGAAGTAATGATTGGGAAAGTTGCTGTCCCGAAACAGATTTCTGTGCTTCACCGTAAAAAATCGTGTAAAATCTCTGTATGTCTTTTTGAGGCGCGAATTTTTGTGCTTCTGCCCCAGGTTGTGATCTAAATTTCGTTAGTTCAACACTTTCTGATTTGAGAAACAGAAAAGCTTCGAAAAAATTCGTCTTTACCTGCTGGTCTGTTTTGACAGATTTCTGCCATTATTTGCATTTGCTTCTTGTTGGTTCCTTTTTGAGTTCTTTTGGGGAATTGAGCTTTTTAAGGGAAGTGCTACAGTATCTAGTGTTCTAATGGAAGTTTATTTGGTGTTATAATTGAACCTTAAGACTTATTTATCTTAAGTGCACTAATGTTGCTAATAAAGATTGTGTGAAGTTTTGTATGAAGGAAAAATTTCAGGTGTATGGAAGGAATGAGTAATGAGATGAAGGATGGACTAAAGCTCAAGCTTGGGGATGCCACGCGTTTCACCCCAAGAAATATCCAAGAAATACAAGCTTCAAAGCTTGGGGATGCCCAAGGCATCCCCTTCTTTATCAATAAAAATCCCAGGTTTCTTCCAAACGCTTCATTTTTATTGTTTCATGCACAGTTGTGTTTTTTTGGAGCGTCTTCTTTTTCATTTTCGTTTTGGTTTTTCGTTTGCTTTGGTTTTCTTAGTTTTCTTAATAAATTGGTTGGACCCCCTCTTTCATACATTGGTTTGCAAATAGTTTGGTTTGGTTTGGAAAAGAGTAGGAAAGTTCATACTTATTAGACTGTGGCATGCGCTTTGTCATGCCATGCTTGATATTGTTTTGGCTTTATGCTTAGTATTCTTTGTTGTAGCATGACTTGTTATAAAGAATTGAGATTGCTTAATGTGCCTTGGAAGGATCATGCGTTGTTTTAGCATATTAAAGCATAGTATAGTGGTATTCTCCTTTGATGCTTTATTTGGGTTGACTTGGCACATGCTCACACCATGTTATGACTATCCCAAGTCACCATAGCCTTTATGATCCTTTAGTTTTCAACTTGTAGTATCACTTTATGCTTTGATCAATGATGTTTTGTCGCTCTACATGATTATGGCCATTATTGCTCTCTTAGTTTGTCGCTCCCAGTCTTTTGCTAGCCTCCACAACAAAGTATGAGTTCCACTCATGCATCCAACTCCCTAAACCAAGTTATTCCAAAGAGTCCACCATACCTACCTACTAGCTTATGCTATTCCAAGTATATGCATGCTTTTGTTTACCTTCCAAATTAAACTTGTTATGAGAAAACTAGTGATTAAAGCTCTCACAGGAACTTGATGGCACACTTTACTTTTTTGCGTCTAATAAACTTGAACCATTGGGTCCTTCTTTGTTGCGTATATGCTTGCGCTTTATAAGTTGAAGTTAGCAGAACCATGTATCATGGGGAACGCTTTCAACATTGCACTTGTACTTTATACCCCGTTGATATCATGTTCTTTTGCTAACGGATCCCGGCGGTGTGAAATAAAAGTGGAACTTGTAAGATCATGGAGTTTGTATGTGTGTTAGAGAAACGCCCGGGCCGCTAGCCTAAGCCATGCCTAATCATGGTGGAAACTTGCAGCATCACCATAATGAGCACTCTATGAAACATCCTCAATAAAAACCTATGCAAATAGCAAATAAAAAGATCGCTGAGATGCTCATTGTCTGCTTGCCTTGTCATTTTGATTATGGGAAAGCTCCCGTATCATGTGCAAGGGGTACCCCATTGGCGGTTCTTAATGATACACATGTACTTACAATACAAGAGCTTACTCGTGACTGAAGTTGAGTAGCATGAGGATCGGTCTTCGTAAGTAAGGGGCATGCGATTTCGGTTCATAACTTGTTAAGCATATCCTCTTAGTTGTGTCACTTTAACCTTAATCACCTTAAAGATTCTTATGATAGGGGCAATGAGAGCTGAAAGCTATAAGTACCATAATTTTTGGAAGCTCTTTATGAGACTTGAATCCATACTTCCTTTTACAAAGGCCTTTCTTCCACCATTACATTGAGTCTCCACCTTCTATCTTTAGGCACCTACTTTGAGAGCATAGTGGCCATTCTTAGTTCTATGTGCACTGTCCCAAGACTAGTTGATTGATGCATAACTTGATATTGCTTGTTTTAAACTATTGTATCTAGTCACTCTTATGAACTTTGAAGGTGTCCTATGCATTTATATTTGCTACTCTATTGAGGGACAAGTTGAATACTATTATGCTATGTTTTGTTTATGTGAAGCGAACAAACGTCTTGCAAAGCATTGTTATTCATGAATCTTTTGTTTGTGCCTTTTCATGTTGCAACATAGTTGCTTTGTCTTATTGTTAGAACTTTGTCTTTCATGTTATGATTGAAGTACTATGATCCCAGCATTGAATGTTTTACAAATACTTTGATCAAGTCTTTGATGGTGCATGTCACCTCAAAAATTATTCTTTCTTTTTATCACTTACCTACTCGAGGAGGAGCAGGAGTTAAGCTTGGGGATGTTGATACATTGCAAATGTATCTATAATTTTTGATGTTCCATGCTTGGTTTTATCTACTTTCTTGTGTTTTGTTCCAATTTTGGAGTACTTTTCATATGATTTCTTGGACTAACCTATTAACAAGATGCCACAGTGCCAGTTGCCTATTTTCTGCTGTTTTTGGTTCCAGAAAGTCAGAAAATGAATATTCTCGGAATTGGACGGGACAAAAGCCAAAGTTGATATTTTACCAGAAGACTCACGGAGCCAGAATACGAGACGGAGGAGGGCCAGGGCCTGGCCATACCATGTGGTGGCACGGGCTAGCCCTGGCCACCCACCGACCTTGCATCTTTGCCTATAAGAAGCCTCCCGAGGTATAAACCCTAGATAGTCAATCAGAAGTCCACGAAAAGTTCTACTGCGCCGCCGCCACCGAAGGGGAGATTCGGGGGACAGAAAGTCTCTGTTCCGGCACCCTGCCGGGATGGGGAAGTGCCCTCGGAGCCATCTCCATCGATCTCCACCGCCATCTCCATCACCATTGCTGATTCCCAAGATGAGGAGCGAGTAGTTCTCTCTGAAGGCTAAGGGTTCTACCGGTAGCTATGTGTTCATCTCTCTCTCTATGCATGATCATATTGTGATCATGAGCTTTGTAATCAAGTATATCCACCTTGCTACTCAAGTGCTTTTTTAGATCTCTGCTCTCCCCATGTGTGTGAAAGTGACAGCGTGCACACCATGGTGGCACTTAGGCCAGAGATTACAAATACTTGTTATGAGTTATATTTGGAGTTGGATGTTTCTATGAAATTGTGGTGTTTGTTGGAACCATCTAGTGCTCAAGGTGATAGTGTGGGGTTTTCTAGATGGGAAAGGCTTACTTTGAGGTGTGCTGTTATAGCCCTATCATCGATTAGAGTGTCTAACCGGAGAGTAGTTCAGAGTTGTATCATAAAGAGAAGATATTTATATGAGAGTGTTCACTAGTGAAAGTATGATCCCTAGGCCTTGTTTATTAGCTTTGATACACCATTTGCAATAAGATTTGTTACATGTTTGCTTGCTTCCTTCTTTATTTCAGTTTTCCTTTAGTCTTTTCCACGCCATCAAGCTATCTTCTATCACTGTTACCACTTATAATTATCCATACCACTTGTATTTTACTATCTCTTCGCCGAACTAGTGCACCTATACACCTGACAAGTGTATTGGGGACACAAGAGACTTCTTGTATCTTGATTGCAGGGTTGCTTGAGAGGGAATACCTTTGACCACTTCCTCCCTGAGTTCGATAAACCTTGGGTAATCCACTTAAGGGAAAACTTGCTGCAGTTCTACAAACCTCTGCACTTGGAGGCCCAACAACTGTCTACAAGAATAGAAGTGCGTAGACATCAGAGTCGCCATAGCATTCGAGTGTGGATGTTATCAACACACAACATGATGTACAAGGAAAAATAATCATAGGGTCCGCGACCAGCGCTCCCTATCGGAGTAGCCCCCGAGTGCCTACTTCGAGTCGTAAACTCAAGTGGGGACTAAAAAATATTTGTGCGACTGCTGTCATCTTTTATTGCTTGTTTCAGTCGAATATGCTTCCGGCGCTCCCTATGGGAGTAACCCGTAATTCATAACTGAATTGTTGATTCGAGTGATGGGTTTGTCTTGAATGGTCATACACCTGCATAAAAATAATCGTAGGGTGCACGACCAGCGCTCCCTATGGGAGTAGCCCCCGAGTGCTTGGTTGAGTCGAAGACTCGAGCAAGGACTAAAGTAGTCAAATTCTTCTTCTAGTTAAGTTAATGACGTTAGTGCTGACGACATGATACCTGCAGTTGCCCGCGCGAGCGATTTTGACGGGACATGACGAGAAGTGGGTCCCACTTCCTAACTTTGATTTGGCTAGGTGTGCGTAATCTTATGTTTTAGCTGCGCCTCCTCGATTTGACTAGGTGTGCGTAATCTTATGTGTAATGGGAGTAGTGGGGGACGGTTCGTGGTTTATCTTTGCCTCGTGTCGATGGCGATGTGCGCCATGCTTTCAATAGGGTTTTTGCTGGCCGTTGGATGACATCCATGAGGAGGTTAAGTAGCAGCGCAACTGCGGTAATTTCCCCATCTCTCTTCTTGCTCGTGCCTCCTTCGCCATTGTTGTTCTCTCTACTTCCTTGTGCGCTTCCTATTCGCGACACTGGACCAACTCCGTGTGTTTCCCGGTTACTTTCTCCACTCCCATCGTCATCGAAAGATAGGCAAGAAGAAGGGAGGTGCCGCCGCTAGATCTACAGCCAACATTTCCGCCACCAAGAAGAAGGGTGGTGCTACTGCCGCGGGCACCAGCACCGCCGCCACTGGGAAGAAGAAGGGCGTGGGTACCCGCGTCACCAACGGTGCCTCGCGTGCGTCCATCATCAAGCCTTCTGAGATGCACCTCCATCGTCAATATGGAGCTCTTCCATCCGCGGAAGATGATTCACGGGTACCTGGTGATGAGATAATCCCGCGTCCTCCTCCGGGTTTCCGTGTGATGTTCCTTGCGTTCATCATTCGAGGTCTTTCTCTTCCCCTACATCCTTTTGTCAGGGGCCTTCTTTGTTTCTATGGGCTCCAGCTTCACCTGCTGTTCCCAAATTCCATTCTCCACATTGCCTGCTTCATTACTTTGTGCGAGTGCTGGCTCGGAATCGAGCCACACTTTGGTCTCTTCAAGAAACTTTTTAAGCTTAAGCGTTAGTCGCGATCGGGTTCGGTAGTCTACGGTGTAGGAGGCTGCGGGATCCATGTCGACTCTTCCACGACCTACTTTGATATCAAGCTCACTGCGTCCGTCCAAGGGTGGAGAGACAGGTGGTTCTACATCCGCGACCAGAAGGCTGATGGAGATCACTTCGGACTCGTGCCTTTTGATCCCATGGAGACTTGCAAGAGGAGGAGTTCCTGGAAGAACATCGTGATGCCTGGCGAGTCCGAGGAAACGGAGGTGCTGTATCAGCGCGTTTGTGACCTTGAAGGACGCATAGACAAGGAAGAGGGAGGTGCCGCTCTCATTCGCACATGGTTGCACCGCCGCATCCAGCCTCTTTAGGCTAGAGTCTACCCGATGTACCGCTGGACCGGTGCTGACGATGTCACTCGCATTTCCGTGGAGGCCATTTCTTCGGGTGAGGTAGATAGGAGGTTGCGACTGGTGACCAAGTACACCTCCAAGGAGGATCTCCCAGGCGAATTAGTCGTGCCCCCTTTCGATGCCACCAATCCTCCGCCTGAGGTAGAGTTTTCTGCGAAATAGTTTACTTTGTCGATTGCCACCAGGTACTTTGATATATAATGATGTATCTTCTGTTTGTAGGACTGGAGTGTGGCCAACCTTCCTCCTCTGCTTGAAGGGGTTATCCCGCGTGAAGCGATGGAAGAAGACGAGCCGAATTCCACCGTCCCAGTTAAAGAATAGGAGGAAACCCCCAAGTCCAGCGGACACGGCACTCGCAAGCGTTCGCGCGGCGAGGGTTCAAACGCCTCTTCCCCGACGATGCCGGAGGGTTCTCCTGCTGCTGCGGAGGAGCCGATTCCCGCTGTGCATGTGCACACTATGGCTCCTCCTGCCCGGAAAAAGCTACGGCTGCCGAAGGATTCGTCGGATGACACGTTTGATTTTGACAAGTTTGACTGGTGACTCTTAATTTCCGCGAGTTTGTATTGCTTGTCCTTTGAAGTTGTCTTTCTGAAGTGGTGCTTGACGTGTTTTGTAGTCAAGTAGCGTCGACGTCTTCTGATGACGTCGAATTTGTGAAAGAGTCCGGAGTAGTAGACTCCAAGGCCAAGGAGGTGGCTGAACGGTCTCCTTCTCCTCCAGTGGCGGCCCACTCCGGCGCCAATTCTTCGAGTTCCCCACATGCTGGGGAACACCAGATGGTTGCCCTGATGCCTGCTCTACAGACAACCTCGGAATCCCTGGAGGAACATGTGAGTGTCGTTTTTGCTTCTTGATAGTCGAATTTGCATTTTAGGTTGCCACTAAATCTTCGTTTTCTTTGCTATAGCTCATTGTGAAGGAAGCTGCGCATCTTGCGGAGCAAGTCCTTGCTATGGGTCGACAGCATGCCCTGCTGGACAATCGCCATCGCGCAGTCAAAGGTGAGCTTTTGACTTTATCTTTGCCTTCATGAAAATTTGTCATCTTGAATGTTGATATGCCTTGTTTTTTGTAGTTGAGCATAATGAACTTCTTTGCCATGTTACGTCTCTCGAGAAGGGGCTTGCCGCGGAGGTGAAGAATCATGATGACGCAATAACTGCCTTGGAGGAATCGCGAAAGCGTGAGGGAGACCTTCGCGCTGCTGCTACTAAGAGGGAGAAGCTGTTCACGGAACAACTTTTTCCGACCACGAAGGCTCTCTCAGGTACTCGTGCCGTTTTTTCTCAACTTGGTTATCTTTGTCTTGTGCTCACACCTTTGTGCCCTTCAGATGTTGCTGGCCTCAACTTCGACGCCCAAGCTTTGCGTCGCGAGGATGCCCTTGCTGATGCTGTTTCCGCAGTCGAGGACCGTGCTGCCTCCCTCCAGGAGACGTTGACGAAGGCTAAGGGTGTGCTCAGTCGCATCCGCGAGGACGTGACTCCCAAGGCCGGGCTGATCGACAATCTTGATGGCCTGGTGGAATAACTCGCTGGAGGTTTTCCCATGGATTTCAGGAACTCCCAGTGGTCTGTCGGCGCCACCATGGCACTCGCGATGGTGCAAGCTCATGGTGTGGAGCTGGACCCTGTTGTGATCTCCAAGGTGATGCCCATTGATGCGGATGGCAAACAGGGAGTGTTTGCTCCCTTCGCTACTGGTTGTGTTAAGTATGGGCTGCAGCTCATTCATATAGTCGCAAAATATTCCGAGGAGCTGCAACGAGCGAAGAAGGCGGCGAAGACTGCGGCGTCAGGGGCTATGACCGGAAATATGTGGCGTCAGAGGCTGCCACAGATTCGATGAGGCCCCGAAGTCAATGTCCAAGTTGAAGAAGCAGATTGCTCCTTAGTTGCCAATCTGTAATAGTCATAGTTGCCTTCTATCGAAACTGTGCTTTTGGGGGAGTGTCCCTATCGAGACTTTGTTATGCTTGAATGCATGCATGCTTTTATCAATGTATTCTTGGGTCCTTATTTGCTTCTTGCTTGATTATGATAGGGTACGTCGAGTGGTCCTTCGAGTGATCCTCGTGACTCTCCTCCCACCAATGAAACCACAGCGTAGCCACGTTCCAAGGTGGAGGAACTGCCGTTGCTCTCGCGACTGCGTGACCGCATTATGTTGTTGGAGCGTGAGTTGCTCGTCGTCCGCGGAAACGCGGATGTTTGGAAGTCGAAAGCTGAGAAGGCCACCGCCCGCGAGAAGTATCTTTTGCAAGGAGTGGCGCAGTTGAATGAGCAATTTAAATGTTAGCTTTCTGCCTTCTCATCTTTTCTTTTATTCCATTGCGTCGATGCCTTATCCTTACACTTTGCTGCTTACTTGGTGTAGTTGTTAGCGCTCGTCATCCGCAGGATGAGAAGGACCAGGTGGACGTTCGAATGAACAACCTGACACAGGAACAGCTACAGGTGAGTGGGTACTTTTGGGTGGACCACGACCGTGCAGTTGCCTTGGCGACCCTACATGATCGTTCTTCTCGACTGCTCCAATGCCTGAAGAAGGCACAGTCGTACCTTAGGCACATTAACGAAGCAATGTTTCCTCTCGACGTGGTGCCTTCAAGCTTGATGGCTCTTCTAGCGAAGTTCCAGGATATGAGGGCGGTCTGCGAGTGCGTATGGCAATAGTTGGTAGCTGGTGCTAAAGCTGCGTTGTCGCTGGTGCGACTGCATAGACCAGATGTAGATGTTGCGTCTATTGCCGCTGGGCCGCTGCCTCCTCTAGAAGGAATGACTTGGAACATGTTTCCGCATTATCAGGCGGTTGATCGGCCAGCAGAGGACATCGTCGATTTCTTCGAGGAGCAGATGAACGTTCTTGTCTTGTAGAAATTGCGTGATTTGTATCCTGCACATAATTGTATAAGTGTTGTAAAGTTCGTATGATTGTATTGGGTGTATGTAGATACCCATTGATTTGTGAAGAGCTTGCTACCTTATATATTATTCGAGTGTGTTGTACTCTACAGTTCCTTTTCGTTGCAGCTGGGTTGGTGTTTATCAAGGGTTCGATTAGTATTGTGTCAGCTACTCAGGATACTGCGACTTGTTCGTAGAACAAAGATGTGAAGGGTGGCGCAGCCCCCGAGTGATGAAATTGCGAGATATTAAGGAAAAACACAGAGTTTTGGGGCACTTAGCTTTATTTATTCGCAGAATAGTACGAGGTACAATGTGTGGCTAAGTAGCCTGGCTGAATAGCCTTATTTGTAATGTAAAAATGACTAGGGGTAAAAACGACTCAGCTGCACGACGTTCCAGGGGTTGGAGTATGCGACTCCGGTCTCGAAATCTTTAAGGCGATAGGCACCACCTGGGATTACTTCTGTAATCACATAAGGTCCTTCCTAGGGGGACTCGAGCTTGAGATGCCCTTGTTGCTTCAGTAGCAGGACCAGGTCTCCTTCGACGAAGGATCTGGGGCGTAGCCTTCTGCTGTGGTCGTTGCAGAGGCTCTGCTCGTAGATCGTTGATCTTTCCGCTGCTATCTCACGTGCTTCGTCAAGGAGGTCGACGGAGTCTTCGAGTGCGAGGGTTGACTCCTTCTCGTTGTATGGAACCACCCGTGGGGCTTTAAAGCACACTTCTGCGGGTAGCTCCGCTTCAGCGCCGTGCACCATGAAGAACGGAGTATAGCCCGTGGCGCTGTTTGGAGTTGTGCGCAGGCTCCAGAGTATGGATTGTAGTTCTTCTGGCCAGCATCCATCGGCTTGTTCAAGTGGCCAAAGGAGTCGCTTCTTGATTCCATCGCACACGAGGCCATTAGCCTTTTCAACTTGACCGTTGGTCTGTGGGTGAGCCACCAAGGCGTAGCTTACGTTGATTCCCAGGTTTTTGCAGAACTCCTAGAACTCCTTGGAGGTGAAGTTTGTCCCAGTGTCCATGATGATGCTATGTGGCACCCCAAAGTGGTAGACAATGGACTAGAAGAACTTGACAACGCTGGCTCCTGATTGATTCGTCACTGGCATGGCCTCGATCCACTTGGCTAATTTGTCGACTGTGACTAGGAGGTAGACATAACCTCCTCGCGAGGACCTTGGGAGCTTGCCGACCATGTCGAGTCCCCATTGTGAGAAGGGCCAGGCCAATGGTATTGGCCTGAATTCCGCGCCAGGTGCATGAGGTTTGTCGGTGAATCGCTGGCAAGCATTGCAGCGCTGGACGATGTCCTTGGCATCGCGCATGGCCGTGGGCTAGTAGAATCCAGGTCGTAGAGCTTTGGCAACAAGGGTGCGACTGCTAGCGTGATGCCCGCAGGTGCCTTCGTGTATGTCGAGGAGGACGGCCCTTCCGTCCCTGTTGGAGTACTCTTGCGATGCTGCGTTTGTATAGTTTGCCGTTGATGAGGGCGAATGCCTTGGATCGTCGCGCGATGTGTCGCGCATCAGTCAGTTCCTCTGGCAGCGTTTTGCTGAGCAGGTATGTGATGTATGGCTGCGTCCAAGATGGCTCGATCATCATGACGCCCATTGCCCCTTCGAGTCCTATATCGAGCTCCATGTCATCGAGTGCCATTGGCTCGTTGGGTGGAATAGCCCCTGAGTCCGTTGACGTGCTTGCTTTTTTCTCTAGAGCCTTGGGCTTGATGGAGCGCTCGCAGATGCGCTCGAGGAATACCCCAGGTGGTATAGGGGCACAGGTGGAGCAAATGTTGGCGAGTGTGTCCGCCTCATCATTGCTTTCGCGGCCTACGTGCCGCAGCTCGCAGCCGTTGAAGTCTCCCTCGAGTGTATCGTAGAGGTCACGATAGGCCATCATGTTGTTGCTCAGTCTGTCGCACTCGTTCATCGTTTGGTTGACCACCAACTTGGAGTCACCGTAGATGATTAGCCTTTTGGTGCCGCAGGCTTTTTCCATCCGCATCCCATGAATTAAGGCCTCGTACTCGGCTTCATTATTGGAGGCAGTGAACTGCATTCGCAGAATGTATTTCATCTTGTCTCCTCGGGGCGATGTCAGTATGACACCTGCACCAACTCCGTCCTTTTGCTTAGACCCGTCGAAGTGCATTATCCAGAGGTAGGACATATCTAGCTTGTCGGGGAGTTGATTCTCCATCCAGTGTATGAGAAAGTCCGGGAGAACTTCTGACTTTATCTTGTCGCGCTTCTCGTATGTGATGTCTCATGGAGACAACTCAATTCCCCAGAGCGCGACCCGTCTGGTGGCATCAGGATTATTGAGTATATGCCCGAGCGGGGCATCATTTACCACCACGATTGGGGTGCTCTTGGAAGTAGTGGCACAGTCGCCTGGCTGTCATGAAGATGCCATAGGCCAGCTTCTGGTAGTGCGGGTACGGCTGCTTTGTTGGTGTGAGCACCTCGCTGAGGTAGTATACTGGGCGCTGAACCCCGTGGACTTTATTTTCTTCGGCTCGCTCTACCACGAGCACAGTGCTGACCACCTGGTTGGTGGCGGAGATGTAGAGCAGTAGTGGCTCCTTTTCTTGAGGTGTCACCAGTACTGGTGAAGTGGATAGGAGATGCTTGAGGTCTTCGAATGCTTCTTGTGCTTTGTCTGTCCACTCGAACCTGTCAGCTTTGCGGAGGAGTTGGTAGAAGGGCAGTGCCTTTTCGCCCATTCGACTGATGAATCGACTGAGCACCGCGATTTGCCCGGCTAGCTGTTGGACGCCTTTTACATTCTTCGTCTTCTCCATGACCAGTATGGCTTTTATTTTCTTCGGGTTTGCCTCGATCCCTATCGCAGAGATGAGATACCCGAGTAATTACCCAGATGGTACATCGAATACGCACTTGTCCGGATTAAGCTTGGTCCGGTAGCGGTTGAGGTTAGCGAAGGTCTCGCGGAGATCGTCGATTAACATGGCCTCCTCCTTGGTTTTGATGACGATGTCGTCAACATAGACTTGGATATTGCGACCAAGTTGGTTCTTGAGGCAAGCCTGCATGCACCGTTGATAGGTGGCTCCTGCATTTTTTAGCCCAAAAGGCATTGTGTTATAACAGAACATACCGAAGGGCATTGTGAACGCTGTTTTCTCCTGATCTTCCTCCTTCATTCGAATCTGATTATAGCCTGAGTAGGCGTCGAGGAAGTAGAGGCGCTCGCATCCCGTAGTGGAGTCGATTATTTGATCGATCTGTGGCAACGGGAAGTGATCCTTTGGGCAGTGCTTATTTAAAGAGGTGAAGTCCACGCACGTCCGTAGGATATCCATGTATTTTTTAGGCACGAGCACTGTGTTAGCGAGCCAGGTTCTTTCCTTGATCTCGCGTATGAAATTGGCATCAAGGAGTCTGTTGATCTCCATTCCGACTGCTTTTTCTCTTGGTTCAGACAGTCGTCGTATTGTCTGCTTGACTGTCCTCGCATCTGGATTCACATTGAGTGAGTGCTCGGCGAATTCCCTGGGAACCCCTAGCATGTCCGCTAGACACCAGGCGTAGATTTCCCAGTGGACACGGAGGAATTCGACGAGCGCAAGTTCCTATGCGGAACTCAAGTTGTTGGCAATGAGGGCCGTCTTGTTCGGGTCCGTTGGGTGGACTTGGACTTTCTTTGTGTGCACCGATGAGTCGAATGATAGGTCGGGTGAACTTGCCTGCTCAGGGGAGGCAGACTATTGTCTGTCGACTCCTTCAATCTTGCGAGTTCCGCCTGCATGCCGAAGGACTGGGAGATTCTGTTGAATTCCCTATCGCAGTTGTCGGACCTCTCGAAGCTTCCATTGATTGTGATGACGCCGTTTGGACCTGGCATTTTCATCTGCAGTTAGGCGTAGTGCGCCACTGCCATGAACCTATCGAACGCAACACGTCTGAGGATGTTGTGGTATTGTGAGGGCCAGTCGACGACTTCAAAGTCGATGCGCTCTTGCCAAAAGTTTTGCAGCGTGCCGAAGATGATGTCGAGGTTGATTTTTCCCATGCGATATATGCCTTTGCCTGGGATGATGTTGTGGAACATCGTGTGTGAGACTTCCAGACAAGTCAGAGGGATTCTCATCCCACACAAGGTACTCGCGAACATGAGGTTGATGCCGCTCCCGCCGTCCATGAAGATACGACTCATATCGAAGCCTCCGATCTGCGCCTCGAGTACGAGGGGATAGTGGCCTGGACGAGGGACTTGACGCGGATGGTCGTGCTTGACGAAGGTGATGCAGGAGTCACTTCCACTGAGGTACTCAGTGGTGGAAGGTGGGGAGTTTATCGCCAAGTTGACTTGGCGAGTGATGACCTTCTACACTCAATTTGAGGGATGCCCTTTTTGGATCATCATGTTGCCTACGGCTCGTGGGTATGGTTCGCCTCCATGGTGCTAGACTGGCACGGCCGCGGGTGGTGGTGGTCCGGGCGGTGGTGGAGGAGCTCCATGTGCCACAGCACATGGGCAGCTCCGTAGCCCATGTTGATCGCATCGTGATTCATCCGAGCCAGGCCCTTGTGGAATTTGAGAAACTCGCGACGGTCCTTGAGAAGGTGGCTGGATTTCTTCTTGCCGTCATGCTTGTAGATGTAGAAGTGCACGTTACATGGTCCGAACAGTTTGTCCTCGGTAGATGTTGCGGGTGCCTCTTCGCGAGTGCGACGCTGCCACACCTGCATGGTTTTCCCGCTATCGCGGTATCCACCGCTACGATAACCGCTGCTGCGGTTGTCGTCGCGTTTTTCGGCGTAGCCGGCTGCGACCATATTGACTTCGTCGCGTTCATCGTAGATGCGCATTCAACGTTTGCCTCGGCGGTCACGTTTGCGCCCAAGGTCATCGTCATCATCGAAGTGGGTGCAGTTTTTCACTGAATCTTCTCCGTCGGCCCACTGATTCCCGATTTCCATCAGGTGGTCGATCATTTTGGGCTTCGAGCGGCCCAGCTCCTCCCTGAGCTCTATACGGCGAACGCCACCATTGAACGCGTCGATTGTGCGGTCCTCCGAGATGTTTTCCATGGAGTTCTTGATGATGGACCACCTTTGGATGTACGAGCGCAGCGACTCGCCAGACCTTTGCTGGCAGCTTCTCAGCTCTTCGATTGATGCGGGCCTTTTGTAAGTGCCCTTGAAGTTACGCACGAAGCTGTAGACCAGCTCTTCCTAGCTACGAATGGATCCGCGCAGGAGGCTGCTGAGCCATGCGCGAGCATTGCCCTATAGCTGCAGCTGTAGGCATTGCATGGCTATGCTTCGACTCCCGTCGTGCAGCCTGCCAGAGGAGATGTGGTCCTCCAACCAGATTTTCGGGTCCTCAGGCCATCAAATTTTGGGTTCTCCAACGGGAGTTTGAACCCCTTAGGCATTCGCTTCTGCCTGATGGTCCTACTGAAGCATCTAGCACCGCAGAACTCAGTCTCGTCTTTGTCCGAGTCAGTCGAACAAGCACGCCTTGCTCGCATCTTGTCGACCTTGTGTTGTGTGATGTCATCACATGCGTCGTAATCGCGATCGTGCCGCTGTGAGCGACGTCGTCATGACAGATCATGATTGTCGTCACTGGAGGAGTACGAGTAGTAGTATTTGTCTAGAGCCTTGCGTTTCTTCGGCTCTGGTGTTGGTTCTTTGTCGTGGGTGGCCTCGATTAGCCCCAGGCCCGCGATCGTAGATCGGTGCATGGCAGCTCACGGGTCTCTAGCCGGTGGTTGGTTGTTGAGGAGGTACATGGTGGCCGCTGTCACCATAGCTTGCGGCGTCTTTGGGAGCACGTTGCCCCGCGTATCCACCGTCATGGAGCTGAAGTTGAGGACTTTCACGGCTTCTACGTGCTCTTGTTTGGTGAGGTGGGCCAGTCGAGATCGCCTTTTATTGGCCATGTACTCATTTCCTTTGGAGGAGGATCCTCCGTGGGAGGAGAGCCCAGCTCGCCGAAGACTCGATTCATCTGCCGCCTTTCTACGCGCCTCGAGTTGCGCGATTACTTGCTGTTGGCATTTGAACTCCTCCTTGAGTAGCCAATGGTAGCCCATCAGCATATCCTACAATGAGTTCGGGGGTAAAGGATTACCTCGCAGAGCTTCTTGACAGCGGGCCCACTCGTTGCCATTGAGCTTGATCAGCATGCGTTCCTCAGTGCGCTCATTCTTCGTGAGGCTTGGGTTCCCATCTGCTCTGTTGTTGACGGGTGCACCGTTGACAGGTGCGCCATTGGAATGGCCACCGTTTGGTATGCCGCCACTTGGTGGCCCGGTGCTGGAGCCGGTGTTTCCGCGATTAGTGGTGGTATCACCCACGTTGATGACGGCGTACATGAAGTGGTTGGGGAAGCTGCTGCTCCCGTAACTTTCAGATCCGGAGCTGTAGGATCCATCTTCTGTGGCTAGATCACCCAGATCAGATCCGCGACTGTTGTCGTTGTCTGTGCTCCCAGCTATTGCCGGGGCATTGAGCTCGCTGAGGGTGCCGATTGGTGGAGGGAACCATGATGCTGGAGCAATTACGGGTGCCGTCGGCTAGTCAGGCATGCGAAGTGTTCCCAGTTGACCGACCTGGAAGCGAAGCCTCCCAATTGACAGGCTGATCCCATCGCCTACGGACTTGAAAGCCGGGCGAGTGGTCGGCGTATGGACGGTGAATATGAAATCGCCGAAGAGCTGGCGAATCTCCGCTGTTGCAGAGTTGTAGATCGCGGTTGATGGGGCCGAAGAAGCCACAACATCAGCACTCCCAATCCCCAAGGACGACGCCAATTGACGAGGGTTTAACTCGTCAATGCCCATTGTTATGGACTTGGCCTTTGTAGAAGGAGGGAGCGCTGGAGGCATCAGTCGACTAGCAAACAAGCACACAGGAACGCAAGGTTTACCCAGGTTCATGCCTCATAGAGGTCCCTACTCCTGCTTGTCTGGTCTTGGAATTAATGAAGGAATCAAAGATTACAGGGGTGCATAGATGCAATCTGGCGATGGCGGTGAAAACTAGGGTTGTGATTGTCCTCCTCGCCGCCCCCTCCTAGCCTTTATATAGATAGGTTGGGTCGGGTAGCAGGTCGAGTTGGTTACATATTAGGGTTCGCCCCTTTGAACTTTCTATGTTAAGTTTCATCTTGCACTACAAGCAATCGAAGAGTCCGTGGCTCACCCGAATCTTCTATTGGGCCTTGGCAACGCCGTGGGCTTATGTCGTATCTAGACCGTATATGTCAAGCTTGAGTACCTATAGGGTATACCCACGTTAGTTAGTCTATGGTGTGTTCTTCGCATCTAGAAAGCTATGACACTATTTTCAAGAGCACAAGATTATAGTGGTGAGCACAACTCCCATGAGATATAATCGACAACAGCGATGCCACATGACACGTTGCTAAGTGGAAATCGAGCTACCAGCTTTTGACATTGAGTATAAACTGTGAACAGCAATTAAGTCCCAAATATTTGTCGATTTTGTTGTGGATTCGATAGAGATGGCGGAAAATAAGAAAGTCCTAGAGTCAGAATATTGGACCTTGCATTTTGATAGGTCAAAAGCACTCGGGGGCTCGGGAGATGGCGTGCTACTCAAATCACCCCAAGGAGATAAACTATTGTATGTGTTGTGGATTCACTTCACAACGACCAATAATATTACCAAATATGAAGCCCTACTACATGGATTTCGAATCATGAAAGACATTGGCATTCGCCGACTCATGTGCTACAGAGACTCGGATTTAGTTGCTAGCAAGTATCCGATCACTATAGGGAAAATAAGCACATGGCAGCATATCGAGCTATCGTGGATGAATTAGCAAAATCATTCGAAGTGTTTGAAGTTCAACACATTCCCCAAAGAAGAAATGAGTAAGCAGATGCACTATCAAGAATAGGCTCTGCATGGAAAAAGGTCTCCGGTGGTACTTTTCTGGAGCACCTCGAAGTTCCCTTTATCACAGGAGTTGATGAGGAGTATCCGACCAAATCCGACTCACCGCTTGTAGCACTTCTGGCTGTAATTCCCAGCTCGACAAAACCCTACCTGGAATTCTTGGTAGAAGGAAAATTATCCGAAGACGAAGTTCTGAGCCGACAGATCGTCTAATGAGTGAAATCCTACAAAATAATCAATTGTGATCTCTATAAGCGGAGTGTATCTAGGGTTTTTTAGCGATGTGTTTCTCTGGAAGAAGGATTGGAAATCCTAAGGGAAATCAACGAAGGCGAATGCGAACATCATATAGCAGCCAAATCTTTAGTGGCAAAAGCTTTTCGACACGGATTTTTCTGGCTTAGAGCTAAGGCAGATGCTGAGAGGTTAGTCAAGACATGTTAAGGCTACTAGAAATACGTCAAACAAGCCCATGTTCCGGCGGATCAGCTACGAACAATTCCGATTACATGGCCATTTGCTGTCTGGGGGCTTGACATGGTCGGACCATTCAAACGGGTTGCAAGTGGATTTACTCACCTACTAGTGATAGTGGATAAATTTACAAAATGGAATAAGGCTAAACTCGTCACAAGTTGTGATGGAGCTACTAACAAAACATTCATCAAGGACATCATAATCCGATTCGGCTATCCGCATAGTATTATTATAGACAAGGGGAGCAACTTTTCAATGGAAGAGCTTGCCAAATTTTGCGAAGATCAAGGGATCCGTATCGATATTGCATCAGTCGCACATCCACAAGCCAATGGACAAGTCGAAAGGGCTAATGGTTTAATTCTTCCAAGCCTCCGACCTAGGCTCTAAGCACCACTTCATCGTGTTGCAGGGGCTTGGGAGGATGAATTGATGTCTATCGTATGGATCTTACAAACTACTCCTAATAGGTCAATCGGATATACACCTTTCTTCTTGGGCTACGATGTAGAGGCAGTTCATTCCCCCTGATTTGTTGCGTATGTCGAAGAAGATGCTAAAATTCTTGAAAATATGACCTTGATTTACTCGAGGAAGTTTGTGTCATTACTGAGAAGAGATCTACAACCAATCCGTAGAAGTAATGCAAGTATCATAGTCAGATAGTCAAAAATCAGTCTTTTACAAAGAGCGATCTAGTTCTTTGACTAGTGCAACAAAGAAAGCACAAACTTTCCCCAATCTGGGAAGGTCCCTTTAGGGTTAGTAGAGTATTGCACAATGGTTCATACTATCTAACGGACATGAGTCCTGACAAAGAAAGACCTGCTACTTGGAAAAGAAAGAGAGCTGGAGGCAGTACAGATCCAGATGAATTAGACCGTCGATGGAATTTTGCTCAGCTACGTCCCTTTTATTCTTAAGTTTTCTTTCTTTGTAATCATATCAATGTACATGTTCAAATTGAAATAAAGCATTGGTTCCCCCAATGTTTTTTCTGAGAAGTTTTAAAGTACCATATTATTTCTGATGATCATGTCATAGTTGAAAATACCAGAATACTTGAATGTACTCCCTCCGACCCATATTAGTTGACTCAAATTTGTCTAGATTTGAATGTATCTAGACATGTTTTAGTACTAGATACATCCGAATCTAGAAAAATCCAAGTCAACTAATATGGGTCGGAGGGAGTACATTATTCTCATGTTTGTTCTGGTTAGATTTCTGATTCTAAATAAACCTAACTTTCGGTGTAAGTCTCATTTTCTATTTGTACTTTGGTTTTTGTCTGATTGCTTAGATGTGGGTATTTTATGAGTAGTGAATTTTTGGTGCTGGAGGCTGGCTTTGTTTCCGAGTTTAAACAGGTTTAGAAATTAAGATCCATTGCTCGATAAAGTTTTCGTGCTAAAGGTTTGACGACTCACAAAAGGGATGAGGCGGAAAGCCAGATAAACGATAAGTATGAACAAAAAGTGCTTAAGTAATTTTCAAGCACAAAACAAAAGTGCTAAGAGTAAAGTATAAGTTCTTACATAAGAGCACCACAAAGTAAACAGTATAACTATTACATCAGCTTGCTTCAAAGTAATGCAAAGTTTTTCTTCCGGATTCTATGTTGCAGGTGGAGATGGAGGATTTTCTGGCCCGCTGGTGCTACCACCCAAGTCACCCTGATCTTCCTCTTCATCATCGTCGAGGGTTTCATCATCTTCGGTTGGGGGCTTGGAAGCACTTCGACGGATTGGAAAAATGGCTTCTCATAGTTGGTCATCTCGACCACACAACAAGCGTATCTGGTACAAGAATTCCAAATTTCTCCAACATTTTGAGTCTTGCCATCTTCATTGACAGTCGAATAACCCTTGGTAACTTGCCAAATTTCCATGTTGACATGGTGGCTCATTACCATGGTAAGGGCATTTTGTGTCGCTATACATGCATAAGACATTTTCAATCTTCAACCATCTGGGGAATATCCTTCGCTTTATCACGCACCTCAAAGGCAGAAAATTTGTCTAAGTCGAAGAGATCAATGGTCTCACCAATCTCTTCAAGAGATTGGCGGAAATCATGGATTATATCTCCGACTGCAACAAGTTGGCTGGTGCATGATTCAAACAAAGACGAATCTAGTAGGTTGATAGGCCCTGCAGAAAGGAGCAGTGTTCATAAAATCTGATAGAAACGATCGGAAAAACCAAATAGGAGACATAATGGCAGCAAACATACCAAAGATAGCTTCATCTACTTTGATCTTTTCCTCTCGCAGACTTCGGAGTTCATCCCGTAGGGCTCGAGTGTTATCCTTCTGCATGTCCATCTCTGCTTTTAAATCCAAGATTGCTTTATCTTGGCGAGCAATGGTTTGGTTGTGTTCTCCGGTGGCCCTCTGACTAGATTCAAGGATATTGTTGACACTACGTTCATGGTCAGCCCTCAATTTCTGAAGTTGCTACCACACTCCATCACTCTCAGACTCTAAAGCTTTGAAGTTTTTAGCTCGCTCCACAAGTTTGCAAGATTGAGACAGCAAGCCTGGGGTAAATAAGACAAAGTTAGTCGAATTCAAAATTTGGCATATCATAAAATTCTGAAAAGAGATAGCCCAAAAACTTACTTTCAGCTTCATCCTTCTCAAATATAAGTTGAGCATTTTCAAGTCGGAGAGCCTTGACCTCTCTCCGCTTGTTACAGATGTTCTTCAACAATTCCTAGTTGTAAACATTAATTTTATGGAAGTCAAAATGGTAACCAGAGTCAGAAGTCTACTAAGACTCGGGCTACTATTTTAACTAAGTTAAATTTCAGCACTAACCTTGGGGCTACACTACTTCGTTCTTTGGCATCCTATAAAAGCATAAACTCAGATTTCTAGTTCTATTCAACTTCATGCTTGGGGGCTAGAGGATATGATATAAATATAGTGTCATTGTATTGGGAACGACAGTACCTAAGAAGGTTAGATAGAGGTGTGGGGACTAGCAGGAAAGCTCTCGACGACGTCTGCAGGCGGGATTGGGTACGAGCAAGTGTAGCGACACACAGGAAGTACCCATGTTCGAAGCCCTCGTGGTGAGGTAAAACTCCTACTCATGCCAATCTGACTATGAGTAGAATACAGAGTACAATTGCTCCTCGAGCTGTATGAACTAGCTACCTCTTAAATGCTCAGCCCTTGCTATGAGAGCCTTGCCCCTCCTTATATAGGCAAAGGGGTAACAGTCTCACTGGCCAGGCTGGCTGGCGGGTCCCATAAGTGGGCCCCAGCCGGTTGGTCATCTACAGTATCCGGTATGGTCTGTCATGTCAAAGTACACATCATGCGGGTCGTCGTGGGTACAGTGAACGCCGTGCGAGCCTGTCGTCAGCAACTGGCCACTGTGCCCGCATCATCTGCAAAGTCTTCGGTATGGCCGCGTAGTTGCGAGTCTTGTCGTTGTACTAGGGTGTACCGTGCACTGTGCTGCACATCGCCCTGCCCTCCTGATTGCGCCCGGCTACGACCGTGTAGCCGACTTCGTGTCTTGACGCCCTTCCTGGTTCCGGCTACCAGTTGGTAGTCGGTACGAAGTGCCTGCGTTCGGCTACGATCTGATTGCCGGGCACGGGCCGCCTGCCTTAGTTCTTGTCTGGTTGGGGTATCTGGGGGTCATCCCCTCGACACTAGCCCTCGAGCACGTGTGTATTTTGCCCTTAGGTGAAATGTGCGCGTGATCCCTCTTGCGTTCAAAATTTGTGTCCAGCTGCCGCCTGACGGTTGTGCTACCCGTGAAATCAGTGCTGACGCCAGCCACGCGCGCACGCTCCATCATTGTGCTGCCACGCGCAGCGCTGCGTCCCATCGCACGTCGCGCACGTCACCTCGGGAACTGCCGCTTGCCGTTTCAATTTTTGGCCCGGGATCTTTTGCGCATTTGGCGCCAACGCAGGGGATCTGGAGCAGTGGTGGAGGTGTGTCGTGGCCCGGTGGGTGCCACGCAGCACCGTGGATGGTTGCCCTCCCTAGGGCATAAATACCGCCCAGCGGAGCAGTTCTCCCTTCCGCTCGATGTGCTCGCATTTCCCCTGTGCCTTCTCTGCTTCCTTGCTGCCTTTGTGCACTCGCCGCCGGACTAGCCGTGCCGCCCACTTAGCGTCACCGGTGATACGGGCCACCATTTCTCGAAACCTATCACCATGGCCGACGAAGAAGTCACGGCGTCTACGCGCGGCGTCTGGTGCGGGTCTTCCGTGATGGAGGATCACATAGCCAAATACAGTGCGACGCGGGTGCTGCCGCCAGAGTCAAAAGTGAAGGTGCGTCTCATGCCGCCGGAGGAGGAGTCACCGCACCCCGAGGAGGGGGAGAGGGTGATCTTCCTCTCCCACCTCATGCGCGGGTTCGCCCTACCGGTGCACCCTTTCTTCTTAACTGTTCTTGCGTTCTTCGACCTCCGCCTCCACCACCTCACCACCAACGCCATTGGCACCCTTGCGCACTTCGCAGCCTTCTGCAAGTGCTACCTCAGGATCTAGCCGGATCTTTGGCTCTCCTTCCGGCTATTCCGTGTCCGGATGTAGGTCCAGTTCACCCAGGGCCTGCTGGTCGCCTGCGACGGCGTGTCGATCTACTCCCGCTCGCGGACCGGCTACCCCAAATTCAATCTCCAGGACACGGTCCGATTGTGGCAGCAGTCCTATTTTTACGTCCGCAACGTCATCGAGGTCGAACGGAGCAACCTACCGGCTTTCTAGAATGTGGAGTCCAGCCGGGAGCATTGGGATCTAAAGATCTATGGCGACAAGACGGAGACGGACGCGTTGCTGCAGCGGATGCGGTCCCTGGTCATCGGCTGATGATGCTGCTGCAGCAGCGCGCCTACAAGGTGTTCTTCTATTCTGGCCGGCTGGAACCCACCTGGTTGTCATACCGCAATCCTGGCTACCACAACTTCAAGGAGTGGGTGTGGACGGTCACCAAGGAGAGGCTGTTGGAGAACTGAAAGTTCGGGCAGGTCCCATACACGCGTGACAACCGTGCGCTCGGGTAAGTTCCTTGATCCAGCTATTTATCTTTCGTCTTGCGTCTTGTTTGTTTCATCCGACTGAGGCCTTGTTCTTTTCCGTGGCAGAACTTCCCCTGCATCATCCAGTAGGAGGGTGAGACCCCCCCTCCAGGACTTCATGCCCAACCTCCCCGAGCCGCGCACACGCTGGACTAGCGAGGAGTCGGATGGTGATGCCGACGTCTTCCCCAACCAGAACGACGAGCCAGCGCATGACCCCCACACGCCAGTCGACAAGGAGGAGGAGGCCACCCTAGCTCCCGAACCGACCCAACACCGAGCAACGGATGGTGACTCCAGCTGGTCCAGCGCGGGGGGCGAGCGGATATAGCCGGCCCCTGTGGAGGAGCCGGACCGGCTCCCGCCCCTGAGCTGGCAGGGCCGCAAGAAGGCGTCGCCCCCGGTGGTGCAGGGGTAAGGATTTTCTCTTGTCCTCTTGTCTTGTGTTTCCCTCCATTTCCTTCTTGCGCAATTTTTCTTTTTTTCCTTTTCTTACTAGCTTTGCCTTCATCTTTGTAGCTCGCTCATATATTTCGGTGCCGCCAGCTCGGTGCGGGCGCCGACTGGCTCACCACCCCACGCGCCGCCTACCGCTCCTACTCCTGCTGCCATTGTCGCCCCTACTCCGACGTCCAGGGCTCCGTCGCCACCACCTCGTGCAGATCCAGCTACGGGAGCCGGGTCTGTAGATGCTCCGCCGGCTATGGTGGTCCAGCTGAACACCGTCATGTTGAACCCACAGAGTGGAGGTGGCTCCTCCACGGGGGCGGGGAGGGCTGCTGCAGGCAAGGAGCTGGTGGTCGTCCAGGACGACAACTCCGACAGTGAGTCAGGGGAAGAATGGTAGGTGGCGGTCCACGAGGCGAAGGAGTCGCTGGCCCTCAACATCGTCGATGACGATCCCTCCTTCGCTGCCTCCCTGGCAGACCTAGCTGCCACCCTGGAGTTGGCGACGAATGGCACTTCTCATATTAAGTTCTTTTACTGGAGCAGAAGCTTCGGCTGGGGGCAACCGGTCACTAGAGCAGAAGCTTGCCACTGCAAACGGCACTTCTCATAGTAAGTTCTTTTACTCGGTTTTTCCTTCCCTCCCTCTCTCTTTTTTTGCTGATAGCCGGTTTCTTGTAGCCACCATGGTCTGTGCTCAGTGGGAGATCGATCGCCTGACCAAGGCGAACAACCGGCTGACGAAGTCCAACTCCTCCCTCCGGCTCCAGAACAAGGAGTGGCACTCCAAGATGGACTAGCTGGAGGCCACCATCAAGGAGCACGACTCCGCCCTAGCTAGCTGGGCCCATTCCTTTTATCTCCTCGAAGCCCAGAGCAAGGACCAGGAGAAGGAGATCAAGTGGCTGGGGCAGCAGGAGAAGGCCCTCATGGGCGAGCTAATGCAGATCGGCCACACCGTCAAAGGTAAGCTCCTTCTATCAACTACTTTTCTGTCTGGATCCGGTAGCCGAACCTGACTTGCTTTTCGGACAGCATTTTATTCGGGCATAGACCTGCTGGCCTACAACCGGCTCCAGGAGAACTGGATGGGGGAGCAGCCAACCTCCCAGTGGCTAGTTGCCCTTCTTGGCGAGGAGGCCGCTGAGCTGCGGAAGGCGGCTAACGCGGTCTTCGACTTCCTGTGGCCGGATGCGGCCACGTCGGAGACGATCGCCCAGCTGGCGATAAAGGTCGCGGAGGTGCCGGCTGCCGTCGACCGGCTCAGGGACTTGGTGGTGCGAGCTAGAGCGGAGATGGCCTTGGCATTGATGATGTCCTGGTACAAGGATGCACGCGTCGAGAATATTGACAGAGGCTTCCACGCCGGTGCCGACCTTGCCGCCATCCACCAGGCTCACCCTAAACTCCGCGCCTCTACGATCAAGATTGCTGGCTAAGCTGACGTTGACAAGGTCCTCACCGACTCGGAGTCCACTGGGATGCCGGATACGGAGGTCGAGCCGACACCGTAGCCGTACGGTGGAGATGCCGGAGCCAGGACCTCCAGCGTCCTCCACTGCCAGAAGCCATGGGTAGCCAGGATCATCCTCACGGCAAGGGCCCTGCCGCCTAGATTTGATCCCCAGGATGTCGGGTGAACTTGTAATAACTTCTTTCTGTTGAACTTGTCGTTTGTCCCAACTATCACTTGTGATGGTGAACTTTTCGGAGCTTCGACTCCTTTTATCTTAATATGCTGCTTGCTTGTTTCTATTTTTTCCTTGTGATCTTCTGTACTTTGAAGCTTTTCTCTTTTGCCGGTTATGCTTGTCCGACTATCTTCGCCCGGCTAAACTCCTTTAGCCGGATGACTACCAACTCTAGTGGGGGCGCGCCAGTGCACCCACTAGGTGTAGGCCCCGAGATTCGGAGTTCTTGGCGAATACAAGGACTTTGAATCTTCTTCTTTCTTTCTTTCCTTTGGACTCTTAGCTTCTTCTGGCTAGACGCCTCTAGCCGGCTAGCCTGACCTTGCTTGGACCAACCGGTCAACCACAACCAACAGTGGAGGTGTAGCCCCCAAGATTCAAAGTAGTTGGCACAAACAAGTGTTTCTAATCTTCTCTTCCTTTCCTGCCCTTGCCCTCACCTAGGCCCAAATATCCAGCTAAACCCTTTTAGCCAGCCGGAACTACATGATTCCACTAGGGGCATGCAAGCGCACCTAGTGGGTGTAGCCCCCGAGATTCGAAGCGCTTGATGAAGGAAAGGACTTCGAATCTTCTCACCTTTTGATGACCGACTCGTTATAGTCATGCAAAACAAACATATATATATAGGTTAGTTGTTAATATGTTAGTCGTTTAATGTGTTTCTTATTTAGCCGGATAATGGTTTCGTTTTTTATGATAACTAGCTTGCGTTTCTTTGGACACTTAGTCACTTTCCCATGCGCTCTAATGTTTACGATGTGTCCTTGCCGGGCAGCCGGGTTACAGTCTGCCGCTGGAATCGAAGGGAGTACATTGTGCACGGTACTGGAGGCTCAGTAGCCGGATAATCTCAAACTAGGCACAAGGCCGGACCATTCGATTTGTCGCATCTTTTCGCCGTTTTTTGTGTGGGGTGCCTCGGGCTTTTGCTCTTCCTATCTGGACAGCTGGGTTGCGGTCTGTAGCTGAGACGAAGAGTGGCCCTCTGACACCGTCGCACACTGCTCAGTCGATTTATAGAATTAGCAGGCCGAGCCAACCGGCGAGCCCCCGGGTAGGGGTTGTCGGAGCAGGAAAAACTGAACCTGAAAAGCACATATGCAAATTTCTGGTGAGGAGCCCCCGAGTGTCTCTCGGGGTTCCTCATTTTTTATTCATAGAGTTTGCGGGATACATACACTACCAACCGACTAGGTGTAAAATGGACGGAGCAGGGCCGCGTTCCACGGGCGCTCTATCTCCTCGTCTGACTCGTCCATCTTGGTTTTGCACGGCTGCTGCGCGTCGATGAGGTAGTAGGAGTTGTTGTGCAACGCCCGACTGATGATGAAGGAGCCCTCCCAAGGTAGCAACAGCTTGTGCATGCCCTTCGTGTCTTGCACCAGCCGGAGAACCAGATCATCCTTGCGTAACACGACGGGCCGGATCCGGCTCGAATGGTATTGGCATAGGCGTTGCTAGTACAACGCTGATCTGGATAGTGCCAACTCACGGGCCTCTTCGAGGAGGTCCACACCGTCCTCCCTTGCCTCTTGGTTGGCCTTCTCGTTGTAAGGAGCTTGCAGGGTGAGTCGAACTCGATCTCCGCGGAGAGGAGGGCTTCCGAGCCGTAGACGAGGAAGAACAGGGTGAAGTCGGTTGACCTATTCGGTGTGGTGCAGAGGCTCCACAGCACAGCCCGAAATTCTTCGATCCAGCATTCGGGTGACCGCTCCAAAGGCTCGATGAGGCGCAGCTTGATAATGGCTAGCACTAGGCCATTTGACCTTTCGACTTGCCCATTGGATTGCGGGTGTGCAACAGACGCCAGGTCCATCCGGATACCCTTGTTTCTACAGAACCGGGTGAAGGCCCCCATGGCAAAGTTCGTGCTGTTGTCCGTGATGATGCTATTGGGGTAGCCGAACCGGTTGATGATATCCGTGAAGAAGGTGACGATTGTTGCCCCGTCTAGCTTCCGGATGGGCTTGGCATGTATCCACTTTGTGAACTTGTCCACCGCCACCAGCAGATGGGTCATGCTTGTGCATACTCGCTTGAAGGGGCCAACCATGTCGAGCCCCCAGACGGCGAAGGGCTAGGTAATCTATATGGTCTTGAGCACCGTATCCGGCATATGCCTTAGCTGCCCGAAGCGTTGGCATCTGTTGCACGCACGGACCAGTTGCTCGGCATCCTCGAGTGGGTGGGCCAATAGAAGTCGTGGTGAAACGCCTTGGCGACTATTGCCCGGGAGGAAGCGTGGTGTTCGCACTCACCCTGGTGGATGTCCTTCAGTAGCCGGTAGCATGTGTCCACGTCGACGCACCACTGGAATATGCCGAATACACTGCGCTTGTATAGTTCTTTGTTGATGATGGTGTACGTGTGTGTGCGTTGCCATATTTGTCTGGCCTCCACCTCGTCATCCGGAAGCTCCCCATTGGTGATGTAGTTCATGAAGGGTTGCACATAGGATGGTATCTCCCAAATGGCGAGGACGCTCTCATGCTCCGGCTGAGGGATGTCAGGGGGTTGTTCGGGTGGGGTACCTGGGATGGCAGCCCCTGAGCTGTTTGACGAGTCGGTGGCCCTCGGGTCTTTCGAGCCAGAGGGTGCGGACACGCCGGAGTCGGTGCGGGCATTCTTGTTTGCCGGTTCTGAGGGTTCCAGGTCCGCCGAGCCATCAGCCCCCGCGCTTCTAGCCCAGATGATGGAGTCTGACTCAGGAGACGGGGTGATGGAAGGCTTGCGCAGGTGCTCCAAGGAGACTCCCAGTGGGATCGCCTGCTTGGTGAATACGATTCGGGCGAGCGAGTCGGCTGCCTCATTGTTTATGTGAGGGATGTGATGGAACTCATATCCATCGAAACAAGCACTGAGCTTCTATACATGGAAGCGATAGAGGGCCATGTTCGTGTCGCGGGCGTCCCATTCTCCAGATACTTGATCCACCACTAGATCCAAATCGCCAAAGCAAAGGATCCGGTTGATGCCGATATCCCTAGCCAGCCGGAGGCCATGCACCAATGCCTCGTACTCGGCGACGTTGTTGGAGGCGTTGAAGTGAATCTAGAGAATGTACTCCAGCCGGTCTCCCTTGGGCGAGGTGAGGACGATGCCAGCTCCCAAGCCTCCAAGTATCTTCGAGCCATCGAAGTGCATCTTCTAGTGATCTGAGTCGGGAACCGGTGGCTGATACTGGGTCTTGGCCCAGTCGACCAGGAAGTCCACCAAAGCATGCGAATTGATCATGATCCTTGGCTCGTACGGGATGGAGTAGGCGGCAAGCTCGATTGCCCACCTGGCAACTCGGCCGGTGGCGTCCTTGTTCCCGATGATCTTCGAAAGGGGTGCGGTGCACACCACCTTAATCGGATGCTCCTGGAAGTAGTGCTTGAGCTTCTTGCACGCTAGGTACACATCGTAGCACATCTTCTGGTAGTGGGGGTTGTTCTGCTTGGAGAGGGAGAGGACCACGCTGAGGTAGTAGGCGGGCCTCTGCACCGGCTGAGCCTTGCCTTCCTCAGGGCGCTCCACCACCAGGATGACGCTGACAACCCGGCTGATGGCCACTATATAGATCAACATCGGCTCCTTGCTAGCCAGTGTGGCCAGAACTGGTGTTGTGGATAGCATGCGCTTAAGGTCATAGAAGGCGGCGCCGGCTTGTGAGGTCCAGGAGAACTTGTCCGTCTTCTTCATCAGCTGGTACAGTGGGAGTGCCTTCTACCCTAGCCGACTGACAAAACGGCTAAGGGAGGCAAGGCATCCGGTGAACTTCTGAACTCTGAGCAAGCTCTTGGGCGGTTGCATCCTCTCGATGGATGCAATCTTCTCCGGGTTTGCCTCGATCCCTCGTTGCAAAACGAGAAAACCGAGTAGCTGGCCGAATGGGATACCAAAGAAGCAATTCTCCGGGTTCAGCTTCATCTGGTACTAGCGGAGGTTGCGAACGTTTCCCCCAAGTCCTCGGGGAGAGTGTGCTTCTCCTTCGTCTTGATGACGACATCGTCCACGTAAGCATGCACGTTTCAACCGACCTATGAGTGCAAGCATATCTGCATACAACGTTGATAAGTAGTGCCTTCATTTTTCAGACCGAAAGGCATGGTTACATAACAGAAGGCCCCGTACGGGGTGATAAATGACGTCTTAATCTGGTTAGCCGGGTTCAACCAGATCTGATTGTAACCGGAATAACAATCCAAGAAGGATAACAAGTCGCAGCCAGTCGTGGACTCAATAACTTGATCGATATGGGGCAAAGTGAAGGGGTCTTTCGAGCATGCCTTGTTCAGGCTGGTGTAGTAGATACACATGCGCCAAGTCTTGTTTTTCTTCAACACGAGGACTGGGTTGGCCAGCCAGTCCGGGGGGGGGGTACACTTCCATGATGAATCTGGCTACAAGGAGCCGGGTGATCTCATCGTCAATGATCTTTCTCTTCTCCTCCACGAAGCAGCGGAGGGGTAGCTTGACCGGCTTGGAATCTAGCCACACATGGAGTGAGTGCTCGGCGAACTCCCTCGAAACACCCGGCATGTCATTGGGTGACCATGCGAAGATGTCCCAATTCTCACAGAGGAAGTTGACAAGCACGCCTTCCTATTTGTTATCCAAGCCGGCACCAATGATGATGAACTTGGTCAGGTCGGTGGGGTCGAGCAGGATCTTCTTCGTCTCCTTAGCCGGCTGGAAAGCCGCGTCACCAGTCGGCTTCCTATTAGCCAGCACTTCCTACTGAGCTAGAGCCACATTGTGCATGATCTCGCGCTTCTCCTCAACTATGATGAGGGCTTCATCCAGCTTGGAGCTGGCCGACGTGCACTCCATGGACCGCCTGAAGTAGTCAGCGATGGTGATCACGCTGTTAGGCCCCGACATCTTCGTCTTGAGGTACGCGTAGTGGGGGGGCGGCCATGAACTTGGCGAGGGCGGGACGCCCGAGGAGAGCGTGGTAGGAGCTTGTCAGGTTCACCACCTCGAACCATACCGGCTCACGCCGGATGTTCTCCTCGGTTCTGAAGATGACGTCTAGCCGGATTTTACCTAGTGGAGCGCAAGCCGGCCCTGGCAGTATGCTATGCAATGCCGTGGTAGTCGGGTGCAGGTCGCATTCGCGGATGGCGAGCTTCTCCAGGGAGGACCAGTAGAGTAGGTTGAGGCTGTTGCCCCCGTCGATGAAGATGCGTGAAAAGCGGCAGGTGCGCTCATTGGATACGATGAGGGGGCCTAGCACCATGGCGTAGCCCCCGGGATTTGGGAGGCGATCCGGCTGATCCTCCCGGCTCCATGTGATGGGGGTCTCCGACCAGTTTAGGTACTGGGGGACGGGGGAGATGATGGTGTTGACCTCCTTGGAGCGCTGCCTTGGCTGTACTTGTTGTCCGGTTCAGTTTCAAAGATGTGGTAGGCGGCGTGCGGCTGAGGGTAGCCATTGTTGTTGTTGCCACCATTGCCATCGTTGCCGGCTCCCCTAGCCGGTGGTGGTGGTCCGCTAGGAGGGGGCGGTGGTGGACAGGGTAGGCCTCCTTGGTCTTTCATCTGGTGGGTCCAGCTATAGTTCTGGGTAGTATGAGTAGCCGGTTTGAAGGGTCCGTTGTGCCACTTGCATGGGTCGTCGAACATTTGTTCAAAGGTGAACCGTGGCATCTGCCTCATTGCGTCGCCAACTGGCGCATCAGGTGTGCCCTCCACAGCATTGACCTGCCTCGCGTGGTAGTGGGGCTTCTGTTGTCCGGCTTGATGGTCCCCATGGAACCGGTTGTCGTTGTCGTGCCACCTGGAGGATCTGGCTTTGCCACCTGGGTTACTTGGTCGGTCACGACCCGGCTCGGTGGGAGTCGGTCGGCCATCAACACTGACCCGAAGGGGTTTCTTCATTGCAGCGTCAGCCACGTGATACATTGCAAATGTATCTATAATTTTTGATGTTTCATGCTTGGTTTTATCCACTTTCTTGTGTTTTGTCCACACTTTGGAGTACTTTTCATATGATTTCTTGGACTAACCTATTAACAAGAGCCACAGTGCCAGCTTCCTGTTTTCTGCTGTTTTTGGTTCTAGGAAAGTCAGAAAATGAATATTTTCGGAATTGGACGGGACAAAAGTCAAAGTGCCTATTTTTCCAGAAGTCATCAGATGCCAGAATACGAGACGGAGAAGGGTTGCGGGCCGGCCACACCACCTGGCCAGGCGGCTAGGCCTGACCCGCGCCAGGGGGTGGTCTGGTCGACCCCAGCACCCTCTCGGCCTCTCCTTCCGCCTATAAGATGCCCTCGGGACGAAAACCCTAAGTACCCGATCAAAAATCCATGAAAGTCTGTAGCCGCCGTCATCTCCATCCCTAGATCGGGAGGGATCTGAAGCTCTTCCCGGCACCGTGCCGGAGAGGGGAATTCACCCTGGAGGCCTTCTTCATCATCATGCAAGCCTCCGGTGTGATGTGTGAGTAGTTCATCCTTGGACTACGGATCCATGTAGTAGCTAGATGGCTGCTTCTCCTCCTATGTTCTTTTATGTTTAGATCTTGTGAGCTCTGTTCATGATCAAGATCATCTATTTGTAATTCTGCATGTTATGTTTGCGGGGATCCGATGGATATTGAGATGCTATTTCAGATTGATTATTGATTCTATCATGTCTTTGTTATTTGTGGTCTTGCATGCTTTCTGTTGTTAGTAGCTATCTTGGCCAAGTAGATGCTAGCAACTCCAAGAGTTAGTATTTATGCTCGATAGTGGGTTTACTAGATGTGATGTTGCTACTAGGGAGAAAACAACAATCCTTTGTTCATAGAACAATCGTATTGTTTACTTTACACGCAATTCGTAAAGTAATAATCTGTTGCTTGCAACTTAATACTGGAGGGGGTTCGGATGATAACCTGAAGGTGGATTATTAGTCATAGATGTAGTTGGATGGCGGTCTATGTATAATGTTGTAATGCCCAATCAAGTTCCAAAGGAGTCAAGATGATTAGTATATGCATGCATTGCTTTCCCGATGTTTGTCAATTGCCCCGCTGTAATTTGTTCACCCAACATGTTATCTATCTTAAGGAGAGCCACATCTAGTGAACAATGGATCCCGGTCCTTTTCTTTTACATACAATCTACAAACTGTTTACTGCTTTGTGTTTACTTTCTACAAACTATTACTTCCTTCCATTCGATACGTTGAATCCTTCGTTTTCAACAAAACCGGTGATATTGACAACCTCATTGCAAGTTGGGGATAGAGTTCTTTGGTTGTGTTGTGCAGGTCTCCACGTTGCTGCTGGCACCGGTAGTGCGCCCTATCAACATTCAGCTAGCTACACCTTTGGGGTGTTTCCTTGCTCCTACTGGATTGATAACCTTGGTTTCGTTCTGAGGGAAATCTTGCTGTTGTGCTCATCATACCTTCCTCTTGGGGTTCCCCAACGAGCTCGATATATTTTGGGCCATCACCGTGGCGTACTTGTCCGCAACCGTCATGAGCTCTGCCATGGTTTTCGGATCGTCACACAGTAGTCGATGGCGAAGAATGGTGCCTTCTTAGCACCCCTCGATGAAGAACCCGATCGCCTAGCTCTCCAGGATGCCCTCACAAGTGTTGCGCAGCTTAGTCCACCTAGCGAGGTACTCGCGGTCACCATGGATGCACAAGGCCAGATCGCAAGGGCGACCCGGACGCTTGTACGTGCCATTGAAGTTGCAGATGAACACCTCCTCGAAGTCCGGCTAGGAGTTTATGTTGTTGGTTGCGAGGCTATTGAGCCATGTCCTCGCCGACCCAATTAGCATGAGGGGGACGTAGAGCACCGATATGCGCTTGTTCCCATGGGCGATGCCGACTGCCGTGGCGTAGTCGGTCAGCCAGTCCTCTGGCTTCATGCTGCTGTCGTACTTGGGGGTATTCCATGGCAGGGTAAACATATCTAGAAATGGCTCGTTCCGGATGTGGGGTCCGAAACAAATCGGCCTGGTAGAATTTTCTCCCTCCGTGATGTGCGCTTGAGCTAGGACCTCGATGCGGTCACGGGCGTCTGGATGGTCTAGGTGGCGCTCCTACCCGGCCCGAGAGACGAGAGCCAGCAGGTCATGGCGTTCTGGTTGGTGGAGGGGCGGTGGTGGGTTGCTGTTCACCATCTGCTCCTGACGCGGTTGGCCCTTGCGGCCCGAGTCATGACGCCTACTGCGAGACTTCTGCGCCTGCAGGGAGGATGTCTGCTGGGTCTCGCGGGGTGTGCCCTTGCTATAGCCGGGCGGCTTGCTTCCCCTGGAGCCGCTGGGGTTGTCGTGCATCTGCTGGAGGAGCTCCCGCACCCGAGCATGTTGTCGGTCTCGCGCCTCGCCCCTAAGGTTGGGCAGCTTGTCTGCTGCGGCTTGCACCTCGTGCAGGTTCTTGATGGGCGTGTTTTAGGTGGGCCAGCCAAGGAGAGGCAGTGGATCTGACTCACCATCCCTCTCCATTCTTCCGCCTATCTCACTGCCCCAGCGTCTCACCTATCCGCGCCGGCTTGGCTCCTTGGTAGCTGGAGTGTGGCCATGAGCACGGTCGTACTCGTGCATGGTGATGTCGACTTGCTTCTTGGAGGCTGCTAGCTCGATGGCCTCCTACAGAAGGAGCTATCTCTGCATGGTGAAGTTCGCCTCAGCCTCCTCCGGGTTGTCCCTGAGGGTAACCAGAGTGAGGAGCCGTTAGATGTCTTCTTCCACCGGGTCCTTCGGCCGTGGAGGGGCGGAAGTTCCGGCCTCATCGCCGCCCTACTCCCAAGGACGGCGAGGCTGGGTGCTGGAGTCGGCCATCATGACCTCAACGTTGCGCGGAGTGATGGAAATGCCCTGCTGGGGAGCAGTGACTCCTAGACAGAGACAATCTCCCTAGGGAAACGCTCCGGCATGGTGGCGACGTAGACAGGAAGGTCGCCGAAGAGCAGGATGGAGTCGTTTGCCGGAAAGGTGGATCCGGTGAAACACGACACGTTGTGGATGACAAAGTCAAACTTGCCGAGTGCAAGCATGAGGCCGGAGGCCACGCACTCACCGGTTGAAGTGCGAGGTCCCGTGCGGAACGTGACTCCGCTCGAAGCCATGTTAGCCCCAAAGTGGGCACCAACTGTCGTTGTATTGGGAATGGTAGTACCTAAGAAGCTTAGATAGAGGTGTAGGGACTAGCAGGAAAGCTCTCGATGGCGTCCGCATGCGGGATTGGGTACGAGCAAGTGTAGCGAGACATAGGTAGTACCCAGGTTCGGAGCCCTCGTGGTGAGGTAAAACTCCTACTCCTGCTGATCTGACTATGAGTAGAATACAGAGTACAATCGCTCCTCGAGCTATATGAACTAGCTACCTCTTAAATGGTCAGCCCTTGCTATGAGAGCCTTGCCCCTCCTTATATAGGCAAAGGGGAGATCGTCTCACTAGCCAGGTCAGCTGGCGGGTCCCATAGGCAGGCCCCAGCCGGCTAGTCATCTACATTATCCGGTACAGTCTGTCATGTCAAAGTACACGTCGTGTGGGTCGTCGTGGGTACAGTGAACACCGTGTGAGCCTGTCATCAGCAATCGGCCACTATGCCCGTGTCATCCGCAAAGTCTTTGGTATGGCCGCATAGTTGCGAGTCTTGTCGTTGTACCAGGGCGTACCGTGCACTGTGCTGCATGTCGCCCTATCCTCCTGATTGCGCCCAGCTACGACCGTGTAGCCCGCTTCGTGTCTTGTCGCCCTTCGTGGTTCCAGCTACCTGTCAGTAGCCAGTATGAAGTGCATGTGTCCGACTACGATCTGCTAGCCAGACGCGAGCCACCTGCCTTAGTTCTTGTCTGGTTGGGGTATCCGAGGGTCATCCCCCCGACATATAGTAAAAGAGTCGAAAAATGACTTACAAAATGCTCATGTTGCAACTTGTTGAGTCTATTGTTGATCTCAGCAGAAACTTCTCGACCAAAGTTAAAGTAATGATTGGTGGACATGGAACTGCACCAGCCTTTAACTTTTTGTTGCAAAGATGAACTTGATCTAGTAGATCGGCCAGTCATACATCTTTAGCTTCCTAAGCCTCTTCCTCAGCTATAATATTGCTGGTCTCCAGGAAATTTAAGGCAAGCTTTCGAAGGTCTTCTGCACTTTTTCTAGTTAGGCCACCAGGGATCTTTAGGGGATCATCGGTGAAGGTTTCAGCTGAGGGATCATTCCCCTTAAAGGGTTCACCCTTGTCAGTTCCCGAGTCACTCATGGTGATGTCAGTTTGTGAACCTAAGTTCACTGGCTCTTCAGGTCGATCCTCAACATCCCTAGCATGCGGAGACGGAACATATTCCGGTGCTGACAATGAGATTGGTTTGGCAGTTAGAGGCGCAACAACAAGTGAAGACAAAGTTAACTTCTACTGACGCAAAGTTATCACTCGCTTTCCCTTTCCTTTTATCAATGGTTTAGCTCTAGATAGTAACATATTATAATCATTATGACCCAGAAATGATACAAACAAAAATACTAGATCTGGCAGAAGAACTTACTTCTTTATGACTGGCAGTGTATGCGGGTCAGCTGATACAACTGGAGCTTTACGCTTTTGAGTAAGTGCTTCTTTAAGTTCTTCATCCTCTAGTGGAACTAGATCCTCTGGTGGATATCCCTCGACAGGAGAAAGCTCTAACTCAGGGAGGTCAGTATTATGAAAGTCAGAAAATATCTTAGCATTGCAATATAATGAAAAATTTATAAATAAACAATAAAAAGGTAGGTCAGTTGGAAAACTTACTGGGTTCAGGGGTTTGTCAGTAGTGTACATGTCATTGGAGATCCCCAGGACTTTCTGGTTCACCCACTCCTTCATCAATCACTTGAACTGGGAATCATATTCCTTGGGGGATCGAGGTCAGACTCACCTTCATGCCATCCTTGTTGTCGAAGGTAACCATACGCATCAGCCGGTCTCCATTATATTGTAGAGGTTGAATACGATGAGTTAGCTAGCAATGGACTAAGTCGGATCCCTTCAGACTAAAGGAAATATGCCCTAGAGGCAATCATAGAGATGATTGTATTTCATATGTATTCATGAGTTATTATAATGTTCCTTGAATATCCATATATCAGGCAACTTGTATTGATTGACAATTATGTGAATTGTTTCTGAAACTCTTTACTTGTATGGTTATCTAATAGTTGTCCCTAGTCGGAGTTCATGTGAGGACACACGTGAATATTAGACTAGCACATCGATTGGTTGATGACTATGTTTCGCAAGTCATAGACATGGAGATGTCAACCCAATGATGTGGACACATGTTATGAACATGGGGTTGGACTAACCCAACTTGAGACTGGCAATAATACTTGCAGCTCTCTCTACACATCGTGTATGTTTTGTCCTTAGACCTGAGAATGTCACATGTACTTGAGATGTGGATCGACCTACCTTGGGGCTATCAAACACTACTCTGTAACTGGGTAGTTATAAAGGTAGCTTTCGCGTTTGTCCTGATACATGTTGCAATGCATTGGTCAATTAAGATGGGATTTGCCCCTCTCTACTTGAGAGAGATATCTCTGGGCCCCTCGAGTGATAAGATCCAGAAATGCACGGCCGTGCTACATACGGTTAAGATTAACCTAGTAAAGGGATTCTGAATAACAATATCGAGAAACAGAGGTCAGCTTGGAGCTAGACCAAATATCGTGAGGCAAAGGGAAAGACATGTACTCAACCTTGTTATGGTTTGTCCGAATAATCTTTATATGCGTTTAGGAGTTGGCACGTCTTGCTAGAGGCCGCTACCAACTATTGACGGAGTAATTGTACTCGTGTCATGTCTATACGTGTATGAACCTATAGGGTCACACACTTTAGGGGTTGTAAGCCTAATGAGGATTGGATCCGAATAGACCAGGCTTAGGCTGCTAATGTAGAAGCCCACCAGAGATGCCTATATAAGAGAGAGTGAGGCGAGCTGAATAGGGTTGAGCACTCCACCCAGCCTCCACTCCTCTCACGCATGTCTTGCACGTGCAGACCTAGCAGTCTGATGTGTGACCTTCCACTCCGGATGTGTGGATACCTCGGAGGTGTTGCAGCTGTAGCACTTGGACGAGCCATGCAAAGGGGAGTTTCTCGTGGGACAAGGACGAGGAGGATATGTAGAACATCTACACTGCCCCGACATGCTTCATCGAGTTCTGCAACTGCGCGTCTAGTGGTAATCCTATGATCTATGACAATAGTATTCCTGGTTGACGCGGTAGAATTTTTTGATTTTACGCTAGTGTAGCCTACCCGTCACCCTGCAGTGGTATGAGAGCCGATGTTGTTCAGTCATAGGTTCGAGAAGTTTGCATATGGTGATATGTAGATTGATATGAATGATGTGATCATTTGTATGGCGGTGGTTCTGGATTGATCTATGATCTTACCTTCCGTGATCGTGATTCTAAGGTCGTCAAACGACTTACCCCTACCGGTCGGTTTCCACCATCGGGGTAGACAGTGACACATAAATCCAGTTGAATCACGCGAAGATCAATATGATTGATCGAATCGGGAACTAGATCTAAAACGATGTACCGTGATCAAAGGATTTTGGTCGAATCGGAACAATAGTCGGTTTATGGTAAATTTGATTTGCCGATCAAAATCCTTATAGAAAATTGTTTAGATTCAATCACTCATTTTTCACAAATTTCTGGATGCCCGGAGATACCGCAAGGGGTGCTGCCCCTTCGTACCCCGCAAGGTGAGACCCCCTAGACCCCCTTAGCTGTAGCCCCTTTTGTATCACGTTAAGGTTCATAGGTGTTGCAATTTCACATGATCCGGTAGAATGCGATTCTATGCACAACTTGTTTTTGCAGGATATATGTGATCAATATGGCCCAAAATATATGTGATGCATGTATGTATTTTTCATGACCTGCGTGTTGTGAGTAGGGCAACACGGCTGGAGCCATATGTGTTGTCAATTATTGTAATGACCTCCGTGCCAACTTGTGATGATCCCAATACCATGTAATTTTTATTACTAGTTGTTAGGAGTAATAGCTTGTACTAGTTCTTGGAGAACTCATCACTTGGTGGATGGCTCGCATAGAGCATGACGATGGAGATCATCATGGTGGATAGGTTCTATGGCGATGGAGATCACCATGAGAAAATGGGCCATACTGTATCACGTCTATGTGAATGCTATTCTTATACATTTTACTACTATGCATGCTTAGATGATAGAAGTAGAACGATCCCTCACAAAGTTTAAGTTTAACCATGCCCTCCCAACCAAACCTTGCACCATCCTATGCCATGTACAATCATTGGTGGGTCTATGAAATTAGGGTGCCGCGGTTTTCCTTGGCTAGATGGGTTTGTATCGGATACCTACACGCATAAGGGTTGGTGAGCTTAACAAGGTCATCTTAATAGTTAAGGACCTTGGGGCATAAAGGTTGGGCGCCTAGTTTTGACATAGAGATGTCACCCAACAACAAGAGTCATATGTGATATGATTAGCAAAAGTTGCTTACCGATTTACCTTGTCTTCTAGCAGTGATGCTAAAGCTCACTAGTCGACTTGTTAATTGTGGATCTTGAATTACTTAATATCAATAGAGGGATGTTGATTTAAGTGGGAGTATATGCTATTAAATTGTTTAATATGTTTTACTTTTGCATGGTTACATGGCTTAGTATTTTGCATTTTTATGGTGTAGATCAATGGCACCGAACACTTCATCACCTTTTGCTTTGCGTTCGATTCTTGTAAAAGATAAACTAAATGGAACAAACTTTTTGGACTGGGTCCATAACCTGAGAATTGTTCTCAGGTCTGATAAAAAGGAAACTGTTCTGGATACCCCAATCCCAGATCAACCTGCTAATAATGCAACTGTTGCCCTTAAGAATGCCTACAAGAGAGGATGTGATGAATCTCTTGAGGTTAGTTGTCCTATGCTTGCATGCATGGAACCTGATCTTCAAAAGTAGTTTGAGGATCAGGAATCGTACGATATGATCGTCGCGCTTAAGGACATCTTCCAGACTTATGCTAGGACTGAGAGGTACAATGTTGCTAAGTCCTTTGTGGAATGCAAGCTGGTAGAGGGAGCAGCTGTAGGCCCCCATGTGATCAAAATGGTTGGTTACAGTTAGACTTTGGAAAAGCTTGGTTTTCCATTAGGCCAAGAGTTAGCTACTGATTTCATTTTGGCGTCTCTTCCATCTAGCTATGGGCATTTTATTTCGAACTACCATATGCATGGGGTGGAGAAGGGCCTTAATGAGTTATGTGGGATGCTGAAAACAGCAGAATGTGACATCAAGAAGAGTGCAGGGCATAGCCATGTGATGGCTGTGCAGAACAAGCCTAGATTCAAGAAAAAGGACACTTCTTGGCAGAAGAAGAAGGGCAAGGCTAAGGATACGATCCCTAAGCCAAACCCTGCACCCAAGCAAAAGGCTGGACCTGCAGGAGACACTGAGTGTTTCTTTTGTCATGAATATGGCCACTAGAAGAGAAACTGCGGAAAGTATCAGGCTTCTTTGAAGAAGAGTGGAAGTAAGAGTACTTCCCACTCAGGTACGCTTGTTGTAAATCTTGTGGACATTTTTCTCGCAGATTCTTATGTTAGCTCTTGGATATTTGATACCGGATCGGTTGCTCATATTTGCAATTCGATGCAGGGGCTAAAAAGGACTAGAGAAGTGCAGAAAGGCGAAGTGAACTTTCGCGTCGGAAATAAAGCAGGGGTTGGTGCATTATCGTCATGGAGCTTCACCTTTCGTCAGGATTTATTATGGAGTTAAATAATTGTTATTACATTCCTAGTATGGGTTGAAACATTTTATCACCTTCATGTTTGATGAGGGATGTCTATTCATTCGCGAGTACAAACAATGGTTGTGTAATCTCTAAGAATGCTATGTTTGTGGCTGATGCTTCCATTGTGAATGGGTTATTTATTTTAAATTTTGATGATGCATCTTTTTACAATGTTAGTGCTAAAAGGCTACGGCCTAATGATTTGGGTACTACCTATTTATGGCATTGTCATTTGGGGCATATAAGTGAAAAGCGCATGAAGAAGATCCATGGGGATGGTCTTCTAACTTCGTTTGATTTTGAATCATACGAGACATGTCAGGCTTGTTTACTTGGAAAGATGACCAAGACGCCTTTTACGGGTTTTCCCGAGAGAGAGATAGACTTGTTGGAACTCATACATACTGATGTATGTGGACTAATGAGCACGACATATAGAGGAGGATATCACTACTTCATTACTTTCACTGATGATTTTAGTAGATATGGCTATGTCTACCTGATGAAGCATAAGTCTGAAACTTTTGATAAGTTCAAAGAGTTTCAGAGTGAGGTAAGAATCAACGTGGCAAGAAAATAAAGGCCTTACGATCTGATTGTGGAGGTGAATATTTGAGTCACGAATTTAGCAATCATCTTAAGAGTTGTAGAATTGTTCCACAGCTCACGCCGCCCAGAACGCCTCGAAGAAATAGGGTCTCCGAACGGCGCAATCGAACTTTGTTGGACATGGTTCATTCGATGATGAGCTAGTCGGATTTACCATTATCATTTTGGGGTTACGCTATAGAAACAACGGCTTTCACACTAAATAGGGTACCATCTAAATCCATAGTTAAGACACCATATGAGATGTGGACCTGAAAGAATCCCAGATTGTCTTTTCTAAAGATGTGGGGTTGTGACGCATTTATCAAGCGACTTTAGTCAGACAAGCTAACACCCAAATAGGATAAATTTATTTTCGTGGGATATCCAAGGGAAACCTTAGGGTATTACTTCTACAACCGCGAAGAGGTCAAAGTGTTTGTCGCTCATAGCGGTGTGTTCCTAGAGAAAGAGTTTCTCACAAAGGGAAGGAGTGGAAGGTCGGTGCGACTTGAAGAAGTTCAATATGAGCACGCCAGGGATGCTTCTACAAGTGATGCTATTGTAGCAGAACAAGTTGAGGAACCCGTGGCAATAGAAGCACCACAACCACGAAGGTTGGCGAGGCTCCGCGAAGTGCGGGAATTATTATTGTTAGACAATGATGAGCCTGTGACCTATGCAGAAGCGATGGTAAACCAAGACTCTGAGAAATGGCTGATTGCCATGAGATCTGAGATAGAGTCCATGTGAGACAATCAAGTTTGGAACTTGGTTGACATGCCTGATGGTTTTAAAGCCATCGATTGCAAATGGATCTATAAGAAGAAGATTGATATGGATGGAAATGTTCACATCCATAAAGCTCGACTTGTTGCAAAAGGTTTTCGACAAGTTCAAGGAGTTGACTACGATGACACTTTCTCGCCCGTAGCGATGCTTAAATCTATACGGATCATTCTAGCCATTGCTACATATTTTGACTATGAGATATGGCAAATAGACATCAAGACGGCTTTCTTAAATGGAATCCTTACTGAGGACGTGTATATGATGTAACCCGAAGGTTTTGTCGATCCAAACAATGCTGGAAAAGTATGTAAACTTCAAAAGTCTAGTTATGGGCTGAAGCAAGCATCTCGGAGTTGGAACATTCAATTTGATGAAGTTGTAAAGGAGTTTGGCTTCATCAAAAACGAACAAGAAACTTGTGTGTATAAAAAATAAAGTGGAAAATCGCTTGTATTTCTAATCTTGTATGTAGATGGCATATTACTGATTGGAAATGACATTCCTATGCTCGAGTCTGTTAAGACCTCATTGAAATATAGTTTTTCTATGAAGGACTTAGGAGAAGCGGCATATATTATGGGCATCAAGATCTATAGAGATAGATCAAGGAGGCTAATTGAATTAAGCTAGAGTACATACATTGACAAAGTGTTGAAATGGTTCAGCATGGAAGAGGCTAAGAAGGGGTTATTGCCCACGTCTCATGGCATTAAACTCAGCAAGACTCAGTGGAATTCGACCACTAATGAGTGAGAGCGCATGAGGATGGTTCCATATGCTTCGGCTATTGGATCCATCATGTATGCAATGACATGTACTCGCCTAGATGTTCCCTATGCTCTAAGTGTTATGAGCAGATACCTGGCTGATCCAGGTGAAAGCCACTGTATAGCGGTAAAGAATATCCTTAAGTACTTGAGAAGGACTAAGGATATGTTCCTAGTTTATGGAGGTGAGGTTGAACTCAGTGTAAAGGGTTACATAAATGTGAGTTACCTTAACAACTCAGATGACTCCAAATCGCAATCAGGTTATGTGTTTGTCATGAATGGTGGTGCTTTGAGCTGGAAAAGTTCCAAGAGAGATACAGTGGCCTCCTCTTCAACAGAAGCTGAATATTGTCACCTTAGAGGCTGCAAAGTAAGCTGTTTAGATTAGGAATTTCCTGATTGCTCTTGGTGTGGTTCAGGGCGTGTCCAATCCCTTGGATGTTTATTGTGACAACAATGGTGCTATTGCACAAGCCAAGGAACCTAGATAGCACCAGAAGAACAAACATATTCGCATGCGTTACCATCTGATTCGTGAGTTAATTGAAGATGGTAGTGTCAGGTTATGCAAAATACATACGGACTCAAATGTTGATGATCCCTTGACTAAGCCACTCCCGCAGCCTGCGCATGAAGCGCACACAAGAGCAATAGGTATTAGATACTATATAGATTGACTCTAGTGCAAGTGGGAGACTGAAGGAAATATGCCCTAGAGGCAATCATAGAGATGATTGTATTTCATATGTATCCATGAGTTATTATAATGTTCCTTGAATATCCATATATTAGGCAACTTGTATTGATTGGCAATTATGTGAATTGTTTCTGAAACTCTTTACTTGTATGGTTATCTAATAGTTGTCCCTAGTCGGAGTTCATGTGAGGACACACGTGAATATTAGACTAGCACATCGATTGGTTGATGACTATGTTTCGCAAGTCATAGACATGGAGATGTCAAACCAATGATGTGGACACATGTTATGAACATGGGGTTGGACTGGCCCAACTTGAGACTGGCAATAATACTTGCATCTCTCTCTACACATCGTGTAAGTTTTGTCCTTAGACCTGAGATTGTCACATGTACTTGAGATGTGGATTGACCTACCTTGGGGCTATCAAACACTACTCCGTAACTAGGTAGTTATAAAGGTAGCTTTCAGGTTTATGCTGATACATGTTGCAATGCATTGGTCAATCAAGATGGGATTTGCCCCTCTCTACTTGAGAGAGATATCTCTGGGCCCCTCTAGTGATCGGATCCAAAAATGCACGGTCGTGCTACATATGGTTAAGAGTTAACCTAGTATAGGGATTCTGAATCACAATATCAAGAAAGAGAGGTCAGCTTGGACCCAGACCAAATATCATGAGGCAAAGGGAAAGACATGTGCTCAACCTTAGGATGGTTCGTCTGAATGATCTTTATATGCGTTTAGGAGTTGGCACGTCTTGCTAGAGGCCGCTACCAACTATTGATGGAGTAAGTGTACTCGTGTCATGTCTATACGTGTATGAACCTATAGGGTCACACACTTTAGGGGCTGGAAGCCTAATGAGGATTGGATCCGAATTAGACTAGGCTTAGGCTGCTAATGTAGAAGCCCACCAGGGATGCCTATATAAGAGAGAGTGAAGTGAGCTGAATAGGCTTGAGAATTCCACCCAGCCGCCACTCCTCTCACACTTGTCTTGCACGTGCAGACCTAGCAGTCTGTCGTGTGACCTTCCACTCCGGACATGTGGATACCTCGGAGGTGCTGCAGCTATAGCTCTTGGACGAGCCACGCAAAGGAGAGCTGCTCGTGGGAAGAGGACGAGGAGGAGACGTAGAACATATACACTGCCCCAGCGTGCTTCATCGAGTTCCACAACTGCGCGTCTAGTGGTAATCCTGTGATCTATGACAATAGTATTCCTGGTTGATGCGGTACAATTTTTTTGATTTTACGCTAGTGTAGCCTACCCGTCACCCTACACAAACCTTTATGCTTCATAAGAAACTTCATCCATCTCTTGGCACAGATCAAGTATTTGGTCAGAGTCGGCGCCTCCGCATCCCAAGATTCTTGGTGGGCGGTGGCACCGTTAACAAAAACTGGCAAGGGCTTATCCTTATGATAAAGAAGGTGGTTGGCCATATCTTCACTGACTCGCTAGCTATGACCTTGGGGTAGACTCGATCTCTCCTAAGGACTAAGATAACAATTCCGGTATTTTATGGAACACCGATGGTGATGGCATTTGATGAGGACATCCCTACGATTACACCTACCGCAATGACTATTGAAGATGCTACAACTGTTGCAAGACAGGATCAATCCAATGAGATTAGAATTGGACCTATTACAAGAGCTCGTGCTAAGCTACTAGATCAACAGGTGAATTTACTCCTAAACGAATCCGGTACTTTGATTGATGAGAACTTTATACTGCCTAAGTCTATGCATTTATGTATGATCAGGTTCGTTGGAGAAACAAGCATGGCGCGAGGAGGAGAAGGGATACAAGAGAAGCCCAACATGATGATCGCCCAAGGATGCGCGAGGGAGGAGCGGGAGGAAGGCGCAAGAGAAGATCATCAAGATGGAGGCAAAAAGATCTGCCACGACCGGAGTGTCCGGCCGGATCCACCCGGACTGTCCGGCCTGGTCGAGAGGCGAACTGGCGTGGACAATCAGAATATCAAATCGGACACTGCCTAGACACCATCCGGAAACTTTGAAGTTTCCGGCCAGACTGGACTATCCGGTACGCTCCACCCGGAGTGTCCGGCCTGACCGGACTGTCCGGCCAATTTCGACCGGAGTGTCCGCCCGCCGACCGAATCTGGTCCGAGTCGGTTTGTATCAGTTTGAGTCGTTTGCGTGTCGTTTCGGTTTCTGACCGCCCCAGTAGCCCTTATAAGCCCTAGGACGACCCCTAGTTAGGTTTTTAGACCACGTTAAAATATTTTGGAGTTGTTTCTTTCGTAGAACCTCTGGAATTACCCTGTGTTCGAATCTACCAACTATAATTGAGTGTGATCTGTTGTTCCATTGGGAATTAGTAGATTGCATACTACCATTCGTGGTCACGGCTGCGTGCGCAAGAGCGTGGTGTTGTGAATATCCTACAAGGTTCGAGAGTTGTTGCATTGGCATCAGGGATCGAGCGGGAGAGTTCATAGCTACAGGCTAGTTATCTATCATCCACCATCATCGCCGCCATCCGCTTACTGAGAAGATCGGGCCACCCCATATCATCTTGGTATCAGAGTTCCAGTGTTGCCTCGGTAAGCATCCACAAATCCATCCATAGATTAGAGAGTGTTTTTCGTCCTATACAGAAAAAGCCTTACAAAAAGATTTGCCATCGACTAGATTGCACCGTTTTCGAGTTTTAGTTGCTGATTATATCTTCTCGTAGATCCGATCTGCAGGTTTTCCTCATAGGAGTCTAGTTTCCGTTTGTGTCTAGGTTTAGGGTTTGATCTAGTTTTCCGCTGTTTCCACCGTTACCGTTTCCGCAAGTCTTTATCGTTTTTTTTTCCGAGTCCACATAGCGTACTTTTGTTTGCATACCATAGACACAACCTATCTACAACATCTGTGCCTAGGAACGTACCCACGAGACTAGTTGCTTTGCTCCAATAGGCTGCTCCTTAGGTTTTTGAAGTGCATAAATTTTCGACAGGTGAAACCGGACTATCCGGCCGACTCACACCGGACTATCTGGCCCCACCGGAGTCTCCGGCGCATATCAACTGAACTATCCGGCCCAGTTCTGTTATAAGTTGATGTACTCGTTTGCATTTGAGTGTAAAAACAGAAGAGAAAGAGCGAAAAGAGCTACAAGCCTGACAAAAAAAGAGATATAGAAGTGTGCAATTTGGGAGGCCTTGTTGTGTATCGCACTGGTAGATTGAGCAATCTTGTGCCTGTTCTATTTGAGCTATTACTAGCGTCTCTCTTGTGCATTGCAATATTCCTTTTCATAAATTGCTTTGCCACGTTTATCTCCACTGTGTGTGTTTCTTGGGTATTTTTACGATCAGCACTAGGACTTGTTTGCGGTGTAGATAGGATACCATACCTATAGCTCCACCTTTACATAACATATGTGCCCTGTGATCGTTCTCTATACCTTTGATATTCACTTCATCACATCAAGTGCATCAGTCTTTGATTTCGTTTGGTAGAGCATCTCTATTCACTTTGGAACGGTAGGTTCTCCTTTCTTATTAGTTGTGAGTGAGTTGTGAGAGTTCCCACCATACATATTCTGATTTTTGCACTAACCTACTAATCATGTCTACTAGTGATGATGATGTTGTGTTGCAGAAAAAGAAGGATGAGGAGCTCGTCAATTGGCGTGAATATGAGGCTTTGAAATCCCACTTGACACGTGTGTTTACTAACACGACAGATGCCATTGACAAGAATCTCCAAGATATGAACATGAGACTGGATCAGCATGTTGGGACGGTTGATACTATCCAAACGCAAGTGGCTACGCTCAATGTCAATGTCACCGCTTTGCAGCAGTCCATTGAGGGTTTGACAGCCGCCTTACATAGAAGGGAAGATCCTCAACATGATGATGCCTTTGATGATTTCGAGGAGGGTAGCGTTGTTGATGCTGCTCCACATGTTGGTAGGGGACGTGCTATTCCCCCTGTCCATGCACCTGCTCATGGTCGTGGGTTTGCCCATCTTGGGCGTGGTCCACGTGTGCCCAACCAAGCTGCTGATGACGGTTTGGGCAAGCCAAAATTCTCAATTCCTAAGTTTGATTGTTTCATTGATCCTGAAGACTACCTCACATGGGAGTTAAAGATTGAGAAACTCTGGCGCTTATTGGACTATCCAGAAGATAAGAAGGTCAAACTTGCCGCATCTGAATTTTATGGGATGCTCTTGTGCAACATAGAAGGGAGGACAAGGAACTTCCTGTGAGGGATTGGCGCGAGATGAAGCAAATCATGAAAGCTCGTTTCGTACCAACCAACTACTTGCGATCAGTTTTTGATAAATTGACGCAACTGAAGCAAGGCACCATGACAGTTGATGAGTACTACATGGAGATGGAGATGCTTATGCAGCGTGCTAGAATTCGTGAGTCCATTGAGATGACCATGCAGCGATTCCTAAACAATTTGAAGTTACCAATCAAGAGCATTGTTCGTCATCACAAGTATGAGACCATGAATGAGTTGTTGCATCATGCTAGAGAGGCCGAATCCCAGTTGGCAGAAGAGGCGAAATCACGTGCTCGTTTTCCATCCTCCAGCAGATTTTCGGCCAGACCTACTCCTCCTACAGCTACGTCACCAGCTGCTGCTCCCTTTACACCATCGACCAAGCCAGCAAGTACACCTTCGTTTGGTTCTAATACTCGGAAACCCGCTGCTCCTGCTGCTAGCTCGGGTTCCAACATGTCAACTGCACGTACTCGTGATGTGGTGTGCCATACTTGTGGAGGTAGAGGTCACTACAAGAAAGATTGTCCAAACAGCAAGGTTATGTTTGTTAATGAACAAGGTGAAGTAGAAAGTGGAGATGAAGCTTCTGATGATGATATTGATGACGGCGAGGTTGGTGCTGATGCATATGCTGAGCGTGCACCCACTATTGTCGTATCTTCACGTGTACTTAGTGTGCAACCGGTTGAGGAATCCTAGCGTTGCAACTTGTTCCAAACAAAAGCTCTAATTGGACCAAACAAATCTTGCAAGGTAATTATTGATGGAGGTAGCTACAGAAATCTTGCAAGTAAGGAACTATGTGCCAAACTGAATTTGACATACTTACCTCATCCCAAGCCATACTACATACAATGGTTGAGCAACAATGGTGAGATGAAGGTAAATCATATGGTACGTGTGAATTTTCAAATAGGGCCATACAAAGATTCTATTGATTTTGATGTGGTTCCTATGACTGTTTGTCACCTACTATTGGGTCGGCCTTGGCTCTATGATCGCCATGTGCAACACAATGTCCGAGCCAATACATATCACTTGGAATTCAAAGGAAAGAAGATTACTATGCAGCCAATGACACCACAAGAAATTGTGAATGACTCGCTAGAAGATAGAGGTGAACTTGAAGGAAGATACTACCACTCGGCAAGATGTGTCACAGCTATTCCTGATGTAATTGAGCCTAAATTGAGTGATATAACGAAAAGTGAGAGAGTGCCTGGGTTATTGATATTAGCCACCAAGGAGGATATGAGAGAGTTTCTTGAGGATCCTACGGCCATGCCACTTGTGCTCATGTATAAGGGCGAAGTATTGGTTTCTAACGACATGACCCCTATTTCTCTTGGTGTCTCTTCTGTTTTGCAGGACTTTGGGGATGTGTTTCCAGAAGACGTACCCGCAGGTTTGCCTCCATTGCATGGTATAGAACATCAAGTGGACCTAATTCCTGGAGCCACACTTCCCAACCGTGCACCGTACAGGACTAATCCCGAAGAAACTAAGGAAATTCAGAAGCAAGTACAAGCGTTGCTGGATAAAGGGAATCACATGCTGGTGGTTTGATGGGTCACTTTGGGCGTGAGAAGACGTTGCTCATGCTTGCTGATCACTTTTATTTGCCCAAGATGAGGTGTGATGTGTACAGATTTGTGAGCCGATGTATTACATGCCACAAGTCGAAATCTAAGTTGAAGCCTCACGGTTTGTATACACCTCTCTCTGCACCTACTACTCCATGGGAACACATTAATATGGATTTTGTTCTAGGTCTACCTAAAACACAGAGAGGTCATGATTCTATATTTGTGGTAGTGGATAGGTTCTCTAAGATGGCTCATTTTATTACCTGCCACAAAAGCGACGATGCGTCGCATGTTGCTAACCTGTTTTTCAGGGACATCATGAGATTACATGGAGTACCAAAGACGATTGTTTCTGACCGTGACGTGAAGTTCATGAGCTACTTTTGGAAGACCTTATGGGGGAAGCTAGGAACGAAGCTGCTGTTCAGTACCACATGTCATCCCCAAACAGATGGTCAAACGGAGGTGGTGAACCGAACATTGTCACAGCTGCTAAGGACCATGATTAAAAAGAATCTGCGGGAGTGGGAAGAGTGTTTGCCACATGTTGTATTTGCTTACAACAGGGCTGTGCATTCAACTACTCAGCTTTGTCCTTTTGAGGTGGTGTATGGTTTCAAGCCATTGACGCCACTTGATATGTTGCCTCTGCCATTACATGAGAGAATTGATATGGAGGCATCAAAACGTGCTGATTATGTGAAGAAAATACATGAGAAGACTCGAGAGGCTATTGAGAAGAAAGGCAAGCACATTGCTGCTGCAAGGAATCAAGCAAGGAAAGAAGTGTTGTTCGAGCCTGGAGATATGGTTTGGGTGCATCTACGCAAGGATAGGTTTCCATTACTTCAAAAGTCCAAATTGAAGCCACGTGGTGCTGGTCCTTACAAGGTGTTAGCCAAGATTAATGATAACGCCTACTCGGTTGATATACCTATTGAGGAGTTTGGTGGAGTTAGCAATAGCTTCAACGTTGCTGATTTGTCACCATATGCTGGAGAAGACCTTGGAGCATCGAGGTCGACGCCTTTGGAAGGGGGGAGATGATGAGGACATCCTTACAATTACACCTACCCCAATGACTACTGAAGATGCTACAACTGTCGCAAGACAGGATCAATCCAATGAGATTAGAATTGGACCTATTACAAGAGCTCGTGCTAAGCTACTAGATCAACAGGTGAATTTACTCCTAAACGAATCCGGTACTTTGATTGATGAGAACTTTATACTGCCTAAGTCTATGCATTTATGTATGATCAGGTTCGTTGGAGAAACAATCATGGCGCGAGGAGGAGAAGGGCTACAAGAGAAGCCCAACATGATGATCGCCCAAGGATGCGCGAGGGAGGAGCGGGAGGAAGGCGCAAGAGAAGATCATCAAGACGGAGGCAAAAAGATCTGCCACGACCGGAGTGTCCGGCCGGATCCACCCGGACTGTCCGGCCTGGTCGAGAGGCGAACTGGCGTGGACAATCAGAATATCAAATCGGACACTGCCTAGACACCATCCGGAAACTTTGAAGTTTCCGGCCAAACCGGACTGTCCGGTACGCTCCACCCGGAGTGTCCGGCCTGACCGGACTGTCCGGCCGATTTTGACCGGAGTGTCCGCCCGCCGACCGAATCTGGTCCGAGTCGGTTTGTATCAGTTTGAGTCGTTTGCGTGTCATTTCCGTTTCTGACCGCCCCAGTAGCCCTTATAAGCCCCGGGACGACCCCTAGTTAGGTTTTTAGACCACGTTAAAATATTTTGGAGTTCTTTCTTTCATAGAACCTCTGGAATTACCCTGTGTTCGAATCTACCAACTATAATTGAGCGTGATATGTTGTTCCATTGGGAATTACTAGATTGCATACTACCGTTCATGGTCACGGCTGCGTGCGCAAGAGCGTGGTGTTGTGAATATCCTACAAGGTTCGAGAGCTGTTGCATTGGCATCAGGGATCGAGCGGGAGAGTTCATAGCTACAGGCTAGTTATCTATCATCCACAATCATCACCGCCATCTGCTTACTGAGAAGATCGGGCCACCCCATATCAGCACTTTTCCGAGTACCGAAGTAGCACCGGAATAAAAGAATCGGTTTCATTCCAAGATATCCCTCACAAAGAGAGGCATGGGCACTAAGTTCTAGAATGGAATTTGGGGGTCTGGAGTTGGATGTCGTAGTGAGAGATTACCTCGGAGAAGAACTTCGATGGCAGGAAGCTCAATCCGTGATCCAGATGGGTCCCAAAGTGAACCCGTTCGTCGTTGCGAGGGGCGGGCATAAGTTCGCCAAAGCTGCTCCGCCACTCGCCGGTGCGGAGAAGACCTTCCTCTTATGTAGCTCGAAGCTTCTCATTGTCCAGTATGCACAGGATCCATGACTTTTTATCTTCTGCCGCTGATGATGCTGCGACGCTGGAGCTCGATGTGTCAGCCATATTGATTGGTTGACCTTGGATGGGTGGCGTTGGAGGATTTGGGGGCGGGGAAGGAAATGAAGATGAGGGGCGGGGTTTCTCGCGGAGAAGGAAGAATGAGGGCACAGATGGAAGAAAATTAGGGGATTTACTCCTTGTAAACCTATATGCGCCAAGGTTAGTGTGTAAGAACACGACATTAACGCCACACGTCGCGGAACGAGAATGGTAACTTCGTCATGAAGGCTCCACCACCTTGATTTCTGTGCTCGCATTGAAATGGCGCAATACGGACCCACCAATGGTCACACTAACAGAATATTTGTCACTGACAAGACAGGACCAGAAAAGTTATCAGGTTACCTCATCGACCAAATTTTAGCTTAGTTTGAAATCGAGCAGGGAAACAAAGATGAGATATCGATAGGTCCGACTTATTTTCAGACTGGGATCCTAATTTTTGTTTTGGAGTTTCAGGAACCCTTCAAGATTCTATAGCCAAAGAAGAATCAAGCTAGATAATGATATAATACTTTGGATCTTGGAGGCTTCTGGAGGCTACTGTTGGGGATATACTTTCCGGGTATACCCACTGTGACTCACTGACCAGGTTGACCCACTTTGGGTTAGAGCTATACTTCATGGGCGGCCTAGTCAGGGAGATAAACGTGAAGCCCATCCGGTTATGGGAAGGCCCAGAATACTTACCGACTTAGGCCGGTAGGAATACTTGTAGTCCAAGATATACTATGTAACTGACTTTGTATCATAGCCGGATATGACTCTCATGTAACCCTAGAACCGGATGACTATATAAGTTGTCCTAGGGATTAGCCTTTAGGGCATCGATAATCAACCTCAACTCCCATAGGCGAAACCTCTCTTGTAATTTGTACTTATGGCTCTGCCGATATTCTGGATTGCTAGCAGAAGTAGGATCCGCCCACCGCATGTGGATTCGAACCTGGGTAAGCTTGTGTGCTCACCATCCTAGAACACCGTATGTTTCACATCCCATATCTTTCGACGCCTCGAGGACCCTCTCATGGCGTACTTTTCCTCAATCCTATGACATTATGTTTTCTTCCTTCCTTTTTTCTTTCATTCTGTTATGTCAGTGTTTATGCTTACCAATGGATTTATTTTCAAAATTCGGCAGCTCATCGGTCTCGCTTCGAAATGGTATTTTTGCCGGTGATGGCACACAATAGCGCAAACTTGTATTCTCTTACGTCTCTTCCAATGCCTGGTGCATTTCGTTTCTTTCACTGTGTTTTGGTTTCGGTCATTCCGTTCGCGTGTTTGTGTCCTGATGATTTTCCTTTTGTTTTTGGAAGCTTATCGATGTTTCTGCGAGATCCTTTCCTTCGGCGCTACTTGGTAAGTTCCTTTTTCCCGTTACTCTTCCATTGTTCTATTTATTTCTGTTTTCTCGGTTGGTTACGCTTTATATTGCATGAGCTAATTAGTATTCTTGATTATTTTTCTAGGTTTAGTTTTCTAGGTCTCACAAGACTATGCAGTTCATGGATGCTCTTCATCCTTCGTGTTTCTCGATGGTGTTTGTCATCTAGGGTTCTTTATGGTGTGTGCCTTTTTCGTCGCTCTTCATTTAGATTTTCACTGCATTTTGTTTTCCTCATCATATTTAGCTTTATGTATTCACTACAAGAATTTATAAGTTGATGACATTTTATTCATGACACGCCATAAAAACAGCATATATGCGTGATGTTTTGGGCCGTTTTGTCATGATGCACTGGAAGGCCCTCCAGGCCGGTTATCCATGATGTTCTAGGTTTTCATTGACAAAAAATTGTTACGGATTTCGTCTGAGGCCCTGAAGCCCAGTTAAGCATTTCGTCCTATACAAAATTATCACGGAATTCATCAAGGGCCATTAGTTGACTGTCATTTTTTCGACAACCGGGCCATCCGTGCCTATACCTAACCTATCATCATGGTTTGAATGGCAGGGTCTAACGGGTTGTTCTCATAGTTTTGGCCGGGCCCAGCTGTCAGTCCATTTGACAGAAATTAAATAGCATAAAAACAGAGTACCCTGACCAGGGTTCGAACTCGCGACCACACTCGTTGCTCGAAGGCCCGGATCCATTGGACCAGGGGACTCTGTTCGGATGGTTCTACTAATGTGTTGTTCTTATATGCATGTTCTAAATCAGCCGTCCTTCCATATTTATGCTGATGTTCTCACTAACAGCCCCAATAGCTAGACAACACAACTATGTTTCAAACATAGAACTACTTCATATTTCTTATACACATGTTCTCAATCCCAAGAAGAAGCAAAATGTGAAAGTACGGGAAATTACAGCAACAATCAACACAACATATATCAACATGGAGATAACACACAATCATACAAATATATAGAGAACATGGTTGACATACAGTTCCAAACCAACTAGATAACTAGATTTACATAGAGTTCCTAACCAAGTACACAACCTGCAAGTTCACATACAGTTCCAAACCGACTATGAGTTCACTGATAACATATCCAACCAGCATAACCAGGTACTTTGTGCCCTCATTTCAGGCGACTAACATGACACATGAAGCCAGATATGGGCTCCTCAAATAAGGTGAAGATGAATGAATCCCCTAGTTTGATTCGAGCAGCCTCAACAATGTTTGACCAGTTGCTTTTCATTTGGGCAACATCATTCCTTCCCTGGATGAACATGCTCACAACCTCATGATCTGTGACTATGATAGGAAATATCCAACGGTAGATACCGGTTGAGGTGGGAATTGTTGTACCTAGCTGAAAAGTACCGGATGAGAAGAATAAAAGTAAGTTGTTGAAGTATAGTTCAATGTGCATAAGTAGATTTAAAGAGTCAAATCTCATAAGTTTACCATCTTGGCTTTCCCAGGGATGACATTTGACTTTTTCACCTTGCACACATAGTGTGGTATAGGTGGCTTGTGTCCTGAAATTCCTGTGAGATACACGGCTTGGTTTGAAGTCAATTCCATATAATTTACAAACATGCAGTAATCGTCGAAGTCCTCCTCGCCCTTCATCGAGGGACCTAGAAAGAAAATATTAGAAAGTAATCTGTAGCGACATACGAATGACTGTAAATTTAAGACAATGGCAATGACTCTAACCTCTAGTAAGGTACCTTAGTTTCTCAGATTTTCTTGGCTACAGGTTGCTTCACCTCGTCATAATATGGAACATTGTACCCTTGATTTTTAGCTTAAATTAGACATTTCACTAATTAGAATGTTTTATTTTGATGCTATCTAGTAGGTTTCAGTTCTATCTAGTAGCAACAATTTTAGAACCTGCTCATATGTGTCGCTAGCCTTGCAATCATCATATTTACTAGACCATGATGGCGCACGTTGCTGCGCCCGTCCATTAGGACTATAGATTGTTAGGGGTTGATGAAATATATTTGGAATATAACTGAGAAGTTTGACATCCTTAAAGGTGACAACTGTAACTTTGAGCGAATTTAATTACTGCCATGAAGTATTTTGGCCATTCTTTTTAAATTTTCTTATTACATGTCAGAAAAATTGAACAATGGCTTAGACGCTAGGCACGGTGGTCTACTCATGTGATGCATCAAACACACGCATGATGAACATCCATCCTTGTCATGGGGCTTCCTGCTCTCATTTTATGTTCTTAGGCTGTGGGGAAGGACTGCCAGGACAAGTTTGTCAAGACATGGGGTTCATGCAGCGGCCCAGATGGTCACGAAGTCATTGCTTCGTAGAGGCATCAAGGCCAAGATAGGCATCAACAACATAAGACAGGATTCAGCTGCATGAAGACTTTCCTCTGGATTTGAAAATAGTTGAAATCCTTAGGAACATCGTAATAGAGTAAGAACAAGGTCAAAGTCATCTAGGCTTTACCTACTTTCATTGAGTTATCAAGGTTATACACTGATGTTTATTAGATTCAACTATTGTTTGATCTAAGTCATCCGATCATATGTACATAAATACTCAACAGGATCATGTATAGTCAAGGCATGAGTTCCTCCGAGTAAATATAAGCTAAAACAGCAACACAGTTTTCTGAAGCCTTTTAGATCCTAACTTTCCACCGTAATTAGCTAGAACCATAACTAAACCAACAACACATAACTCACCTCGGGATCCATAACTACAGCCTAGCAATCTAATCAAGATATGGTTGGCAACACCAAAAAAGAACTACAACAAGCAGATAATCACTAATTTAACAGTAGCTGTAAGGTGTGGAGTTTGGAATGTTCAATTAAGGATTCACCTATTCAAAGTGGAATGATTGTGGTCGATGTGCCATCGTTGATGTCAATGGCGTATGCATCCTTATCGAAATCGAGCTCTAATCGCGGGGTTTGACTGGATCTCACTGCAAGCAGTATATATTGATTTATCTTGAATCCGTGCATTAAGAAACAAACAAATTTGGTAATTGAAATATTGTATGCAAAACAAACTTCTAGTGACTATTCTTGAGCTGAGGTAAGAGATCTCTATCCTCATGGGTGAGGCAACGGAAGATAAAAGGGTATAGTACAAGTTGAGCGCAAACAAAAAATATAGAGAGACTACAGTCCAACCTGATAATTTTTTTGGAGCAATGAGAAATTGAACACTATTCATTGGGATGGTGTTTTGCTTTCAAAACACGGTTTATACATGATATCATACAAGTATTCAGAGTCCATGGAGTAGGAAAGAAATAAGCTTTTAAATCAAATGGCCCAATGGATTCTGAAACGAGATATTTTATGGATGAAGTGGCTAACACACCACCAAATATATATAGGATGTCCATAATAAAATTTCAAAAGGTCCAGCAAAAAAATGAAGGTGTAACAAGAGTATGCTCCACCTCTGTATTCCATGTTTTTCAGTCAGTTTTGCAATACATATCAACTGAGAAAACAAATAGATCCTTAGAGAAACTATTTAAGACTGATAACTACTAACAAACTGCAGTAGAGAAACTCGTAGATGCACTAACTCGATCACCAAATATAGATAGCCCTACCTTTCTACTCAAATATTTAAGCTCTTTGTACTTATCATTCAATGTGTTCGATAAATACGCAGACTGTCAATCAACAGGTAGCAGATATCATATAACAGAATTATCTCGAACATGAACGATTCGAAATGATGTTGAACACACTACTTACAAAAATGCAAATAATAGAGCCAATAGCAAGTTCTTTAGCTGGTAGAATTGACAGCCAAATTCCCTCCTGGTATTTCTCTCGTTCTCCTATCTCAGAAATGAATCAGATTCATTGGCAATAGTGAATCAAAGCATACACTTTCCTGTTTATATTTATAAATCTACCTGCAAGCAAATCATCAACCACCTCATGAGCATAAATAAAAAAATGGTTATATAGTTCAATCACTCCAAAAATTATCCAAGTACTCTCGGAAGAAAATTTAACCAAATACAGGACTCCCAATTTTCTATGAAACTGCTGTAGAACATGGCACCTAGGGTCCTCCTCGCCTTGGTCAGCGGCATGCCTATGGACGTTGATTCTAGTGGCGCCGCCGCCGAGAAAGCTGGAACGTGGTAGTGGACAGGGGGCTGGTCCTGCGGTGCGGGGAAGATAAAGAGAGCAGGAGAGCATGGCGGCGGCAACCCTAGGTCACGTGAGGTAGGCCGGAGTAGAAGTAGTGTGTCCTCCTCGCCATGGTTAAATGTGTGCCTGTAAATGCCCGTTTAATGGGATCCCTAGGCGGCTGTAGTAGCACGAGGAATAGCGAGCAGGCGGGCATGGCGGCGACCCTTGCATTGGAGATCGATGCGTGCTCGAGGCATCGGCTCACGCTCGATCTGAGCGAGGGGTCGCGTCCTGCGACGCCTCCGTCTGCTCGCTCTGAATCCTGTTGGCAACTTTTTCCCATCGTTCCCTAGCTAACCGAACAAAGGGGCTGCTTTTGGGCCCAATTAACCATAGGAAGCCAATTTGACATTTAGAGAAGCGTCCTCTGGGATGTTCAGTCCTGTTCGGGATTTGAGGCACATCCAAAGGAGAGAAACCACTAGATAACGTGATCGAACGGTTAAGAATGCTTTGGTCGTGAGAGAGCTTCCTTTTGCTCCAGTTTTAATATCCCTAATGCCAGAGCTTGCAATCCTCACATTTTATGATCTTTAGCGGGGTGGAGCAATTTCTCGGCATCGTCGCCATGATGGTTTGCACCATGACTTCCAAATTTTTGGGGTTCAACACAGGGTTCAACACCGTGTAGACCATCTGAAGTTCATTAAGAAATCTGACGAGGAGTATTACTACGATAGAACGAGGAGGCGGTGTGTTGAGATAGTTAGAGCTAGTAGAAACAATTTTAGAACTTGCTCATGTATCTCCCTAGCCTTCATATGTAGAACCTACAATCCTCACAGTTCATCCTACCTGCCCTAGAGAGTAAATACAAGAATTAATTAGAGGCACAAGCATCAAGTGACTAAAAATGCGTAGGGACCTAGATCGAGTGTTTACCTAGGGCCTAGACCTAGATCGAGCATGGGGACCTAGAAGCGCTGTCGGTGACCTGAAACACAGACGCGGTGACATAGATCGAGTATAGCATTGCCGACGCAGTTACCTAGATCGAGCACATATGCGCAGTCGTAGAGATGCATTGAGATACATCGAGGAGCCTTACCCGTGAGCCTGCAGTTGCCGCTGCCGCCATTGTCACCAGGAAGGCGAGGGGATTTTGTGGTCGCCGGGGAGGGCGGGGATTTGGTGGTCGATGGGAAGAGAGGATATGTGTGAAGTGGTGGGGACTAGGGAGGATTAAGCGAGCAGCAGCATGACGAGTGGGTCCCACATGGGATCGGATTTTGATCTCGCGGGCAACAACTATTTTTGAGAGAGAGAAAATATTTATGTTATTATCATATTTAGGAAAGGTAAGACATACTATGCCTCATGTACAGATAAATAATCCATATTCCTGTATATTTCAGGTAGAAAATAAGGGACATGTTTTTCAAAAGCTTTTGCCAAATTAGGGGAAGATCATCTTCATTTATAGTGGTCTTCGGTTATAAGGATGTAGTTTGTGATAAATCTAGGCTATAATATCACGGCTATCAAATGCAGATTAAAATGATATCACAACACATTACTAATTTACAGGTTTAGTAGATTACTTCACTAGATCATCTATGTCATCACTACATCATCATCACCTCACTTATTTAGAATAGTTGAAAGGCACATTACACGCAACACACATAGAACTACCACTACAATCTTCAGTAGAACAAGCATTTCTCTAACTGCATCTAACAGCTTCATCATGTTCTGGTCTTTTGGTTGCACCAAAGTCAGATGGTACTCCTCTTTTCTAAGCTCAAGTTCCTCCCTTCTTTTCTCTACACACCCTACAGCATCAACAATAGCTTCACCTCGGATGAAGTTGTGCTCCACCAAGTAGATAACGTACTCCAGTTCCCAGTGCCAAAAGTTGCAACCAAACTGACGCATTTACACATAACCAATCTCAGTTAAGCTACTGTGTAAATGTATGGAGAACAAAATGAGTTAAATCAAGCATCTAGAACACACATCGTTTATAGAGATTATGTACCCCATGCCTCTTGCACTTGTAGAACACCCATCCTTTGTGATCTTTCATCCTAAACACATATTGCTTCACCACATGCCTGCAACTGGGGTAGAGGATGAGCGGAATCATAGAGCCTGAGCGGCTTAGCACAGAGAGGGATGATCTTGTGGTCGACATGGTGGCAAAACGGCAGCGCTCCGACGGCACCGCCGAGGGCCTTTCCTATTACTAGTGCTCCAGCAGTAGTTTCGAGGATCTAGGGTTCTAACAGAGGAGGGGAACGGAGGCGAGAGAAAGAAGAAGTTTCATACATAGGCCATGTAGGTGTAGTAGATGACGGTTATGCAAAAACACTCTCTCTAACATCCGCCTTCTAAAAAACTCAGAAATTAACAGTTAAATCTTGATTTTCAAGGAAAATGAGCTAGGTCATGACCATAATCATGGCATAGTTTGTTGCAATGTGCCCATATTTCGCACACGTGTGTATCTTGTGATGGCAAACAATGTTGCTTCGGGAAGTTTTCACTTTCTGCGAACGGAAAATCCATTTTCCATTTTCCTTGTGCCCGAAAGGGTGTGTTTTCTAAAGCAGCTACCAAGGATGTGCTGCAAAGATTCATCCTCCCATTTTTAATAAATATTAGAGATAATTTGATGGACAATTCACCAATTGGATGCACCTCAAATCTTATGGTGCATCGCCTGCAATTTAGACAAGTTTCTCTCGGTTTCGCTAGAAGGGGCTCAGATTTAGCCTAGAGGTACCTCGTAGCTTGCTCAAGAATTTTCAAAAAATTATTTCTAGGTACAAAACATGACATTTGTTCAGAGATCCAGTAAGAGATTATCAAGACCCGGCACCTATCTTAATAACCCTGATTGCCATAATCTTGGCAGTATTTTGAAACCAGCCTCAAGAATTCAAAAAAAATCAAAAAATGCTTTCCACTTTGTCATTTGATGTTACCTAGTTGCAGGCAAGAATAACAAACATGTGATATGGGATGATTCAAAAAAAGTGTTCACAGAAATGAGCTACCAACCACAATCATGGCACAGTTTGTTGCAATGTGCCTATATTCCGCACACGTGTGTATCTTGTGATGGTAAATAATGTTGCTTCAGGAAGTTTTCATTTTCTACGCACGAAAAATCCATTTTCCATTTTCCATGTGCTCGAAAGAGTGTATTTTCTAAAGCGGCTCCAAGGATGTGCTACGAAGATGCTTGATCCCATTTTTAATAAAACTAGAGAGAATTTGGTGGACAATTCATCAATTGGATGCATCGCAAAGCTTACGGTGCACCGCCCGCGATTTAGACAAGTTTCTGTCGGTGTCATTGGAAGGAGCTCAGATTTAGCCTGGAGGTACCTCATAGCTAGCTCAAGAATTTTCCAAAAATCATTTCTAGGTACAAAACATGACATTTATTCAGAGATTCAGTAAGAGATTATCAAGACCCGACACCTAGCTTAAGAACCCTGATTGCCGCAATCTTGGTCGCATTTTGAAACCAGCCTCAAGAATTCAAAAAATGCAAATCCTTCGCACTTTGTCATTTTATGTTACCTAGTTGTAGGAAAAAATAACAAACATGTGATATGGGGATTATTTGAAAAAAGTGTTCACAGAAATGAGCTACTGCCATCAAGGATTCATGGTTTCAAGGAAAATGAGCAAGGTCATGACCACAATCATGGCATAGTCGGTTGCAATGTGCGCATATTCCGCACAAGTGTGGATCTTGTGATGGCAAACAATGTTGCTTTAGGAAATTTTCACTTTCTGTGCACGGAAAATCAATTTTCCATTTTCTCGGTGCCCGAAAGGGTGTATTTTCTGAAGCATCTACCAAGGATGTGTTGTGAAGATGCTTCACCCCATTTTCAATAAATATTAGAGAGAATTTGGTGGACATGTCAGGGGTGACCCTCGTGTAGGCTAGGCCAGGCCTAACTGGCCGACTCTAGAAGTACTTGGCCGGATGGCTGCAGGATAGAGAACCACAACCAGGTGGACCGCTCCAGCTGGCCCACCCTCAAGCTTTCCTGACTGGCCCGTCTAGTCGAATGACCAAAAGAACCGGTCGGGTGGCCGCTTCCACCCGGTAGCCTCGGATTCGGTGGCAAGGATACATAGGGCGTGATGCTCCTTGTTGAGCATGCCTCTGGCTCTTTGCATCACCGGACAGGCTAGCACGCCGCCTTGCCGCCGCTACAAGACAACTGCGCCAAAGCGCCAAAGCTAGAAGCCGAGGAGAGCGTTATCGGCTGACCGCGAAAGCATTTGCTAATGAATAAAGCGTTTGGTGATGCCCAAAGCACCAGCACTAGGACACTATATCACCGTCCCCCTGTACTGAAGGGCTAACTGGGTCCTGGCCCACCGGTTGGACCCTGCTAGCCAGCCCTCTTTGTAAACCGAAAGCCCAGATAGTAAACCCTAGAACCCACATTGTAACCTACCTCTCACAGCCAGTATATAAGGGAGGGTAGACCTAGGGTTCTAGGGAGATTCTGAGAGACAACAAGTTCATCTTTTTCCTCTAGCTCTCGATAGTTGCTAAGGAAACAGCTCCAGGAGCACTTGTACTGGGCGTTCGCCCCCGATATAGTAGATCCTTGCAGGAGTAGGGGTGTTACCTCGCCAAGAGGTCCCCGAACCTAGGTACATCGTTGTGTTTGCCATATCTATGCCCAACCTGTTGCGATAGCCACCCATAGCATCCTGATTATCCCCTCTCAAGCCATCCCCGATGGCACTATCGTGTTCCACACCACGAAAGTTGGCGCACACCATGGGGCAAAGCACTTCGGCTAGGGTCATCTTTCGCACGGGACTTCCGCTCATCGCGGTAAGGCTGTCGCCTCCAGCCTCGTCCTCACTCTCGGCTCCTTCGACTGTGTCCTCGTGGATGGAGGCAACAACATCAACCTCCTGTACCACAGCTCGTTGGACCGGCTCGGCATCAGCGAGTCTCAGCTAGAGTCCTCCAGCACCTCCTTCCACAGACCTGTCCTGGGTCCGTCACATTCGCCCATTCGCAAGATCTGGCTGGATGTCATTTTCGACATAGAGGGAAACTTCCGCCACGATCCCATCTAGTTTGAGGTGGTCAACCTCTCTAGTGCATACCATGCCATCTTCGGTCGCCCAGCGCTCACCAAGCTCATGGCAGTACCGCACTATGTGTACATCAAGATGAAGCTCCCCGAGCCCAAGGGAGTGATCACCATCGCCGGCTGCTACAAGCGGTCGGTGGAATGCGCCACAAACGTCTCCAAGCTAGCTAAGGCCATGATCATTGCAGAATAGAAGCACATCATCATGCAAAACATGGAGGCCCTACAAGCAGAAATGCTGGCTGGCGAACCAAAGACAGCCAAGGAGGCATAGTTCAAGCCATCCAAGGGCACCAAGAAGATTTTGCTCAACGATGCCAAGCCAGACAAGTTCGTCCTGGTCGGAGACGGCCTTGACGGCAATTAGGAAAGATGATGCATGTAAAATGCATCCATGAACTTTGCACTTTATTACTTGATATTCCAACATATTTGCATCATACATGGGGTATATTCATGTTTTATAATGATATTTGGGAATAATTCACACTTCCCATATTGTTTTGGAATTAACCCTGCCGAGGCAGAAAACCCCTATTTCAATGTTTTTGACTTTCAGGTACCCAAACGATGTCCAATTGACCTGAAACTTCTTGGGACCTAGTATTTATCAGAACGAAGAACATTCGGCCAAAGAACTGCGAGAAAAGAAGACCAAGGAGGAAACGAACCTAGCACACGTGGCTAGAGGGATGGTCGTGGCTGGTGTGCTTGTTTGCCCCTCGAATCTTCGATGTCGTCAATTTTTTATCCCAGGCAAAGGTTCTGACCTAAAACCACGTATAAAAAGGTCTCCTGACGATTCTTGGAAAGGAGCACCGCAGAAGACAGAAACATGAAATAGAGAGGTAGGAGGCAGAAGATTGGAGGGGGGAAACTCGGGCGGGGCGCTACTGGTGTGATCTCCACCTCCTCCAACGACTCCAGCACCTTCACCATGATGAAGGGGGAGTAGTCCACCCCTGGACTACGGGTTTGTGGCAGTAGCTATTGTATCTCTCTCTCATGATCTCGATTGTATTAGAACCGTATGAGCTACATAACATGATTACGGTCATATTTGTATTACCTATGTGGTGGATCTTTATATAGTTGATATTTGAGATTGCAATTGTTCAGTACTGGAAATATTTCAATAGATGTATATCATGTACAATGTTCTTGTTTACTTGTTTTGATCAAACTTGTATATGGAAGCGTGTGTGGGGGAACGTGTGCATTAGTTGGAGCAACTAGGGTGATCTTGTGGGTAGGACAGTAAAACTTGTGAATCACTTGGGTGTTTACCTTACTTAGTTGCCTCACTAGGGATAAAGAAAATACCATGCTTAGACTAGATCAAGTATGTTCTTATTTTAACTTCATGGATTATTTTGTAGGTTGCTTGATGAAGAACAAAGAGGATTATTCTCTTACACACAGCTCCCCGAGAGTTTGATATTTAAACCCTCGAGTTTCCCTCGTGGGGAAGACTTCCATTTACTACATCACTCTCCACTTAGAGTCTCAACTGTTAAGGTGCAGCGAGAAGCTCCTACGACAACTGTCAGGAGGTTTTCTAGCGCTCGCATCAAAAGCGTGCCCGTCGACTTCCTCCGTGAGAATCGGGATATCTTTGCATGGTCCCCCAAGGACATGTCGGGTGTTCTAAGGGAGCTCGCCGAGCACTCTTTACATGTCAGGCCGGATGCAAAAACGGTCAAGAAATCTCTACGCCGCTTCGCAGAGGAGAAGAGGAGAACGATTGGTGAAGAAATCACGTAGCTCCTTGCATCTGGATTCATCATGGAAGTTTACTATCCAGAATGGTTGGCAAACCCGATGGTGGTACTAAACAAGAACAAGACTTGGCACATGTGCATCGACTACAGCAGGCTCAAGAAGGCCTGCCCCAAAGATCTGTTCGCCTTGCCAAGGATAGATCTAGTGATCGACTCCATAGCCGGTTGTGAACTGTTGTCATTTCTGGATGCCTATTCACGCTACCACCAAATCCGATTGAACCCCGCTGATCAAATAAAGACAACATTCATCACCCCGTATGGGGCTTACTGTTATACCAACATGCCATTTGGACTAAAAATGCAGGGGCAACGTGCCAGCGATGTATGCATAAATGCATGCAATTGCAGATCGGCAGAAACGTACATGCCTACGTCAATGATGTGGTGGTCAAGACAAAAGAGCAACGAACACTCCTCGAGAACCTGCAGAAGACATTCATCAGCCTCCACTAGTTCCAGATGAAGCTGAACTCGGAGAAGTGCGTGTTATGTGTCCCAGCCGGCAACTCCTTAGTTTCCTTGTCTCTGAACGAGGGATCAAGGCCAACTTGGAGAATATTGGCGCAATCAAGCGCATGCAGCCGCCGCAGAATTTGCGCGACATGCAGAAGTTCACAGGATGCCTAGCCTCCCTCAGCTGGTTCGTCAGCCGGCTAGGTGAGAAAGAACTCTCACTATACCAGCTCATGAAGAAAACGGACGAGGCCTTCCGCGACCTCAAGTGCATGCTCTCCCCCCACCAATACTGGTGGCCCCACTGGAAAGTAGCCGATGCTAATGTACATCGCCGCTACCAACCGGGTCGTTAGTGTCATGCTCGTGGTTGAGAGGTCGGAAGAAGGAAAGGCGCAACCAGTCCAGCACCTGGTGTATTACCTGAGTGAGGTACTCTCGCTCTCGAAGCAGAACAACCCACAGTACCAGAAGGTGGTGTACGGTGTGTACATGGACGCTAAGAAACTGAAGCACTACTTCGAAGAGCACTCCATCTGGGTGGTGGCATTCGCACCCCTCTCGGAAATCATCAGCAACAACGACACCACAAGCCGCGTGGAGAAATAGGCGATAGAGCTCGCTGCCCACAACATCCGGTACGATCCAAGAATGGCGATCAAGTCTCAAGTGTTGGCCAACTTCCTCGTCGATTGGTCAAAGACCTAGTACCTGCCACCGGTTCCTGACTCCACGCACTAGAAGCTGGATTTCAATGGCTCCAAGATGTATGGGGGCTCGGAGCTGGAGTCGTTATCACCTCTCTGAAAGGAGACCGGCCGGAGTACATGTTGCAGATCCATTTCCACGCATCCAACAATGTCACAGAGTACGAAGCGCTCGTCCATGGCCTCAAGATGGAAAAAGCAATCGACATCTAGCAAATCCTCTGCTTCTGTGACTCCGACCTGGTGGTGCAATAAGTATCAAGAAATTGGAATGCCAAGGATGTGAACATGGCCCTGTACCGCTTCTTCATCCAGCAGCTATGCACCTGCTTTGAGGGGTGTGAGTACCACCATGTTCCTCGGGCCAACAATGAGGTCGCTGACACACTCGCTCGTGTTGGCTCAACATGGCAAGAAATTTTGCCTGGAGTTTCTCTCAACCACCTACGCAAGCCATCCATCACACCATCTTCGGAATCTGACTCCATCATCCTGGACACGGACCCGAGGACTACCGGCTCCAAGAGACTAGAGGCTATTGCAAAGTTCTCGGGGAATTCCGCGTCAAACCTGGGGACTGTCGGGTCGAAGTCCCTGATACTCCAGGCCGGCTCCAGTAGCCTGGGGACTGCCGGCTACACCCTTCCACCCGGCAGGCCACCTGGCAAACCCGACCTGGCCATGCACGAATAAATCAAGTTGATCATGCAGACCGTGTACACCATCCGGGAGACCCCTGCATGGGCCAAGCCATTCATGAATTTCCTGGACAAGGGAGAACTACCCGACAAAGAGGTCGAGGCAAGTAAAGTAAAGCGTAGAGCAAGTGCATACAGCATCATCAACAACGAGCTGTACAAACACAGCATCGGTGGAATTTACCAGCCTGTGTAATCCAAGACAAACGAATCTGGCTGCTGGTGGACATCCACCAAGGCGAGTGCGTCCACCACGCATCTTCACGGGCCATAGTGCCCAAGGAATCCCACCACGGTTTCTACTGGCCGATTGTGTTAGAAGACACTGAGAAAATGGTGAAAGCATGCAATGGGTGCCAACGTTTCAGCCATCAAAAGCATACTCTGGCTGCAGCTCTCAAGAGAATCCCCATCACCTGGCCATGAGCCATCTAGGGGCTAGACATGGTCAGCCCTTTCAAAACAGCGCGATCCGACATGACACACCTGCTAGTGGCGGTGGACAAATTCACCAAGTGGATTGAGGCCAAGCCCATCAAGAAGCTGGATGGAGCCATGGTGATCAAGTTCTTCATACACATCATCACGCGCTTCGGCTACCCCAACAGCATCATGACTGACAATGGCACGAACTTCGCCAAAGGGGATTTCGCACGCTTCTGCGGAGAAAAGGGCATCCGCCTGGACCTTGCTTTCGCCACACACCCCTAGTCAAATGGGCAGTGTGAGCGTGCAAACGGTTTGGTCCTAGTAGGAATCAAGCCCCGGCTGATCGAGCCACTGACGAGGTCACCAGGATGTTGGATAGAGGAACTGTCGGCTGTGTTATGGAGCCTACGTACCACGCCAAATCGCTCAACTGGCTACATGCCCTTCTTCCTCGTCTACAGAGCCGAGGCGGTCCTGCCAACTGCCATCAAGTTCAACGCACCTCTTAAGTTGTTATACACATAGTAGCAGGCCAAGGTAGCACGTGAGGATAGTGTCGGCCTCCTCTAATAGGCACACGAGCTAGCCTTGTCCAGATCCGCCATCTACCAGCAGAACCTGCACTGCTACCATGCCAGCCGAATCCGCCCCATCTCATTCCGAGAGGGCGACCTGGGTTGCGGTTGGTACAGAACACCAAGAGGATGCACAAGCTATCTCCCCCTTGGGAAGGTCCATTCGTCATCAGCCGGGCGCTGCGGAACAACTCATACTACCTCATCGACGCCCAACAGCCGGCAAAGAACAAGAAGGACCGTTCTAACAAAGAAACTGAGCGCCCATGGAATGCGAACCTACTTCACCCATTTTATACTTGAACAAGAAGTGTATGTATCTTACTTCTATGTATCATGAATGAACAAGCTGAGGAGCCTCGGCGCAGTCTCCGGGACTTCGTAATCATTTGGCTTTTCTTGCTGCATTGTTTTTCCCTCGGCTCCGACGATCTCTCCCGGGGACTCATCGGCTAGCCCAGACGGCCGTGCATTCCAAATGGTGAAGTACTGTATGCGGCTCTAAGGGCTCACTCTTTGGTTCCAGCTACAGAATGCAACCCGGTTGCCAGTTCGGCAAGAGCAAAAACCCGAGGACCCCTACATGAAAAATCATAAGGAAGACAAAAATGTCTGGACATTCCGGTTGCGCTGGCTCGCTCGACACCGATAACAGTAATCCGAAGTATCGTGTAGTACGCTTAGTAGCTAACCCTTCGGTTCCAGCTGCAGACCGCAACCCGGCTTGCGGCCGGCAAGGACACGTCTTCACGGCCAATGCTCACTGAGAAAAGAACAAAGTTGTTGGCTTAGCGCGAAACGGTAAATTTTCCTACCATAATGAATGAAATGCAAATTACGTCCTCCTCATACATATCTAACGCAGAAACTACCATTTTTGTCTGTTTTTTGCACGAGTGGAAATCCCACCAAGTGCTCGAGCTGGGTGTTATTCACAACCCGCAGGAGGTAAAAGGAAGAAGGGAGCTTCGACCCGGCTGGATTCTCCAGCCGGCCCAAACCTTGGGGACTACACCAAGTGGGTGCGCTCCCGTGCCCCATGCGAAAACCTGCAAATGACAAAACAGAAAGGAGCTTCGACTCGGTTGGATTCTCCAGCCGGCCAGAACCTCAGGGACTACATCCAATTGGTGTGCTCCGTGCCCCCATGCAAAAACCTACAAACCGCAAAAACATATCAAGCAATAAGGAAGTGCAAAATCAAAAGTACAAGGCAATATTATAGCATAAGGGATACAAAGCTCCCATCAAAATTCAATGTACCACAAGTTGTTCCCACATGCAAGACAAAAGACAAGTTTTCAATCAATACAAGTACTCTCAGCATCTAGAGGATCAGGCATGGGCTTAGAGGAAGGCTCGGTGGCATTCGTCGCAGTCCCGCTAGAAGTTTCAATGTCGGTGATAGATGGGTCGGAGGCTGGTGTAGGTGGAGCAGCAATCTGTGGTAGTCGGATGTCGTGGTCTAGCCGAACAGCTCCATCCCTACCGGTTCACTAAAGTCCTAGTCCAGATGCACGTAGGTCGCAATCTTGACACCGTAGGAGCAGATTTCCGGAACTTCGGCGTGAAGGCCATCGTAGGTGGTCCCTTGCCAAAATCCCTAGGCAAGGCTCCCAAGGTCCGCACCAGGGTACCAGGACTAGAGCAGAGCTAGGGCAATTTCCACGCCACCGTGTGCAGCCCACTCTCACCCCATCTCGACAATGTCAACAAAAGTCCCAAGTCCGTCGGCCAGCGCATCAATGTTGGCAGGCGGAGCGATGAGAGGCCAGAGATAGGTGAAGATCTCTAGGCCTACCTGGTGCAGCCGGTCAGCCTCCTCGTTGACCATGGTGACAAGCTCCTCGGGGTGCAGGTCGCGTCCAGCCTCTGCCTAGGGCACGCGTGCAAGGGCCTGGTCGGTCGTCTCAGGGTAATGAGATGCAACCAATAGGACATAAACTATTACAAACTAGATGCAGCGAGCGAAAAAAGTTCAGCAAAGAATAAAAACACTTACTGATGACCATCTCAGCGATGCGCTCCAGCTGCGTGTGCGCAACCTTCTCCCAAGCTTCGAGGTTCTTGAGAGCGTTGGCGCGCGTGTCAGCATTTTTCTTGGCCTTGTCGGGTGTAGTCTCTATCTTCTCCTTCTCTGCAACCAGGTTATTGATTTCACACTGGCACGTGTTGTTGGATTTCTGCAGCCAGAACACCTCTGCCTTCAGCCGGTCCACCTCTTTTTCCCTCTCCACTATCATGGTTGTAGGATGATACCCGATAGTCAACAAAAACCATGAAAAATCGCGCAATCGGAAAGACATGTCAGAGCGAACAATCTTATGCCCCAGGTCTTGTGTGTTCTTTGCCACCTCAGAAAAAGCTTTATGTGGAAAAAGGAAAGAAGTGGAAAAGAGAACAGGCAAAACAACTAAGGCAAAGAAGCAAAAACCCGAGGAGACACTTACCTCCAAAGAAACACCCAGCCCCTTGGCCTCGCCGAGCCCCCGCTCCATCACCTCCACCAGGCAGCGCACCAGGCCGAGGGAGGCGGGCGTCGACTCGGAGAGCTGGGAAAGGATGTCACCCGGCATCAGCATTGTCGATGTTGGCTTATAGCCGGTCACCTGTACCTCGTCCTCGTCATCAGCAGCGGCCCGTGGAGCACCAGTCACGACCACCTCGGCTCCGCCACCAGGGATGCCGGTGCTAGAGGAAGTTGCCCGCCCGCTGTCGCCTGCATTCGGCCGCGCAGAGGCGTCCGGTGCCAGCTCCTCTAGCTCCTCAGCCCGGCAAGCGGTCGTACCCGTCTGAGCATCGCTGTAGTCCGGGCTCGCCTTGGCTGTTAGCCGGAGCGGAGGAGTGGCGGCATCACGCCTGGCTGCGAACATCCGAGCGAGCATGGAGGTGGCCAGGGCATGATGTAGAGGCATTGGCGCGGTCACTAGTGATGTGTCCGACGCGGTAACAACAGCGCCAGCCGGAGTAGTTGGAGCGGGTGTAGCCATCTTGGATGGCTCCACAGATGGAGCTAGGGCGAGCACGGTGACGGTAGCACCAGCACCGTCCAACGACATCGCCTCGCTAAAAGAGCAAACAAAACTCAGCAAAAAAGGGGGCAAATCAAACAAGGCGTTGGCTGAAGAAACCGGCAAGGCACGTGCCCGGCGACAGTCAGCATGATCACCACCGGCCTCTATTGGCAAGGCTTCTTCGCTCCTCCGCCAGATGGAGCCGTGGTGTACGCCGCCCGCTTCCCCTTGGCCTACACTGTGGCGCCAGAAGTAGAAGGACCATCGTCGCCATGTGCGTCTACATGAACACGAGCAAACATTAGCATCCGGCTGAAGAAAACAGATCAGCGAGCGAGCACAAGGAGAAGACACTCATCGGGCAATTCCTTTGCTCCCTCATCCGCCCGGGTGGGGAAACGCTCTGGCTACATCAGCGGGCACTTCAACGGCTTGAGGTCAGTCGAGAATTCGGGAAGCTCGTAGTCACCCATACCATCCTCCGCTAGTTATTCCGTAAAAAGCTAGTCAAAAGGGGCAGATAAGAAATGAGAAAAATCATTCGGGAAGAATCCACCTGGCAAAGACAAAAGACTAACCTTAGGCGGCAGGCGGCCCTGATGATACGGCAGCAGGAGTAGCGCCAACCCTCCTCCAGTCGATGTTGGTGATACGGCATTGGCGAAGACCGGAAGCCAGATCCAGTCGATGTTGGTGATAATGCGCACATAAAAATATGAGCGCTATCAGAGCTTCACCATGTCAGGAAGGTCAAGCCGCGGCATCGTGGATGACGGTCGTGGATAGATCGCACAGTAGCCAGCCTCCACCAATGGCCTGTCCTTCTGCACCATCTGGGCCTTGAAGTTGAGGAAGTTCGCCGAGTATAGGTGAACTCCCAGGTATGACTCGCAGTAGGCTCCGTGATGCGATAGCTGCGCGATGGCATTTTCCCCTAGATGATGAAGCTGGAGGTTGAATATGGCAAGAGCTCCAAGACGAAGTTGCTCACCGGAAGCCGAATCCGCGGGTGAAGTGAGCAAGGAAAACGATGGCCTCGCCCGGCTGGGGTCGAGGGACACGCTCTCCCTCTAGCGCATGGCGGTGCTTCACCAATCGTTCTGACGGGAGGAATTTCCCCCGTAGGTACTTGCAGATGAGCTCCTCCATCACATAGGAGCCGCACCACCCTCCACCCTGCTCCAGAAGCATGTCTACTTCGGCGACTGTAGTGGTGGAAAAGCGGGGTCCCAACCTCGCGAGAAAATGCAGCGGCGCTGGCAACCAAATTCTGGCGGTAGGAGAGTAGAGAGAAAGAGAAGCACAATGGAAACAAGGGCGGGAAGGGTAGGAGTAGGAATAAGGAAAAGTGGGGGGAAAACCCCATCCCCGCAGCCCTTACTACAAGAAAAGTTTCCGTCCGCAACGACTTGGCCCGACGGTCGTCGTAAAAGGCGCGTCTTCCGCGACGAATTTCTCGGCTCGGCTGTGGCCGATGGAAAACTTGTTTTTTCCAGTTTTGCGGCCCTCTACTATGACGGAACCACTAAAAACATGGAGGGAAGCTCGGCTGGCGCATAGTAGAAGCAAGCTTTTCATTTCCTCGCGCGATGTTGACTCGTCGAACTCTGTTGAGGTGTGTGGGTCCCAGACGTCAGTGTCTCTAGAGTACCATACTTTTTGGTCGCGCCTCCCTGATTTGAACTCGATAACGTTGCTTGAGGCGTATGCCGTTTAGTCAGGCTATTGGGTCCCACATGTCAGCCTCTCATTAGAAGAATCGTGTGTATGACGGAATTTTTTTCCTTCGCTCGCGCTACCCTTTTCCGAAGTTGATAGCGTTACTCGATGCATCAACCATTTAATCAGGCTGCTGGGACCCACATAGCATCCTCTCATTAGAAGAAACGTGTGTATGATGGAATTTTTTCCTTCGCTCACGCTACCCTGTTCCGAAGTTGATAGCGCTGCTCGATGCATCTACCGTTTAATCAACCTCCTGGGCCCCACATGTCATCCACTCATTAGCATAAACGTGTCTATGATGGATTTTTTGCCCTCGGTCGCACCTTCGTGTTCCGAACTTGATAGCGTTGCTCGCTACTTCAGCCGTTTATACAGGCTGGTGGGCCCCACATGCCAGCCTCTGTGCAGGAAATGTGTGCATGCTAGACTTTTTTTCTTCTCTCGCACCTCCCCGTTTGGAGCTTGGTAACGTTGCTTGATACAGCACCTGTATAATGCCACTCTGTTGGGTCCACATGTCAGCCACCTATGTACAGGAAATGTGTGTATATTGGGTCCACTCTATTTGACCTTGGTAACGTTGTTCAATGCGGCAGTCGTGTATGGTCTTGATGCTGGGGCCCACATGTCAGCCTCTCTAGACAAGAAACGTGTTGATCATGGTCTTCTTTTTTCCGATCATGACTGTTGTACAAGTACTTTTTAAATGCATTCGTCAAACTTGGTCTCTTGTATGGTAAGGTTGATGGGCGCCAGTTGCGGGCAGGTGGGTCGGCCACATCATTCTCTTACTATAAATATATTGCTACAAATAAACTGCATGCCTTGCCACTATACAAGAAAATTGTTATGCTTTTATAAAACGTAAAAAATGTATACTAACATCGTATATAACTTATTTATTTTTCTTCTTAAAAAATTGCTTCTCCATCTGCTACGCGTGAATGCTAGCAGCTCAACTAAAAAATGTTAAGTATAAATAATGTAGAAGGTAGTACTTAAAAAACATGGATAGGCAGAGAGTTTTTTAGGGGTGGGTGGACAGTGCCCAAAAAAGGCCGAATTGAAGAAAAATAGGCCATGCAGGGATTGATGGGCTATTATCCATGGGCTATTTTTCATGGGCTCTCGCCCAATCTAACTATGCTATTTGTGTGGCCGAGTGGCCTAAAACATGGCTGAGTTAGAAGGTCTTGGGCTATAATGAGGCCGGATGGGGTAATTTCTTGGTCTCGATAGTTAAAATCCCAAGGTACATGCTAGCGCTCGGCCGGATTTGAAACAAAGACGTTAACAAGGAAAAAATGTATAAAATATGAGTGCCTAGATCCCAAGCGCCTGAGAACTTGTTATGTTAAGGCGTTGACGTCGCCCTACTAATTGTGCTAATTCTCAGTTGTAACCTAGTAGTTGCACCTCATTCAATTCCTAGTTACAAGCTAGTTGCAAAAAATCTGTAACCCTCACGTCGAACGAATCACGAGGTAAATCCAATGGCGAGAGAGGCGACTCTTGAGAACTGCCAAATCCGATAAAATATTCACATATATTTCTGTGAAAGTTATGCACAAACACCCTGCGCCCACCAAAACTTTCCGCCATGACCCCAAACTTTCTTAAGCTCGCCCTCAATCGAGCGACCAGCCCCTGTCTCTTCAAATTTTGCATTGTTCTTATGGGATATGCACCGGATTAGAACCAGGCCACACACTTCTCCACGCCTTAAAAAAACTTCTCGACGCCTTTCTATCAACAGTGTCGGCCTACCACCATTGGCCGCACCGTTCTTCACAAGACACACCGGCCAACGGTCAGCTAGGCGATCCCCACACTTTGCCTACTATATTCAGGCACTGGACATTCTTCTTGGCTTTGGTTTGTTCTCCACCTCTCCTAGAAATAGTTAAAGCTTGTGACCATCTAGATTTACAAGGTGCTTGTAGATTTGGGTAGGTACATTCTTTAGGTAAATCTGTAGTAAAGCTCTGGATAGAAGAGTTGGAAAACACCTTAAAAAGGACTTGGCAGAGATCCCGTGCAAGCTTTTGACCTAATATATTCCCCATCCTTCTTTGATACGATGGAGCATTTGGTTGTGGATGTACCTGGCGAGGAAGTACTTAGAGGTACAGTACAGTATAAATGTATGTACCCTATAGAACATCGACTTCGCATTTCCAAGGAGCGGGAAGGTATCCATAGACAGTTTGATAAGTGAGTGTTATGCAAAGATATCTTCACATATAATATAGACTATAGAAAATTTAGATATATTCAGATGTCTGACTTGGCTATGTTTTGTAGGTTCTTTGCAGAAATAAAAGTACCAGCAAATTTCATTCCACCAATAAAAGACCGGATGGACTAAGATCTAAGGATCATGTAAGATGCTCAAATTGCATTGTGAATTGTCTATGAATTGTCCAGATGGGGTAACCTCTTGTCTATTATGTAATGCTAGATTTCGTAGCTTGAATTTCTAGCCCTTATCTGTGGTCCTAATAGGAGTATAACAACAGCTTCAGCTTGCATTTCCAATAGTGTCTGCCATAGTGCTGATGTACCTTCTATGGAGACTGACACAGCTAGAGGTTGTCCTGATGAACCTGCCCTGGATTGCGTTTAGACTCGAAATCCTGCACTTGACATTGTCGTCCCAAGGAAAAGAAGGTTATGGGTTTGTTAATAATGCCTTATGTAGAAGAAGATGCTGGAGGTGATGATTTCCTATGGCAATCCCTACCATTCTATGACTTGTACGAGTAGTTATTGTAAAATAATTGAATTGCATGTCCCTCTCTATCGATGAAAATGGCATATCTTTTGCCTTGTTTCAAAAATAAATAAATATTTGCATGTCTCCTTGTGTTAGTCGATGCAAAGAAGATACTCCCTCCGACCCAAATTAGTTGACTTAGATTTGTCTAGATTCGAATGTATCTAGACTTGTTTTAGTGTTAGATTCCTCCGAATCTAGAAAAAACCAAGTCAACTAATTTGGGTCGGAGGGAGTACTATTTTATTTTCAAGTCATGTGAAAAAATATGTTTGTATGTAGAGACATAAATGCGCATTGGGTGACAAAATCAGCATAAAATTGCTAGATCAATAACACAAGCATAATGGCATTACAAGAAAAGGAACATAACCATCTTTTCACCATGCTGGCGAAAAGGAGATGAGCCAAGAACCACACCTACAAGTGGCATACGTCAATTTATGTGCAGCTCAGCTAGCATTGGTTTATCATCGATAATACTTAAGCATCCGAATATGATTACATACAAGGAGTAGTTCCAGTTCTACACTACAGTTCAATAGGCAAAAGTGTAAGAAATGCGTAAGGTAGCTCCATAATACAGGTTCCAGAGAAAAGCATACAAATCATAAGAAAGAAAGCTCCGCATCACAGTTCACCACCTTTAGGTGCAATAGTCTCTACAAATTGTAAATCCAAATCATCCCCTCCTTCAGGTGGCACGGTGATTTCGGGAGCAGGATCAGCAGCACCAACAACAGTGCCAGCACCGGTAGCATGAGTCTCCACAATAGGTGAACTATCGAGCACCACAATGTCCTTTGAAGGCTCTTCACTGCTAGCTCCAGGCACACAAGTCTCTGCTGATGGTAAAACCAATCCACCACCTCCGTCATCTGTCACGATGATGGCGGGTGCATGCTCATTAGTACCAGCTGTAGCTGCAACTGCATCAGTCTCCACAGAAGGTAAACAAGGTGGTGTCTTAGGTGTAGCGTGACATCCATTTTCTACTCCGTCATCAGGAAACTGAGAGTCTTCTTCAACTTTGTGCTTCTGCAGTTACAAGATAAACAGAGATTATAACAAAAGCATCTGCGCGGGATGACAAGAACATACGTCATTCTATTGATTTACCTTGTCATATGGGATAGCATAATTCACAGGATTGGAACCTATTTCATCAAGAATCCTCTTTTTCTCTCCTTCCCCTATCTCTTTCTGTGGCAAGTTGTAATATTGATTACATGATGTTGATTGTCAAATATATGCAAATCCTCAAAAGTTTTTGCTATCGAACTACCAACTTTGAACGGATCCCCTTTGTTCTTAGTTATGGGATCTATCCCAGAAAACAAGCTTCTATGCAATCCTAGTCTACAAAAAAGGATGCATACCTGAGATAAGAACTACTCTACACATGACAATGTTGCACAATCGACAATAAAAATTTAACCGCATCATCAACTCTATCATGTAAGTTTGGAGTGAATCTAGATACACTCGTTTCACATAAGCTAAAACATCTTATATTATGAAGCAGAGGGAATAAATATAAGTGTTCTAGTATTTCACAAACCAACATTGTTGCCGAGGGACAGAGATGACGGACGCTCCATCGCCCTACAGAAGGTTGTCGCGCCAATCTCGCTGCCACCTATAGAGGACGGAGCCGAGGAGCTGGTCGGCAACAATATGGAGCGAGAGGCCAGGGGCGGTAGTGGATGGTAAGAAGGGACTGAGTAAAAGAGGTTGTGTGTGCGTGGGGGGAGGCTGGAGAGGGAGTTAAATATAGCTCGTCTCGGAAGGAACGTGTTGCCACATGCACCGGCGTGTGCAAAACTCCCTCCCTCTCTCTTCTGCGGCAGCTACTAATAGTAGTACTCCAGCTAGCTTCATCAAGTTCTCTGGTACTCCTACTAGTAGACCTTTACTACTACTACTACTACTACTACTACTAGGTAGAAAAGCAGTACTTGTTCATAAGAAAAAACTAGACTAGCACACCGTCGTACAGTATTGCCTTGTTAAATCACTGGCGATGCCATGATGAGTGACATGTTTTTACTGGTAAACCTGGAAACATCGTGTTCCTTCCACCGTATGCAGTTTATGAGCGAAGTACTTACCAACACGTCCAACTTAGGCTTACAGGACCCAAACTTCAGTGAAAAAGAAACAAAACTACGGACCTGCAAGGAGTAATACTAATAGTACTACTATTATACAACATTCTGGAAGAAATTATGTAGTAGTAGAGTACAACTGTACTCCTAATAAGGTTCTTCTACAAGCTTGGTGAAATATACATACTCGAGAAACTACTAAGTGTACAAAAGGGATTTGGTCATATGGAGTATTTTACAAGTCGGACCGGGTGCAAAACTAAATGCTGAGTACGTATACATCAGCTAAAAACTAGCCAAAAGAAAGAGTTCAACAGAAGGCCAAGACCAAATGAGCTATCCTTGAACAGGCTCGTTCCACTCCAAGGTGTTTGAGAAGCTTGGGATGAACCAAAATTGAGTCGCCAACCATATCCAGTGAGTGTTGGTGTGGAAACCAACATCTGCCTCACCATTCAGACTGAAGCGGCAAATTTCAAGACGTGGCATATACTCATAGCCAATTTCTTGGTATGATGTGTAAACACAGTTCCTTCTCGTCAGATGTCTTGGCGGATCATTTCCATCGCCTACTGCAATGTTAATTGGATAGTTCACGCAAAGGAAAAGAGAATATGATCCACGGTCAGTAACCCTTTTCCATTGGTTAGTTGTAGTTAACTAGCGTGTGTCCATTGAGAACACCACGCACTCAAACCCAGAAGGATAGGTGCGAATGGTGTGACCATAGTGAACAACACTAGTATCATCAACAATTGCATTTCATGAGACACCATATGTATAGACCAGAAGAAGTTGAACCACCGGCAGATCTTTCTAACCACAACTTACCAAGATCATCATCCTCGGCAAACTCATGTGTCAGGTAAAGCACATCACATGGCAACATGATAAGGATAGGACCATCAAAGGGAAAGGAAATGTAACATGGAAATAATACTGATATTGATCTGACATTGTAGAAGTTAATATACAGTACAATTTTCAAAAATCTTGATTATACTTAAGACGTTTGATTGCGTAAAAAAATGCCAACCTAGGGAGATGCTATGGAAATTCTAATTCTTTTCAAAATGGGGATATGCTATGGAAATTCTCCTACAGACAAGGTTTGATTCATAGGATCAAATGAAATAGGAAATAATCCTATAGGATCTTGAGTGTAAAGTTCATAGGGAAAAAGCAAGGTTGGATCCTACAAGATTTTGGTGTCTTATATCCCAAAGAACAACCAACAAGTATTATTTCTAGGAGGTTTAATATCTTATGTTATCTTACCACTATATAGTGTATGGATAACTTTGAATATTAACTGTTGGATCAGGACTTGCGAATCACAACATTGCCAGCCGTTTGATCTTATTTTCCTTTCTAGCATCTACTTGAAGATTCTATTGATAGTCTTTAGCATAATGAACATTATGCACAATCCTCAAAACACACTTCTCCATCATTCTAGAATCTTCTCCTTCATTTCTCAAGACCATGTTAACAAAATTTACAAGTACTAGTACCTAATAAACATTGACTTCTACATGATACAAAATACAAGAACTAAATATGCACCCATACTTCATAAATGTCGATCAAATCTCTAATTTTTTGAGCTTTACATGGTGATGATATGTCATATGTCCAGTATCTGAGTCTCACGTAAGTACTACTAGTAGATACCATATTTTCCATGGATGTACTAGTACCAGGAGACAAGGCAATACTATCAACAAAACTTAATCCTATGAATCAAATTACTTATATGTAAGAAAATGTAGTAAGGATTGCATTCCTCTGAAATTCCTAGGGAATTCGTACAAATCAAAGAGGCTAAAATTCCTATGAAATTCCTACTAACCAACAAAAGTTCAGTAAAAATAGCTTACATCGATTCAGGAATAATATCCGAGTCTCACATAAGTACTTACTACTAGTAGATACCATATTTTCCATGGGATGTACTTGGAGACGAAGCAATACTATCAGTAGAACTCAATCATATGAAACAAACTACTTATATGTTAGAAAACTTCCTAAAGATTGCATTCCTCTGAAATTCCTAGTGAATTCCTTCAAATCAAAGAAACTATTTTTTTATGGAATTCCTACTAACCAATGAAAGTTCAGCAAGATTAGCTTGCATCGATTCAGGAATAAAGCTAATAAAATACATATGGAGGAGAATTTATCAAGTTCCAGAGACTTCCATGCATAAACACGGCCGTTCTCGGTCACGGCGAACACACGATCGTGTTGGATAATATCATCGCAGTATCTGAAGTAGCCATGGAACTCGTTCGCACAAACTGACCATCCATGACTATCATTCCTGTTAAGGACAACAATCTTTAATTCGAAAATGGCGACAAGAGAGAAATCTTTGTATCCCCCAGCAGCCGTCGGAACTTGGCAAATGACTATCTTATGCAGTTTAGTACGTCCACCTTCATCAGCATCATCCTGAAATGTAAGTGCAGAACCTTCGGTCAGTTCAAACCCCGAGACTTGCATAATAACAATCTTGCGATGAATGTACACATTGACAAGGTCCCACGTGAAATCAAGCCCAACTGTGATGATCCAATCTCCACTGTCGCCTACTCGCTGCTCATCAAAACCATTTCGCATCATAGCATCGGAGGAGAACCTGTCCAGTGATGTCACGGGCTGCCCGCCACTTTGAAGCAGTCTTCGGATTCTCACGGTCTCACCGTCGGGTGAGAATTAAGAACACATAGGAGGCCAAACGGATGAGAAAAAGGCGTAGTTCCGCTCTCTTTTGCTGATTGAATAATATGTTTGGACAAACCGACGAGGCTTGCGGCGGTGGTAGCGTCACAATGGTTGATGAGTACTTGAAGGGGGCCTTCGGTGAACACCTTCTGAAACTGCTCAGGATCTTTACTGACCTTGCTTGGTCTCACCATGGAAGGACGTTGAGATGGTGTTTGGGGGCTTTCTTTAGGGTGGGGTGTGGGGTGGGTGGGGAGGGAGGGAAGATCGTTGGCGGGAGATGGCGACCGGGGTGAGATGGAGAAGATAAAGGATGATGGTGCATAGTAGTACTACTAGTACTACAGAAGGTGGGCGAGTGGGGGTGGGGCTCCAATTGAAGCTAGTTGCACAAACCTCCAACAATTAGAGCCGTAGTTGCAAAGAGATCCAATTGTTGAGCCCCAGGTATGTAAGAAATAATGTTAAGAGGACTAATCAAAAAATTTATTCTATGTGCAACATTTGTACCAAGGTAAAAAATAGCGCGCTATGGTATTTAGCGCCCGGCTTCCTAGGATGTTATACACGCTATAGCATGTTATGGCCCACACTATTTAAAATAGCGTTTGCAAAAATAATGATATATTTAGTCTAAACATAAATTATTTTAGCATCTAAAATTTGTCCAGGAACAATTACATGCATAACAAAGTCAAGAAAAAATAATGATATATTTAGTCTAAACATAAATTATTTGAGCATCTAAAATTTGTCCAAGAACAATTACATGCATAACAAAGTCAAGAATAGGACCAATCCATGACATAAAAAATAGTCACACGGTTACACTATCACAGTCTCATCGATATGAGGCACATACCCATAAATATATCGAGAATAGAGAACTATATAGTTTTAAGGCAGTCTAACAACAACATAGCATGAAGTATTATTCAGAATCAGATGAATAATGCATGTGGAAGCAACCGTCGCCACCACTCGTCAATTGGAGATGCACCGTTGCCGCTCGTGCATCGATTTGGTGATTATAGGAATGATCTGGTGGGGGTTGAGATTAGGTTTGCCTATGACTCAGGAATGGTTTTGGCCTTTTGGACTGAGGAGCTATAGAGTGCAGATTTTAGCTTTTTTGCAGCACTAGAAAATATAACGACAATACAACATTTTTATAAATAGCGTGATTTAGCGTGCTATTTTGAAATTAGCGGCATAGCATTTAAAATAGCTTAAACGTAGCGTCGACACTCCAAATTTTCTATAGCGTGCTATAACGTGCGCTATAGCGTGCTATTTTTTTCCTTGATTTGTATCCAAAAGTAATTGTATTAGTTTCTTGCAACTATACTATCCTGATTATCTGGAGTTCTCTGCACTTTCGAAACCAATTGTTGGAGGTTTGTGCAATTTCCTCCCTCCCCGTGTTTCGAGGAAGCTCTATGACCCTATGTTCAAAAAAAATGATCAAAGACAAACAAAAAAAAAGGAAGACCATCTCTCAGGGCTCGTTTGATATGTAGGATTCTCAAAACATAGAAAGAGGAAACTACAGGAATTTGGATCAACTATGTGTTTGAATCACAAGGAAAGCAAAGCAATTATACCATGAGTTTGGAGTGGATGGAAATTTTCCTAAAAAGTAGAGGGCAAAGGAATACTTTGAAGGAATCTCAATTCCCGTGTTTTCCCTATTCCTATATTTTTTCTATCCTTTGTTTCAAATGGGACATAATTCCTATATATTGGAATCCTATGAATCAAAAAATAGCGTAGGATTATTTCCTAAGGGACAAAATCCTTCATAAATCCTTTGAATTTTCTTTGAATCAAATAAGGAATAAAAAAGGTTTCCTCTTTTAGGAAAAAATGGAACTCCACCTCTTGGAGAAAAAGGAACTCCACCTAATAGAAAAAAAATGGAAGTCCACCTCTTGGACAATTCAGTGTGACGAGAGTAGCTACTAGAGTCTATGTCTAGTACTAGTTGTAGGTTCCAATCATAGCACGTTATTACTAGTACTAGTATATATCAATCTTTGCAGGTGCCTCAAAGAAAACAAAATAAACCTCTACAGGTAATAAATGCCCATGGCAATTTCCAAGATAGACAATCTATTGCTTGTTCATTTTGATCTGGGCGATAGCCAGAGGATAGAGGACTACTAGCTACTTCGTGTCTTGAGCCATCGTGCTGGAATAGAAATTTAGATATCTAAAAACCTGAATTGTCATGTCAAACCAATGCTCATTTCATGTAGCTTGACCAAACAGACTTACTGCACTACTTTACTGCGTGTCCAAAATACTACGGAGTATAGTAGTATTACTACTACCATGTAGTACGTACTACAAGAAGTACTAGTACAATAATGTTACACAGAGAGTTCTATATTTATCTTGTAGCGCCAAAAGCAGAAGTTGTGCCATATAGTACTGTAGTAGTCACATCCAGGTTGCCTTACAGAGAAAAAATAGTACGATGAGCAACAAGATCTATCTATTTTTGTACTCCTATTTGCGTATACTAGTAGTACTACTGAGGAACGGCACGAGCGTGTGCTCCACTAGTGCGCCCCCGCAGGTAGGGTAATCTAGTACTACTAGTACGGAGTAGATCGTCATCGCATGGTCGTGTGATTATTATGCATTGGTTCATGCCCTAGTTGTGGACACGTGATGTAGCAGTAAAAAAATTGTGAAAAATCAAATACTCAAAAATAATTACTCCCTCTATCCTAAAATAGTAGTGACTAACTTGACTTTGTCTAGATACGCATGTATTTTAACTCATTTTAGTACTTAGATGCTCCCTCATTTCCAAATTAGAAAGCATACTAGGTTTTGTCAAAGTCAATATTTATAAAGTTTGACCAACTATATGTACAAATATACTAACTTACATAATGTCAAATGCATATAATATGAAAACATGGTTCATGATGATTCTGATAATATTGAGTTGATGTTGTAGATCTCCATATTATTTTCTAGATAATTAGTCAAAGTTTATTATGTTTAACTTTGACAAAAACTAATGCGCATCCTAATTTGGGAAGAAGGGAGTACATGTGAAGTCAGTTATTTTGGGATGGATGGAGTACTACTCCATACTAGTAGTAGTCGAAGTAACATAGTATAGAGTAGTAAGCAGTAAAACTCATTCTATGCCAAATACAACCTTCCTAATCCCAAAGAGACCTTGGCTCCGATTACTAGTAATTAATACATCATTCGATTTGTGTTAGGACCATTAGATGAGAAGATGAAGATCAATTCTTTTTGTAAATGAAAACAAATAAGAGTTTTACTCTAGTGTCCCCCTGACGAGGGTTTAACTCATCAATGCCCATTGTTATGGACTTGAGTTTTGGAGAAGGAGGGAGCGCTGGAGACATCTATCGACTAGCAAACAAGCACATAGGGGACTCGAAGATTTACCCAGGTTCAGGCCTCGTAGAGGTCCCTACTCCTGCTTGTCTACTCGTGGAATTATCAAAGGAATCGAGGATTACAATGGTGCGTAGATGCAATCTGGAGAGGGTTGTGGAAACTAGGGTTGTGTGTGTCCTCCTCGCCACCCCCTCCTAGCCTTTATATAGATAGACTAGGTCTCGGGTAGCAGGTTGAGTCGGTTACAGGTTAGGGTTTTCCCCTTTGAACTTTCTATCTTTAGATTCTTCCTGTTCTTCAAGTAATCGAGAGTCCGTAGGTTACTTGAGTTCTTCATTTGGGCCTTGGCGACACCGTGGGCCTCTATGTATTTAGGCTGTATATACCAAGCTCAAGTACCTATAGGGTATACCCATGTTAGTATCCCTCGAGTGTCCAGTGGAATCGCAGATTTGACTGGGGACTTTATGAATCCTTTCGAGTGCATGACCGAGTATGTTTTTCAACTGCCTTGTTTGTGTCGTAGGGATTGCTGATGTGTGTGCCTAATTTAACCGATGTATCAGTATCAGTTAACTACCTTAGGGTAAAACAACGCCATCTACTCGAACTCAAGTCCCCGTACTCGAATCCGAAAAAGTGCTAGTGTAACTCGACTCAAGCCGCGGAGGTCTTACAGGAGTCGAATTCTAGTATATGGGTGTGAGCACTCGACGCGTCCGTCAAGGCTTGTTCATCGTACCTGTTGGCACGGGTATATTTATGGTAGTGCGCAAAAAATGCGTTGCCAGGCCTTATTCAGGTCTTATCTTCACGCTGCAAGCGTGGCATCCGAAATTTGTCATCGCGGAGATGATTCGGGTGACCCAAGAGACGCAATCTGTTTGTAGGGCAACGTCATGAGGCGGTGTCGACATAAGGTTCGAGTGTGGATATCATCAACGCACAGTATAATGTACAAATAATCATAGGGTGCGCGACCAGCGCTCCCTATGGGAGTAGCCCCCGAGTGCCTAGTTGAGTCAAAGACTCAGGCAGGAACTAAAGAACTTTTGCAACTGTTGTCGTCTTTTGTTTGCTTGTTTCAGTCGAAATTGCTTCCAGCGCTCCCTATGGGAGTAACCCACGTCCATAGTCGAATTGTGCTTCGAGTGGTTGGGTTTGCTTTGATTGTCCATGTTCCTGTAAAAAGAAGAAGAAAAAATCGTAGGGTGCGTGACCAGCGCTCCCTATGGGAGTAGCCCCCGAGTGCTTGGTGGAGTCGAAGACTCGAGCAAGGACTAAAGTAGTCAAATTCTTCTTCTAGTTAAGTTAATGACGTCAGTGCTGACGACATGATACCTGCAGTTGCCCGCGTGAGCGATTTTGACAGGACATGACGAGAAGTGGTTCCCACTTCTTGACTCTGATTTGACCGGGTGTGCGTAATCTTTGTTTTTAACTGTGCCTCCTCGATTTCCGCGCGTGATGGGGGTAGTGGGGGACGGTTCGCGCTTCAGGTCCTCCACGTGTCGAGCACGATGAACGCCATGCGTCTGATAGGGTTTTTCTTAGCCGTTGGATTGCATCTTCTAGGGGGTTAAGTAGCGATGCGGCGACGGTAAAATTCACATCTGCTTCTTTTCTTCCTTTGCCTCCGTCGCCATTGCCGATGCTTCTCTGCTTCTTTGCGCTCCTTTCCTTCGTGGCGCTGGACCAGCTCCGCGTATTTCTCAGATACTTCCTCTGGTCACACTGGCGCCGCATAATGAGGAAGAAGAAGGGAGGTGTTGCGGCCGATTCCGCTGCTGCCGCGGCTGCCATGAAGAAGAAGGGTGGCTCTGCCGCTGCAGGCACCAGCACCGCTGCCGCTGGAAAGAAGAAGGGCACGGGCACTCAAGTCACCAATGGCGCGTGGTGCATGTCCGTGATAAAGTCTTCTGAGCTTCGTCTGCTGTGCCAGGACGAAGTTTTGTCTTCCGCAGTCGTGGATGCGCGCGTCCCTAGCAGCAAGCTAATCCCCTCTCCTCCTGCCGGTTTTCGGGTGATGTTCCTAGCGTTCATCATCCGCGGTCTTTTGTTGCCCCTGCATCCTTTCTTTAGGGGTCTTCTCTGGTTTTATGGGCTCCAGCTCCATCAGCTGTCCCCAAACTCCATCCTCCATGTAGCTTGCTACATTACCCTTTGCGAGTGCTGGCTCGGAATCGAGCCGCACTTCGGCCTCTTCAAGCCCCTCTTCAAGTTGAAGTGCCAATCGGCGTCTGGCTCCGTAGTCTACGATGTAGGCGGCTGCGGTATCCACGTCGATCCCTCCGCCACGTACTTCGACATCAAGCTGATGATGTCCGTCCAAGGGTGGAGGGACAAGTGGTTCTACGTCCGGGACCAGAAGGCCGACGGAGAACACTACGGACCCGCGCCCTTCGACCTCGCGATGCCGTGCAAGAGGAGGCATTCCTGGAAGAACGTAATTATGCCCGGCGAGTCCACAAAGACAGATGTGCTATACGCACGTGTCTGTGACCTTGAGAGTCACATGGGCAAAGAGGAGGGAGGCTGCGCCCTAATTCGCACATGGCTGCGCCGCCGCGTCCAGCCCCTGCAGGCCAGAGTTCACCCCATGTTCCAGTGGGCTGGCGCGGACGATGTCACTCGCGTGTCTGCCAATGCATGTCCGCGAGTGAGGTAGACAAAAGGGTGCGACTGGTCACCAAGTACACCGTCAAGGATGTGCTCCCCAGTGAACCAGTCGTTCCTCCGTTCGATGCTACTAACCCTCCTCCTGAGGTACAGTTGTGCTACGTAGTAGCTTTGTTTGTCGATTGCTTCTTTGCTGTTTCTTAACTTTGTGCTAAATTATTTTTGTATGCAGGATTGGGCGGTGTCGCCTTGTATGCCCCCTCTTCCCGAGGGGGTTATTCCTCGTGAAGCCTTGGAAGAGGATGAGTTAGAGTCGACTGTCCCATCTGATGTGGAGGAGGAAGCCCCCGAGTCGAGTAGTCCAGATACTCGCAAGCGTTCGCGAAGCGAGGATTCAGATGCGTCGTCTCCTTCGACTCCAGAAGGTGCAGGTGTTGGTGCAGAGTCGTCGATCCCTGCTGTTCCTGTGAGTGCCATGGCGCCATCCTCTCGCAAGAAGATGCGGCTGCCGAAGGAATCGTCGTCAGAGTCGGGGGATCAAACCTTCGACTTTGATAAGTTTAATTGGTAAGTATTCGAGTCCTCCCTTTTGGTTCTTCTTTGGGGTTGCCTTTTCTTGATTTTCGTTTTATTTTGCAGCCAACAAGCGTCGCCATCTTCTGACGACATACAATTTTTGAAAGAATCTGGAGTCGCGACCTCCAAAGCCAAGAAAGTGGCTGAGCGCACTCCTTCTCCTCCATTGGCGGCCCACTCCAGCCATATTCATCGAGTTCTCCGCATGATGTGGAGCACCAGATGGTTATCTGGACGACTGCGAATCCATCGGCTTCGGATTCTTTGGAGGATCATGTAAGTGTGGTATTTTGTTTCCTGTATTTTTGCAGTCGAATGTACCATCTTCTATCATCTTGCTTATCCTTTGCTGTTTGTTCCTATCGCAGCTTATTGTGAAGGAAGCTGCTCGCTTAGCAGATCAAGTTCTTGTGATGGGTCGCCAGCATGCAATGCTAGATACTCGCCATCGCGTAGTTGAAAGTAAGTGTCTTGCTTCTTCTTCGTCCTCCTTGTGATATATTCGACTGATAACCTATCTTTGTTTGTTTCGCAGCTGAGCACAATGCACTCCTTCGCGATGCCGCGTCCCTGGAAAAGGCGCTTGCCTCAGCGGTAAAGAGCCACGATGAGGCAATCGCGACGCGTGACGAGTCGCGGAAACGCGAGGAGGATCTGCGCGCCTCTGTCGCGGCTAGGGAGAAATTGTTCGAGGAGTACCTTTTCTCGATTGCCAAGGCTCTCTCAGGTACCTTGTCTGGATATCATTATTGTTCTCTGTTCGAATTTGTCGTTGGTGCTGACTTTCGTGCCCATGTGTGAGTTCTGTACAAATGCTGGCGATTTGAGCTTCGACCCTCAGGCCCTCCGCCATGATGATGCCTTGGTGGGTGCTCTTTCAGCAGTCGAGGACCGCAGCGCCGTCGTTCAAGAGATGCTCTCCAAGGCCAAGGGCGTGCTCAGTCGCCTCCAGGAAGAGTTGGCGCCCAAGTCTGAGCTGATCGAGAACATGGATGAGCTGGTGGAGTCTCTTGCCGGGGGCGTCTCTGCAAGCTTCAAGAACTCGCTCCGTGCGGTAGGCGCTTCGATGTCACTCGCCATGGTTCAGGCCCATGGAGTCGAAGTTGATCCTGCGGCGGTCTCCAAGGCGATGCCTGTCGGCGCTAATGGCCAGCAGGTAGTCTTTGCGCCCTTCGCAACCGCTTGTGGCAAGTATGGCCCGCAGCTGATCAATACAGTTGCGAAGTACTTTGAGGAGCTTCAGCGCACCAAGAAAGCTGCGAGAGCTGCGACGTCAGGGGCCGGCGGGAAGTCTGTAGCATCTGATACTGCCACAGACTCGATGGGGCCCCCAAAACCGAAGTCAAAATCGAAGAAGCCAGTCGCTCCTCAGTAGTTGCAACTTGTAATAGTTAGATAGATTATGTCTTTTGTCAAGAACATGCATGTTGGCGAGTGTATCTGCTGATACTTTTGTTAGTCTTAAATGCACTCAAATCTTTTGTTTATGCCTCGCCTTAGTCCTCTTATTTTCTCTTGCTTGACTTGTGGTAGGGCACGTCGAGTGATCCTTTGAGGGAGCCTTAGGATTCACCGCCCCTTAATGATACTTTGGCACCACCGCGTTCAAGGGTGGATGAGCTTTCTCTACTCTCGCGGCTCCGTGACCGCGTGAAGCAATTGGAGCGTGAATTCCCCGTACTCCGCGGAAATGCGGACATATGGAAGTCGAAAGCGGAAAAATCCGTCGCCCGAGAGCAGTCTCTGCTAGGGGAGGTGACGTAGTTGGGCAACCAGTTCAAATGTCAGTCTTCTTCCCTCCTGTCTTTTCCTTGTAGCCACTCGCAGTAGTTCGTTGCTCTCATATTTTGCCTTTGCCTTGTATAGTTGTCAGCGCGCGCCATCCGCAGGATGAGAAGGATCGAATTGCCATTCGTATGAATGACTTGACCCAAGAGCAGCTTCAGGCGAGTGGGTACTTCTGGGTAGATCATGATCGCGCGATCGCGTTGGCGACCTTGCAGGATCGTGCGTCACGAGTGCTCCATTTCTTGAATAAGTCACAGTCATGCTTGAAGGATATTTACCAGATGATGTTCCCGCTCTACGTCATTCCATCGAGCCTGTTGGCTCTTCTTGCTAGATTCCAGGATTTGAGTGCGGTCCGCGAGTGTGTGCGGCAACAATTAGTGGCTGGTGCCAAAGCTGCTATGTCACTGGTGCGATTGCATAGGCCTGATGTGGATGTTGCAGGAATTGCGGCTAGGCCACCTGCACCTCCAATGGGTTCTGTTTGGAACATGGTGCCGCACTATCAGGCAATGGACAGCCCGACAGAGGAGATCGTCGATTTCTTCGAGGAGCAGACCAATGTTCTCTTGATGCAGCAGTAGTTTAGTTTGTATCCTGCACATAGTTGTACCAATGTTGTAAAGTTCATATATATGCTGTGTATAATTGATTGACGATGATGTATAAAAGAGCTTGTTAGCGTGTATGTTTTGTGAGTGCGCTGCACTATGCGATTCCTTTTCGTTAGCCTGGCTTTGTGTTTATCTCAGTCCCCTGTCAACCTGTCAGGTGCGTTGCAACTGGGTTGATGTTTTGTCAAGGGTTTTGATTGGCGCGCCAGCTACTCAGGATATCGCGTTTGAGTTCGTAGAACAGATGTGTAGAGGGTGGCGCAGCCCCCGAGTGGATAATTTGCGAGAAATGAAAGAAAAACACAGAGTTTCGGGGCACTTAGCTTTATTTATTTCCGGGGTAGTATAATGTACAAAGTGTGGCTAAGTAGCCTTGGCTAAGTAGCCTTATTTATAATGTAAAAGTAAAAAGCGACTAAGGGTAAAAGCGTCGCAGCTGCGCGGCATTCCAGGGGTTGGAGTATGCGACTCCTGTCTCTAAATCTTGAAGGCGATAGGCGCCACCTGGGATTACTTCTGTAATCACGTATGGTCCTTCCCAGGGGGACTCGAGCTTGAGATGCCCTTGCTGCTTCAGTCGTAGTACCAGGTTGCCTTCGACGAAGGATCTGGGGCGTAGCCTCCTGCTGTGGTAGTTGCACAGGTTCTGTTGGTAGATCGTTGACCTCTCCGCGACGATTTACCTTGCCTCGTCAAGGAGGTCTACGGAGTCTTCCAGTGCGAGAGTTGATTCCTGCTCGCTGTAAGCGACTACACGCGGTGCTTTGTATCGTACTTCGGCGGGTAGCACCGCTTTAACCCCGTGCACCATGAAGAACGGGGTGTACCCTGCAGCACTGTTTGGAGTTGTGCGTAGGCTCAAGAGTACTGATTGTAGTTCGTCTGGCCAGCAACCCGCGGCTTGTTCCAGTGGCCGGAGGAGTCGCTTCTTGATGCCGCCGCAGACGAGCCCATTAGATTTTTCGACCTGACCATTGGTCTGTGGATGTGCTACCGAGGCATAGCTGACGTTGATTCCCAGATTCTCGCAGAATTCTTGGAACTCCATGGATGTGAAGTTCATCCCATTGTGTGTGATGATGCTGTGTGGCACTCCGAAGCGGTAGACGATGGATTCGAAGAACTTGACTGCGTTGTGCCCTGATTGATTGGTCACTGGCATGGCCTCTATCTACTTGGTGAATTTGTCGACTACGACTAGGAGTTAGACGTAGCCTCCTCGTGAGGACTTTGGGAGCTTGCCGACCATGTCGAGTCCCCATTGCGCAAAGGGCCAGGCCAATGGAATTGGCCGGGGCTCTGCGCCAGGTGTGTGCGGCTTGTCCGCGAATCGCTGGCATGCGTTGCATTTCTGGACGATGTCCTTGGGGTCGCGCATGGCCATAGGCCAGTAGAATCCAGCTCGTAGAGCTTTGGCAACGAGGGCGCGACTACCGGCGTGGTGCCCGCAGGTCCCCTCATGGATGTCGAGGAGAACAGCTCTTCCATCGGTCGTGGAGACGCATCGTTGGATCACTCCTGTGATGTTGCGCTTGTATAGTTCGCAGTTGATAACGGTGAATGCCTTGGATCGCCGCGTGATGTGCCGTGCATCAGTCGGATCATCCGGTAACCTCTTGCTGAGAAGGTACGTGATGTACGGTTGAGTCTAGGATGGCTCGATCATCATGATGCTCATTGGTCCTTCGAGTCCTATGTCCAGCTCCAAGTCGTCGAGTGCCATTGGCTCATTGGGTGGCGTAGCCCCTGAGTCCCTTGCTGCGCTTGTTTTCTTCTCTGTGTCATTTGGCTTGATGGAGCGTTCGGAGATGCGCTCGAGAAATACCCCAGGTGGTATGGGGGCACAGGTAGAGCCTATGTTGGCGAGTGCGTCCACCTCTTCGTTTCTTTCGCGACCTATGTGCCGCAGCTCACAGCCGTCGAAGTCTCCTTCGAGTGTGTCGTAGAGGTCGCGGTAAGCGATCATGTTGTCGTTCAGTGCATCGCACTCGTGCATTGTCTGGTTAACCACCAGCTTGGAGTCGCCATATATTATGAGCCTTTTGGCACCATAGGCTTTTGCCATCCTCATCCCGTGGAGCAGGGCCTCGTATCCAGCTTCGTTGTTGGAGGCAGTGAACTGCATTCGCAGGATATATTTCAGCTTGTCTCCCTAGGGCGATGTCAGTATGACACCTGCACCAGCTCCATCCTTCCGCTTGGATCCGTCGAAGTCCATTGTCTAGAGGTAGTATATATCTGGTTTTCGGAGAGCTAGTTCTCCATCTAGTGCATGAGGAAGTCAGGGAGAACTTGTGACTTGATTGCGTCGCGTTTTTCATATGTGATGTCTCATAGAGACAGTTCGATTCCCCAAAGTGCGACTCGTCCGGTGGCATCGGGGTTGTTGAGGATGTGCCCAAGCGGGGCGTCGTTGACTACCACGATTGGGTGTTCTTGGAAGTAGTGGCGCAGTCGCCGGGCTGTCATGAAGGCACCATACGCCAGTTTCTGGTAGTGCGCGTACCGCTGTTTTGTTGGCGTAAGTACCTCATTGAGGTAGTAGACTGGGCGTTGTACCCCGTGGACCTTGTTTTCCTCAGCTCGTTCGACTACGAGCACTATGTTGACCACCTGGTTGGTGGCGGAGATTTATAGCAACAATGGTTCCCTTTCGCGTGGGGTCACCAGTACTGGTGAGGTGGATAGCAGGTGCTTGAGGTCTTTGAATGCTTCTTGCGCCTCATTGGTCCACTCGAACTTGTCAGCTTTGCAGAGGAGTTGGTAGAAGGGCAGTGCCTTTTCACAAATCCGACTGATAAATCGACTGAGAGCCGCGATTCGCCCAGCCAGCTGCTGGACGCCTCTTATGTTTTTCGGCTTCTCCATGGCCAGTATAGCTTTTATTATCTTTGGATTTGCCCCGATTCCCCTCGCAGAGATAAGGTACCCGAGTAGTTGCCCAGATGGTACGCCGAAGGCGCACTTGTCCGGATTGAGCTTGATCCGGTAGCGATCGAGGTTGGCGAAGGTTTCACGCAAATCGTCGATTAGTGAGGCTTCCTCTTTGGTCTTGATTACTATGTCGTCGACATAGACTTGAATGTTGCGATCGAGTTGGTTCTTGAGGCAAGCCTGCATGCATCGCTGGTAGGTGGCTCCTGGGTTCTTTAGCCCGAAGGGCATTGTGTTGTAGCAGAACACACCAAAAGATGTTGTAAACGCTGTTTTTTCTTGGTCTTCCTCCTTTATTCGAATCGATTATAGCCTGAGTAGGCATCGAGGAAACAGAGGCGCTCGCATCCCGCAGTGGAGTCGATGATCTGGTCGATTCGCGGTAGCGGGAAGTGATCCTTTGGATAGTGCTTATTCAAAGAGGTGAAGTCCACGCACATCCGCAGGATATCCGTGTCCTTTTTTGGTACTAGCACCGTGTTGGCGAGCCAAGTGCTTTCCTTGATCTCGCGTATAAATTTGGTGTCGAGGAGTCTGTTGATCTCCATTCCAACTGCCTTTTCCCTTGGTTTAGACAATCGTCGAATTGTTTGTTTGACCGGCCTTGCATCTGGATTGACATTGAGTGCATGCTCGGCGAATTCCATAGGAACTCCTGGCATGTCCGCTGGACACTAGGAAAAAATTTCCCAATGCTCACGGAGGAATTCGATGAGGGCCTATGCGGGACTCAAGTTGTTGGCGATGAGGGCCGTCTTGGCGGGATCCGATGGGTGGACCTGGACTTTCTTTGTGTGCACTGATGAGTCGAAGGACAAGTCGGGTGAGCTTGGCCGGCTTAGGGGAGGCAGACTGTTGTCTGTCGACTCCTTTAGTCTCACGAGTTCTTCCTACATGCTGAAGGATTGGGAGATTCTGTTGAATTCCCTGTCGCAACTATCAGATCTCTCGAAGCTCCCGTTGACTGTGATGACACAGTTAGGGCCTGGCATCTTCATCTGCAGATAGGCGTAGTGTGGCACTGCCATGAACCTAGCGAACGCGACACGTCCGAGGATGCAGTGGTACTACGAGGGCCAGTCGACGACCTCGAAGTCGATACGCTCGCGCCGAAAGTTTTTCGGCATGCTGAAGATGACGTCGAGGTTGATTTTTCCAATGGGATACACGCCCTTGCCTGTGACGATGCTGTGGAAGGTTGTGTCTGAGGCTTCTAAGCAAGTTAAAGGGATCCTCATTGCTCGCAAGGTACTCACGAATATAAGGTTGATGCCGCTTCCGCCGTCCATGAAGACACGGCTCATGTCGAAGCCTCCGATTTGGGCCTCGAGTACGAGAGGACAATGGCCTGGGCGAGGTACTTGGGGTGGATGGTCGTGCTTGTCAAAGGTGATGCAAGACTCGCTTCCGCTGAGGTACACAGTGGTAGATGGTGGTGAGTTTGTGGCCAAGTTGACTTGGCAAGTGATGGCCTTCTGCACCCGATTCGAGGGGCGTCCCTTTTGGATCATCATGGTACCCATGGCTAGTGGGTATGGTTTGCCTCCGTGGTGCTGGTCCGGCATAGCTGCATTCAGGGGTGGTCCGGGTGGTGGTGGCGGAGCTCCATGTGCCACGGCGCCTGGGGCGGCTCCGTAACCCATTTCGACTACGCTACGATTCATCCGAGCCAGTCCCTCATGTAATTTGAGGAACTCGCGGTAGTCCTTGAGGAGGTGACTTGACTTCTTCTTTCTGTCATGCTTGTCGATGTAGAAGTGCATGGCCCGGACAGCTTGTCTTCAATGGATGTTGCGGGTGCCTCATCGCGATTGCGGCGCTGCCATACTTGCGTGGTTTTTTAGGAGTCGTGGTGTCCACCTCTACGGTAGCCGTTGTTGCGGTTGTCGTCGCGTATGTCGGCGTAGCCGGCCACGACCATGTTGACATCGTCGCGGTCATCGTAGATGCGCATGTGGCGTTTTCCTCAGCGAGCGCGTCTGCGCTCGAGTTCTGCCTCGTCATCGGAGTGAACGCGGTTTTTCACCGAATCTTCTCCATCTGCCCAGCGATTCGGGAGTTCCATCAGGTGGTCGATGGTTTTGGGCTTTGAGCGGCCCAGCTCCTCCCTGAGCTCTATGCGGCGTACGCCGCCGTTGAATGCGTCAATTGCGCGGTCCTCCGAGATGTTCTCTGCGGAGTTCTTAATGATGGACCACCTTTGGATGTAGGAGCGTAGCGATTGGCCCGTTCTTTGCTGACAGCATCTCAGCTCTTCGATTGATGCAAGCCGTTTGTATGTGCCCTTGAAGTTGTGCACGAAGATGTATACCAGCTCGTCCCAACTGCGAATGGATCCGCATGGGAGGTTGTTGAGCCAGGCTCGGGCGGCGCCCTGCAGCTGTAGCTGTAGGCATTGCATGGCCGTGCTTCCACATCCACCATGGAGCCTGACGGAGGAGATGTGGTCCTCCAACCAGATCTTCGGGTCCTGTAGGCCGTCAAACTTTGGGTTCTCCGACGGGAGCTTAAACCCCTTGGGCATTCGCTTTTTCCTGATGGCCCTGTTGAACCATCTAGCGCCACAGAGCTCCACATCTTTTTCTTCTGAGTCAATCGACCGAGCACGTCGCGCCTTTGATTTGTCGATATTGCGCTGCGAGAGGTCATCGTGTGCATCGTAGTCTTGGTCGTGTTGCCGTGAGCAGAGACGTCGAGACAAATCGTGACTGTCGTCGCTGGATGAGGGCGAGGAGTAGCGTTTTGCTAGAGCCTTGCCTTTCTTCGGCTCTGGTGCTGGCTCTTTATCGAGGGCGGCCTCGACTAGTCCCAAGCCTGCGATCGTAGATCAGCGCATGGCGGCTCGGGGATCTCTAGCAGGCGGCTGGTTGTTCAGGAGGTACATGGTGGCTGCCGTCACTGCAGCTTGCGGCGTCTTCGGGACCATGTTTCCCCGTGTGTCGAATGTCATAGAGTTGAAGTCGAGGACCTTTGCAGCTTCTATGCGTTCTTGCTCGGTGAGATGGGCCATCCGGGATCGCCTCTTGTTTGCGATGTGCTCATTGCCCTTTGAGGAGGATCCTCCGTGGGATGAGAGCCCAGCACGTCGAAGACTCGACTCATCTGCCGCCTTTTTGCGTGCCTCGAGTTGCACGATTGTTTGCACTTGACGCTTGAATTCTTCCTTCAGGAGCCAATGATAGCCCATTAGCAGCTCTTGCGGGGAGCCAAAGGGTAGAGGGTTACCCCGTAGGGCTTCGCGGCAGCGAGCCCACTCGATTTCATTGAGTCTGATCACGACGTGTTCGCCAGTCTGCTCGTTTATTATGGTTGGAGGCTCGACTGCTCCCCCGTTGTTGACGGGGGCGCTGTTTGGCGATGGTCCGCCGATTGGCGTGAAGGAAATATGCCCTGAGAGGCAATAATAAAGTTGTTATTATGTATTCCTTATATATGATAGATGTTTATTTTGCATGCTATAATTATATTAATCGGAAACATCAATACATGTGTGTTTAATAAACAAAAAGGGTTCCTAGTTATGCATCTCTTATATACTAGCTTGTTGATTAACAAGATGATCAAGGTTTCCTGATCATGGACATTGGATGTTGTTAATAACAAGGTCACAGCATTTGTGAAATGATGTGATGAACATTCATCTGAAGTATAGCATTAAGATCAAGTCATTATGTCTACATTGCTATAACATCATACGAAGTAATCTTTATCCTTAGAACATGAGATCATGTTAATTGCTAACACCAGAAGAGTATCTTGATAACATCAAACGTCACACCGTAACAGGGTGACTATAAAGATGGGTTCAGTGCTACGAAGGTGTTATGTTGAGGCTCATGGATCAAGAGTGGAATTTGTCAATCCCGATGACGGATAGATATACTTTGGGCCCTCTCGGTGATATCACATTAAGATAGCTTGCAAGCAAGTTATGTGATCACTAGAATGTTATATCACGGGAACAAGAAAAGAGTGCATGTCGGTAACGAGATCAAACTAGGTATTTGGATACCGATGATCGAATCTCAGACATGTATTATATCATGAGACAAAGGGCTTAAATTACAAGCGTTAAAGGTTCTCACGATCACAGAAATCATCGTTGAATATGCAGGAGTCAGTATGGATCTCCAGGTCCCGCTTCTGATTATTGATCTGAGAGGAGTCTCGATCATGTCTGCATTATTCGCGAACCGTAGGGTGACACACTTAAGAGTTACCGGACACCATTTTGGAGCACATATGTTTCAGACGAAAGAATTGCAAAGCGCAGGAATTGTTTCGATAGAAACCGAAAATTGTTTCGGGTGAAATTGCAGAAAGTGGTTATGCATGTGATATTGAAATATTGCAAGGGGTTGTATGTGAATGTTTGTTAATTAAAGTAATTAACAAAATTCTGAATAAATTTAATAAAAGAGTTTTATTAAATGAGAGAGCATTAAACTTAGAGAATTTTAATGCATTTAAAGTGGGACTTTAAAAGGGAATGTGAAGAGGCATTTTAATGTGGAGGAGTTACCACCACATGAATGAAGGAGGTGAGGGGTCACCTCCATGAGGCACCGGCCATGGAGGGGGTACCCCCCTCCTCCTATAAAAGGCCCCCCTCTTCCTCCTTCTTCCTCACACCTCCTCGTGAAGGATCTCTCTCCCCCTCTAGAATTATTTCCCCATGGTCTCGGATTAGCAAGATACATGTTCCCGGTGGCATTTTGTCTGGAAGGAGTTGTTGCTTCGGCTGGATCGCTGGAGCGAGGAGGTGGAGGTTGTCCGGTGGCTTGAACGTGTGTGCGAGGACGGATGCGCTGCTGATTTGTGGCGCTCGGACTTCCACACGATCTTGAGATCGGCAAGTGTACGACTACATCAACCACGAGTTCCTACTTGTTAAGAAAACTCGTTGTCTTCGAGGGTAAGTTCTCGATGAATGTATGTCCACCCGTTGCTCTGTACCTAGTAGATAGATCTTGGCATGTAGTTCTTATCGTAGGAAATTTTTTGTTTTCTATGCTGCGGACCCAACAGTGGTATCAGAGCCTGATCTATGCGTAGGTGCTTTGCACAGGTAGTACACATATGTTTATATGTGGGCGATGATGATCATGTTATTGCATCTTCTATGTATTTTGGATATTGGTGGCATAGTGGGATGAAGCGGCCCGGACCAATCTTACATGTCATCATACATGAGACCGTTTCCACGACTGACATGCAACTAGTTTTGCATAAGTGGCTGGCGGGTGTCTGTCTCTCCTACTATAGTCAGTATCTGATTTACAACGAGTTGCTAATAACTTGGTTATCCTTGTTGTGGTTCATGTTTGTAGGTAAGAACGGTTCTATCTCCGAAAGCCCTAAGCCACGTAAAACTTGCAATTGATAAATTAGAGGCGTCTAGTTTAGATCGTTGCTAGGCTAGTGTATTGATATGGTATTGTTGTAAGTAGATGTACGATAGATACTCTTACAACACATTAAATGTGTAAGTTCCATAGACCTTGGCCTTACACACAAAGGAATGATTGAGATCATACCATGATGCAAATGATAGAGATCAAATGCATGAACCATGTCATCTCAGTTTACACATTAGATGTTAGCATCTTATACTGCTAGTTTGGCGCTTTTAGTAGCATTGTAAGATGATCCCTCATTTAGATATCAAGATAAAATGTGTTCTTCCTTAAGTATGCACCGTTCTATGAATCGTGTTTCGAGATATCACGTGATGATCGGGTGTACTCGACTCTACGCTTTCATACAACGGGTGTAATACAGTTTTACACACGCGAGTACTAAGGTTCTTACTTGGCGAGCCTAGCATGTATAGACATGGCCTCGGAACACGGACCGAAAGGTTAAGCATGAATCATATAGTTGATATGATGCCCATATAGATGCTCACCTTTGAAGCTACACCAACTCACGTGATGATCGGACTTGGTGTAGTGGATTTGGTTCATGTAATCACCAAAAAGGCACGAGGGATGTCGTTTTTGAGTGGGAGTTCATTAGTAATTTGGATTAGTTTAACTCACTCTATCATAAACTTAGTCTAAATAAACTTTACAAATTTTGTTGTAGATGGCACCACCTGCTTTTAATTTCAATGTGTTCATGGAGAAAAAGAAACTTGCTGCGAATGGTAGCAACTTCACCAACTGGGCTATGAATTTGAGGATTCTCCTCACTGCTGCACAAAAGCAATATGTGCTAGAGGCGTTGCTAGGCCCCCCACCAGCTCCTGATGCCCCTGACAAGGAAAAGAATGTCTATATGACTCGTCAGGAGGACCACAACTTAGTTCATTGCGGCATACTGTACGGGCTAGAGACAGAACTTCGAAAGCGTTTCGAAAATGGCAATGCTTTTGATACCATAGGAGAATTGAAAATGATTTTCGATACCCATGCTGTCGTAGAGAGTTATAATGCTTCTGAAAAGTTCTTTAGCTGCATGATGGAGGAGAATAGCTCCGTTAGTGAGCACGTACTCAAAATGTCTAGGTACGCTGATAAGCTTGTGCCCTTGGGAATAACGATTCCCATTGACTTAGGCATACATCATGTTCTCCAATCTCTGCCACCTAGCTACAAGAGCTTCGTTATGAACGATAATATGCAGGGCATGAAGAAGTCTCTTCCCGAGCTTCTGTCAATGCTTAAGACTGCAGAAGTGGAGATTAGGAAAGAACATCAAGTGTTGATGATCAATAAGACCACCGGTTTCAAGAAGGACAAGAAAGGCAAGCACAAGGGAAACAAGGGTGGCAAATATGTTGCCACACCTGAAAAGAAACCCCGAGCTGGCCCTAAGTCTGATACCGAGTGTTACTATTGCAAGGGGACTGGCCATTGGAAGCGCAATTGCCCCAAGTATTTGACGGACAAGAAGGCCGGCAAGGAAAACAAAGGTATATGTGATATACATGTTATTGATGTGTACTTGACTAGTACTCGCAGTAGCACCTAGGTATTTGATACGGGATCAGTTGCTAATATATGTAACTCGATTCAGGGGCTGTGGAACAAGCGAAAACTAGCAAGGGATGAGGTCACGATGCGGGTCGGCAATGGATCAAGAGTTGATGTGATCGCCGTCGGAACGCTACCTCTCCATATGCCATCGGGATTAGTGACAAATCTAAATAATTGTTATTTGGTGCCTGCACTGAGCATGAACATTGTATCCGGATCATGTTTGATGCAAAGTGGATATTCGTTTAAGTCTGAAAACAATGGTTGTTCGATTTATATGGATAATATCTTTTCTGGTCATGCACCTGTGTTGAATTGTTTATTTCTGTTGGATCTCGATAGTAATATTACGCATATTCATAATGTTGATGCTAAAAAGATTAAACTTGATAATGATGTATCTACATATATGTGGCACTGCCGTCTGGGTCATATTGGTGTTAAACGCATGAAGAAATTCCATTCTGATGGACTTTTCGAATCACTTGATTTTGAATCATTTTATACATGTGAGCCATGCCTTATGGGCAAAATGACTAGAACGCCGTTTTCTGGTTCAATGGAACAGGCGACAGATTTATTGGAAATCATACATACTGATGTGTGTGGACCAATGAGTGTGTCGGCGCGAGGTGGATATCGTTATTTTGTTACTTTCACGGATGATTTGAGTAGATATGGGTATCTATTTGATGAAACACAAGTCTGAAACCTTTGAAAAGTTCAAGGAATTTCAGAATGAATTGGAAAATCATCGTAATAGAAAGTTCAAATTTCTTCGGTCTGACCGTGGAGGTGAGTATCTAAGTTACGAGTTTAGCACACACATGAAAGAGTGTGGAATAGTTTCACAACTCACGCCTGCCGGAACACCACAACGTAATGGTGCGTCAGAACATCGCAATCGTACTTTATTGGATATGGTTCGATCTATGATGTCTCTGACTGACTTGCCACTGTCATTTTGGGGTTATGCACTGGAAACAACTGCATTCACTTTAAATCGGGCACCATCTAAATCCGTTGAAACGACACCGTATGAATTATGGTTTGTAAACAAACCTAAGTTGTCATTTCTTAAAGTTTGGGGATGCGATGTTTATGTGAAGAAACTTCAGCCGGATAAACTCGAACCCAAAGCGGAAAAATGCGTCTTCATAGGATACCCTAAGGAAACGATTGGGTATACCTTTTATCACAGATTCGAGGGCAAGGTTTTTGTTGCCAAGAATGGATCCTTTCTTGAGAAGGAGTTTCTCGCGAAAGGTGTGAGTAGTCAGAAGGTAGAACTCGAAGAGGTTATTGAACTTTCTCTTCATGAAATGGCGAGTAGCGCAGCACCGGAAATTGTTTCGGAGTTGACTTCACCTAATGAAGAGAGAGGTAATGATATTGATCATGAAACTTCGAAAGAGGACACTACCAAACCTCGCAGGTCAAGTAGGACACGTGCAGCTCCTGAACTGTACGGTAATCCTGTTGTGAATTTCATGGTTGATGAAATAGATGACCCTGCGACATATGAAGAAGCGATGATGAGCCCGGATTCTAACAAATGGCTAGAAGCCATGAAATCCGAGATGGAATCCATGTATGAGAACCAGGTTTGGACCTTGGTGGACTTACCTCACGATCGAAAGGCCGTTGAGAATAAATGGATTTTCAAAAGAAAAACCGATGTTGATGGTAATGTGACCATCTATAAGGCTCGACTTGTCACAAAGGGGTTTCGACAAATTCAAGGAGTTGACTACGATGAGACATTCTCTCTCGTAGCGATGCTTAAGTCGGTTAGGATTATCTTAGCAATTGCTGCATATTTCGATTATGAAATATGGTAGATGGATGTCAAAACTGCGTTCCTCAATGGTAATATTGAAGAAGAGTTGTATATGATACAACCTAAGGGTTTTGTCGATCCTAAGGATGCTAATAAGGTATGAAAACTTCAGCGATCCATCTATGGACTGAAGCAAGCATCCCGGAGTTGGAATCTCCGCTTTGATGAGGTGATTAAAGAGTTTGTATTTGTCCAAACTTATGGAGAGGCTTGTATTTACAAGAAATTGAGTGGGAGCAATGTGGCATTTCTGATATTATATGTGGATGACATATTATTGATTGGAAATGTTATAGATCTTTTAAACAGTGTTAAAAGTTATCTAAACAGCAAATTTTCGATGAAAGACCTTGGTGAAGCGTCATATATATTAGGCATTAAAATCTATAGAGATAGATCAAGGCGCCTAATTGGGCTATCGCAGAGTACATACCTTGATAAGATATTAAAGAAATTTAATATGGACGGAAGTAAGAAGGGGTTCTTACCTATGTTGCAAGGCAAGATATTGAGTAAGACTCAAAGTCCGGCTACGGCGGAAGAAAGAGACATAATGGATAAGATCCCCTATGCCTCGGCCATAGGCTCTATAATGTATGCCATGCTATGTACAAGACCGGATGTGGAAGATGCTATTAGTTTGACTAGTAGGTACCAATCTGATCCAGGTTCGGAACACTGGATAGCAGTCAAGAACATCCTCAATTACTTGAGAAAAACTAGGGATATGTTTCTTATATACGGAGGTGAAGAAGAGCTAGTCACTAAGTGTTATGTCGATGCTAGCTTTGACACCGATCTGGATGACTCTAAGTCTCAATCCGGATACGTATTTCTCTTGAACAGAGCGGCAGTAAGTTGGAGGAGTTCCAAACAACCTGTGGTGGCTGGATCAACGACGGAGGCGGAATATGTTGCTGCTTCAGAAGCGGCACAGGAAGCGGTTTGGATGAAAGAGTTCATTACGGAACTAGGTGTGGTTCCTTGTGCATTGGACCCAATGGTGATCTATTGTGACAACAATGGAGCCATAGCCAACGCCAAGGAACCGAGGTCTCACAAGAATTCCAAGCATATTAAGCGCCGGTTTCACTCCATCCGCGAGCATGTCAAGGATGGAGATATAAAGATTTGTAAAGTACACACGGACCTAAATGTAGCAGATCCGTTGACTAAAGCTCTCCCTAAGGCAAACCATGATCAACACCAGAACTCCATGGGTGTTAGATTTATCACTATGTGAACTAGATTATTGTCTCTAGTACAAGTGGGAGACTGAAGGAAATATGCCCTGAGAGGCAATAATAAAGTTGTTATTATGTATTCCTTATATATGATAGATGTTTATTTTGCATGCTATAATTATATTAATCAGAAACATCAATACATGTGTGTTTAATAAACAAAAAGGGTTCCTAATTATGCATCTCTTATAGACTAGCTTGTTGATTAACAAGATGATCAAGGTTTCCTGATCATGGACGTTGGATGTTGTTAATAACAAGGTCATAGCATTTGTGAAATGATGTGATGAACATTCATCTAAAGTATAGCATTACGATCAAGTCATTATATCTACATTGCTATAACATCATACGAAGTAATCTTTATCCTTAGAACATGAGATCATGTTAATTGCTAACACCAGAAGAGTATCTTGATAACATCAAACGTCACACCATAACAGGGTGACTATAAAGATGGATCCAGTGCTACGAAGGTGTTATGTTGAGGCTCATGGATCAAGAGTGGAATTTGTCAATCCCGATGACGGATAGATATACTCTGGGCCCTCTCGGTGATATCACATTAAGATAGCTTGCAAGCAAGTTATGTGATCACTAGAATGTTATATCACGGGAACGAGAAAAGAGTGCATGTCGGTAACGATATCAAACTAGGTATTTGGATACCGATGATCGAATCTCGGACATGTATTATATCATGAGACAAAGGGATTAAATTACAAGTGTTAAAGATTCTCACGATCACAGAAGTCATCGTTGAATATGCAGGAGTCAGTATGGATCTCTAGGTCTCGCTTCTGATTATTGATCTAAGAGGAGTCTCGATCATGTCTACATTATTCGCGAACCGTAGGGTGACACACTTAAGAGTTACCGGACACCATTTTGGAGCACATATGTTTCAGACGAAAGAATTGCAAAGCGTAGGAATTGTTTCGATAGAAACCGGAAATTGTTTCGGGTGAAATTGTAGAAAGTGGTTCTGCATGTGATATTGAAATATTGCAAGGGGTTATATGTGAATGTTTGTTAATTAAAGTAATTAACAAAATTCTGAATAAATTTAATAAAAGAGTTTTATTAAATGAGAGAGCATTAAACTTAATGTATTTAAAGTGGGACTTTAAAAGGGAATGTGAAGAGGCATTTTAATGTGGAGGAGTTACCACCACATGGAGGAGGTGAGGGGTCACCTCCATGAGGCGCCGGCCATGGAGGGGGTACCCCCTCCTCCTATAAAAGGCCCCCCTCTTCCTCCTTCTTCCTCACACCTCCTCATGAAGGATCTCTCTCCCCCTCTAGAATTATTTCCCCATGGTCTCGGATTAGTGAGATACATGTTCTTGATGGCATTTCGTCTGGAAGGAGTTGCTGCTTCCGTTGGATCGTTGGAACGAGGAGGTGGAGGTTGTCCGGTGGCTTGAACATGTGTGCGAGGACGGATGGGCTGCTGATTTGCGGCGCTCGGACTTCCACACGATCTTGAGATCGAACAGTGTACGACTACATCAACCACGAGTTCCTACTCGTTAACAAAACTCGTTGTCTTCGAGGGTAAGTTCTCGATGGATGTATGTCCACCCGTTGCTCTGTACCTAGTAGATAGATCTTGGCGTGTAGTTCTTATCGTAGGAAATTTTTTGTTTTCTATGATGCGGACCAACATGGCGGTGGTCCACCATTGGGTATGCCGCCGTTTGGCAGTGGTCTGCCGTTGGGTATGCCGCCGTTTGGCGGGTCAGCTCCATGGCCGCCGTTGCCCGTATTGTCGGGATTGTTGGAGGTGTCGCCTGCGTTGATGACGGCGCACATGAAGTGGTTGGGGAAGCTTCTGCTCCCGCAACTTTCATATCTAGAACTGTAGGTTCCATCTTCAGTTGCCAGATCTCCCAAATCGGATTCGCGACTGCTGTCGTTGTCCGTACTCCCAACTGTTGCCGGGGCGTTGAGTTCGCTGAGGGTGCCGATCGGCGGAGGGAAGCATGATGCTGGGCAATCGATGGTATTGTCGGATGGTCAGGCATGCGAAGCATGCCCATCTGACCAACTTGGAAGCGGAAGCTTCCGATTGCCAAGCTGATTTCGTCGCTCACAGACTCGAAAGCCGGGTGAGTGGCCGGCGTGTGGATGGTGAAGTCGAACGCGCCGAAGAGCTAGCGAATCTCCGTTGTTGCAGAGTTGTAGATCACGGTTGATGGGGCCGAAAAAGCCGCAACATCAGCACTCCCAATTCCCACAAACGGCGCCAATTGACGAGGGTTTAACTCATCAATGCCCATTGTTATGGACTTGGGTTTTGGAGAAGGAGGGAGCGCTAGAGACATCTATCGGCTAGCAAACAAGCACATAGGGGACTCGAAGATTTACCCAGGTTCAGCCCTCATAGAGGTCCCTACTCCAGCTTGTCTTCTCGTGGAATTATCAAAGGAATCGAGGATTACAATGGTGCGTAGATGCAATCTGGCAAGGGTTGTGGAAACTAGGGTTGCGTGTGTCCTCCTCGCCGCCCCCTCCTAGCCTTTATATAGATAGACTAGGTCTCGGGTAGCAGGTCGAGTCGGTTACAGGTTAGGGTTTTCCCCTTTGAACTTTCTATCTTTAGCTTCTTCTTGTTCTTCAAGTAATCGAGACTCCGTAGGTTACTCGAGTTCTTCATTTGGGCCTTGGCGACACCATGGGCCTCTATGTATTCAGGCCATACATACCAAGCTCGAGTACCTGTAGGGTATACCCATGTCATCCCCCGTTCTTCCAAACTTAGAAAACTGAAAACATAAGAACGCCTAGGATTGGCCGATAACCCTTCATGTCCTCCAAGCCGAAGAGGCATTGGTTAATCCTAACCCTCCTTGTGTTTTCAATTTATTAGATTTGAGAAAATGGGGAGGAATAGAAGCAAGCCTCAACGCTGAAAAACACCTCTTCGTCATCTCGGACGTTCCAACAGCAGTGGTATTGTACCATAGGCACCACAAGAAACGTGAGATCTCAGAGCGCGACCCTACCCCAGGATGCGTAGCTCGTAGGCACCATTAGCACATATGGGCGTTCGTCAAGAAGTCGATCGGCGTACCACAACATGTAGAAGTTATACCAATTTGCTTTACCGGATAAAAACTATGAGCAAAATCATTAATGTATTTATGGCACGTACTCATGAACAGCATGAGATTTTGCTTGATGATCACATGAAATGCACAATATTCTCCACCGTGATGTATCCTCACGTAGATCGCAACCATGCATGGTCGTTTGATTATGCATGGTCCATGGAGTTAAGAACACAAACAATCCTTGTACTTGTGTGTGGGGCTCAATTTAGCCTTCCAACTCGTGATTTGATAAAGTTTATGCACAAACTTGTCAACATGACTAAATTTAGTTATAAGCAAGGTTTGTAGTCAAAATTGTGTTAGCCTGGATGACACGTGGATGTTGGTCATGCATGCAAGAGAGCATCTGCCCTATAACATCGCACCTAGCGCCTCTCATATAATAGCCAGTTAGAGTGAACTAATCTCTTACAAGGTTGATTTTGTGAAACTGACATGTCAGATAATTATAAGATATGTTATGTTCCAAATATCTCATAGACCTAACCCTAGTACAATTTTTTTCCCTTGGCTTGTGCCCTGATCTTCCCGTCCAAGCGCATCTCGTGGTTGGAGCTCAAGTATGGCGAGTTGTGGCTCTAGTGGTTCGAGCTCGCGTCCGAAGGAGTATTGTGTGCCCAACACAGAGATACTCATCGTTAAGTGTGACCAATGCAAGCATCTTTCCTTGAAGAAGTACACCTCCCAGACCAATGTCCACGAGAATATGAACGATATTTCTTCAAGTGTGTCCTTGTCATAGGGTTAGTGAGGTGGGCTGCTTTGGTTTTGCTCTAGTTTTCTCACGTCTTTGAGCTGAATTTCCTTTTTTGAGAAACATAGTACAAACACTCATCCCTATGAACACACGCACGCACACCCTACCCCTATGAGCACCTCCGAGAGACTGAGCCGGCGGGTCTTGAGATTGACGAAGTCACCACAGGCACCTCGCTATCGACGGGAACGTCACCTCCCACAGAAAGAATATTCCGCCTTTATGAGACACCAAAGCGTCAAACCTGGAGTTTGAACTCTGGTGGGCTGGGGGTACCACTGCCCTCCTAACCATCCAACCATGGGTTGGTTCTCGAGCTGAATTTCCTTCTTAATATGGATGTTGAGGTAATTTTGTTTTTTGGTAATGTAACCCAATGGGTGTAATATGTTGCATTGGTCTAAACAACACTTTGTTTCCTTCTCTCAAACAAAACAAAAATAAAGTGGCATGGAGGTGAAAACATCGTGGTGTTACTTACACGGAAGGATCTACGGGGAGGGGAAAGTGGCAGTTGATATGCAAATATTAGGCATGTTGTTTATTGCTCAAGATGCGGGATGCACTACGTGCAAAATTCCAAAACAGTCTATCCTGCACGCTGGACCCACGTTGATGTGTCGTCCACACCAGCGCAATTTCGACAGCAGTCATGGTTCAAGACTTAAATCAAGTCGAATTGACAAGTTTGGGCATAAAATTTCGTAATATCTAAGTTAGATGACTAAATTGAAGCACCATAAGAACGGTTAGCCTGTTTATCTCTGGTTCATGTCGTAGAAGTGAACAATTACATAAAAGTCATAATAAACCACTAAATACTCCGTAATAACATTAGCAACAAACTTAGTTTACATCCAAAATGCATCCTTCCTAGTACCAAAAGAGAACCTTCATGCGACTACTACTAGTAAACTGGAGTAGTAAAATAGTACTACTAGTAGTACTATTTATCTGCAATACACCATTACAGTCTTGATCATCAGCTATAGTTTAAGATCAATTTTTCATGTCGATGCAAATCCAGAAAGATACATGGGTGGACTATCCAACCTTCATCGGGAACCGTGGCGGCACCCCGAGGTACGTCCTGAGCATGTCAGACGGGAAGTTGGCCGACGATGAGCTGCTTGTCAGCTCAATTACCGCATTAAAGCTCTCGACCATCGAGAAGTCCACCAACCCCGGTGGGCCAGGCGCACACAGTTTCACCGTGTACTGCAGCCACAAGCACATGTCCTGCCTGATGCACACCAAGGACATGACAGTGGCCGCGCCGAGCGCACTGATGTTCAGGCCAAACATGGCATCCCCATAGAGGAAGTGTGTGAATCCCCTCGTGCTTGTTGGTGGCAGAATCGGGATGAGGCAAAAGAAGGTGTTGCCGTAGATGGCTCTAGTTACTATGACCCCGTGGGCCTCCTTCATGTGGGGAAGGAGCCCTGCCGACGAGGCAATGAAATCACAGAAAGGATCCATGCAGGAGCACGGGTCGTGCGAGCACGCGATCTTGTGCTTGTCGATCTTGTCGAAGGCGACCAAGCTAAAGCAGCCGTCATAGGGGCACTCAATCATCGCCTCATACTGGACGGCTTCCATAGCATCCCGCTCACGATCGAATCCGCTGACGTGGTACACGAACTTGTGGGAGTGGTTACAGATGGAAGATCGGCTCGCCGACGTAGTGCCCGCAGGCCAGAAACCTGGGTTGGGTGGGTATACTGAAGAGTATATTGATTGAGTTTCATACTGTACTTGTACAATTGTACAGGAATACGCTAGGCATCGGCGTACCGGTGGGGGCTGAGGCTCTATACTTGGCCACTTTTTTCTTAGACAGTGTCCACATGATGTACATGCTTCGTCAAAACAAAAAGGCCGCAGAAAGTTGACAGGTGAGTAAAGCAGGTGTCACGCTGTACTGTACAAGACAGTGCAGTACAGACAGAGGGAGAGACCAAGGCAAGAAGATCCACGTGAGTGCGAGGCAAAAAGATCTACTCCTGGAGAGAGACGAAAAGCCTTCGGGGTGCAGGGTGTACAGTGCTGTAGGGAAGAGACCGAGGACTGCATGTATGTCTTCGACACCAACCTGTAATTAACTTTTTTGGTCTTATCAAATTTAAATGGCCTTAATAATCCCAGACAGAGGGAGTACTAGTACTAGTAGTAGTACATCTTAGAACAAATCAGAAAAACTAGTAATGCATTTATTAGTGGTACTTTTTTGAGAAATTATAATTAGTAGTAGTACTTAGATATGTGAACAACCAATCCAAGTTACTACTACAATAGAGAGTACGATCACTCTATTTTTTGGATTCCTGTTAACTATACATACTAGTAGCAAAAGCTAGAATGTGGATTATTTCAGAACAAATTTTGGCTCTACAATATCTAGAATACATGCAAACCTCAAAAGACAGTCCATTGCTTAGTATTAGGGATCTTGTGCTAAATGCATGGACTTGGATGCAATTTTAATTTTTATGAGGTCCTTGATATAACTTGTATTTCCACCGACCGTGTGTTAACTAAAGCACCTCGTTCCTACGGGACCTACCACAATTAAAAAAATTACACTGCCCCGATTATCAGACAAAGTGGAACATGGTTTCTTATAATTCCAAAGTTTTTAGAAATAGGATGTTTCAAGCTTCCCAGCTAACTTCGCACACTTTAATGACTTTTTGTCGATTTAACGAAATTAGGTCAAACTTTTGCTACACAAGTAAGGGAAGTTGATTGCTATTGAATTAAATATATTTTCAGAGGTAGATGGGTGCATCTTCATGTAGTAAACAATGTCTTCGGTTTTAGTTTCCAACTATCACGAAAGAAGATTATATTCTCAATTTTTTGAGTGATGACAAGATTGTTCTTTTACGTAAAGAAACTCTGAAGAATATGGATCTGAATACCACAAGACAAGTTTTCAGACATAAAAAGTGGACCAACATGTTGTACTGACGATACCCATGTTTTATGAGCTTTCAAACTTCCAAGCTAACTCCGCCAACTTGAATGACTTTATGCCAATTATTTATCGAAATTAGGTCAAATGTGAACTACAAGTAAATTGTAGGTTGCTTTGAAAGTTTTATGAAAAATCTTCTGGAGGTACCCATTCGGGGGTCAATTAATATAGCATAAACCACCGAGAGTTTTGACAACACGTTCAACTCTTGCTAGATTTTGCATCTTGATAGTTTAACAAAAATAGGTCAAACTTGAGCTACAAGTAAGCGCGAAAGATCGCTCTTGAATTAAATGTTTGTCGATATTTGAATGACTTCCTAGCTAACTCTGCCCATTTGAATGACTTTATGTTGATTTATTGAAATTAGGTCAAATTTGAAACTACAAGTAAATTGTAGGTTGCTTTGAAAGTTCTACGGAAAATCTTTTGGGGGTACCCATCGAGGGGTCACAATCAATATGTCAGAAACCACCGAGAGTTTTGACGATAGTTTCAACTTCTTGCTAAGATTTTGCATCCTCACAATTTAATGAAATTAGGTCAAACTTGAGCTAGAAGCAAGTAAGAGCAATAGCTTTCTCTTGAATTAAATGTCTTTTCGGAGGTAGATGGGTGCATCTTCTTGTAGTAAACAATGATGTCAGTGTGAGTTTCCAACTATCGGGAAAGAACATTCTCAATTTTTCGAGTGATGTCAAGATTATTATCTCCTATAAAGGAAGTCCAAAAAATATGGATCTGAATGCCACAAGCCATGTTTTCACACATATATAGTGGACCAACATATTGTACTTACAATTTCCCGTGTTTTATGAGTTCTCAAACTTCCTAGCTTATCGCTCTGCCCACTTGAATGACTTTATGTCGATTAATCAAAATTAGGTCAAATTTGAACTATATACTACAAGTAAATTGTAGGTTGCTCTGAAAGTTTTACGAAAAAGCTTTTGGAGGTACCCATTGGGGGTCACAATCAATATATGAGAAACAACCGAGAGTTTTGACAACAGGTTTGACTTTTTGCTAAGATTTTGCATCATGCATTATTTAACGAAATTGGGTTGAACTTGAGCTACAAGTAAGCATGATAGATTGTTGTTGAAATATATGACTTTTTAGAGGTAGATGGGTGCATTTTCTTGTAGTAAATAGTGTTGTCGGTGTGATTTTCCAACTATCAGGAAAGAACATTTGATTCTCAAATTTTCCGAGTGATGACGAGCGAGGTTGTTCTTTTCTGTAAAGAAATGTCTGAAGAATATTGGATCTGAATGCCAAAAGCCAAGTTTACCGACATATATAGTGGACCAACATGTTGTATGAACGATTACCATGTTTTATTTATGAGTTTTCAAACTTCCTAGCTAACTCTGCCCATTTGACCGAATGACTTTATGTCGATTTATCAAAATAAGGTCAAATTTGAAACTACAAGTACATGGTAGGTTGCTTTGAAAGTTTTACAAAAAATCTTTTGGAGGTACCCATGAGCGGATCACAATTAATATACTACCTCCATTCCTTAATATAATGTGTATAGTTTTTTGTAAAAAATCCATAATATAAGGTGTATAGAGAATTTTGAGATTCGTTCTTATTTAGGAGGCAATTAATCCGATCAGGAGAGAGAGGATACCCAGATTTCGTATGTTCCCTCTATATCACGTCAATCACCTGGGATATTCACATCCTAAAGCAATGAAATTTTCCCTCCCAGCATGTGCGCTAATATTCGTGCAAGAAAACTATACACCGAGAATTTTGACGATAGGTTCAACTTCTTGCCAAGATTTTGCATCTTGACAATTTAACAAAATTAGGTCAAACTTGAGCTACAAGTAAGTGCGATAGATTTCTCTTGAATTAAATGTATTTTCAGAGGTAGATCGGTGCATTTTCTAGTAGTAAGCAGTGTCATGGGTGTGAGTGTCCAACTACCAGGAAAGAACATCCAATTATACATTTTCCGAGTGAAGACGAGCGAGGTTAGTTGTTCTTTTCCATAAAGAGAAGTCCAAAGAATATTGGATTTGGATGCCACAAGCTAAGTTGATAGACATATATAGTGGATCGACAACATGTAGTACTTGCAATTCCCATGTTTTATGAGTTTTCAAGCTTCTTAGCTAACCCCGCCGAAAGATCACGGATGTTGCCTAGAGGGGGGTGAATAGGCAATTAAAACTTCTACGAGATGGGCTTAACAAAGGCGGAATAAAACTAGCGTTTTCTTTTGTTAAGCACAAAGCCTAGATAAACTAAGGTTCACCTATGTGCATCAACAACTTATGCTAAGCAAGACAAGCAACAATATGATAGCAAGATAGATTACTTCAAGCACGAAGGCTATCACAATGTAAATTGCATAAGTAAAGAGCTCGGGTATAGAGATAACCGAGGCATGCGGGGACAACGATATTTTACTGAGTTCCTCCCAAGAAGGGAGTACGTCTCGTTGGAGGGGTGGGCGGTACTAAGACCACCAACGCCAACAAGGCCTCACCCTATTCTCCCGAGCACCCACCACACGGGCAAGCACCCGTTCCACTATGGGACACTTAAGGATGGTCACCAAACCCGTACAAGATTGGGGCTATCTCCACAACTTAATTGGAGGCTCCCAATAATTGCCACCAAGTCCTCTATCTTGGGGGAGATTCACGACTTAATTGAAGACCCCAAGAACACGCCACAAAGGCCACACAACCGTCTAGGGTTCCAAGAACCCAAGAGGGACTAGCAACAATGAATATCACCAACCAAATCCTCCGGAGAGAACACACACCAATGCACCAAATGCAAAAGGCAAGAACACCACAAAGATGCTCCAAATCTTCACCCTTAAATTCCAACAAGGCTACTAAAGCACTTGGGGGAATAAGAGAGGAAGAACACAAAAAGGGGATCACAAAAATCCCCAAAGATCTAGATCCCAAAGATCCACTCACAAAGAGGAGATTTGGTTTGGTCAAAACGTGGATCTAGATCTCCTCTATCTTTCCCTCAAATATGGGCAAGAATCATTGGAGGGGAAGAGATTAATCAAGCAAGAGAGGCAAAGGGCTTGAGAAAATATTAGAGGAAGAACGCAAGACAAAATAGAGAAAGAGGCCTTTTATAGAGCAACACAAAAACTAGCCGTTGGGCCACTTCCCATGGGTGGGCCGGTAGTACCGGATGGACCCGGTACTACCGCACCGCACCAGCGAGCGCAGCGAGAGGGGATCGCGGGAGGGACGCAAGCGGCCGCCAGCGCTCGGTCCACGCGTGCGAGTGAGAGCAGCGCAGCAACGCACGGCTGGGACGCGGGTTGGCGCAAACTGCGGCCTGCCAAGCGAGCGGCTGCGCCAGCAGAGCGATGGCCCACGCGAGCGGAGGCGAGGCAGCGCGCGGCGACCCGGAAGCGAAGCCAGCAGTGGAGCGAGAGGCAGCTGCGCGTGGGACAACGCGGGGCATGAGCGGGAGTAGGGCAGGCGGGGCGAAGCAGCAAGGAGAGCGAGGGTGCGTGCAGTCAAGGGCGGGGCGAGTGGGGCGGCTGGCATAGGGAGATGGGAAGGGTAAGCTAGCGGGCGGGCCGGTAGTACCAGCCCACCCGGGCCAGGCCGGTACTACCAGTGCGACCCACCGGGCGAGGCAGAGGAGTGGCGAGCAGCTCAGGGGCGGGCGGTAGTGCCAGCGGTACTACCGCTCAACCCAAAAACTATTTTCCTTTTTTCTTTTTAAAACAAAAAGGCAATACTCCAAAATTCATAACTCGGGCTAGGAGACTCCGATTGACCTGAATCCAATTGCGTTGGATAGAGGACAACAAGAGCTAACCAACCAAAAGTAGAAATATTGGATATCACCAAGTGAGAATGTATCAAGTAGTATAATGTGAGATACCCCACTCGGTGAGTATCCGGAAAACCGCCAAGACAAAATAACAACAAGATATAAAAGAGAGATCCGATTTTGACGAACAAGAGCTTGTTATGAATATTAACACAAGCTCTATATCCTCACATGGATAAGACCAATAAACAACCAAATATGATTATGCAAGTATGCAAAGGTTTGAGCTCTCTCCGAACGATATGATCGAGATACTCACTCGAGAGCCCCTCTTGATAGTACGGCTATCTATCCTAAACCCGGTCAACACAAGACCGGTAAAAGGGAAGACCTATCAAGAATACCTTTGCCTTGAGAATATTTGGCCTTGTCTTCATCGATCCATAAATACCGAGGATGGCAAGCATCAAACATGAGATCTTCTAGGGATGGCGCATATTGAGCTTCCACAACGCATCTTCTTCTTCATTTCATCGACCTTAAAGCCAACACATGCTCCAAGCGATGCCAATGGACAATTCCTACAAGTACAACTTAATGCACACATTAGTCCATAAAGATTGTCATTAATTACCAAAACCACACATGGGGGCCCACATGCTCTTTCAATCTCGCCCATTTTGGTAATTGATGACAATCCCTTTGAGAGGGTTTATATAATGAATTAAACAAATAAAATGGTAGCCCCAATATCAAATACTTCACAAGTATGTGATATTCGTACCACCACCATATATAGAGCAAACTCCCCCACAATCTATGCATGTGTGATGAACTTGAATTTCATTGCATATATTGCCAATCATTATCATTGGTGGAGTTTCCTCTATATAAACCACATGCTAAGCAACACAAATATGCAAGAGCATGAAAGGCAAATGCTTAAGAACAAACTCAAAGCAAGAACCAACTTCCCTTAAACCCTCTAAAACTTCTCCCCCATTGGCATCGATTGCCGAAATGGGTGACAAGTTCTAGAAGGCCAATATAGTAATAGTTCCTCCAAAGGTGTGCATTCGCACAAATCCAATGATGAATCCTTGGGAGAAAGTAAAACTATATTGAGGACCCAAAGATTGCCAAAGAAATAAAATAAAATAAGCATCAACAAATGACGCAAGCAACCACAAGATCCAAAAAAGAACAAAATGGAAACAACAAAAGATACCAAATGAACAAAACAAGATGTTATGATAAGATCAAAAGTGTGTTTTAAAAAAATAGAGAAGCTCCCCAAGATTTGTGCACAAAATAGAATAGTTGCATTTGAATGCATCATGCAAAAATATGGAATCCTCGCTCCCCCATAAGCATTTAAAACACAACAAAAGAGAAAGAAGACAAATGAGCATTATTAAATGAAATAGAGGAGCTCCCCAAAGATTATGCACCAATTCTAATAATTATATTGGGGAACAAGGTGCATGATCATGGAATCCTCACTCATCCATCTTCATTTAACAATACAAGGCATGAGAGAATAAATATGAGTGGCCGAAGATTCAAACAAAAGGAACAAGCACTCATAGGCAAATAAATTTGGAAGCCACCTAGAATAAAAAAGAAATAAAAGGTGGTATCCAAGAAATAAAAAACTCAACAAAAATTATCTTCTCTTATGTGTATAAGTTTCTAAGTGGAATGCATCACAAAGACATATGTCCACAAAGAAACATGCACACATAAACAAGATACTCAAGAAAGCATATGAAAACCAAAATGAAGGCATAACACATACCAATAAGATTTTTGCTTGTAAGCATGGTCAAAGGCATAATATTATCTTATTGTTCATTAATGAACTTCAAACACCAACACACTACATATAATCAAGAATCACCAAGGGAAAAGGAGATGGTTGAAATATATGGAGAAAAGGCAACAAGTATCGCAAAGGAAAACTCAACTAGCAAAATCTCACTATTGCACATGAGAGAAGTTGAGGAAAGGATAGGCAATAAAAAAATTTAGATTGACATATTTGGGACTGGTGGATCATATGCATGATTTTGAATAGTCCCACTAATATGTACACATCTCAATTTACACACATTTGCAATAGGAGGATCTCTTAAAACCAAAGCTAGAACCACAACACAAACAAATACAATAATTCATGCTAGAAGGCAACCCACAAATGGTTGGAAGCATGATATATGAGCATGAGGAGGGGATACTTGTTACCGAGATACAATTGGTAGGATGTAGAGGATATGAATTCGTAGACCATCCTATAGCTTGACTCCAATTTCCATGAAAGTACCATTTCTCCAACATTGAGAGACACGCATCCAATATATCTCCAATGTACCTAAAACACATTTAAGTACAAAATGGTCCCCAAACTAATTGGGTCCAAAATAGTTAGTGAAACTACAATACATAGGAGAGACTCCACAAAAATATGTGCATATTAAAATGAAATTGAATTTCATGCACATCTTAGCCATTTAGGATTTGGTGGAGTTTCCCCTATATATTGGATCTAAGAGAGCAAGCATGCCATGAAATAAACATGTAGACAATAAGCATGCACAAGGCTTTCAAGAACCAACAAGGAGATACAATTTGAACAAAAACACCAAGTAAACCGAGATGGCACACACAAGAGTGTCACACAACAAAAGGTGTCCAAATTATATCAAAGAACCACTTCAACACATGAAAGATCACAAGTTCAACAAATGAACTAGACAAAAGCCAACGAGCAAAAAAATAGATAAACACACATGCTCGAGGATTTATCTCATTCTAAAAGGTCAAAACATTAAACAAGGAATGAGACAAAGCCAACTCCCAAAAGAGCAAGGTTCCAAAACATAAACCAAACTCTCACACTTTTCATGATCGCACAAAATACCAAAACGAAAAGATCGAACTTCCAAGACCATAAAACATGATATGGATCAAAGCAAGAAGCATAAATAGGAGTGTTCTAAATAATATAGGAGAGCTCACCCATATGTGGTACATTATTTAGGATTTTTGCTTTTGAATGCAAAATGCACACAAATGAGATCATCACTACTACTTATATTAAATAAAACACTCGAGGATACCAATAGCCTAAGAAGATCCATAAGAGGTAAGGAAATCTTGGGAGAAACACAAAATATTTTCTTGGCCAAAGATAGGACAAAAATGAGCCAAGGCCAAAGTGAATATGATCAAAAGGATTCTACCATATATGGATTACCAATTGTCCAAGGACAATAAGTAATGGGAATAATTTTCACAAGGTAGCTTACAATGAAATCCAAGATCATATTCACAACAAGAAGCATATATCAAATTATAAGAATTAAGATTGATGCTCCAAAAGAGATTCTTGGTAGGCTTCCAATAGTTACACAATCACTAGTGATTGGAGTGAATTGAAGCTAAAATTTTCCATGAGGATACAAGGATCCAAATATGAAGAAACACATACCAAGAGAACCTCACACAAACAAGATCCAAAAGATGAGAGGCAAAGCCATTCAATAAAAATTGAGCTTGTTTGAGCAAATGTGTCACATTGGAGCTAGATAATTCAATATCAATTCTAAGTGACACAACCTCGAATATTCACATTTTCTAGGCTTGTAATATGCACTAAGCATATGACTCCCCCATAATGTGATAACCAATAAATATCAACACGAGGCAAAAGAATCCAAATAGAGATAATTAATGGACATTATAGAACTTAAATTTCTCATGAGAATCATACCACATAGAGACTAGATAATATTGCTAAATCACTACTAGGTGGTATTCCTCATGCACACACATTTTAGGATTGTGGAATGCCCATACATAACACTCTCCCAAAATGGGATAGTCCATTAATCTCTCACAAGAGCTAAATAAGATACCAAATAAAATTCAATAGTAGCTCCAACACAAGAAACACTCATACATGGTGTGCAAACCAACAAACACAAATATACTTGATAACTCAAGATAATACAATCTTAAGCACAACATATACGACAAACATGCAAGGTACAAAACCAACACATGCACAAGGGGGCGAGTAACTTTCAATGTAATGAGTTAAGCATATGTTACCGCAAGGAGGAAGATTGGAAAACAATAGAGGCAATATAATCCACATGACTTGGCTTGACAAATATAATAGATGAAGATCCATCAATTCTTCATGATGAAAACCAAGTCTCCGTTGTCCTCCCAAAAGCACCTATTGATCAAGTTTTGGCTTGTTGGTCCCCAACCAAGTTGGGTCCTAAGAGGTTAGTCACAATAGGCTTGGCAACCCAAATGGTTCTTTTCTTGACACCACTTTGAGCACCAACAAATTTGGAAAACACATTGCAAACCTCATCGAAACAAAGAGAATAAGCATCATCAATAATGATAGGGTTGGATGAGGAGATACCACTAGTGCATGAGGAAGAAATGTGCCCCTTCTCACGGCAAATGTAGCAAGTTCTTGTCTTGCTAGCTTTCTTCTTGGGTGATTCCACAACTTGAGGAAGAGCTCGAGTAGTCCTCTTGGGAAGAGGTCCATCTACCACTTGAGGTAGAGCTTGATGTCGCTTCCCTTGTTGCTTCACACCAAGAGGCTTCTTCTTCAACGGGCAAGATCTAACATGATGCCCTTATTCCTTGCACTTGAAGCAAACAATGTTGGCCGGATACTTAACTTGGTCTTGGCCCTTCTTCTTGTTACCCTTTTGCTTCAACACATTAGTGGACTTGTTCTTGATATTGGAGTTGAATCCAAGTCCACTCTTGTCATTGGGGGATTTTTGCACACTCAAGATGTGGTTGAGTGTGGTCTTCCCTTTATGACCCTTTTTCAAGTCATTCTTCAAAGAAATGACTTGAGCCTTGAGCTTCTTATTTTCGTCTACATGGTTAGTATCAACAATAATACTAGAGGAGGTAGATGCTACATTGTTAGAGCAACAAGGCACGGAAAGTAATTCATCACTAGATGTAGCAATAGCATGAGTGGATGAATTACAAGGACTAGCACATGGAAATATCACATTAGGAGTAGAATTAGTGCTAATGTCCACATGAGGCCCACTAGATGTTACCTTTGACAAAATGGCCTCATGAGCCAACTTTAGCTTATCATGGGAGACTAGAAGAGCCTCATGCAAGCTAGAGAGCTTAACATGACTTTCTTCCAATTTCCCATAATTGCTAGTTAGCAAAGCAAGTTGAGCATGTAGCTCAACATTCTCCTTCACAATAGATGCTTCACAAGAGATAGAGTGAGTAGCACAAGCATCATCAATAGTAGTAAGAGGTGAGGGAAACTTCGAAAGCTCTTTAGAGTATGAAGCTTTAAGTTGCTCATGTGACTCGGTGAGTTTGATGAGCTCCCCATTGATGACCCTAGAGCCATTGTTGAGGTGCTCAAAATCCTCAAGGAGTTTGGGATAAGAAACTTCAAGTTCATCATTTTTAGTTTTGGGAGCACTTGCCACCAAAAGTTCTTTATCATGGTTTTCCTTTACTCTAGACAATTCTAGAGTATAAGTCTCCTCAAGAGATTCTTTGGTGGTTTGTGCTTCCTCAAGGGAGCTCTCTAGATAAGCTATCTCATTAGCATACTCACGCTCATGTTCATAATTTTTAGAAATGATATTTTCTTGCTCCTCAATAAGTTTCTTGCTTTCAATAGCACAAGTAAATATTTCAACAAATTTGGAGGAAGCAAGTTTATTTTTAAGGAGAGAGGAATAGATAATCTCTCACATTTCTTTAATAGAGGCAATATCATAATCAACTACATTATCATTTTCAATCTCATCATCACCAACAATGGGATCCAAAGAGGTTACCTTTGTTCCCTCAGCCATAAGGCATAAGTGAAAACCGGAAGAAGGTGATGATGGGAATGCATTTGTAGCTCTATTCAAGACCTTGTCTTGGCCCATAGAATCTTCGGTTTCCTCTACATGGTTAGCAACACAAGCAATAGAGGAGATAGAAGTATTTTTATCATGGCAACAATACAACACAAGCATATCATCATTTGAATTATTCAAGACATTTCTACATGATAGCATATGAGGAGTTTTGAGTGCTACAAGTGTTTGAGTCCAAAGATAGCTCATTGCAACTAGATAGAGATGAAGGATTACAAATAGTATGCACACTATCCAAATTGCAATTTCTATCACCACTCACCATATCATTACCTTGTGAATAACCACATGTAGGTGAAGTGGTAGAAGATGATATCTCATCACGGCCAGAGGTGGAGGGAATACAATCATCCTCAATAATGTTGGACACACCATATTTATCTTGAAGCTTTGTCCAAATATCATGAGCACTCCGATAAGGCATGATTCAAGAAATAACTACATTGATCACAACAAGTAAAAGCATTTTAGTAGCTAGAGCATCTATATAAGAATTCATCTTCTCCTCTAAAGATTCGTTTTGGGGATCCATAGGAGAAGAGGAACCCATATATAGAATTCCCTCAATAGATGGGTGAATGCCCCGAAAATAATCTAGCATGCGAGATTCACAAACATCATAATTTGTGCCATTGAATATAGAATAGGAATCATGCACTACTCCACTAAACAACATCTTTACTCTTAAGGCGGTGAACCCTAAAAGCAAGAGACCTTGATCTGATACCAATTGAAAGATCACGGATGTCGCCTAGAGGGGGGTGAATAGGCGATTAAAACTTCTACGAGATGGGCTTAACAATGGCGGAATAAAACTAGCGTTTTCTTTTGTTAAGCACAAAGCCTAGATAAACTAAGGTTCACCTATGTGCACCAACAACTTATGCTAAGCAAGACAAGCAACAATATGATAGCAAGATAGATTACTTCAAGCACGAAGGCTATCACAATGTAAATTGCATAAGTAAAGAGCTCAGGTATAGAGATAACCGAGGCACGCGGGGAAGACGATATTTTACCGAGTTCCTCCCAACAAGGGAGTACGTCTCATTGGAGGGGTGGGCGGTACTAATACCACCAACGCCACCAAGGCCTCACCCTATTCTCCCGAGAACCCACCACGTGGGCAAGCACCCGTTCCACTATGGGACACTTAAGGGTGGTCACTGAACCCGTACAAGATTGGGGCTATCTCCACAACTTAATTGGAGGCTCCGAATAATTGCCACCAAGGCCTCTATCTTGGGGGAGCTTCACAACTTAATTGAAGACCCCAAGAACACGCCACAAAGGCCACACAACCGTCTAGGGTTCCAAGAACCCAAGAGGGACTAGCAACAATGAATATCACCAACCAAATCCTCCGGAGAGAATACACACCAATGAACCAAATGCAAAAGGCAAGAACACCACAAAGATGCTCCAAATCTTCACTCTTAAATTCCAACAAGGCTACTAAAGAACTTGGGGGAATAAGAGAGGAAGAACACAAAAGGGGATCACAAAAAGCCCCAAAGATCTAGATCCCAAAGATCCACTCACAAAGAGGAGATTTGGTTTGGTCAAAACGTGGATCTTGATCTCCTCTATCTTTCCCTCAAATATGGGCAAGAATCATTGGAGGGGAAGAGATTAATCAAGCAAGAGAGTAGAGCAAGAGAGGCAAAGGGCTTGAGAAAGTATTAGAGGAAGAACGCAAGACAAAATAGAGAAAGAGGCCTTTTATAGGGCAACACAAAAACTGGCCGTTGGGGCACTTCCCCTAGGTGGTCCGGTAGAACCGGATGGACCCGGTACAACCGCACCACACCAGCGAGCGCAGCGAGAGGGGATCGCGGGAGGGACGCAGGCGGCCGCCAGCGCTCGGTCCGTGCGTGCGAGTGAGAGCAGCGCAGCAACGCACGACTGGGATGCGGGCTGGCGCAGACTGTGGCCTGCCAAGCGAGCGGCTGCGCCAGCAGAGCGGCGGCCCACGCGAGCGGAGGCGAGGCAGCACGCGCGGTGACCCAGAAGCGAAGCCAGCAGCGGGGCGAGCGGCAACTACACGTGGGCCAACGCGGGGCACGAGCGAGAGCGGGGCAGGCGGGGCGAAGCAGCGAGGAGAGCGAGGGCGCGCGCGGTCAAGGGCGGGGCGAGTGGGGCGGCTGGCGCAGGGAGATGGGATGGGCAAGCTGGCGGGCCGGCCGGTAGTACCGGGCCAGGCCGGTACTACCAGTGCGACCCACCGGGCCAGGCAGAGGAGTGGCGAGCGGCTCAGGGGCGGGCGGTAGTGCCAGCGGTACTACCGCTCGGCCCAAAAACTATTTTCCTTTTTTTCTTTTTAAAACAAAAAGGCAATACTCCAAAATTCATAACTCGGGCTAGGAGACTCCGATTGACCTGAATCCAATTGTGCTGGAAAGAGGACAACAAGAGCTACCCAATGAAAAGTAGAAATATTGGATATCACCAAGTGAGAATGTATCAAGTAGTATAATGTGACATACCCCACTCGGTGAGTATCCGGAAAACCGCCAAGATCAAAATCACAACAAGATATAAAAGAGAGATCCGATTTTGACGAACAAGAGCTTGTTATGAATATTACCACAAGCTCTATATCCTCACATGGATAAGACCAATAAACAACCAAATATGATTATGCAAGTATGCAAAGGTTTGAGCTCTCTCCGAACGATATGATTGAGATACTCACTCGAGAGCCCCTCTTGATAGTATGGCTATCTATCCTAAACCTGGTCAACACAAGACCGGTAAAAGGGAAAACCTATCAAGAATACCTTTTCCTTGAGCAATTTCGGCCTTGTCTTCATCGATCCATAAACACCGAGGATGGCTAGCATCAAACATGAGATCTTCAAGGGATGGCGCATATTGAGCTTCCACAACGCATCTTCTTCTTCATTTCATCGACCTTGAAGACAACACATGCTCCAAGCGATGCCAATGGACAATTCCTACAAGTACAACTTAATGCACACATTAGTCCATAAAGATTGTCATTAATTACCAAAACCACACATGGGAGCCCACATGCTCTTTCACCCGCCCATTTGAATGACTTTATGTTGATATCTCGGAATTAGGTCAAATTAGAAACTACAAGTAAATTGTAGGTTTTGCTTTGATAGTTCTATGAAAAAGCTTTTGGAGGTACCCATCGAGGGGTCAAAATTAATATATCAGATACTAGTGAGAAGTTTCGACGATAGGTTCAACTTCTTGCTAAGACTTTGCATCTTGACAATTTAACAAAATTAGGTCAAACTTCAGCTAGCTACAAGTAAACGCCATAGATTGCTCCTGAATTAAATGTCTTTTTAGAGGTAGATCAGTGCATCTTCTTGTAGTAAACACTATCGTCAGTGTGAGTTTCCAACTATCAAGAAAGAACATTCAATTCTACATTTTTCAAGTGAATACGAGCGAGGTTGTTATTTTTCCTAAAGAAAAGTCCGGAGAATATTTGATCTGAATGCCATAAGCCAAGTTTACAGACATATATATTGGACCAACATGTTGTACCAGCGATTCCCATGTTTTATGAGTTTTTAAACTTCCCAGGTAACTCTGCCCATTAGAATGACTATATGTCGATTTATCGAAATTAGGTCAAATTTGAAACTACAAGTACTAGTAAATTGCACGTGCCCTGCACGTGAGACTCAGATAATAGATGTCTGACATATGATCATTATATAAAATTATAATAGGTAAAGCCAAAAATAATATAAATTTAATCAACATCTATAAAGTATGGGTGTATATTTGGTTCTTGTAGTTTGTATGTCATGTTGAAGTCAACGATTATTAGCTATCTAAAACTTGAAAAGTTTGGTAACATGGTCTAGAGAAATGAGGGAGAGGATTCTAGAATGATGGAGAAGTGTGTTTTGAGTTTTATGCATAGCATTCATTGTGATGAAGACTATCAATAGAATCTTCTAGATGCTAGAATGGAAAAGAAGATCCAACGGCTAGAAATGTTGGGATTCATGAGTCTTGATCCAACGGTCAATATTCAAAGTTATTCGGTAAACTATACAGTTGTAAGATAAGATAAGAAATTTTAGATTGCTTTGAAAGTTCAACAAAAAAGTTTTTGGGGGTACCCATTAGGGGATCACAATTAATATGTCAGAAACCACCGAGAGTTTTGACGATAGTTTCAACTTCTTGCTAAGATTTTGCATCTTGATAATTTAACGAAATTAGGTCAAACTTGAGCTACAAGCAAGTAAGCACGATTGATTTGTCTTGAAATAAATGTCTTTTTGGAGGTAGATGGGTGCATCTTCTTGTAGTAGACAATGCTATCAGTGTGAGTTTCCAACTATCAGGAAAGAACATTCTCAATTTTCCTAGTGATGACGAGATTGTTCTTTCAGGTAAAGAAAGTCCGAAGAATATGGATCTGAATGCCACAGGCCAAGTTTTCAGACATATATGGTGGACCAATATGCCGTACTTATGATTTTCCATGTTTTATGAGTTCTCAAATTTCCTAGCTAACTTCGCCCACTTGAATGACTTTATGCAAATTTATTGAGATTATGTAAAATTTGAACTACAACACGTAAACTTTGTACGTTGCTTTGAAAGTTTTATGGAAAAGCTCTTGGAGGTACCCATCAAAGGAGGGTTCAATTAATATATCAGAAACCACAAAGAGTTTTGATGACAGGTTCATCTTCTTTCTAAGATTTTGCATCTTGACGGTTTAATGAAATTAGGTCAAACTTGAGCTACAAGTAAGCGCGATAAATTGCTCTTGAATTTACTGAAATTAGTTCAAACTTGAACTACAGTAATAAATTGTAGGTTGCTTTGAAAGTTTTATGAAAAAAGCTTTTGGAGGTACCCATCGAGCGGTTAATTAATATATCAGAAACCACATAGAGTTTTGATGGCTTGTTCGACTTCTAGCTAAGATTTTGCATCATGGAAATTTTGAACACCTTTTGAAAACGATCACTTGAAATAGGTAGAGAAGGGAAATGATTTTTCTATTCTCTATGGGCAGCCCACAAGCTTGAGGTGCACCTTAGGCTTAAAGATACAAACTTTATTTTCTCCACAATGCATATGGTGAACCTTAGCGGATGCCACATACAAGACCTTAAGGTGTGCTTTTGTACACATTGATGATGCCCTTATTAGGGGAAAAGCAAATAGTATAGTAGTAGTACACTAGTAGTAGTACTCATTTCTTTGCTTAGACATATGCTCACTGATGGCTCTGATTTTTGCCATCTTCCACTTCATTTAAACATTGTTTTTGGTCAAGCAATTGCCAAATAAACTCTCAACCTTGCCACTAATGACTAAAAATTGCAAAGATATGCAAATCCTTTCTTTGATTTATGTTGTGCAGGAAATCACTCATTTTAAGGCAAAATAAGGAGTCATAATGAAGGATTTTGAGGAAGTACACACGACCAAGTAATTGGAGAAGCCAACCAAGGCATCGGTGCGCTTAACGACCACTGGTACGAGTGCGGTCCGCACGTATCAACCCCTACAACTTTCGTGAAGACGCCTATATATTTTGAGGCTCCAGCCGCCGGCCAAAGAGCCGCCATTCTCAGATTGCATCACAACACCCCCAAAGGAGATCCACGCCATTGTTCATCCATAGTTCATCCATTGTTCATCACTTCCACCATCCATCCCTCCACTAGCCATAGCCATTGCTTGTGTACTATTAGATCTCCTTGTGATTTGGTGACCATTGTAAGAATATTTGATTTCAATCTAAGTATTTACATGATGATTTCTATGTCCGATCTATTTGTTATGAGTGAGTAGTCCTCATGGGATGCGGGTTGGAGAGAAACCTCGCAGCAATTATGTGCATCTAGATCATGGGAGAATTGTATTTTGTTTGGATTCATGATTTGTATCTTTTGTTTCTTCATCTCTCGCCTCGATCTGTGGACTTGTAGGTACCCAAGATACCATAGATTGATAAAGGCTTGAGGTGAGATACTTGGCTAGGGGCGATCTCATAGGAAACTCAGTGATAGAAAGGGAAGTACGGTCTTCGCTTAGCGCCCCATTCGGGATCAACAACAACATCACCACTTAAAGATTTAATTTGTGTTTACACTTAATAATTGTTTGCACCCCGTGGCTTCTGTGTGTTCTTGGTTGGATTAAAAGTCTATTGCTATGCCCGCTGTATCATGGGGGCTCTAGAATATTAGGATGTGTTTCCCACAAAAGATTATCTCAATACAAACATTATACATGACTATGCTTATTATTATCTTTCATCCCATTTGATGTGCAGCTGCAGGTGGATCTTCAACCCTGGCCTATCTCCATCCATTGATTCAACCCCATTATAAAGTAAACTAGATTGGTCCGGTCAACTAACGTAAAACGAACAAACAAAGTCTTGTAGGCATGCCCTTTCTTATTACCTTTTAGCAGTGCTTTCCAAGGTTCGATCAAACCTAGGTCTTCTAGGGAAAAAGCTATTATACTACATCTGTGAATCCGGATCGAAGGTATCAATCCTTTTTCTAGTGTCGTTGTCGAGGAAGCAATTTCGCTATCCTGGTGAGGCCATTAGAGACCTTGTTTTTAGTTTTATTATTAGTTGTACTTTAATTCTTGTTATTAGTTTACTTTCTAATTATCTATTTGAAAACCCAAAAAAATAGTTACTTGTTATTTTTTTCATTACTTAAAAATTACCAAAAAGATAAGAGCCATGGCTCAAAAGAGATTAGGGGAGTATGCTACTCCTACCGATGATTTTATTTGTGCACCCATCACTCAACCCACAGTTGATGCAGAAACTTATGAGATAAAAACCTTTTAAGTTTGGTTCAACAAAACCAATTTGGGGGTTCATCTTCTAAGGATTCGAGATTGCACTTAAATACTTTTACTGAGATTTCTGACATGATGCGTATTAAACACGTAGATCCAAATGTTGTTAAGCTAAGATTATTTCCTTTCTCTCTTAGAGGAATGGCTAAGGATTGGTTGCTAGCTCTACCAAAGGGCACTATTAAATCTTGGGAGGAATGCACTAATTTGTTTATGAATATTTTTTCCCTCAGCTAAGACTATGCTGCTAAAATCCAACATCACAAGCTTTAGACAAGAAGAAAGTGAGCCACTAGCACTTGCTTGGGAAAGGATGAAAGAAGCTATAATAAACTGTCCTAATCATGGGATGGAGGAATGGCTTATATTACATTTATTTTATAATGGTCTTAACCCAATGTCTAAGTCTATGCTAGATACTGCAGCAGGAGGAACAATCATGGGAAAACACGTAAGTGTTGCAAAGAAGTTATTTGATGATATGCAAAATAACCATGCCCAATGGCATGTAGAAAGAACCTCGAAGAGAATAAGTTCAATTACTGAGGTAAACAATGAAGAGATTACATCTAAGGTAGATGAGTTTCTTAGCTTAGTAAAGGGTAAGGAAGATACCCAACTTAATGCTACCACCAATGTCAATGATGTTAATTTTATAGCTTGCACTCCTTTTAATCCTGCATGGAAAAATAATTATGCTTCTAATGTTCAAAAATATCATGCTAATCCTGCAAGGAGCTCCTTATAATAATTATGATAATACTAATGGAGCAAATCATGGCAATTTCCCATTTGAGCAAATTGTTAGAAAATTTTTGCAAGCTCAAACTGAACAAAACAATATGCTTATTAAGATTATAGAGAACCATGAAAGTAGTTTAGGAAGATTATCTAACCAAGTTGTTGCAATTAGAAATGATGTGCAGGCTCTATAGGAAAGGGCAAGGACCGTGGAGGCTCAGCTGGGTAAAATGGCCGAGAGCCAAGCTCTCATACTAGCAAAGTTCGCCAGCAAACCCGAGCCAAATCAGGTAGAGGACCTCAAAATTATGAGGGTGGTAACAAAAGATGAAAAGCCTGAAGAGCTGGATTATAGCAACATGCCAACACCGAAATATACCTTGGAAGATCTATTGAAGATGATCACCATTAAGAATCTAGGTATAGAACAAGGTAACGATGCTATGTACGAACAACTTATAAAACAAGTAGCATCTAAGGTTCGTGATTTAGAGATGGAGTATAAAAGACTAGCTGATAAGCTTCCAGCTAATCTAGATGATATATTTGAGCCCACTATTAAAATTAAGTTTGGAGTTAATGAGATATCCGTAGTTTGTGATCTTGGTGCAAGTGTCTCAACAATTTCCAAAAGCCTATCGATAAACTAAACTTGGGGCCATTTGTTACAATTGAATTAAGACTCCATCTAGCTGATTCTACTTATAAACAAGCTGTTGGGATCAAAGAAAATATAGTTGTCGAAATTAAAGGAAGTCCCGCTCTTATTAATCTAGTTATGTGGACATGCCTGAAGATCCCATAACACCTATAATTCTAGGTAGGCCATTTCTAAGAACTATTAAAGCTTTGATTAATTTACATGAAGGGAATGTAAGGATAGGGCTACCATCTAGAGATCCATTCGTAGTCCACTTCCCTAGAAAAAAGAAGGTCAAGCCTAATGATGATGATGGTGTGGTTACTTTAAAAGCAAACTATTTTGGAGTGGTCATCCCACTCCCCAAACCTAAGTGATTGCCATCAAGGTAAAGCTAATTAACCTTAACTAGAAGAGCTTCATGGGAGGCAACCCACGTGAAATAAATTTTCTCTAAGTTTTTATTGTATTTTATAATCGTGTTAGTTTTTGTTTTTTTTTGTTTTTAATAAAGAGTGTTCAAGAAGACCTATTGAAAGAGCAGAAGAAATAAGGCAATCCTCTATATTATATTTTACAAGAAGACCTATTGAAAGAGCAGAAGAAATAAGGCAATCCTCTATATTATATTTTACTAACACATGGCCTAAAAAGTATTGCTAGATCATTACTTGGTGTTTTTGCTGCTATCTACCCTTTGGTAAGATGTGTGAAGGCGCACAGTGATACTAATCAAATTCTTGAGTTTGTTGTAGTTCATAGTGTCGATAACGACCACTGGTACGGCCAGAGTGGCCCGTATTGTGCGCTCGTACCACCTCAAGGCAAAGGGGATAGAAATTTTGATGATTGCCGAAGGAATCAGTGGTGATAATGACCACTAGTACGGCCGGATGCACCCGTACCGCACGCATGTACGGTACCCCGAGCAAAACATCAGATTTCAAACAAAGTCACCGGAGTGATAACGACCAGCAGTATGAGCGCGCACGACCGTACCGTGCGCTTGTACCGAGTGCACCGCCTAGGAGCAGTCATCGCCCCAAGGTAAGACACCGCCCGTACCGAGTACACGGACACCATAATCTGCCCGAGGAGGTAACCTAAAAATCTCAATTCATCTATTTTCTCTTTCTTCTTCCTCCAAACTTCAAACCACCTCCATTGGATCTTCAAATATACTCAATCTTTCTTTTATTCTTCGCACTCACTCGATTTAAGGTATGATTCTCCTCCGATCCCAACTTATTTGTGCAAAATTTGGGCTTAGTCATTCATCATTGTCAATCTAGACATAGGTCTTGCTCTAGATTCAATCTTGGTACTAAGTATGCTTAGCATTGTTTCTAGAGGAGTTTCGTTTGTAGTTAGTGTAGAGAATCACTTATGCTATGTTTCTATTGGACCAAAAAAATTATTAGCAATTTTATATACTTTGTCTTGTTTTTATTTATTAGATGAACATGAGGAGTCATACATGTGAGATGGTTGCGGAGTCTTCCACGCCACCCGTTGATACATTAACCCCCAAGTCACTTGGCATCGAGTTCATCGAGGAGTTCCATCTTACCCGTTTCGATCGTCTCAAGATTCGAGAGATCAAGTCCACCAAGTGGGTGTGTCCCTATATCCTGAACCAACTTGGCATTCGTGTTGATTTCGATTTACTTTGCAACAATGTTGGTTTGTACAATTTTGTATTTCAGGATGTTGCGACATACCGCCACTTGACACTTGAGTTCTTCAGCACCTTGACACACACGTTGCATCCTTATGGTTGTTCCGAGGAACAAAGGCCTGGAGTTGATCGAATATAATTCCGCCTTATGAACTGTGAGTATACTTTAACACTCAGCCAATGGGCTCAATGCTTTGGATTTACCAACAACACCACTGATGTACGCACAACTACCTTTGTTTTAGATCCTTCCCCTTCACAATACTTTAACTTGATGAGAATTCGTGGACACACACCCAAGGGGGACCAAATTGATCATCCTGCCATTCGATATTTGTTCTATGTTATTGCTAACACATTTTAGGCACGTGGTGAGTTTACTGGAGTTAATGAGGAGGACATGTTGATCCTCACAAAAGCTGCACTTATCAATGTAATTCAATGCCAAATTTGGGCGCTTTGCTTGTGTTTTATCTTAAGCATCAACATCAATCTTGAGGACCCATATGTGGAGGAGGAGTTGTGACCGTTCTTGCACGCGCACTCACATCAACCTAGGTAACATCCAACCGTTGACTAGAGGTAACCGTCTCGGTCCATCTACTCTAAGAGCATATGGTATGATTTCTAAAAATCATGGTAGATATTTCTTCAATATACCTAGAGAAGATCACTTGATCCCAGCTCCTTTGCCTAACAGTTTATTCTCTATCAAGGATGGACGTTTGCGTTATGACGCGCAGGTCGAAGCTAGTCTACTCCCAACAAGAAATACCCGTGGGAGGAGGAGAAGATGAAGTAGAACAAGAAGGACCCGAACATGATGTGCAGCCGCCAAACTACTACACCACCTATGAAGATATCTATGCACTCTAAGGAAACATTCACACAATGAACAACCTCTCCATCAACCTTCGAGATGTTGCTGCAAGCCTCGCAACCCAGTTCCATGATTGGAGCAGCCAATGGAACACGCGAGATTATCCACCACCACAATGAGCAACAAAGGGGCTTGCAAAAGCCTGAGCTTGGGGATGTGTTCCCCTAGAAAATTTATTTGTGTAATAACAAGGTCGTACTCCAGTTCCTTGTGAGCTTTGAAACACTCGTGTTGGCCTATTCCAACACTTTGTTTTTCTCCTTTGCTTTTTAAATTTGGTTTCGTTTTAGTTTATTTGTTTTGTTTTTCTTTTAGCCCTTGCTTGATCGCAAGTTCTTTTCTATCTTTAATCCCTATCCTCAAAAATACAAAAAGATTTTTCCGTTTATCCTTTTTTCATAAACGTGGATTCATACTTTGCCTCTTTGCTTTGATATCATTTCGAGAGTAATTGTGTTTGAGTTTTGAAGGAACACATCCCTATAAGGAAGAGGATCGGGAAGTTACTTATGAGAGGTATGTCCTATGTCTCCCACTTATGAAGTTTGAATTGTTGATCTTAGTTGGTTGATTTGCTAAAATGCATGCTAGTGGGAAGTAATTTAATATGATTAGAGTAAGGATTTTTATTAGTATGATGATTAGTTGTTGGAGCTCTTGCTCTAGTTCTTTTAGTTAACCGAGTCTTGCCTTGGAAATAATAATACCAAACAAGTACAACAAGAAAAAGTCTGAAATTTATGACTTGTTTGATGAATGATTGTCTTGAGAGTATACCCTTGATTATACTTAACCCCATAGATATTTTGACAGTCTCAACAACACTCATGAAAGGAATTGTTTGATTGAAATAAAGTCTAGTGGTAATTGTGACGCATGCCAAAGCTAACCTTGTGGATCAAACCGCGGTTCTAGCACAAAAAAGGGAGAAAAAGATGTGAGACAACTTTGTTCTATGTCTCTGATGCACACCTTTGTGATGCCAACAACTCCGCTAGCTTTTGAACGATCTATGGTATAACCCCGAATTTCGGCTATGAGTTGATGACAAGATTGGCATCCGTGTCAATGTATGGGAAAAAGTATTGGTACTCTCAAAGGTTGTGCAAATACTAGCAAAAGGAAACAAACAGCGATCCTTGAAAAATGAGATGAAAAAGAAAGAAAGAAAAAATAAAGAAAGAAAGAAAGAAAAAAGATATCTATGAGGATCCACATAACAAGTCCTTGGCATGGTCTCATTACTACTTTACGAATTTTCTTGAAAGACAATAATTGGATTAGAAGTGTTTTAGATTGACTTGCTCTATTGATGTGGATATAAATAAGACACTTCGTTGTTACACTACTTGGGACATGAAACTCTCTTACTCAATCATGCTATTTAAACATCTTAGTGTTCCTTGGCAAGCTGAGAGTTAATTAGAGGAATTGGATTGATTGCTACACTTCTAGTTATTTATACTTATATTAAACTTTACTTTGATTATCTTGACTTACCAAAGCTTGTATAGTATTCTTTTCATCTCTCTAACTTTGATAAGCTTTGCAAATGAATGAAGTATTGAGCACATACGACTATCTACTGTAAGTGAACTCCTATTCTCGTTGTTTCAAGTTTAAACATTGAATTCCTTATAGTTCTTTTGGTTCTTCTTGCTTGAGGACGATCAAGGTTTGGGCTTTGGGGAAGTTGATGGCTCTGATTTTTGCCATCTTCCACTGTGTTTAAACATTGTTTTTGGTCAAGCAATTGCCAAATAAACTCTCAACCTTGCCACTAATGACTAATAACTGCAAAGATATGCAAATCCCTCCTTTGATTTATGTTGTGCAGGAAATCACTCATTTTAAGGCGAAATAAAGAGTCATAATGAAGGATTTTGAGGAAGTACACACGGCCAAGTAGTTGGAGAAGCCAACCAAGGCATCAGTTCGCTTAACGACCATTGGTACGGGCACGGTCCGCCCGTACCGCCCGCCCGTACCAGGTGGCGATGGCTTCATCTCGTCAAACCCTACAACTTCCATGAAGACGCCTATATATTTTGAGGCTCTAGCCGCTGGCTAGAGAGCCGCCATTTTCAGATTGCATCACAACATCCCCAAAGGAGATCCACACCATTGTTCATCCATAGTTCATCCATTGTTCATCACTTCCACCATCCATCCCTCCACTAGCCATAGCCATTGCTTTGTACTTTTAGATCTCCTTGTGATTTGGCGACCATTGTAAGAATATTTGATTTCAATCTAAGTATTTGCATTATGTTTTCTATCTCCGATCTATTTGTTATGAGTGAGTAGTCCTCATGGGCTGCGGGTTGGAGAGAAACCACGCAGCAATTATGTGCACCTAGATAATGTGAGAATTGTATTTTGTTTGGATTCGTGATTTGTATCTTTTGTTTCTTTGTCTCTCGCCTCGATCTATGGACTTGTAGGTACCCAAGATCCCATAGATTGATAAAGGCTTGAGGTGAGATACTTGGCTACGACGATCTCGTAGGAAACTCAGTGACAGAAAGGGAAGTACGGTCTTTGCTTAGCGCCCCATTCGGGATCAACAACAACATCACCACTTAAAGCTTTAATCTATGTTTACACTTAATAATCGTTTGCAACTCGTGGCGTTGGTGTGTTCTCAGTTGGATTAGAAGTCTATTGCTATGCCCGCGGCATCACGGGGGCTCTAGAATATTAGGATGTGTTGCCCACAAAAGATTATCTCAATACAAACACTATATATGATTATGCTTGTTATCATCTTTCATCCTATTTGATGTGCAGTTGCAGGTGGACCTTCAACCCTAGCCTATCTCCATCCATTGATTCAACCCCATTATAAAGTAAACTAGATTGGTCTGGTCAGCTAAGGTAAAACAAACAAACAAACAAAGTCTTGTAGACGTGTCCTTTCTTATCACCTTTTAGAAGTGCTTTCTAAGGTTCGATTAAACCTGGGTCTTCTAGGGAAAAAGCTATTATACTACATCCGTGAATCCAAATCAAAGGTATCACTCACCTTTGTCCATGCGTTGTACATGCTAAGAGAAAAAACGTAGGCAGTGTAAGAGGGCAACAACGAAGAGGAGTTGAAGGTGGTTCGATGTCATAGGAAAGTTATGATGGGTTCCTGACACGAGGTACTCCTGCGCCACTCTACTAGTAGTAAATTTCAGGACATATGCACGCAAAACAAATTGTATGTTTTCTCTCTCCTTCGCTGCCTCTCACCATCCATCCTCCCTCTCTCCTCCCCTTTCCCCTCGCGCACTGGCCCGACTAATCTCTCCCTCGTCCACAACATGGTGTTGCGCACGTGTGCCTTGGTATGGCGGCTCTATGTCTCTGGTGTGTTCGGGAGCCACGTTGGTGTGAAGTAGGGACGAGGAGTAGTACATAGGAACGAAACCACTTTGGTCCTTGGTGGGAAAAAATTCAAACTTTTTCGGTTTTTGAAATTTTCAATTGCTTCCCAAACATCAGGAGGGAAGGTTACTCAAAATATCGGACATTCGCAGTACTTATTATCTTATCTTTATCTTGTCTTATATCTTACAATACCATACCATACCATTGTATAGTGTACGGATAACTTCGAACATTGACCGTTGGATCAAGACCAGCAAATCCAAACATTGCTAACTGTTGGATCTTCTTTTCCATTCTTAACATCTATAAAGAATCTACTGATAGTCTTTAGCACGATGAACGCTAGTATGCGCAAACCTCAAAACACACACTTCATTGCTCAGTTTCAGGGTCCTTGTGCTAAATGCAGGGACTTGGGTGCAATTTTCATTTTTATGAGGTCCTTGATGTAACTAGTACTTCCATCGACCGTGTTAACTCTCAAGCACCTTGCTCCTATGAGACCTACCACAGTTAAAAGAAAATGCAACCGTCCCAATTATCACATAAATTGGACCATGATTTCTTATACGTAATACCCAAGTTTTTAGTACTAGGATTTTTCAAGCTTCCTAGATAACTTCGCACACTTCAGTGACTTCTTGTCGATTAACGAAATTAGGTCAAACTTGAGCTACAAGTAAGCGCAATAGATTCTCTTGAATTAAATGTATTTTTAGAGGTAGATGGGTCCATCTTCTTGTAGTAAACAATGTCGTCGGTGTGAGTTTCCAACTATTAGGAAAGAAAATTCTTAGTTTTCCGAGTGATGATGAGATGGTTCTTTTCTGTATAGAAAGTCCAAGGAATATGGATCCCAATGCCATAAGCCAAGCTTCTAGACATATTAAGTGGACCAACATGTTTTACTTATGATTCCCATATGTTTTTTGAGTTTTCAAACTCCCTAGCTAATTAACTCTGCCTACTTGAATGACTACATGCCGATTTATCAAAATAAGGTGAAACTTGAACTATAACTAAATTGTTGGTTGCTCTGAAAGTTTTATGAAAAGGTACTAACGAGGGTTAAACTCATCAGTGCCCATTGTTATGGACTTGGGTTTTGGAGAAGGAGGGAGCGTTGGAGGCATCAATCGGCTAGCAAACAAGCACACAGGGACGCAAGGTTTACCCAGGTTCAGGCCTCGTAGAGGACCCTAATCCTACTTGTCTGCTCTTGGAATTATCGAGGGAGTTGAAACTTACAGGGGGTGCGCAGATGCAATCTGGCGATGGTTGTGGAAACTAGGGTTGTGATTGTCCTCCTCGCCGCCCCTCCTAGCCTTTATATAGATACGCTAGGTCTCGGGTAGCAAGTCGAGTCGGTTATAGATTAGGGTTTGTCCCTTTAAACTTTCTATCTTTGATCTTGCCTTGTCCCGCAAGCAGTCGGAGTCTCCGTGGGTCACCCGAATCCTGGATTGGGCCCTGGTAAAGCTGTGGGCTTCTGCCAGACTAGACCGTATATTCCAAGTTCGAGTACCTGTAAGGTATGCCCACGTCAGTAGCCCCCAAGTGTCCGGTTGAATCGCAGATTCGAGAGGAGACTTATGAAGTCTTTCGAGTGCATAGCTGAGCATATTTTCGAGTGTTCCGATTTGTATCATAGGGATTGTTGATATACGTGCCTGATTTATCTGATGTATCGGGATCAGTTAATTGCCTTAGGTAAAAACAATGCAATCTACTCAAACTCGAGTCCTCGGACTCGAATTCGGAAAAGTGCTGGTATAATTCGACTCAGGCCACGGAGCTCTTATAGAGTTCGAATTCCAGTATATAAGTGTAAGCACTCGACACGTCCGTCAAGGCATATTTCATCGTACCTGCAGGCACGGATTGTTTCTGGTAGAGTGCAGCAGATGCGTTGCCAGGCCTTATTCAAGTCTTATCTTCACGTTGTAAACGTGGCATTCAAATTTTATCATCACGGAGATGATTCGGGTGACCCAGGAGACGTAGTCTCTTTGCAGGGAAAATATGAGGCAGAGTAGCCGAAGCTTTCGAGTGTGGACGTAGTCAACACGCGGTTATGTGCAAGAAAAAATCATAGGGTGCGCGACCAACGCTCCCTATGGGAGTAGCCCCCGAGTGCCTATTTGAGTCGTAGACTTGAGTGGGGACTATAAGTATTTTGCGACTACTGTCGTCTTTTTTGCTTGCTTCAGTCGAATGTGCTTTTAGCATTCCCTATGGGAGTAACCCAAAGTCCACAGTCGAATCGTAGATTCGAGTGAAGAGTTTTGTGATGCTTGGATGTCTTTACAAAGTTCTTTGGGTGTGCGGCCAACGCTCCTGTTAGGAGTAGCCCCCGAGTTCTTGGTCGAGTCAAAGACTCGAGTAAGGACTAGAGTAGTCAAAAGGTGCTCCTGCTGGAGTTGATGATGTCAGTGCTGATGGAGAAATGACCTCAGTTGCCCGGGTGAGCGGCTTTGGCAGGACGTGACGAGTAGTGGGTCCCATTTTCTGACTTGGACTTGACCAGGCGTGCGTAATCTTCTGGTTTAACTGTGGCTCCTCTATTCTCACGCGTACCGGGCGGAGTGGGACAACGGTTCGTGGCTTACCCTTGCCACACGTCGATGTCGATGTGTGCCACACACCATATTGGTTTTCTCATGGCCATTGGATGGCATCTGCTGTGAGGTTAAGTAGGGGTTCACCGTGCAGTAATATCCCCACATCTTCTTCTCGCTCGCGCACCTCCGCCATTGCTGCTCTTGTTGTTCCATTGTGCACATCTCCTCCGTGGCACTGGACCAACTCCGTACCTTCCCCAGCTACTTCTTGCGCTCACACCGTCAGCGCAAGATGGGCAAGAAGAAGGGAGGCTCCGCTGCTGGATCTGCGGCTCCCGATGTACCAGCCAAAAAGAAAAGGGCCACCACCGCAGGCACTAGTGTTGTTGCCGCGGTGGGGAAGAAGAAGGGAGCAGGTACTCACGTCACCAATGGGTCATGGCGCCCATCCATTATCAAGCTATGAGAGCTGTTCACCCAGCGCCAAGATGGGGCACTTCCTGCCACGGAGGATTACTCTCGCGTTCCTGGCGATGAGGTAATCCCCAGTCCTCACATGGGTTTTCGAGTGATGTTCCTTGCGTTCGTCATTCGTGGGCTTTCTCTTCCGCTTCATCTGTTTGTTAGGGGTCTTATTTTCTTCTACGGGCTCTAGCTGCACCAGTTGTCCCCACTCTATCCTCCACATCGCCTAATTCATCACTCTTTGCGAGTGCTAGCTCGGAATCGAGCCACACTTTGGCCTCTTCAAAAAACTCTTTAAGCTCAAACATCAGTCGGGGTCGGGTTCAGTAGTCCACGATGTAGGAGGTTGCGGGATCCACGTCGACTCCAATGTCACTTATTTAGCCATCAAGCTCACTGCGTCTGTCCAAGGGTGGAGGGATAAGTGGTTCTACATCCACAACCAGAAGGCATACGGAGAGCACTACGGACTCGCGCCCTTCGATCCGGTGGCGGTCTTCAAGAGGAAACGATCCTGGAAGAATGTCGTGATGCCCGACGAAGTCAAGGAAACAGAGATGATGTATCAGTGTGCCTGCGACCTCGAACGCCACATAGGCAAGGAAGAAGATGGTCCTGAACTCATTCGCACGTGGATGCGCCGCCGCATACAGCCTCTGCTGGCTAGTGTGCATCTGATGTACCGCTTGATTGGTACAGGTGATGTCACTCGCATCTCTACGGAGGGCATTTCTTCTGGTGAAGTGGACAGGAGGTTGCGGCTGGTGACCAAGTACACCACCAAGGAGGATCTCCCGAGTGACTCAGTCGTGCCTCCATTCTACGCCAGCAATCCTCCACCTGAGGTGGATTTCTCTATGAAGTTTTCTTCACTTTTCGATTACCTGCTAGGTGCTTTATATACTGATGCTTCTTCTGATTGTATGACTAGAAAGTGGCCACCAATTTGCCACCTCAGCCTGAAGGAATTATCCCGCGCGAAGCGGAGGAAGGGGACGAGTCAGGCTCCACCGTCCCTATTGGGGAGCAGCAGGAAGCCCCCGAGTCCAGTGACCACGGGACTCGCAAGCATTCCCGTAGCGAGGGTTCGGATGCTTCCTCACCATCGACACCGGAGGATCCTCCTACTACCATGGAGGAGCCAATCCCTGCCGTTCCTGTGCGCACCATGGCTCCTCCCTCGTGGAAGAAGCTAAGGTTGTCGAAGGAGTCGTCTGGTGATTCCTTTGATCTCAAGAATTTTGACGGGTAAGTCTTTATTTTTGCGAGTTCGTCTTGTCTTTCTCGAAGATTTTCCCCTTCTGAAGTGGTGATTCGTACTTTGAAGTAAAACGGCGTCGTTGTCCTCCGACAACTGCCAATTTGTTAAGGAGTCCGGAGTCGCAGACTCCAAGAACAAGGAGGTGGTTGTGCGGTCTTCTTCTCCTCCGGTAGCAGCCCACTCCGGAGCCAATTCCTCGAGCTCCCCCCACGCTGGGGAGCATCAAGTTCTTGCCCGGACATCGATTCTAGAAGAATCTTTGGAGTCCCTAGAGGAGCACGTGAGTTTTCTTCGTGCCGTTGGCACTCGGATTTTGCGTTAATGCTCACACTACTTCTGTTTTCTTGTAGCCTATCGTGAAGGATTCCACTCGCCTTCCTAAGCAGATCCTTTCCTTGGGTCAATAGCATGCCTTGCTGGATAACCACCATCATGCCTTTGAAGGTTAGTTTTAAAATTTTCTCTTTGTTCTGTTGTGTAGAGATTGGCGAGTGATATTGCCATGTTTATATCCTTTGCATGTGAGCATAATGAGCTTCTTCGTCACGTCGCTTCCCTCGAGAAGGGACTTGCCATGGCGGAGAAGAAATGTGACGAGGCAGTCGAGGCTCTCAAGGAGTCGTAGAAGCGCGAGGAAGATAGCGTTCCTCCACTGTTGAGAGGGAAAAGTTGTTCGTAGAATAGCTCTTCTCAGTTGCGAAAGCGCTCTCGGGTATGACACTGTCTTGCTTGTGTTTGTCATGTACTTTGCCTTCATATTATTGTGCTCATATATGTATTCTCGCAGATGCCACAGGCGTAGACTTTGACGCCCAAGCTTTGACGCACGCAGACGCCTTGGCCGGCGCCATGGCTGCAATCGAAGATCGCAACGTCTCTGTGAAGGATACACTAGAGAAGGCCAAGGGCGTGCTGAGTTGCCTTCAAGAGGAGATGGCTCCCAAGGCTAATTTAGAGAATCTTGATAGCCTAGTGGAGTCCTTTGCAGAGGGCATCCCAATGGACTTCAAGAATGCGTAGAGGTCAGTTGGCGCGACCATGGAACTCGTAATGGCGCAGGCCCACGGCGTGGAGCTGGACCTCAGCGAGATCTCCTCGGCGATGCCTGTCTCTGCGGATGGCCAGCAGGTAGTCTTTCAGCCTTTCGTCACTAGTTGCAGTAAGTATGGGCCTCGGATCATTGATACAGTCGCCGCTTATTCGGCTGAGTTGCGGCGATTGAAGAGTGCGAAGGCTGCGGCATCTGGGGCTACACTGGGAAGTCTGTGGCGTCGGAGTCTGCCACAAATTCGAGGAAGCCCCGAAGTCGAAATTGAAAAAGCAGAGCATTCCTTAGCTGCCTTTTGTAATAGCTTAGCTTCCCTTCTGATGAACATTATTTTGTGGGGGTACCCCTTTTGATACTATGTTGAACTTGAGTGCACTCCTTATTAATGTATGGTTGGTATTTTTTGCCTCTTGTTTGGCTGTAATAGGGTCCTTCGAGTGGTCCTCCTGACTCTCCTCCCACTAATGAAATTGTGGCACAACCACGTTCAAGAGTGGAGGAGTTGTCGCTGCTTGCACGACTGCACGATCACGTGAAGTAGTTGGAGCGAGAATTTCCTGTGATCTGCGGTAATGCGGATGTTTGGAAGTCAAAGGCTGAGAAGGCCAGCGTGCATGAGAAGTATCTTCTGGACGAAGTTGCGCAGCTGAACGAGCAATTTAAATGTTAGCTTTCTATCTTCTTATCCTTTCCTTTGGCCATTTGCGGCGATGCTCCATCTTATGCTCTGCTCTTGCTTCTTGTAGTTGTTAGCGCTCGTCATCCGCAGGATGAGAGGGATCAGGTTGCCATTGCCTGCATAATCTGACCCAGGAGCACCTGCAACCTAGCGGTTACTTCTGGGTGGACCATGACCGCGCTGACGCATTGGTGACGCTGCAGGATCGTTCCTCGCGAGTGCTTCAGTGTTTGAAGAAGGCGCAGTTGTGCCTTAGTCATATCTTTTAGGCGATGTTTCCCCTGGACGTGGTGCCTTCAAGCATTTTAGCTTTGCTGGCGAAGTTTCAAGATATCAGCGTGGTCCGCGAGTGTGTGCGCCAACAACTGGTCGCAGGTGCCAAGGCTGCGTTGGCGCTAGTTTGATTGCATCGGCCAGATGTGGATGTCGCGGCTATTGCCGCTGGACCGCCGGAAGGGATGACCTAGAAAATGGTGCCACACTACCAGGCGGTTGATCGGCCAGCCGAAGATATCATCAATTTCTTTGAAGAGCAAACAAATGTTCTCCTTTTACAGCAGTAGTATAGTTTATACCATGCACATAGATGTATAAGTGTTGTAAAATTCATACGATTGTGTCGGGTGTGTTTGATACCCGTTAATGTGTAAAGAGCTTGCTAGCTTGTATATTTTTCGAGTGTATCATAATATGCAGTTCCTTTTTGTTAGACTGACGTATATTCATCTCAGCACCTTGCCAACCTGTCAGGTGCATTATAGCTGGGTTGGTGTTTATCAAGGGTTTGATTGGTAGTGTGTCGGCTACTCAGGATACTGTGTTGTTCATGGAACAAGATGTAAAGGGTGGCATAGCCCCCGAGTAAAATAATTGCAAGGAAAATAGAGACACAAAGTTTGGGGCACTTAGCTTTATTTATTCGCAGAATATCACGAGCTATAATGTGTGACTAAGTATCCTGGCTGAATAGCCTTATTTGTAAAGAAAAAACATCTAGGGGTAGAACCAACGCAGCTAAGCAATGTTCTAGGGATTGGAGTATGTGACTCTGTTCTTGAAGTCTTTAAGGCGATAGGCGCCACCTGGGATCACTTCGGTAATCACATAAGGTCCTTCCCAAGGGGACTCGAACTTGAGGTGCCCTTGTTGCTTCAGTCGTAGGACTAGATCTCCTTCAATGAAGGATCTCGGGCGTGGCCTTCTGCTATGGTAGTTGCGGAGGTTCTGCTGGTAGATCGTGGATCTCTCTACTGCAATATCGCGTGCCTCATCGAGGAGGTCGACGGAGTCTTCAAGAGCGAGGGTTGATTCTGCCTTGATGTATGCTACTACCCGTGGGGCCTTGTAGCGCACCTCTGCGGGTAGTACCGCCTTGGTGCCATGTACCATGAAGAACGGAGTGTAGCCTGTAGTGTTGTTTGGAGTTATGTGCATGCTCCATAGTACTGATTGCAGCTCATCTGGCCAGCATCTGACAGCTTTTTCGAGTAGCCGGAGGAGCCTTTTCTTGATCCCGCCGCAGACAAGGCCGTTGGCCTTTTCGACTTGACCGTTGGTATGAGGATGCGCCACGGAGGCGTAGCTAATGTTGATTCCCAGGTTTCACATAAATCCTGGAACTCCTTAGAGGTGAAGTTCGTCCCATTGTCCATGATGATGCTATGTGGCACCCCAAGCGGAATACGATGGACTCGAAGAATTTGATGGCGCTGGCTCCCGATTGGTTTCTCACTAGCATGGCCTCAATCCACTTGGTGAATTTGTCGACCGCGACTAGGAGGTAGATATATCCTCCTCCTGAGGATCTCTGGAGCTTGCTGACCATGTCGAGTCCCCATTGTGCAAAGGTCCAAGCCACGGGTATTGGCTTGAGTTCCGCGCTAGGTGCGTGCGGCTTGTCCATGAATCGCTGGCAGTCGTTGCAACATTGGACAATATCCTTGGCGTCACGCATGGCCGTTGGCCAGTAGAATCCCTCTCGTAGAGCTTTGGTGACGAGGGCGCGACTACCAGCATGGTGGCTGCAAGTGCCTTCATGTATGTCGAGGAGGATTGCTCTGTCGTCCCCATTGGAGATGCACCGCTGAAGGACCCTTGTGATGCTGCGCCATTACAGCTCGCCATTGATGAGGGCGAATGCCTTAGATCATCGTGCTATATGACACGCATCAGTCGGGTCATCTAACAACCTTTTGTTGAGCAAGTATGTGACATATGGTTGCGTCCAGGATGGCTCGATCATCATGACCTCCATGGGTCCTTCAAGTCCCGTGTCTAGCTCTGTGTCATCGAGTGCCACTGGCTCACTTGGTGGCGTAGCCCCCGAGTCTGTTGGCGTGCTTATTTTGTGCTCTAGAGCTTTTGGCTTGATGGAGAGCTCGCAGATGCGCTCTATAAATACTTCGGGTGGTACTGGGGCACAGGTGGAGCTGATGTTGGCGAGTGTGTCCGCCTCCTCATTGCTCTCGCGGCCAACGTGCTACAGTTCATAGCCGTCGAAGTCTCCCTCGAGTGTGTCGTAGAGGTCGTGGTAGGCGATCATGTTGTCGCCCAGAGGATCGCACTCGTTCATTGTTTGGTTCACCACTAGTTTGGAGTCGCCGTAGATGACGAGTCGCTTGGCGCCGCAGGCTTTCGCCATCCGCATCCCATGGAGCAAGGCTTCGTATTTAGCTTCATTGTTGGAGGTGGTGAACTGCATTCGCGGAACATACCTCATCTTGTACCTTGTGGCGATGTCAGGATGACACCCGTGCCAGCTCCTTCCTTGTGCTTCGACCCATCGAAGTGCATTGTCCATAGATAGGACATATCTGGCTTGTCGGGGAGCTGGTTTTCCATCCAGTGCACGAGGAAGTCCAGGAGTACTTGCGACTTGATCGTGTCGCGCTTCTCGTATGTGATGTCTCGTGGAGATAGCTCTATCCCCCAAAGCGCGACTCGTCCAATGGCATCGGGATTGTTGAGGATGTGCCCAAGTGGGGCGTCGTTAACCACTACGATTGGGTGCTCCTGGAAGTAGTGATGCAGTCACCTAGCTATCATGAAGACGCCATATGCCAGCTTCTGATAATGCGGGTACCGCTGTTTTGTTGGCGTGAGCACCTCGCTGAGGTAGTAGACTGGGCGTTGTACCCCGTGGAATTTGTTTTCTTCGGCTCGTTCCACCACGAGCACAGTGCTTACCACCTGGTTGGTGGCGGAGATGTATAGCAGTAGCGGCTCTTTTTCGCAAGGTTTCACCAACACCGGCGAGGTGGATAGTAGACGCTTGAGGTCGTCGAATGCTTCTTGTGCTTTGTTTATGCACTCGAATTTGTCAGCCTTGCGGAGAAGTTGGTAGAAAGGCAGTGCATTTTCACCCATCCGACTGATGAATCGACTGAGCGCTGTGATTCGCCTAGCCAGCTGTTGGATGCCTTTTACGTTCTTCGGCTTCTCCATGGCCAGTATGGCCTTTATTTTCTTTGAGTTGGCCTCAATCCCTCTTACGGAGATGAGATGCCCGAGCAGCTGCCCAAATGGTACGCCGAAGGCGCATTTGTCTGGATTTAGTTTGATCATGTAGCGGTCGAGGTTATCGAAGTGTTGCAGAGATTGTCGAGTAACGAGGCTTCCTCCTTGGTTTTGACGACGATGTCGTTGACGTAGACTTGGATGTTGCGACTAAGTTGGCTCTTGAGGCAGGCCTACATGCATCGTTGGTAGGTGCCTCCTATGTTTTTCAGCCCGAAAGGCATCGTTGTGTAGAAGAAGGCATCGAAAGGCATGACAAACGTTGTTTTCTCCTGGTCCTCCTCCTTCATTCGAATCTGATGATAGCCTGAGTAGGCGTCGAGGAAGCAGAGACGCTCGCATCCCACGGTGGAGTCGATTATTTGATCAATTCGCGGCAACGGGAAGTGGTCCTTCGGGCAATGCTTGTTCAGAGAGGTAAAGTCCACGCACATCCGTAGGATATTCGTGTATTTTTTTGGAACGAGCGCGGGGTTTGTGACCCATGTGCTTTCCTTGATCTCGCGTATGAAATTAGCGTCAAGGAGTCTGTTGACTTCCATACTGACTACTTTTGCCCTTGGCTCCCATAGTCACCAGATTGTTTGCTTGACTGGCCTTGCTTCAAGATTCACGTTGAGTGCATAATCGGCGAATTCCCTGGGAACTCCTGGCATGTCTGCTGGACACCAGGCAAAGATTTCCCAATGCTCACGGAGGAATTCGACGAGCGCGAGTTCCTATGCGAGACTCAAGTTGTTGGCGATGAGGGTCGCCTTGGTTGGGTCCGTTGGATGGACCTGGACTCTCTTGGTGTGCACCGACGTGTCGAAGGATTGGTCGGGTGAGCTCGTCTTGCTCGGGGGAGACAAACTGTTGTTTGCCAATTCCTTCAACCTCGCTAGTTCCTCCTGCATGCCGAAAGACTAGGAGATTCTGTTGAACTCCCTATCGCAGTTGACGAATCTCTCAAAGCTTCCGTTGACTGTGATGATGCCGTTTGGGCCCGCCATTTTCATCTGCAGGTAGGCGTAGTGTGGCACTACCATGAACCTCGCAAACGCGACACGTCCAAGGATGCAGTGGTATTGTGAGGGCTGAACGGTGTGTCTGAAACTTCCAGACATGCCAGAGGGATCCTCATTGCGTGCAAGGTACTTGCGAACATGAGGTTAATGTCGCTTATGCCGTCCATGAAGACGCGACTCATCTCGAAGCCTCCGATCTGCGCTTCGAGCACCAAGGGACAGTGGCCTAGGCGAGGTACTTGGCGCGGGTGGTCGCGCTTGTCGAAGGTGATGCATGACTTGCTTCCACTGAGGTACTTAGTGGTGGAGGGAGGAGAGTTCATCGCCAGGTTGACTTGGTGAGTGATTGCCTTCTACACTCGATTTGAGGGGCATCCCTTTTGGATCATCCCCATATTTCCCAGTGCTCGCGGGTATGGTTCGCCTCCATGGTTCTGGACTGGCGCAGTCATGGGTGGTGGTGGCCCGGGTGGTGGCGGTGGTGCTCCATGAGCCACAGCGCCCGGGGCAGCTCCATAGCCCTGGTTGATCGCGTCGTGATTCATCTGGGCCAGGCCTTCGTGGAGCTTGAGGAACTCGTGGTAGTCCTTAAGAAGGTGGTTGGACTTCTTCTTGTTGTCATGCTTGTCGATGTAGAAGTGTACGTTGCACGGTCCAAACAGTTTGTCCTGGATGGATATTCTAGGTGCCTCATTGCGAGTGCGGTGTTGCCACACTTGCGTTGTTTTTCTGTTGTCGCGGTATCCACCATTGCGGTATCCGTTGTTGCGGTTGTCGCCGCGTTTGCCGGCGTAGCCAGCCACGACCATATTGACCTCTTCGCGGTCCTCGTAGACGCGCATTCGACGTTTTCCTCGGCGGTCGCGCCTGCGGCCGAGGTCGTCATCATCATCGGAATGGACACGGTTTTTTTACCGAGTCCTCTCCATCGGCCCACCAATTCGCGATCTCCATTAGGTGGTCGATTGTCTTGGGCTTCGAATAGCCCAGCTCCTCCCTGAGCTCTCTACGGCGCACGCCGCCATTGAACGCGTTGATTGCCCGATCCTCGTAGATGTCTTATGCGGAATTCTTGATGATGGACCATCTCTGAATGTATGAGCATAGTGACTCGCGCGTCTTTTGGTAACATCCTCGCAGTTCTTCGATTGATGCGGGCCTTTTGTAAGTGCCCTTGAAGTTTCACACGAAGCTATAGACCAACTCTTTCCAGCTGTGAATGGATCCGCGCAGGAGGTTGTTAAGCCACGCACGAGTGGCGCCTTGCAGCTGTACCTGTAGGCATTGCATCACCGTACTCGTGGTTCCACCGTGGAGCCTAACGGAGGACATGTGATCCTCCAGCAAGATTTTTGGGTCTTGCAAGCCGTCAAATTTCGGGTTCTCCGATGGGAGTTTGAACCCCTTAGGCATTCGCTTCTGCCTGATGGCTCTGCTGAAGAAGCTAGCGCCGTAGAGCTCGAGCCCGTCATCCTCCGAGTCAGTCGAACGGGCACTCCTTGCGCGCATCTTGTCGACCTTGCGTTGCGTGATGTCATCACACACGTCGTAGCCGAGAATATCATTTTGTGGCCCGAAAGTTGGGGTGTCTAGGCAACGCGGTACCCGAGTTCCCTGATATCATCCGCGATGACTATAGTTGGCGTGCCAAATACTCAGAGGGTCTTTTTCGGCACGAATTCAACTTTATGTTTCAATACAAAAAATCAGGCTAACAGCCGTCAAGTTGGGGCCCCTGGTCAGTTCTCGCCGTTATGTCGCTCCTGTCTCTTAGTTGTCAATTAGGCTTGCAGTGTTGGCGCCTGCATCCATTACGCGTCTTCTTCTTCCCCGGAGCGGCAATCTATGGGGCGTCGGAGCCATGGCGTGGAGCTGGGACGTGGACGAACCTGCTCGGCCCAGCTGTCCTCCCTGTAGGCTTGCAGCGTTGGCGCCTCCATTACTCGTCTTCTTCCCCAGAGCGGCAATCTATGGTCGCGGCCATGGCGCGGAGCTGGGAAGTGACGAAGCTGCTCGGCCCCGCTCTCCTCCCCATCCCGAGTCAGAGCTCGCCCTCACCGTGGACGCACCCATGGCACGGTCGCGGACGAGAATTGGTTCCCGGTGAGATCTATCACCTTGTCGACCATGCTCGGTTCTGTTTTCCTCCTCTAGAATCCGATCTCGTCGTCGTCGTAGCGCACCAATTCTGCCACATCTGCTGAGGTCTCTGTGGTAGCTCAAGTTCTGGGGCTCTCCAAGTTCTGCCATGTTGGGCCTGTAAGTGTTGTTGTATGTTAAACTAACAAATCTCTTTTGTTCAAATCTCTTGGGTTGTACCAACTTCATTGTGTTTAATTATAAAAGACAAAATATAAATGAGTTCTCTCAATTTCTCGCATAGAAAAATGCATAGCTAATTTCATATTCTCGCAGGAACTGACCCCACTTGTTGAATCGGCGACACTACCACGATCGCCACGTAACCATGGTGCGTTCTCGAACCGAAAGTTGAAGTTACCATGTTTCTTCTGCAGTCATTCCTCTTCCTTAGTCATTCCTCTGCAGTTTTTCCTAGGAGCTTCTTCTTCCTCTGTTCTAGAATCATCGGTTCATCTTCTTCTTCCTCTTGCAGGCAGTTCCTTGCAGGCAGTTCCTTTCACCCATTTCCTTGCAGGCATGGACGATGGGAAATGCACAACAGAGACCCACTTGGTCCCTTCCCATGGCACCATGACTTTGACAGTGGTGTACACAAATGATGAAGCGACTGTGGAGACAACTCTTGTCAGGTTTGAGCAATTGCTTGAGAAAGAGAAGCACAAGTTTGTGGGGCTAGACTTGGAGTACACCCGTGCAAATAAGCGAAAAAATCCTCCACAAGAGATCGATGTCGTGCAAATCGCCATACATGAGGAGGTCCTCGTTTACCACTTCTGCAGGTATGTGAAATTTAAATTTGAGATCACCACTTCTGCATCCCTTGTTCCCTTACATCTCTAGAACCATCTAAGTGCAGGAGTAAACCAACTGAGATGTGTTGTCTAGCTCTGGTCGAGTTCTCGTGTAGGAAAGGGATAACTTTCACTAGCGTGGATATCACAAATGACACAATTATGCTTTCTCATGCGTTGATAAAAATCCCAGAGGGGCACCACATCGACATCCAAAATCTGTACAAGATCAAATCATACCCAGCAAAGGATGGCATGGGTGATCTGGCAGCGGAAATCATCGATAAATCCTATGAAAAACTGAAGAAATTGAAGCGACTCGATCACGACTACTGGGAGTGGAAGCCGATGAGCCAGGTGCGCCTCGAGTATGCAGCCAGAGACACCTACATGGCGTACGAGTTATACAGTAAGCTCATTACCATGAAAGATGGGATGGTTAAGGCGGGGTTTTTCTCGAGAGAGCTATGCCCTGGTTGCGAGCTAGCCCAGGAGAAGAAGCGCGAGGAGGACAGAAAGCGGTTTCAGGACGAGCAGGGATCTTGGGACGGTGGCGACATCAAGCGGCTGAAGGGGAAGCAAGTCAAGGACGACAACAAGTGGTGGTGATACATTATGTGTTTGAACTAGATTTTAGTTTCTAGTTTATTATGTGTGTGATACATTTAGTTACTTCAATACAAAATTTCGACCAATTTAACTTGTTGATGTATTTCTTGACAATTATAATATAATCGAGCACTAGAAATATTTTGTAGTGTGCATGAGCATGATCAGTAAATATAATTGAACACTAGAAACTTTAAGGCACTCCATATAAAGGAGTAGATTAATATAGAAGGTTCACCAGAGACACCACGGATATATTGTCTTACATGCCACACACAAGTAATAATTAACTAGAACAAAATAAAAGCAGGGGCTGCAGCAGGAGGCCGGGACACGAAGACGCCTAGCAGGGCATGGGTTTATCAGCAGAAAGCAGCGACAGCCTAGTCGATGACATACAGGCCAGTCCTGACATACTCCCGAGGGAATTTTCCGTAGCCTACGTGTCGCGCCAAGGTAATCGCCTTATGCCTGCCTCCACCTCTGCCAACGCCCTCCGCGTGCTGGATCATGCTATCGAGGTCCACGTTGATTGCTCTGCCACAGAATGGGCAAAACAGTCTCCCCCTACGGTGGAAATGGATTAGCCCACACCGTAACTGCCTCAGCACGTAGCGGCTCTTGTTGTCTCTGGATTCCTTGCTATCGTCTACTTCATCATCATCCTCCTGTTGATTTTTAAGAACATAACTTAGAACTCATACATATGATTGAATTGTATTATAACTCAAGAATTGACAACATGTATATGTAAGACAATATATCCGTGGATATCAAAGATAAAGCATCTCAGCAATAGTTTGATCGGTTCATATATCATTTCATCTCAACACAATGACAAATAATTGCATCAGAGTTAATGTAGGATAAATCTAGGGGCCTCATAAGTTTCTTCAGGGATGGAGTCAGCGAACCAAGTAACAATAGCACAACATGTAATGTTGTTGTACATCGCTCCAGGTTCACTAACTCACCCCTGAAAAAATCTGACACCAATGTGTCTGCCTCTCTTTTGGGGCAAATTTGAATCATTGGCCGCAATAAGAAATTGAAATGTAATCGTACAAAACATTATTCAGGAATATACATAGTCAGGTACAAAAACAAGCCTCAATATTGTAATTATAAATAAAAAACCAAACAATTAATCTTCAGGTGCATGTTAAAAATACTTATGATCAAAACCATTCATATACATATGCATCATACCAATCATTAAAAGATCAGAAACAATTCAAGGATCATATATGTAGTTCCATATGAGAATAAATCTAGGGCCTCATAATTTGTTTCAGAGATGGAGTTGGTGAACCAAAGTACCAACAGCACAACCTATATTGTTTGTGTGCATTGCTGCCTCAGGTTCACCAACCCATCCCTAAAACACGACACCATCATACGTGTCTCCCCTTGAACTCTTTTGGGGCTAATTTCAATCATCGGCCTCGGTGACAAACTAAAATGTAATTCTTATACACTATGAATGCATGGAATAGATAATTCGAATATCATAGTTCTATGAATGTAGAATAAAGATTGCGGCCTCATAAGTTTATTCAGGGACGGCCTGAATGAACCAAGTAACAATTGCACAACCTATATTGTTGCTGTCATCGCCCCAGGTTCACTAACTTGTCCCTAAAAAAATCTGACACCAATGTGTCTGCCTCTCTTTTTGGGGAAAATTTGAATCATTGGCCACAATAAGAAATTGAAATGTAATCGTACAAAACATTATTCAGGGATATACATAGTCAGGTACAAAAACAAGCCTAAATATTGTAATTATAAATAAAAAACCAAATAATTAATCTTCAGGTGCATGTTAAAAATACTTATGATCAAAACCATTCATATACATATGCATCATACCAATCATTAAAAGATCAGAAACAATTCAAGGATCATATATGTAGTTCCATATGAGCATAAATCTAGGGCCTCAAAATTTGTTTCAGAGATGGAGTTGGAGAACCAAAGTACCAACAGCACAACCTATATTGTTTGTGTGCATTGCTGCCTCAGGTTCATCAACCCATCCCTAAAACACGACACAGTCATACATGTCTCCCCTTGAACTCTTTTGGGGCAAATTTCAATCATCGGCCTCGGTGACAAACTAAAATGTAATTCTTATACACTAAATGCTTTGAATAGGTAATTCGAATACCATAGTTCTATGAATGTAGAATAAAGATTAAGGCCTCATAAGTTTCTACAGGGACGGCGTAAGTGAACCAAATAACAATTGCACAGCATATATTGTTCTTGTACATCGCCCCAGGTTCACTAACTCGTCCCTGAAAAAATCTGACACCGATGTGTCTGCCTCTCTTTTGGGAAAATTTGAATCATTGGCCACAATAAGAAATTGAAATGTAATCATACAAAACATTATTCAGGGATATACATAGTCAGGTACAAAAACAAGCCTAAATATTGTAATTATAAATAAAAAATCAAACAATTAATCTTTAGGTACATGTTAAAAATACTTATGATCAAAACCATTCATATAGATATGCATCATACCAACCATTAAAAGATCAGAAACAATTCAAGGATCATATATGTAGTTCCATATGAGAATAAATCAAGGGCCTCATAATTTGTTTCAGAGATGGAGTTGGGGAACCAAAGTACCAACAGGCAACAACACAACCTATATTGTTTGTGTGCATTGTTGCCTTCGGTTCACCAACCCATCCCTAAAACATGACACCGTCATACGTGTCTCCCCTTGAACTCTGATGGCTCAATGCATGGCGCCCAGAAAAGTGCTTGAAGGTGGTGTTGATGTAGAGCTCGTTGGGAACCCCAAGAGGAAGGTATGATGAGCACAGCAGCAAGTTTCTCTCAGTTATGAAACCAAGGTTTAATCGAACCAGTAGGAGCAAGGAAACACCTCAAAGGTGTTACTAGCTGAGCTTTGGCAGGGCGCACTACCGGTGCTAGTAGCAACGTGGAGACCTGCACAACACAACCACAGAACTTTGTCCCCAACTTGCGATGAGGTTGTCAATCTCACCGTGTTTTGCGGAAAACAAAGGATTAAACGTATCGAATGGAAAGAAGTAAAAGTTTGCAGAAAGTAACACAAAGCAGTAAAATTTGTAGATTGTATATAAAGAAAAAAGGACCGGGATCCATAGTTCACTAGAGGTGGTTCTCCTTAAGATAGATAACATGCTGGGTGAACAAATTACAACGGGGCAATTGACAAACACCGAGAAAGCAATACATGCATATACTAATCATCTTGACTCCTTTGAGACTTGATTGGGCATTACAACATAATACATAGACCGCCATCCAACTTCATCTATGACTAATAATCCACCTTCAGGTTATCATCTGAACCCCCTCTAGTATTAAGTTGCAAGCAACAGATTATTGTTTTACAAACTGCGTGTAAAGTAAACAATACGATTGTTCTATGAACAAAGGACTGTTGTTTTCTCCCTAGTAGCAACAGCACATCTAGTACCTTAGAGATTTATGTCAGTTCCCCAGATTACCAGAGGCATGAACCCAATATCGAGCATAAATACTAACTCTTGGAGTTGCAAGCATCTACTTGGCCAAGATAGCTACTAACAACGGAAAGCATGCAAGATCTCAAATAACAAAGACATGATAGAATCAATAATCAATCTGAAATAGCATCTCAATATCCATCGGATCCCCGCAAACACAACATGCAGAATTACAAATAGATGATCTTGATCATGAACGGAGCTCACAAGATCTAGACATGAAAGCACAAAGGAGGAGAACCAGCCATCTAGCTACTACATGGATCCGTAGTCCAAGGATGAACTACTCACGCATCACACCGGAGGCTTGCATGGTGATGAAGAAGGCCTCCAGGGTGAATTCCCCTCTCCGGCAGGGTACCGGGAAGAGCTTCAGATCCCTCCCGATCTGGGGATGGAGATGACGGTGGCTACAGACTTTCGCGGATTTTTGATCGGGTACTTAGGGTTTTCATCCTAAGGGCATCTTATAGTCGGAAGGGGAGGCCGAGGGGGTGCCTGGGCTGGCCACACCACCCCTTGGCGTGGGCCAGGCCTGGCCGCGCGGCCAGGTGGTGTGGCCGCCCTCTAGCCCCTCTCTGTCTCGTATTCTGGCACTTGATGACATCCGGAAAAATAGGCACTTTGGCTTTTGTCCCGTCCAATTCCGAGAATATTCATTTTCTGACTTTCCTGGAACCAAAAACAGCAGAAAACAGGCAACTGGCACTGTGGCTCTTGTTAATAGGTTAGTCCAAGAAATCATATGAAAAGTACTCCAAAGTTGGAACAAAACACAAGAAAGTGGATAAAACCAAGCATGGAACATCAAAAATTATAGATACATTTGCAATGTATCAACATCCTAAAGCTTAACTCCTGCTCGTCCTCGAGTAGGTAAGTGATAAAAAGAAAGAATATTTTTTGAGGTGACATGCACCATCAAAGACTTGATCAAAGTATTTGCAAAACATTCAAAGCTGGGATCATAGTACTTCAATCATAACATGAAAGAAAAAGTTCTAGCAATAAGCAAAGAAACTATGATGCAACATGAAAAGGCACAAACAAAAGATTCATGAATAAGAATGCTTTGCAAGACGTTTGTTTGTTTCTCATAAAGAAAACATGGCATAATAGTATTCATTTTGTCCCTCAATAGAGTAGCAAATATAAATGCATAGGACACCTTCAAAGTTCATAAGAGTGACTAGATACAATAGTTTAAAACAAGCAATATCAAAGTATGCATCAATCAACTAGTCTTGGGACAATGCACATAGAACTAAGAATGGCCGCTATGCTCTCAAAGTAGGTGCATAAAGATAGAAGGTGGAAACTCAATATAATGGTGGAAGAAAGGCCTTTGTAAAAGGAAGTAGGGATTCAAGTCTCATAAAGAGCTTAGAAAAATTATGGTACTTATAGCTTTCAGCTCTCATTGCCCCCATCATAAGCATCTTGAAGTGGTTAAGGTTAAAGTGACACAACTAAGAGGATATGCTTGACAAGTTATAAACCGAAATCTCATGCCCCTTACTTGTGAAGACCGATCCTCATGCTACTCAACTTCAGTCACGAGTAAGCTCTTGTCATTGTAAGTATGTGTGTATCATTAAGAACCACCAACGGGGTACCCCTTGCACATGATACGGGAGCTTTCCCATAATCAAAATGACAAGGCAAGCAGACAATGAGCATCTCAGCGATCTTTTTATTTGCTATTTGCATAGGTTTTTATTGAGGATGCTTCATAGAGTGCTCATTATGGTGATGCTGCAAGTTTCCACCATGATTAGGCATGGCTTAGGCTAGCGGCCCAGGCGTTTCTCTAACACACATACAAACTCCATGATCTTACAAGTTTCACTTTTATTTCACACCGCCGGGATCCGTAAGCAAAAGAACATGATATCAACGGGGTATAAAGTACAAGTGCAATGTTGAAAGCGTTCCCCATGATACATGGTTCTGCTAAATTCAACTTATAAAGAGCAAGCATATACACAACAAAGAAGGACCCAATGGTTGAAGTTTATTAGAGGCAAGTAAAGTAAAGTGTGCCATCAAGTTCGTGAGAGCTTTAATCACTAGTTTTCTCATAACAAGTTTAATTTGGAAGGTAAACAAAAGCATGAATATACTTGGAATAGCATAAGCTAGTAGGTAGATATGGTGGACTCTTTGGAATAACTTGGTTTAGGGAGTTGGATGCATGAGTGGAACTCATACTTTCTTGTGGAGGCTAGCAAAAGACTGGGAGCGACAAACTAAGAGAGCAATAATGGCCATAATCATGCAGAGCGACAAAACATCATTGATCAAAGCATAAAGTGATACTACAAGTTGAAAACTAAAGGATCGTAAAGGCTATGGTGACTTTGGATAGTCATAACATGGTGTGAGCATGTGCCAAGTCAACCCAAATAAAGCATCAAAGGAGAATACCACTATACTATGCTTTAATATGCTAAAACAACGCATGATTCATCCAAGGCACATTAAGCAATCTCAATTGTTTATAACAAGTCATGCTACAACAAAGAATACTACGCATAAAGCCAAAACAATATCAAGCATGGCATGAAAAAGCATAGGCCACAGTCAAAAACAAGCTCTTTTTACCACATAAGCATGAACTTTCCTACTCTTTTCCAAACCAAACCAAACTATTTGCAAACCAACGTATGAAAGAGGGGTCCAACCAATTTATTCAGAAAACTAAGCAAACAAAAGCAAACGAAAAACCAAAACAAAAACGAAAAAGAAGACGCTCCAAGAAAAACACAACTGTGCATGAAACAATAAAAATGAAGCGTTTGGAAGAAACCTAGGATTTTTATTGATGAAGAAGGGGATGCCTTGGGCATCCCCAAGCTTTAACGCTTGTACTTCTTGGATATTTCTTGGGGTGACATGTGTGGCATCCCCAAGATTGAGCTTTAGTCTATCCTTCATCTCATTACTCATTCCTTCCATACACATAAAATTTTTCCTTCATACAAAACTTCACACAATCTTTATTAGCAACATTAGTGCACTCAAGATAAATAAGTCTTAAGGCTCAGTTCTAACACCAAATAAACTTCCATTAGAACACTAGCTACTGTAGCTCTTCCCTCAAAAAGCTCAATTACCCAAAAGAACTCAAGAAGGAACCAACAAGAAGCAAATGCAGAAAATGGCAGAAATCTGTCAAAACAGACAAGCAGGTAAATACGAATTTTTTCGAAGACCTTATGTTGCTCAAATCAAAAAGTGTTGAACTTAGGAAAGTTATATAACAACCTGGGGCAGAATCACAAAACATTACAGATCAATCCGACATACAGAGCTCTCTCACGAATTTTTACGGTGAAGCACAGAAATCTGTTTCGGGACAGCAACTTTCCCAATCATTACTTCTCTCTCATTAGAGGTTACTCTTGGCACAAAAAGCAAATAAAAATGATAAGGAGCGGTTATTACAGAGGTAATAACTTCCAAGACTCATCTAAAACTTTTGGGTTATCTCCCAATAAGTACTTTTCTTTAACGCCTTTAAGTTAGGCATAAGAAGCAAGAGAAAGGATCAAGTATTCTCAAATGAAGAAGCATTAAGACCAAATTTTGTTTTCATAGGAGAAGCAAAAGAAATCTTTTCTCTCTTTTTAGGGAAGTGTTCTATACCTTTCTTGAGTGGGAGTTGATATTTAATGGTGCCTTCTTTCATATCAATGATGGCACCAACAGTTCTAAGAAAAGGTCTTCCCAAAGTAATAGGACAAGAAGCATTGCATTCAACATCCAAAACATAGAAATCAACGGGGACATAGGAATCGTTAACTATAATAAGAACATCATTAAGACTCCCCATGAGTTTCTTTTTAGCATTATCATCAAGTGGGACATTTAAATAACAATCTTCAAGAGGAGGCAAATCAAGCATATCATAAATCCTTCTAGGCAAAATAGAAACACTACTATCAAGATCACATAAAGCTTTGAAATCAAAGTCATTCACTTTCATATTAATGATGGGTTCCCAACCATCCTCTTGTTTTATAGGAATAGAAACTTTATGTTTCATCTTTTCTTCTTTAATCTTTATGAGAGCATCGGTAATGTGTTTTGTAAAGGCCATGTTCATAGCACTAGCATTAGGACTTTTAGCAAGCTTGTGTAGGAACTTAATAACTTCACAGATGTTGCAACCATCAAGATCAAAATCAACTTTATCATCTAAAGTAGTAGAACTATTACTAGCCTCAACACTAGTGGTGGTGATAGTAGAAACACTAATGTTTCTAGCAATTTCATCTTCTCTTTCCCACTTAGCATGTAATTCAGCTAATAGTCTAACATTTTCATCAATTCTTACTTGTATAGAATTTGGTAGCTGCAAAGGGATTATCATTAGTTTCAGGTTTAGCAGCCATTTTATTAACCAATGAAGATTGAGCTTCAGCTAAAGATGCTATATTTCTTCAGCATTAGAGAGTTTTTCCTCAATAGTTTTATTGAAAGCAGTTTGTTTACTAATAAACTCTTTAAGCATAACTTCAAGTTCAGAGGAAGCACTCTTATTATTGTTGTAAGAATTTCCATAAGCATTACCATTGTTGGGAGGATATGGCTTATAATTTTTGTTACCAAAATTGTTCCTATAAGCATTATTACCATAAGCATTGTTGCCAAAGTTGTTATTTCTTATGAAGTTCACATCAACTTGCTCTTCTTGAGCAACCAAAGAGGCTAAAGGAACATTATTTGGATCAATATGGGCTTTCCCATTAACAAGCATAGACATAATAATATCAATCTTATCACTCAAGGAGGAGGTTTCCTCAACAGAATTTACCTTCTTACCTTGTGGAGCTCTCTCAGTATGCCATTCAGAATAATTAACCATCATATTTTCCAGAAGTTTTGTTGTAGCACTCAAAGTGATGGTCATAAAGGTACCTCCAGCAGCTGAATCCAATAGGTTCCTTGAAGAATAGTTCAATCCTGCATAAAAAGTTTGGATGATCATCTAAGCAGTCGGTCCATGAGTGGGACAATTCTTTACCAAATATTTCATTCTTTCCCAAGCTTGAGCAACATGCTCATTATCAAGTTGTTTAAACTTCATTATTTCACTTCTCATGGATATAATCTTAGCAGGAGGATAGTATTTTCCAATAAAAGCATCTTTGCACTTAGTCCAAGAATCAATACTATTCCTAGTTAAGGAATTCAACCATTATTTAGCTTTTCCTCTCAAAGAGAAAGGAAACAATTCCAGCTTAATAATATCACCATCTATATCCCTATGCTTTTGCATCTCACAAAGTTCAACAAAGTTATTTAGATGGGAAGCAACATCTTCATTACCAATACCAGAAAATTGTTCTCTCATAACAAGATTGAGCAAAGCAGGTTTTATCTCAAAGAAAGTATTTTCAGCCATAGGTGGAGCAATAGGTGTGCTCATAAAATCATTGTTGTTGGTGCTAGTGAAGTCACACAACTTAGTGTTTTCAAGAGTAGTCATTTTTTGGGTTTTCAAATAAGAAAGCAAACAAGTAAAACTAATTTTTTTGTGTTTTTGAATAAAGAAAACAAGCAAACAAAGCAAAAAGAAACTAAGCAAAACAAAAACAACAAAGTAAAGAGATTGGTTATGAGGGACTCCCCTTGTGAAGATGTCCTTCACTCCCCGGCAACGGCGCCAGAAAATCGCTTGATGGCTCAATGCACGGTGCCCAGAAAAGTGCTTGAAGGTGGTGTTCATGTAGAGCTCGTTGGGAACCCCAAGAGGAAGGTATCATGAGCACAGCAACAAGTTTCCCTCAGTTATGAAACCAAGGTTTAATCGAACCAGTAGGAGCAAGGAAACACCTCAAAGGTGTTACTAGCTAAGCTTTGGCAGGGCGCACTACCGGTGCTAGTAGCAACATGGAGACCTGCACAACACAACCACAGAACTTTGTCCCCAACTTGCGATGAGGTTGTCAATCTCACCGTGTTTTTCGGAAAACAAAGGATTAAACGTATCGAATGGAAAGAAGTAAAAGTTTGCAGAAAGTAAACACAAAGTAGTAAAAGTTGTAGATTGTATGTAAAGAAAAAGGACCGGGATCCATAGTTCACTAGAGGTGGCTCTCCTTAAGATAGATAACATGCTGGGTGAACAAATTACAGCGGGGAAATTGACAAACACCGAGAAAGCAATACATGCATACACTAATCATCTTGACTCCTTTGAGACTTGATTGGGCATTACAACATAATACATAGACCACCATCCAACTGCATCTATGACTAATAATCCACCTTCAGGTTATCATCCGAACCCCCTCCCGTATTAAGTTGCAAGCAACAGATTATTGCTTTACGAACTGCGTGTAAAGTAAACAATACGATTGTTCTATGAACAAAGGATTATTGTTTTCTCCCTAGTAGCAACATCACATCTAGTACCTTAGAGATTTCTGTCACTTCCCCAGATTACCAGAGGCATGAACCCACTATCGAGCATAAATACTAACTCTTGGAGTTGCTAGCATCTACTTGGCCAAGATAGCTACTAACAACGGAAAGCATGCAAGATCTCAAATAACAAAGACATGATAGAATCAATAATCAATCTGAAATAGCATCTCAATATCCATCGGATCCCCGCAAACACAACATGCAGAATTACAAATAGATGATCTTGATCGTGAACGGAGCTCACAAGATCTAGACATGAAAGCACAAAGGAGGAGAACCAGCCATCTAGCTACTACATGGATCCGTAGTCCAAGGATGAACTACTCACGCATCACACCGGAGGCTTGCATGGTGATGAAGAAGGCCTCCAGGGTGAATTCCCCTCTCCGGCAGGGTGCCGGGAAGAGCTTCCGATCCCTCCCGATCTAGGGATGGAGATGACGGCGGCTACAGACTCTTTCATGTATTTCTGATTGGGTACTTAGGGTTTTCGTCCCGAGGGCATCTTATAGTCGGAAGGGGAAGCCGAGGGGGTGCCTGGGCTGGCCACACCACCCCCTGGCGCGGGCCAGGCCTGGCCGCGCGGCCAGGTGGTGTGGCCGCCCTTTGGCCCCTCTTCGTCTCGTATTCTGGCACTTGATGACATCCGGAAAAATAGGCACTTTGGCTTTTGTCCCGTCCAATTCCGAGAATATTCATTTTCTGACTTTCCTGGAACCAAAAACAGTAGAAAACAGGCAGCTGGCACTGTGGCTCTTGTTAATAGGTTAGTCCAAGAAATCATATGAAAAGTAATCCAAAGTTGGAACAAAACACAAGAAAGTGGATAAAACCAAGCATGGAACATCAAAAATTATAGATACATTTGCAATGTATCAAACTCTTTTGGGGCAAATTTCAATCATCGGCCTCGGTGACAAACTAAAATGTAATTCTTATACACTATGAATGCATGGAATATATAATTCATATATCATAGTTCTATGAATGTAGAATAAAGATTGCAGCCTCATAAGTTTCTACAGAGATGGCGTAAGCGAACCAAGTAACAATTGCACAGCTTATATTGATCTTGTACATGGCCCTAGGTTCGCTCACTCATCCCTGTAAAAATTTGACACCAATGTGTCTGCCTCTCTTTGGGGCAAATTTGAATCATTGGCCACAATAAGAAATTGAAATGTAATCATACCAAACAATATTCAGGGATATACAAATGCATCATACGACGCATTCATAGATCAGAAACAATAGAAATCAACACTCAACTAGCAAACTCAACTAGATGGCAGATGAGAAGATTGGGGTTTTGTGACCAGACGGATTGGGGTTTTGTGACAGATGGCAGATGCATCCATCAACTGATCAAATCATATATATACTACCCTACTTCAAGAGCAAAAGAATCTGTACAAGATTGAGCAAATCCTATGTATGAACAGTGAAAACTGCGGCTGCGACTAGAGAAGCTAGCAATGTAGTACCTCAGACTCCTCATCAGGGACCTCCTCCTCGAACTCATCATTCTCCGCGATTGCGTCGAAGATTTCTTGAACCGCGATGGGGTCATCGATGTAGATCACCGGATTGCCTCCGCCTGCCGCCTGCCCCCCATCTAGGTCTGCCACTGGCACCACGACGTTGTCGACCACCTGCTGCTCGGCGGCAACGCCTACTACCGGCTGCTCGGCGGTGATGGCTACCACCGGCTGCTCGGCGGCGACGGCTACCAACTGCTGCTCGGCGGCGACGGCTACCACCTGCTGCTCGGCAGCGACGGCTACTAGCTGGACGGATGAGTTCGCACCCTCGACGGCGCGTAGACGAGCGGCGTTCGTGCCCGGAGAAGACGTCTCCGTCTGATTGGCAACGACCGAGCCATCTGCTGCTTCGCCTTCTACTGGCTTCACCTCCGGATCTTCTCTACGCGTACGTTTCATGGCGCACCAAGGGAAGGAGGTAGTGCAAACGAGGGAGATTCGACGCGCGCGGTAGGTGTAGATTGGGGTCTTGGGACTAGACAGACTGGGGGGAAATGACACGAGCTCATTGAAGAAGAAGGTCGAGTGGGGTTATAAACACCGGACCGTCCGTAGTCCTCGAGTGGACATGTGTGGTGGGCGGGGGGCAGGGGGGCTACCACGATCTCCACCCTTTTTTCGGTTCCCTTTTTTTTGAAACAGCCACGATATCCACTTTCGAGCTGCATTGAAAACACGCTCATGGCAGACCTCGATTCCACTGCATGCAAGTGGCGCGGAACTAATTTCTAGCAACGTTAGATCTACTCGAGGGGGGCCCTTGACTCATGGAATTTACTAGCGTTAGAGCCCAGTTGGAAGTGAGATTGAGAGCGCTGCGTATAAATGGGATATATCTGATTAAAATCAACTGGCATTAAATTGCAGCGTCCCGTCGACAACCGTGCACTCGATGACCCCGTTGCCCTGTGCATGAGTTGTAGTAGCAGTAGTAGGCTTTTCAGACTTGATTAAACTTGACATAACCGCTCGACGACTTTTTCCATGGACGGCATCATGTTCCTTCCTGTAGAAGTCTCGCGGAGGGAGACGTCCATGCTGTCTCACGCTGTACTGTGAAGGGCACGAGGTGTGCAACGATCATCGTTGGATCGCACTGAATCAACGGTTGGTGCGCACGATCCGCGTGACAACTGTGACAACCAATCAGGGAGTAGCAGACAGGGTGAGCACAGTTTTGGGCTTCTACGAATGATAGAGAGGGGGTGGGCAAAACTAAGTAGTACCACATAAAACCAAGGGCAAAACTGAGTAGTATAAAAATGGAAAGTGTCTTGTACAAGGAAATACATCGTTGAATACATCAAATTATACCAAGATAGATCCACTAGAGTTCATTGGATGTGTGTTCTTCTCATGAACCACACGTGGATCCACCTAGTGTCATTGCATGTCTGTTCCTCTAAACAAACCACATAAGGATCCACCAGTGTCATTGGATGTGTGTTCTTCTCATGAACCACACCCAGTGTCATTGCATGTGTGTTCTTCTAAACAAACCACATAAGGATCCACCAGTGTCATTGCATGTCTATTCTTTTCATGAACCACATAAGGATGGGCCCACCAGTGTCCTTGCATGTCTGTTCTTTTCATGAACCACGGCCAGAGTCATTGCATGTTTTTTACTTCCATAAACCACATATGGATCCACCTAGTGTGATTGCATGTTTGTTCCTCTAAACAAACCACATAAGGATCCACCAGTGTCATTGCGTGTGTGTTCTTCTCATGAACCACACCTAGTGTCATTGCATGCGTGTTCTTTTCATTAACAAACCACATAAGGATCCACCAGTGTCATTGCATGTCTGTTCTTTTCATGAACCACACCCAGTGTCATTGCATGTGTGTTCTTCTAAACAAACCACATAAGTCATTGCATGTCTGTTCTTTTCATGAACCACACCCGGTGTCATTGCATGTCTGTTCTTTTCATGAACCACGGCTAGAGTCATTGCATGTCTGTTCCTCTAAACAAACTACATAAGGATCCACCAGTGTCATTGCATGTCTGTTCTTTTCATGAACCACATAAGGATCTACCAGTGTCATTGCATGTCTATTCTTTTCATGAACCACACCCAGCGTCATTGCATGTGTGTTACTTCCATAAACCACATATGGGTCCACCTAGTGTGATTGCATGTTTGTTCCTTCCATAAACCACATAAGGATCCACTAGTGTCATTGCCTGTCTGTTCTTCTCATGAACCACTCCTAGTGTCAGTGCATGTCTATTCTGTTCATGAACCACGTAAGGATGGTCCCACCAGTGTCATTACATGTCTGTTCTTTTCACGAACCACACCCAGTGTCAGTGCATGTCTGTTCTATTCATGAACCACACCTAGTTTCACTGCATGTCTGTTCTTTTCATGAACCACATAAGGATCTACCATTGTCATTGCATGTCTTTTACTTCCATAAACCACATGTGGATCCACCTAGTGTCATTGCATGTTTGTTCCTCTAAACAAACCACATAAGGATCCATCACTGTCATTGGATGTGTGTTCTTCTCATGAACCACACCCAGTGTCATTGCATGTGTGTTCTTCTAAACAAACCACATAAGGATCCACCAGTGTCATTGCCTATCTGTTCTGTTCATGAACCACATAAGGATGGGCCCACCAGGGTCATTGCATTTCTGTTCTTTTCATGAACCACACCCAGTGTCAGTGCATGTCTTTTACTTCCATAAACCACATATGGATCCACCTAGTGTGATTGCATGTATGTTCCTCTAAACAAACCACATAAGGATCCACCAGTGTCATTGCATGTCTGTTCTTCTCATGAACCACACATGGATCCACCGGTGTCATTGCATGCGTGTTCCTCTAAACAAACCACATAAGGATCCACCAGTGTCATTGGATGTGTGTTCTTCTCATGAACCACACCCCGTGTCATTGCATGTATGTTCTTCTAAACAAACCACATAAGGATCCACCAGTGGCATTGCATGTTTGTTCTTTTGAAGAACCACATAAGGATGGGCCCACCAATGTCATTGCATGTCTGTTATTTTCATGAACCACACCCAGTGTCAATGCATGTCTGTTATATTCATGAACCACACCCAGTTTCACTGCATGTCTGTTCTTTTCATGAAACACATAAGGATCTACCAGTGTCATTGCATGTCTTTTACTTCCATAAACCACATGTCGATCCACCTAGTGTCATTGCATGTCTGTTCCTCTAAACAAACCACATAAGGATCCACCAGTGTCATTGGATGTGTGTTCTTCTCATGAACCACACCCAGTGTCATTGCATGTGTGTTCTTCTAAACAAACCACATAAGGATCCACCAGTGTCATTGCATGTCTGTTCTTTTCATGAACCACATAAGGATGGGCCCACTAGTGTCCTTGCATGTCTGTTCTTTTCATGAACCACGGCCAGAGTCATTGCATGTCTTTTACTTCCGTAAACCACATATGGATCCACCTAGTGTGATTGCATGTCTGTTCCTCTAAACAAACCACATAAGGATCCACCAGTGTCATTGCGTGTGTGTTCTTCTCATGAACCACACCCAGTGTCATTGCATGCGTGTTCTTTTCATTAACAAACCACATAAGGATCCACTAGTGTCATTGCATGTCTATACTTTTCATGAGCCACACCCAGTGTCATTGCATGTGTGTTCTTCTAAACAAATCACATAAGTCATTGCATGTCTGTTCTTTTCATGAACCACACTCGGTGTCATTGCATGTCTGTTCTTTTCATGAACCATAGCTAGAGTCATTGCATGTCTGTTCCTCTAAACAAACCACATAAGGATCCACCAGTGTCATTGCATGTCTGTTCTTTTCATGAACCACATAAGGATCTACTAGTGTCATTGCATGTCTGTTCCTTTCATGAACCACACCCAGTGTCATTGCATGTGTGTTACTTCCATAAACCACATATGGATCCACCTAGTGTGATTGCATGTTTGTTCCTTCCATAAACCACATAAGGATCCACCAGTGTCATTGCATGTTTGTTCTTCTCATGAACCACTCCTAGTGTCAGTGCATGTCTGTTCTTTTCATGAACCACACCCAGTTTCACTTCATGTCTGTTCTTTTCATGAACCACATAAGGATCTACCAGAGTTCATTGGATGTGTGTTCTTCTCATGAACCACACATGGATCCACCGGTGTCATTGCATGCGTGTTCCTCTAAACAAACCACATAAGGATCCACCAGTGTCATTGGATGTGTGTTCTTCTCATGAACCACACCCAGTGTCATTGCATGTGTGTTCTTCTAAACAAACCACATAAGGATCCATCAGTGCCATTGCATGTCTGTTCTTTTCATGAACCACATAAGGATGGGCCCACCAGTGTCATTGCATGTCTGTTCTTTTCATGAACCACACCCAGTGTCAGGGCATGTTTGTTCTATTCATGAACCACACCCAGTTTCACTGCATGTCTGTTCTTTTCAAGAACCACATAAGGATCTACCAGTGTCATTGCATGTGTTTTACTTCCATAAATAACATGTCGATCCACCTAGTGTCATTGCATGTATGTTCCTCTAAACAAACCACATAAGGATCCACCAGTGTCATTGGATGTGTGTTCATCTCATGAACCACACCCAGTGTCATTGCATGTGTGTTTTTCTAAACAAACCACATAAGGATCCACCAGTGTCATTGCATGTCTGTTCGTTTCATGAACCACATAAGGATGGGCCCACCACTGTCATTGCATGTTTGTTCTTTTCATGAACCACACCTAGTGTCAGTGCATGTCTTTTACTTCCATAAACCACATATGGATCCACCTAGTGTGATTGCATGTCTGTTCCTCTAAACAAACCACATAAGGATCCACCAGTGTCATTGCGTGTGTGTTCTTCTCATGAACCACACCCAGTGTCATTGCATGCGTGTTCTTTTCATTAACAAACCGCATAAGGATCCACCAGTGTCATTGCATGTTTGTTGTTTTCATGAACCACACCCAGTGTCATTGCATGTGTGTTCTTCTAAACAAACCACATAAGTCATTGCATGTCTGTTCTTTTCATGAACCACACTCGATGTCATTGCATGTCTGTTCTTTTGATGACCACGGCTAGAGTCATTGCATGTCTGTTCCTCTAAAGAAACCACATAAGGATCCACTAGTGTCATTGCATGTATGTTCTTTTCATGAACCACATAAGGATCTACCAGTGTCATTGCATGTCTGTTCTTTTCATGAACCACACCCAGTGTCATTGCATGTGTGTTACTTCCATAAACCACATATGGATCCACCTATGTGATTGCATGTTTGTTCCTTCCATAAACCACATAAGGATCCACCAGTGTCATTGCCTGTCTGTTCTTCTCATGAACCACTCCTAGTGTCAGTGGATTTCTGTTCTTTTCATGAACCACACCCAGTTTCACTGCATGTCTGTTCTTTTCATGAACCACATAAGGATCTACTAGAGTTCATTGGATGCGTGTTCTTCTCATGAACCACACGTGGATCCATCGGAGTCATTGCATGTGTGTTCCTCTAAACAAACCACATAAGGATCCACTAGTGTCACTGGATGTGTGTTCTTCTCATGAACCACACCCAGTTTCATTGCATGTGTGTTCTTCTAAACAAACCACATAAGGATCCACCAATGCCATTGCATGTGTGTTCTTTTCATGAACCACATAAGGATGGGCCCACCATTGTCATTGCATGTCTGTTCTTTTCATGAACCACACCCAGTGTCAGTGCATGTCTGTTCTATTCATGAACCACACCTAGTTTCACTGTATGTCTGTTCTTTTCATGAACCACATAAGGATCTACCAGTGTCATTGCATGTCTTTTACTTCCGTAAACCACATGTGGATCCACCTAGTGTCATTGCATGTTTGTTCCTCTAAACAAACCACATAAGGATCCACCAGTGTCATTGGATGTGTGTTCTTCTCATGAACCACAACCAGTGTCATTGCATGTGTGTTATTCTAAACAAACCACATAAGGATCCACCAGTGTCATTGCATGTCTGTTCTTTTCATGAACCACATAAGGATGGGCCCACTAGTGTCCTTGCATGTCTGTTCTTTTCATGAACCACGGCCAGAGTCATTGCATGTCTTTTACTTCCATAAACCACATATGGATCCACCTAGTGTGATTGCATGTCTGTTCCTCTAAACAAACCACATAAGGATCCACCAGTGTCATTGCGTGTGTGTTCTTCTCATGAACCACACCTAGTCTCATTGCATGCGTGTTCTTTTCATTAACAAAGCACATAAGGATCCACCAGTGTCATTGCATGTCTGTTCTTTTTATGAACCACACCCAGTGTCATTGCATGTGTGTTCTTCTAAAAAAACCACATAAGTCATTGCATGTCTGTTCTTTTCATGAACCACACCCGGTGTCATTGCATGTCTGTTCTTTTCATGAACCACGACTAGAGTCATTGCATGTTTGTTCCTCTAAACAAACCACATAAGGATCCACCAGTGTCATTGCATGTCTGTTCTTTTCATGAACCACATAACGATCTACCAGTGTCATTGCATGTCTATTCTTTTCATGAAGCACACCCAGCGTCATTGCATGTGTGTTACTTCCATAAACCACATATGGATCCACCTAGTGTGATTGCATGTTTGTTCCTTCCATAAACCACATAAGGATCCACTAGTGTCATTGCCTATCTGTTCTTCTCATGAACCACTCCTAGTGTCAGTGCATGTCAGTTCTTTTCATGAACCACACATAGTTTCACTGCATGTCTTTTCTTTTCATGAACCACATAAGGACCTACCAGAGTTCATTGGATGTGTGTTCTTCTCATGAACCACACGTGGATCCACCGGTGTCATTGCATGCGTGTTCCTCTAAACAAACCACATAAGGATCCACCAGTGTCATTGGATGTGTGTTCTTCTCATGAACCACACCCAGTGTCATTGCATGTCTGTTCTTTTCATGAACCACATAAGGATGGGCCCACCAGTATCATTGCATGTCTGTTCTTTTCATGAACCACACCCAGTGTCAGTGCATGTCTGTTCTATTCATGAACCACACCCAGTTTCACTTCATGTCTGTTCTTTTCATGAACCACATAAGGATCTACCAGTGTCATTGCATGTCTTTTAGTTACATAAACCACATGTGGATCCACCTAGTGTCATTGCATGTTTATTCTTCTAAACAAACCACATAAGGATCCACCAGTGTCATTGGATGTGGGTTCTTCTCATGAACCACACCCAGTGTCATTGCATGTGTGTTCTTCTAAACAAACCACATAAGGATCCACCAGTGTCATTGCCTATTTGTTGTTTTCATGAACCACATAAGGATGGGCCCACCAGTGTCATTGCATGTCTGTTCTTTTCATGAACCACACCCAGTGTCAGTGCATGTCTTTTACTTACATAAACCACATATGGATCCACCTAGTGTGATTGCATGTTTGTTCCTCTAAACAAACCACATAAGGATCCACCAGTGTCATTGCGTGTCTGTTCTTCTGATGAACCACACCCAGTGTCATTGCATGCGTGTTCTTTTTCATTAACCATAGCTAGATTCATTGCATGTCTGTTACTTCCATAAACCACACATGGATCCACCGATGTCATTGCATGCCTGTTCTTTTCATGAACCACACCTAGTGTCACTGCATGTCAGTTCTTTTCATGAACCACATAAGGATCCACCCAGTGTCATTGGATGTGTGTTCTTCTCATGAACCACACGTGGATCCACCGGTGTCATTGCATGTCTGGTCCTCTAAACAAACCACATAAGGATCCACCAGTGTCATTGCATGTATGTTCTTTTCATGAACCACACCCAGTGTCATTGCATGCGTGTTCTTTTCATTAACCATAGCTAGAGTCATTGCATATCTGTTACTTCCATAAACCACGCATGGATCCACCGATATCATTGCATGTCTGTTCTTTTCATGAACCACACCCAGTGTCATTACATGGGTAGCCGTTAGACCGAGTCTTCTAGAAGGCATGCCCTAACACAGTTGTTCTGCTTGATGATTGTTACATACCGTTCGATTGGGGCGCTTGGACGATTGGGATGGTCTTTGTGAGAGCGATCCGCGAGTAGGCTGTTCTGCAGCATGATTGGCCACGCTTGCTTTGGACAAACTAGCAACACCGGGCCCTCCCCTGTTGCGAGTGTCACGTCTCACGAGTTCAGTGGGCCACATCCTAGTGTCACATCCCCATTACTTCTCTTCCTCCCCGTACTTCTCTTCCTTACCCTCGAAGCCACTTTCCCCACCTCACTCCCATCCTGCCGTAGCCGCAAGCCAACGGCACCTCCATCCCAATCCCCTCTCCGGCAGCCACCCCCACCCCTCTCGCCATGGGTTCAAGGGGAGACGGCGAGGAAACACGTCGTGACGACAGGGACGCTGATTTCGATGTGAGTCGTCTCATCTCTATTTCTATCATCTGTGGCCAGTCATCTATTTTTTGAGCTAGATCTAATCTGTTTACTCATGCGCGTATGATGTGTTAGGTCAACCAGACGATGTATGACTCCGACTATCACGGTTTAGAGGATGAAGACAGTCCTCTGGTATGTAAACATGGATATGTGCCCGCTAAATTTGTAGCCTTTGAAGGACGAAATGTAGGCAGGAGGTTTCTACGGTGTCAAGGACATCGTGCAATGATGCAAGGCGGAAGTTGTGGTGTTGTCAAATGGGTAGATCCAGAGTGGCCCAAATCGATGCAGAAAACGCTGGACAAACTATGGGAAATGGCTGTTGAGTTGAAAGAATCCGTATTCAGCTCACTTCTTGAAAGTGTTGAGATGAAGCTATGGGAACCAGTTGACACGACCAAGCATAAGCGAGATCTCAGGTGGGTGCAAGACAAGGTATCAAAGTCGAGAAGGAGAGGGACGCGGCATTGGCCCTAAAGGCTAAAGCAGAGCAAGAACTGACTCAAGCAAGGAACGATCTCCACCAGGCCAAAGTCCTGCAGTACACAACTACGAGTATTGACAAGTGCATGAGGAAAAATGTAGAGAAACAATTGAAGCGGTGCAAGGAAGATGCTAAAAGGAAGGAGCAGACAATTCGATCCTTGCTCTCGCAGGAAGATGCGCATCGGGCCAAGATTAGGAAGATCAAGGAGATGCGTGATAACTAGTTCTATTTAGCTTAAGCTCCGTGCCTTTTTAAGTTGTAATATTTGTACTTGTTGACCAAGCGGTCTGAACTATTGGTCCCGGATTCCAGGGAGAAAAAAAATTGCTCTGACCCCGCATTAATTTGTGCAAGAATTTGTAATTTAGATCAATTTCTGCCTCGATTTAGATCTCTGTCCCGGATTGGGAACGTAACCGTGGACCAAAGACATCTTTTCTATTAGTGTATTCTGACACTGGTGGTTTGTTTAAACGTAATCTACGTGGATTGTGCCGCATGCAAATGGCACAACCACAATTTATAAAGTGGAAGCACGTACACCCGGTTACTGGAGATCCGGGAGCTTCGCCAGATGCAGGGGATGCTGGAGAAGAGAGCCGGTGAGATAGACGGGCTCAAGATTAGGCCAGAAAGTGGTACCCATTTCCTCCTCATATGGGCATTATCGGTGAGAACATTGATGTTTATGTTGCCACGTCGTTGTGCAGCATCTGGAATAAGTTGTTGCTTTGTGGAGTGTGGCAGCTTAAATAATTTATTTATGTGCCACTTCCATTCCGTCGTATTTGGAGACCTCCTGCCCCCCAGCAATCGTGGAACCGGTGGATCCTTGTTTTCAGATAGCAGTGGCACAATCACAATTTTGGATTCAACTACTGACTCGGGCGTTTCCAAACCATAAGTCACGGTACATTTTACTCAGAGAACGTGAGTAGATTGTTTCTCCCAGCAACGTGCCACACACAGAGCGATCAGAATTTAACCGAATTACATATACAGGTTCAAGTTCAACACATTACTATGCATCTTCATTCCCAACAGCCTTCTTCCGTAGCCTGGGTGCCAAGCCTTCACGTCCAATGGCTTCTTCATTTCCTGCCTTCTTCCTCTTCCTCGGTGCCAATTTTCCTAGCTTCACGTACTCTGCATCGCCGGGACAATGTGCATCAGAATCGTGTCCAGCATCATCTTTCCACTCGTTTTTAATTTCTTCGGGCAGCAAAATGACATCTTTCGACTCATTTTTAATTTCTTCGGGCAGCAAAATGACTGACCCGGTAGTCATTTTTCTAACCTTACGGCGCTTCCTGTCAAAGAAACAAGACTGTTGCATAACTTCCCAATATCTATAGAGTAAATAAAACAAAAATTACAATTCAGCACAAACATGCGAACCCCAAGAGACCTTTGCTTACCAGGAGCTAATTGGGTTCGAGCAACCACCCTGTCCAAGAATAGAAGGGCGACTCTCAGTTGCAGCAGCTTCCACATCCAGTACATCACATTTCAGCTCAAACATGGCAGCCGAAGCATACCTTTTCATCAACCCAATTAGCTGACTGTCACACATTATAGGAACCATGATGCCACGTTCATCCATGAAGCTGAACTTTGCAGTTTGCTTCGGCCGTAATTCAACATGATTACGCAGAGCAGCAACCATACCAGATATAGTGCAGATTTGCGCAGGCGCTTCTTCCATCGTGAAACAATGGTGTCCATACCTCTTGCCCTTAGAGTTGTAACTATAGAGGACTACCGTAACCAGGTAAGGGGGTCCGCGCAGATCCCACTTGACAGAAAACTGTGGACAAAATATGTTTGTCAGCGTTGGGCTAACAAACAATTTGAGGTTCAGGAGCCAGCTAGCAATTGTAACTAGTGTGAATAGCAAAGAGAAGGGTAGATCACCCGCTTGTAGACAGAACTTCTTCTTTCTTGATAATAGGATCTGCCATCCTCCGAGCTGCTCGGCTCGTCGGCGGCGGAGGCGGGCTAGGGCCTCGCAACGGCGGCTACGGCATGCGCCATTGGAGCTCGGTATCAGCGACTGGGCGCAGCAACTAGGCGCAGCAACTTGGCCCCGGAGGTCAAATGTCCGAAGGGATCGTCCTGCCTGGAGGGTGGATTCCGATGCCGCCGGTGCTAGGGGAAAGCTGGGAATGGATTTGTGAAATTGGTCAACGCATCCAAGCCACTTAGCTACTCGATTTGCCTAAGAGGTTGCCGCGTTGGCGCCCGCGTCACGGACAGATAACCGACATGTGGGTCCCGACCGTCTACTTCACGGGGCGGTTTAACAGAATGTTTGTATTTGGCGGGGTGAGATGAGTTTGCCTCGAAATGGCCCCTCTCAGTAGTTGGCGGCCCAACTTTTCGAAACGCGGTAATTTCAGGCAACTTAGGTACCGCCATGCGCTGGCCTGCCAACTTTGGTACCGCAGACGAACAATCCCGTCGTAGCCGTAGTCGTGCCAACTTGAGCGGCGTCGTCGTGATAGGTCGTGGTTGTCATCGCTGGAGGAGGGCGATGAATAGCGCTTGGCCGGAGCTTTGTTTTTCTTCGTCTCTGGTGTTGGATCCTTGGTGAGGGTAGCTTCGACTAGCCCCAAGCCCGCGATCGTAGATTGGTGCATGGCAGCTTGCGGATCCCTAGCCGGTGGCTAGTTGTTGAGGAGGTACATGGTGGTCGCCGTCACCGCTGCGTGCGGTGTCTTTGGGAGCACATTGCCCCGTGTATCCACCGTCATGGAGCCGAAGTCGAGGACTCGCACGGCTTCTTCTCGCTCCTTGTCGGTGAGGTGGGCCAGCCGAGAGCGCCTTTTGGTGGCCATATGGTCAATGCCCTTGGAGGAGGATCCTCCCATGGAAGAGAGTTGAGCCCGCTGAAGGCTCAACTCGTCCGCCGCCTTTCTGCGCGCGTCGAGTTGCGCGATTACTTGTTGTTGGCTCTTGTACTCCTCCTTGAGCAGCCAATGGTAACCCATCGGCATCTCTTGTGATGAGTTTAGGGGCAGGGGATTGCCTCGCAGAGCTTCTCGACAGCGGGCCCACTCATTATCGTTGAGCTTCAGCATGCTCTCTTTGGTGCGCTCATTCACCGTGAGATGCGGGTCTCCTTCTGCCCCATTGTTGGTGGGTGTGCCATTGGCGGGACCACCGTTCTCGACTGGGACGCCACCGTTAGACGGCCCAGTACCGGTGTTGTCGCGATTGACACCGGTGTCGCATGCGTTGATGACGGTGCACATGTAGTGATTGGGGATGTTGTTGCTCCCACAACTTTCAGATCCGGAGCCGTAGGCTCCATCCTCTGTGGCTAGATCACCCAGATCGGATTCACAACTGTTGTCACTGTCCATGCCCCCGACTATTGTCGGGGCATTGAATTCACTTAGGGTGCCGATCGGTGGTGGAAACCATGATGCTGGAGCAATTGAGGGGACTGTCGGTTGGTCAGGGAGGCGAAGTGTGCCCAACTGACCAACTTAGAACCGTAAGCTCCCGATCGCCTGGCTGATCCCATCGTCCACAGACTCGAAAGCCGAGCGAGTGGATGGCGTGTGGACGGTGAAGTCGAAGGCACCAAAGAGGAGGCAAATCTCCACTGTTGTACAGTTGTAGATCGCGGTTGACGAGGCCGAAGAAGCTGTGACATTAGCACTCCAACTTCCCACAAACGGTGCCAATTGACGAGGGTTAAACTCATCAATGCCCATTGTTATGGACTTGGGTTTTGGAGAAGGAGGGAGCGCTAGAGGCATCAATCAGCTAGCAAACAAGCACATAGGGATGCAAGGTTTACCCAGGATCAGGCCTCGTAGAGGACCCTACTCTTGCTTGTCTGCTCTTGGAATTATTGAGGGAGTCGAAAGTTACAGGGGGTGCGTAGATGCAATCTGGCAATGGTTGTGGAAACTAGGGTTGTGATTGTCCTCCTCGCCGCCCCCTCCTTGCCTTTATATAGATAGGCTAGGTCTCGGGTAGCAGGTCAAGTCGGTTACGGATTAGGGTTTGTCCCTTTAAACTTTCTATCTTTGATCTTGCCTTGTGGCACAAGCAGTCGGAGTCTCTGTGGGTCACCTGAATCCTAGATTGGGCCCTTGTAATGCCGTGGGCTTCTGCTAGACTAGACCATATATGCCAAGTTCGACTACCTATAAGGTATGCCTGATACATTGCAAATGTATCTATAATTTTTGATGTTCCATGCTTGATTTTATCCACTTTCTTGTGTTTTGTCCACACTTTGGACTACTTTTCATATGATTTCTTGGACTAACCTATTAACAAGAGCCACAGTGCCAACTGCCTGTTTTCTGCTGTTTTTGGTTCCAGGGAAAGTCAGAAAATGAATATTCTCGGAATTGGACGGGACAAAAGCCAAAGTGCCTATTTTACCGGAAGTCATCTGGAGCCAGAATACGAGACGGAGAGGAGCCAGGGGGCCACCACACCACCTGGTCGTGCGGGCCAGGCCAGGCCGCGCCAAGGGGTGGTGTGGCCAGCCCAGGCACCCCCTCGGCCTCCCTCTTTGCCTATAAGTTACCTTCTGACCTAAAAACTCAAGGGGGTCGACGTTTTTCCAGAAGGAGTTCCGCTCCGCCGCCACCACCAGATTCCACGAAACAGCACCAGAAACTCCGTTCTAGCACCCTGACGGGACGAGGAATTGGAGAAGATCATTGCCATCATCATCACCATCGCTTCTCCATCGACCATCCATGTTTCCCCCATCTATGAGTGAGTAATCCCCTGTTGTAGGCTATGGGGATGGTAGGGATTTGATGAGATCGTTCATGTAATGGCATCAGATTATTAGGGCATGGTGCCTAGTATCTTTTATTAGTGCTTTATGACTTTGTTGCGACTCGTTGTGCTTAATGCTTGTCACTAGGGCCCGAGTGCCATGATTTCAGATCTGAACATGTTATTGATTCATTATGATAGTATTGTTTATGGTCTTATCTGCAAGTTGTATACACACGTTGTTGTCCAGAACCAATGGCCCCGAAGTGACAGAAATCGGGATAACCGGAGGTAATGGCTTTGATGTGAGGATCACATGTGTTCACGGAGTGTTAATGCTTTGCTCCGGTGCTCTATTGCCAGTAGTTCCCTTGAGGCCCCGCTGCAAACGGGCTGGTAGGACAAAAGATGTTGTGCAAGTTCTCATTGCAAGCACGTATGACTATATATGGAACACATGCCTAGGATTATCTAGTACTTGGATGCTTTATCTTATTTATCTGCAATTGCCCTATGTTCTGATTGCTATGTGAATTGTCTTGTCCATGCAACGCCCGTCCATCCATCCCTATGACTACCGCACTCGAATCCTATTGTTTACTGCTATTGTTACTGCTGTCTTTGCTTTTACTACTGCTGTTACTTTACTATTCCTACTACAAAACTGTTGCTACTGATAAACTGCTATGAGCAAGATTGTTTCCAGGTGTAGCTGAATTGACAACTCAGTTGTTAAGGCTTATAAATATTCTTTGGATCCCCTTGTGTCGAATCAATAAATTGGGTTTCACTTCCCTCGAAAATACTGCGATACACCCCCTATACTTGTGGGTCATCAAGACCATTTTCTGGCGCCGTTGTCGGGGAGCATAGCTTTATTTATCAAGTCCACTTGGAATCACTATTGTTTAAGCTAAGTTTATTTTCGCCTTGTTTGCTTGTTTCTTTATCAAAAATACAAAAAAAAAGTTCCTACTCTAGCTGTTATTTTCGTTGGTCTATTATTGTCTTGCTTTATCATTCTTGATGTCAATGGTTGGTTTGTTTGAAACAGAATCTTATTGGCAAGGTGGGTTCACGGAAGATTAAAAATATTATTATAAGGAACACCGCTTGTCACAAAAAGGGAAACACTTATGGGAACAAATTGATAAATTGTATACCATTGCTAGAAACGTGTGCTCTGCTTATAATGTTACTTATTGTTGTGATAAATCTTGTTGCAGAAAGAGGTATAAACACCTCCCTTTTCAATGTGAGTATAATGATAATGATACCATATCTTCATATGCTAAAGGAATTTATGACTTTTATGATGCGGAACAAATTGAAGAATTTATTGCTTGGAAGGGTGCTTTTGAACTTGCTAGTTTGCTTGAAAATATTGATGATTCACCTTACAAATATGAGGTTTATGGTATACTTAAATTTTGCTTTGATAATTACAAGGATGAAAATGGCTATATTCTTGAATATATTAATAGATGCTTTCCACAAATGGAAGAGACTAATGCCTTGCAGGATCCTATGGAAGAGGAAATTGCTGAACCTGAATTCTCATTAGATGAAAAAGAGGAGAGTGATGAACAAAAGGAGGAAGAATGGATTAGCTACCCATGCCTACCTTCTAATGAGAGTAACTCTTTATCCCTTACATTATTTGATTGTCCTCCATGCTTACTAAAGGAGGATGAATGTTATGTTCCTGAGGATTCTTTTGAAAATGTTTATAATAAAGCTCTAGTGCTTGTAGATCATGAAAAGCATGCTTTATGTGATAGTTATATTGTTGAGTTTATTCATGAGGCTACTGAAAATTATTATGAGAGAGTAAAATATGGTTGTAGAAGTTTTCATGGTATTGAAACACCTCTCTATGTGCTGAAAGTTTTGAAGTTACTCTTGTTTTATCTTCCTATGCCTGTCACTTTGTTCTTTGTGAATTTATTTGCATACACGATTCCTATGCATAGGAAGTGGGTTAGACTTAAATGTGTTTTGAATTTGCTTCTTGATGCTCTCTTTTACTTCAACTCATATTTCTTATGTGAGCATCCTCTCAAACTATTATGTCTGAAGATGATAATATGTCTATTATTCTTGGGAGACCTTTTCTTAATACTACAGGAGCTGTTATTAATTGTAATCAAGGGAAGGTGACCTTCAATGTTAATGACAAGGAACATACTATCTATTTCCCCAAGAAGATTGATAGGACTTATGGTTTTGAATTCAATTGAACATGTTGAGGGCATTCAAGTTGGAGAAATATATTGTCCCATACCAAGAGGAAAAATTGAAACTATTATGATTGGGACCATTACTATCAAGGTTGAGGTAACATAATCATAAGTGGAATACAAAGTTTTGTCTCATATGGAATTGTTTTGGTAGCAAGACCTGATCAACCTTGTTAACAAAAGGATTTCATTGAACAAAACAATGTTTTCACCATGATTATCTCCGCTTACTTCTATTCTATCTATTTTAGTTTTTGCTTATGCCTAACTTAAAGGCGTTAAAGAAAAGTACTTATTGGTAGATAACCCAAAAGTTTTAGATGAGTCTTGGAAGTTACTACTTCAGTAATAACCGCTCCTTATCCTTTTTATTTGCTTTTTGTGCCAAGAGTAACCTCTAATGAGAGAGAAGTAATGGTTGGGAAAGTTGTTGTTCCGAAACAGATTTCTGTGCTTCACCGTAACAATTCGTGTAAAATCACTGTACATACTTTTGAGGCGTGAATTTTTGTGCTTCTGCCCCAGGTTGTTATCTAACGTTCGTTAGTTCAACACTTTTTGATTTGAGCAACAGAAGGTCTTCGAAAAAATTCGTCTTTACCTTCTGGTATGTTTTGACAGATTTCTGCCATTATTTGCATTTGCTTCTTGTTGGTTCCTTTTTGAGTGCTTTTGGGGAATTGAGCTAGAAGTGCTACAGTAGCTTGTGTTTTAATGGAAGTTTTATTGGTGTTGTAACTGAACCTAAAGACCTATTATCTTGAGTACACTAATGTTGCTAATAAAGATTATGTGAAGTTTTGTATGAAGGAAAAAATTTCAGGTGTATGAAAGGAATGAGTAATGAGATGAAGGATGGACTAAAGCTCAAGCTTGGGGATGCCACGCGTGTCACCCCGAGAAATATCCAGGAAGTACAAGCGTCAAAGCTTGGGGATGCCCAAGGCATCCCCTTCTTCATCAATAAAAATCCCAGGTTTCTTCCAAACACTTCATTTTTATTGTTTCATGCACAGTTGTGTTGTTCTTGGAGCGTCTTATTTTTCGTTTTGGTTTTTAGTTTGCTTTGTTTTCTTAGTTTGCTGAATGAATTGGTTGGACCTCCTCTTTCATGCATTTGTTTTTAAATAGTTTAGTTTGGTTCGGAAAAGAGTAGGAAAGTTCATGCTTAAGTGGTAAAGAGAGCTTGTTTTTGACTGTGGCCTATGCTTTGTCATGCCATGCTTGATATTGTTTTGTCTTTATGCTTAGTATTCTTTGTTGTAGCATGACATGTTATAAACAATTGAGATTGCTTAATGTGCCTTGGATGAATCATGCGTTGTTTTAGCATATTAAATCATAGTATTATGGTATTCTCCTTTGATGCTTTATTTGGGTTGACTTGGCACATGCTCACACCATGTTATGACTATCCCAAGTCACCATAGCCTCTATGATCCTTTAGTTTTCAACTTGTAGTATCACTTTATGCTTTGATCAATGATGTTTTGTCGCTCTGCATGATTATGGCCATTATTGCTCTCTTAGTTTGTCGATCCCATTCTTTTGCTAGCCTCCGCAACCAAGTATGAGTTCCACTCATGTAACCAACTCCCTAAACCAAGTTATTCCAAAGAGTCCAACATACCTATCTACTAGCATATGCTATTCCAAGTATATTCATGTTTTTGTTTACCTTCCAAATTAAACTTATTATAAGAAAACTAGTGATTAAAGCTCTCACGAACTTGATGGCACACTTTACTTTTCTTGCCCTTAATAAACTTGAACCATTGTGTCATCTATGTTGTATATGCTTGCACTTATTTGTTGGGGATTAGCAGAACCCTGCTGTCATGGGGAACGCTTTCAACATTGCACCGGTACTTTGTACCTAGTTGATATCATGCTCTTTTGTCTATGGATGTCGTCGGTGTGAAATGAAAGGGGAGCTTGTAAGTCCATGGAGTTATGTATATGTGTTAGAGAAACGCCTGGGTCGCTGGTCTAATCCATGCTGACATGGTGGAAACCTACAGCGTAACCATAATGAGCTGTCTATGAAGCATTCTTCTTATAAAAAAAGAGTCCTATATTGAGAAAAAAAGAAAAAGAAAAAAAAAGATTATGAAAAGAGCAAAGAGAGAAAAAAGCACCATATTCCCATGGTAAATAAGAAGATTGCTGAGATGCTCGTTGTCTGCTTGCCTTGTCATTTTGATATGGGGATTCTTCCGTATCATCGGGCAAGGGGTACCCCGTTGGCTGTTCTCTATGATACACATGTACTTACGATGACAAGAACTTACTGGTGACTAAACTTGAGTAGCATGAGGAGCGGCCCTCATATTCAAGGGACGTGAGGTTTCTAACTTATACTTCGTCAAGCATGTACACCATAGTTTGTTCACTTTAACCTTAATCACTTCAAGATGCTTATGATAGGGGCAATGAGAGCTGAAAGCTAACAAGTACCATAATTTTTGGAAGCTCTTTATGAGACTTGAATCCCTGCTTCCTTCTATGAAGGCCTTTCTTCCACTTATATATTGAGTCTCCACCTTCTATCTTTATGCACTTACTTTGAGAGCATAGTGGCCATTCTTAGTCCTATGTGCATTGTCCCAAGACTTGTTGATTGATGCATACCTTGATATTGCTTGTTTTAAACTATTTGTATCTAGTCACTCTTATGAACTTTGAAGGTGTCCTATGCATTTATGTTTGCTACTCTATGAGGGACAAGGTGAATGCCACTATGCTATGTTTTCTTTATGTGAAACAAACAAACGTCTTGCAAAGCATTGTTATTCATGAATCTTTTGTTTGTGCCTTTTCATGTTGCATCATAGTTTCTTAGTCTTATTGCTAGAACTTTGTCTTTCATGTTATGATTGAAGTACTATGATCCTAGCTTTGAATGTTTTACAAATAATTTGAGCAAGTCTTTGATGGTGCATGTCACCTCAAAAATTATTCTTTCTTTTTATCACTTACCTACTCGAGGACGAGCAGGAGTTAAGCTTGGGGATGTTGATACATTGCAAATGTATCTATAATTTTTGATATTCCATGCTTGGTTTTATCCACTTTCTTGTGTTTTGTCCACACTTTGGAGTACTTTTCATATGATTTCTTGGACTAACCTATTAACAAGAGCCACAGTGCCAGCTGCCTGTTTTCTATTGTTTTTGGTTCCAGAAAAGTCAGAAAATGAATATTCTCGGAATTGGACGGGACAAAAGCCAAAGTGCCTATTTTACCGGAAGTCATCTGGAGCCAGAATACGAGACGGAGAGGAGCCAGGGGGCCACCACACCACCTGGTCGTGCGGGCCAGGCCAGGCCGCGCCAGGGGGTGGTGTGGCCAGCCCAGGCACCCCCTCGGCCTCCCTCTTCGCCTATAAGTTGCCTTCTGACCTAAAAACTCAAGGGGGTCGACGTTTTTCCAGAAGGAGTTCCGTTCCGCCGCCACCACCAGATTCCACGAAACAGCACCAGAAACTCCGTTCTGGCACCCTGACGGGACGAGGAATTGGAGAAGATCATCGCCATCATCATCACCATCGCTTCTCCATCGACCATCCATGTTTCCCCCATCTATGAGTGAGTAATCCCCTGTTGTAGGCTATGGGGATGGTAGGGATTGGATGAGATCGTTCATGTAATGGCATCAGATTATTAGGGCATGGTGCCTAGTATCTTTTATTAGTGCTTTATGACTTTGTTGCGACTTGTTGTGCTTAATGCTTGTCACTAGGGCCCGAGTGCCATGATTTCAGATCTGAACATGTTATTGATTCATTAAGATAGTATTGTTTATGGTCTTATCTGCAAGTTGTATACACACGTCGTTGTCCGGAACCAATGGCCTCGAAGTGATAGAAATCGGGATAAACGGAGGGAATGGCTTTGATGTGAGGATCACATGTGTTCACGGAGTGTTAATGCTTTGCTCCGGTGCTCTATTAAAAAGAGCACCTTAATTGCCAGTAGTTCCCTTGAGGCCCCGCGGCAAACGGGCTAGCAGGACAAAAGATGTTGGGCAAGTTCTCATTGCGAGCACGTATGACTATATATGGAACACATGCCTAAGATTATCTAGTACTTGGATGCTTTATCTTATTTATCTGCAATTGCCCTATGTTCTGATTGCTATGTGAATTGTCTTATCCATGCAACGCCCGTCCATCCATCCCTATGCCTACCGCACTCAAATCCTACTGTTTACTACTATTGTTACTGCTATCTTTGCTTTTACTACTGCTATTACTTTACTATTCCTACTACAAAACTATTGCTACTGATAAACTGATGTGAGCAAGATTGTTTCCAGGTGCAGCTGAATTGACAACTCAATTGTTAAGGCTTATAAATATTCTTTGGCTCCCCTTGTGTCGAATCAATAAATTGGGTTCACTTCCCTCAAAAATACTTCGATACAATCCCTATACTTGTGGGTCATCAAGACTATTTTCTGGCGCCGTTGTCGGGGAGCATAGCTTTATTTATCAAGTCCACTTGGAATCACTATTGTTTAAGCTAAGTTTATTTTTGCCTTGTTTGCTTGTTTCTTTATCAAAAATACTTGAGCTACTTGGAATCACAATTTAATGAAATTAGGTCAAACTTGAGCTACAAGTAAGCGTGATAGATTTCTCTTAAATTAAATGTATTTTCAGAGGTAAATCGGTGCATCTTATTGTAGTAAACAATGTCGTCTGTTGAGTTTCCAACTATCAAGAAAGAACATTCAATTCTACATTTTCCAAGTGAAGACAAGCAAGGTTCTTCTTTTTTCGTAAGAAGTTCGGAGAATATTGGATGTGAATACCACGCCAAGTTTACACAAATATGTAGTGGACCAACATGTTATACCAACGATTCCCATGTTTTATGTGCTTTCAAACTTCCTAGCTAACTCTGCCCATTTTAATGACTTTAAGTCGATTTATTGAAATTAGGTCAAATTTGAAACTAGAAGTAAATTGTAGGTTTTTTTTGGAAGTTTTATGAAAAAATCTTTTAATTTGGAGGTACCCATCGAGGGGTCACAACTAATATATCGGAAAACACAACGAGAGTTTTGATGATAGGTCCAACTTCTTGCTAAGATTTTGCATCTTGACAATTTAACAAAATTAGGTCAAACTTGAGCTACAAGTAAGCGTGATAGATTGCTCTTTAATTAAATGTCATTTCAGAGGTAGATGGGTGCATTTTCTGGTAGTAAGCAGTGTCGTGGGTGTGAGTGTCCAAGTACCAGGAAAGAATATTCAATTCTTCATTTTCCGAGTGAAGATAGGCGAGGTTAGTTGTTCTTTTCCGTAAAGAGAAGTCCAAAGAATATTGGATGTGGATGCCACAAGCCAAGTTGACAGATAGATATAGTGGATTGACAACATGTTGTACTTGCGATTCCCATGTTTTATGAGTTTTCAAGCTTCCTAGCTAACCCCGCCCATTTGAATGACTTTATGTCGATATCTCAGAATTAGGTCAAATTTGAAACTACAAGTAAATTGTAGGTTTTGCTTTGATAGTTTTACGAAAAAGCTTTTGGAGGTACCCATCGAGTGGTCAAAATTAATATATTAGAAACCAGCGAGAGTTCTGACGATAGGTTTAACTTCTTGCTAAGACTTTGCATCTTTACAATTTAATGAAATTAGGTCAAACTTGAGCTAGCTACAAGTAAACGCCATAAATTGCTCTTGAATTAAATGTTTTTTCAGAGGTAGATTGGTGCCTCTTCTTGTAATAAATAGTGTCGTCGGTGTGAGTTTCCAACTATCAAGAAAGAACATTCAATTCTACATTTTCCGAGTGAATACGAACAAGGTTGTTTTTTTCTAAAGAAAAGTCCAAAGAATATTGGATCTGAATGCCACAAGTCAAGTTTATAGACATATATATTAGACCAACATGTTGTACCAACGATTCCCGTATTTTATGAGTTTTCAAACTTCCCAGGTAACTCTGCCCATTAGAATGACTATATGTCGATTTATCGAAATTAGGTCAAATTTGAAACTACAAGTACTAGTAAATTGCACGTGTTATGCACATAAGACTCAGATAATAGACGTCTAACATACCATCACTATATAAAATTATAATAGGTAAAGTAGAAAAAATATAAATTTGATCAACATCTATAAAGTATGGGTGTATATTTGGTTCTTATACTTTGTATATTATGTAGAAGTCAACAATTATTAGCTATCTAAAACTTGAAATTTTTGGTAACATGGTCTAGAGAAACGAGGTAGAGGATTCTAGAATGATGGAGAAATGTGTTTTGAGTTTTTTGCATAGTATTCATTGTGATGAAGACTATCAATAGAATCTTCTAGATGCTAGAATGGAAAAGAAGATCCAATGGCGGAAATGTTGGGATTCACGAGTCTTGATCCAACGGTCAATATTCAAAGTTATTTGTACACTATATAGTGGTAAGATTAGATAAGAAATTGTAGGTTGCTTTAAAAGTTCTATGAAAAAACTTTTGGGGGTACCCATCAGGGGGTCATAATTAATATGTCAGAAACCACCAAGAGTTTTGACGATAGTTTCAACTTCTTGCTAAGATTTTTCATCTTGACAATTGAACGAAATTATGTCAAACTTGAGCTACAAGCAAGTAAGCGCGATTGATTTATCTTGAATTAAATGTCTTTTCGAAGGTAGATGGGTGCATCTTCTTGTAGTAAACAATGTTGTCAGTGTGAGTTTCCAACTACAGGAAAGAACATTTTCAATTTTCCTAGTGATGACGAGATTGTTCTTCCAGGTAAAGAAAGTCTGAAGAATATGGATCGGAATGCCACAAGCCAAGTTTTTAGACATATATGGTGGACCAATATACTGTACTTACAATTTCCCATGTTTTATGAGTTCTCAAATTTCCTAGCTAACTTCGCCCACTTGAATGACTTTATCCTGATTTATTGAAATTAGGTAAAATTTGAACAATACCAGTAAACTGTGTAGGTTGCTTTGAAATTTTTATGAAAAAGCTCTTGGAGGTACCCATCAGAGGGGGGTCAATTAATATATCAGAAACCATAGAGAGTTCTGACGACATGTTCATCTTCTTGCTAAGATTTTGCATTTTGACAGTTTGATGAAATTAGGTCAAACTTGAGCTACAAGTAAGCGCGATAGATTACTCTTGAATTTAATGAAATTATGTTAAACTTGAACTACAAGTAATAAATTGTAGGTTGCTTTGATAGTTTTATGAAAAAAGCTTTTGGAGGTACCCGTCGAGTGGTTAATTAATATATCAGAAACCACAGAGAGTTTGAAAATTTTAAACACCTTTTAAAAACGATCACATGAAATAGGGAGAAGGGGGAAATGATTTTTCTATTCTATATGGGCAACCCACAAGCTTGAGGTGCACCTTAGGCTTAAAGATATAAACTTTATTTTGTCCATAATGTATATGGTGAACCTTAGCGGATGCCACATACTAGGCCTTAAGGTGTGCCTTTGTACACATCCGTGATACCCTTATTAGGGAAAAAGAAAATAGTATAGTAGTAGTACTCATTTCTTTGCTTAGACATATGCTCACCTCTGTCCACGCGCTGTACATGTTGAGAGAGTAAAACGTAGGCAGGGTAAGAGGGCAGCAGCGAAGAGGCGTTGAAGGCGGTTCGATGTTAGAGGAAAGTTATGATGGGTTCCTAACGCGAGGTACTCCTGCGGCCACTCTACTAGTACTAAATTTCAGGACCTATGCACGCAAAAAAATTGTGTGTTCTCTCTCCTTTGCTGTCTCTCACCATCCATCCTCCCTCTCTCCTCCCCTTTTCCCTCGCGCACCGGCCCGGCTGATCTCTCCCTCATCCACAACATGGTGTTGCGCACGTGTGCCTTGGTACGGCGGCTCTGTGTCTCTGACATGTTTGGCAGCCGTGTTGGTGTGTTGTAGGGACGAGGAGTAGTACATAGGAAGGAAACCACTTTGGTCCTTGGCAGCAAAAAAATTCAAACTTTTCCGGTTTTTAAAATTTTCAATTGCTTCCCAAACATCAGCCATTCGCAGTACTTCTTATATTATCTTTATCTTGTCTTATCTCTTACAATACCATACCATACCACTATATAGTGTATGGATAACTTTGAACATTGATCGTTGGATCAAGACTGGCAAATCCAAACATTGCTAATTGTTGGATTTTCTTTTCCATTCTTAGCATCTACAAAGATTCTACTATACACGTCCACCAAAAAAACTTAGCAGGTTGCCTCCGTATACGCGTCCACCATGGCCTCTAACCCCAGATTCCTCGCCATGTCAACGCAGCTCAAGTGCGCCGCCCTGGAGGTCACCACGACCAAGAAGCAGGTCGTCGGACAACCATGGCAGCCCCTCTTGCCTTTCTACCCGTGCCATCGCGAAGAATAGAGGGAAGGGTAAGAGGAAGCCGGCATGGAATCATAGCCGGCAGCGGCCCGGAGGTCGCCACGACCAAGCAGCAGGTCGCCAGACAACCATGGCGGCACCCCTTGTCGTTCGACCTGTGAGAAGAACATAGAGGAGGGTAAGATGAAGCCGGCGCGGAATGACAGCTAGCGGTGCAGGACAGCCACCCCCTTGCCATGGCAGAGGAGGGGATCTAGAGCTCGCCTTCCGTTCTTGAGTCGGTATCATCAGCGATCTAACTTCCCACACAACCACACTTCCATCAAATTGTACGAGTGAGACCATAGTTCTAATTATAAACTTGTATAATTTGTGAATTGCAAAGTTTGTTATTTTTTCTTTCCAAATTGTTCAAGTTGTAGTCTCAACGTGAGAACCACTACAGCCGAATGAATAACTCTTTGATTCTTTACTCTGCTTTCTAAAATGAATCTTCTCCTCTTTAGACAGTATCCCTTTTGTGAATTGCAAAGGTCATTCTTTTTTTCTTCCCAAATTGTTTAAGCTGCAGTCTCGATGTGAGAGACACTTGTGTTTGAGAGGCTTGGACTGAAAATTTGAAAAAATGTGATTGAAGAATGGCTGAATCTACTCAATGTTCTAGAGCTTAGAATCTCAACCATATTACAATTCAAATGCTGATCGCGTATCTCGTGTGGCTAGAATAGTGGGGCTGGAGGATAGCCAGGCCTCAGATCTACTAGTTCGGGCCTGGATTGGATGATCTTCCAGTTGGAGTCCTTCTCAAATCAACTTGTCTCAGTGCTGGTTGCGGCGAACTAGGCAGTTGGCCGGGAAGGGCAATCCTCCAAGTGGAGATGATCAGATGAATGCCAAAGGGATCCGTCTAAAAGTTGGACAATGCTTTGTCCCAGGGATGGTCATCTCGTTTGCAGTGCCGACCCCCTCAGCTGTGTCACTGATGTATGGGTTCCTGCATATGGGTGCGGTGTTGCAGGCTGATTTGCACATGAGAGAAGGGATCTTGTGCATTTTTGTTTTCTTTCTTTTGCTCAATTCGTTGATGTCTTGGGAGGTGCATGCTAAATGCTGCTGGGCTCTTCCTACCATTTTTTCTGCATCAAATTTTAGCGACGGCCTCCAAGAGAAAGGGATATCCTTGAGTATTGAGTTGTGTGCAATTCGGAAGCCAGTCTCTACTGGTGATCTCACTCACCAATTAAGTATTGTTCATTTAGTCTTTTTTGGTGCTGTAGCAATGCACGGGTTGTGTGCTAGTGTTGAACTAATGCTAGGTCATTTTCTATCCAGAATGACATTTTTTCTTATTAGCCTTGTGCAATCTAGACTAGGATGACCCCAATAGATAGTGAAACTCTGTCACAGTAGTTCTTCCGTTTCACTAACGGAGCTCCCACATGTTCTCATCTTACGCGTGGGAGGTATATGGGGCATGCTGTCAATGAAGGCGTCCATATTGAAGAGCTTGTTGAGAAGAGCGATGAGGAGGAACCTTCATGGGGTGGTCCTGATGATCAAAGCAACGATCCTGATGATTTGAATGGCGTAGCTACTGATGCAGCTGATGATGATGAAACCGAATAAGATGATGAAGCCACTGATAAATACAAACTTTTGTGTCGTGGGAAACATAAAGTTCTTAACCAGGCATTGAAAAGCAATGTTATCCAAACCCTTGTCACCGACGAGCTCAAGATTAAAATTGCACGGTCAAGCCCAAAACCTGCTAGTGATGGTGGCATGTATCACAATTTTTTCATGGAATTTTTCTATAATATACATTGGCATTTTATGAGAGTAATAGATGACATTTTTAGTTACATGATATATCTTGCATTGATATGTGAGTCGTGTATTGCTTTTCAGTTACGTATAAATCGACATTTATGAGAGTAATGATGTTCCTCCATCGGGAGATCTCGGTCCTACAAAGGAAACTACTCCTGATGTCGTAGAAGGGCTTGTTATGTTAATGCTGCACCTGTAGTGAACAGCGTTGCCCCTATCTCTGCGCCTACAACTAGTGTTGGCGGTGTACCTGTCACTGATGCTGCAGCCAGTGGTGACGATGTACCATCGGGTGATGTTGCTGGTATTGTTGGAGACGCAACTGTTTGTGAGCCAACCATATCTTAAATGATATTGTGAGTAAAAACGTTGCTATCAAGCTTGGTAAAGGTTGTCTCTAGAAAAACATCTTCGCTCAGATGGTCACAATACCAAAAGCTTGCCAGCCAATGAACCGTCCAAGCCTGCTATTGTAGATGTTGATTCTCCCAAGGGCTCCAAGGAAAAATCCACTGACTTGGAAACGCCAACTTTCGATTCCCTAAATGGCACTGTAGGCTAGGCTACTGAGGGTACTATTACTGCTACACCTTTACCCCCGCTCCACTCTTCTCCGGTTACAAGGTCCAAGCCAAAAAAAAATCAGCAACTAGTCCTTTTTTGGCATGTGTTTTTTAACATATTGATGTTTTTACTATTCCCTATAGGTTGTTTTTACTTTCCTTTCTTGCATGGTAACTCTACTGCATAGGGAATGGTGTTTTTACCATATATGTTATGGTAACTATGTGAATATTGTTTACATAATTTTTTTATTGGCTGTCTATTTACCCTTACTTCTTCTTTTTCTTTCTTGCTTATATTTTATTTTCTTTACCATTGCCATAGAATCCCAAGAGTGTACCCTAGAATACATAATTGTAGTTGTTGCAAGTCCAAGGTTTGGTGCTAAAAGTAAGACACTTGTGGCTGATGTTCGACCTACTAGGGTTGTCAAGCAGAAGGTCCAAAAGTTTGGTGCCCAGCGTTATATTACGGCAACCAAGCAGGAAGAGCATGTTTATAACATGGTGAAAAGATATGGAGCTGCACGGGAAAGTAGTGAGCATGCAAAGAAGATCAAAGAGTATGAAATTCTTTTTCCATTGTATCGTTTCTTCTCTCTCCTTCGGTCGTAGCGGCATAAATTAAAAGTATCATAATCTCTTTACAAATTTCTTTGTGTTCATTTTGTATGCATGACACCTTATGCTTTCTATTCACAGTTTTTGTGAACCATGAATGGAATTTTTTTGTACAAATCATCCTATGACATTTTTTAATTTACCATCCATGGCACTTTTTAGTACACCAGCTATGGTATTTATATTTAACCATCTCTGGCACTTTTAATATTATCCATCCATTTGCATTGTTTGGTATTACCCATCCATGTCATTTTTCTACTTAACAATCCATGTCATTTTATGTTAACCACCCATGACATTTTTATGCTAACCACCCATGGAATTTCTTATGTTTTCACTCTATTTTTTTAGTACACTAGCTATGGTACTTATATCTAAACATCTTTGGCACTTTTTATCTTAACCATCCATTGCATTTTTTGGTATTACCCATCCATGTCATTTTTCTCTACTTAATAATCCATGGCATTTTATGTTAACCACCCATGACATTTTATGCTAACCATCCATGGCATTTCTTATCTTTTCACTCCATTCTTTTTTAGTAGACCAGCTATGGTATTTATATTTAACCATCTTTGGCACTTTTTATCTTTATCCATCCACTACATATTTTTGGTATTACCCATCCATGTAATTTCTCTACTTAATAATCCATGACAGTTTATGTTAACCACCCATGACATTTTTATGCTAAGCATCCATTGTATTTCTTATGTTTTCACTCTATTCTTTTTTAGTACACAAACAATGGTATTTATATTTAATAATCTCTAGCACTTTTATCTTATCCATCCATTGCACCTTTCTAGTATTACCCATCCATGTAATCTATCTACTTAACAATCCATGGAATTTTATGTTAACCACCCATGACATTTTACGCTACCCATCCATGGCAACTTCTATAATAACCATCTGGATGGCTTTTATATCATAATTTTCATGATGCCACTCAAATATAGAATGTTCATTTTATATGACCACACCATTTTTTATTTTTTGTTGACTATTCATGTTTCGACAGAGATCACATAATACGGACGAAGGGCAATGGGTTCATTGAACTTGGATCTCTAGCATCCCATGTCAAACCAGGTGGTCATCTTGGTTCAAATCTGCTCATGTTAGCTACTGAGTACCTTCAGAAGTATCCACCCTAGGCTGAGAAACATATACTGAATTATGAGGTCAGAGTGAAGCTGATGGATGGTAATTATGATCATCCCATAATCAAGAGAGCCTTCCGTACTGATGCTGACTACAAGATTACTAGTAAAGATTTTGTGAGTCTTTTCTTTTTTTATAACCCTTTTTTGTTTCTGGTTTTGGTATTACCTGTTAATTAGTAACTGTCAACTGGTAAAAACCCTTCAGCTCACTGGTTTTGTGTATGAGTCAATACCAAGAGCAGGAGATTTGAGGTGCTTGATTCACTTCGTATTAAAGCGGCATGGAAGCATCACTACCCAGGATCAAGGTGCAGTTATCTGATTATCCAACAATTTATCCAGACATGCCAGGAAGGGAGAACGGGTTAGTGTATTTTCCTTTTCATTTCCATTTTTATCTTTTTGTCATTAAATCTGAACTTCTGTCAATGTTACTTAATGTTTCTACACCATTATTTTGTATGTTTTTTTGCGCTATGCAGTGATGACTGTTGTTTCTATGTATTGGAGTACTTTGTTCATTGGCTTGGCCATGGTATCCCCGCCCTATCACCGACATATATAGTTGATGCACGCAAGGTCTGGACGTACAAGTTGATCAACTCTACGGTATTCAACACTAACACCGATGCCAAGACCTTCATCGAACATAACATTAAGGTTTTTCAAACGAAGTACAAGGGGTTTTAGGGGGTTCGATGAGGTAAATCCATCTCTTGTTGACTAATGTATGCAATTTTTGCACATGTTAATCATAGTTTCTGTATATTTGACATTATATAATTATACACCTTGGTATTTAAACAGTTTCTGTCCTAGCATTTTATAACCAACAACCCTGACGACTATTGCAGTTTTTAGGTTATACACATTATACACCTTGGTATTTATATCAGTTTCTATCCTAGCATTTTATAACCAACAACCTTGGCAACTAGTGCAGTTTTTAGGTTGTACAAAGTATACACCTTGGTATTTATATTAGTTCTATCCTTGCATTTTATAACCAATAGTCGTGGCATCTGTTTTGCAGTTTTAGGTTATACATAGTATACACCTTGGTATTTATATCAGTTCTGTTATGGCATTTTATAACCAACAACCCTGTCATCTATTTGTAGTTTTTAGGTTGTACATAGTATACACCTTGGTATTTATATTAGTTATGTCTTAGCATTTTATAACCAACAGCCCTGGCATCTATTTTGCAGTTTTTAGGCTGTACATAGTATACACCTTGGTATTTATGTCAATTATGTCCTGTCATTTTATAACCAACAGCCCTGACATATATTTTGCAGTTTTAAGTTGTACATAGTATACACTCTTGTATTTATATCAGTTCTATCCTAGCATTTTATAACCAACAACGCTGCCATCTATTTTGTAGTTTCTAGGTTGTACATAGTACACACCTTGGTATTTATAACAGTTCTGTCCTGGCATTTTATGAAGGGAATATGCTCGAGAGATAATAATAAAGTTGTTATTATCTTATTCTAATGTATATGATAGATGTTTATTTTTCATGCTATAATTGTGTTAATTGGAAACGTTAACACATGTGTGTTTAATTAAAAAATATAGAGTTCCTAGTTATGCCTCTCATATAAATTGGCTCGTTGATTAACAAGATAATCAAGGTTTCCTGGTGAAATTCTTTGTGGCTAGATTTGATTTTTCATAGCCTGATTCATTTTGTGTCATGGTGGGTTTGCCGTGGGTGTGGGTGAAGACGTTGATCCCATCAGAATCTAGTTTTCATATGCTGACATTTTTGTGTTTTGGGTGCTGACAATTTATGTTTTGGATTTGCTAGATCTGGTTTCGAGGATGGGCAATGTGGAGGCTTTTCTTGAGGGAGAAGAAGGTGCGCTAGGGGGGCAGAGATGGGTCGTAGGGGGGTTCTGAATTCGGGTTGACGGAAGTTCAGATCGTCGCGCGGTAGCCCTTCAGCATGGCGGATTTTGACCACGTCGCGCGCTATTGCTTCAGCGCGACAGTTTGGCTGGCGTCGTGCGCTAGTGTTTTAGAGGGTACGGGGGCTATATGGCAGGCGTCGCGCTTTAGTTATGTGTGGCGTGTACTGCGTCCAACGTGGATGCTGAGTCACGGCTCGTGGTTTGTCTCGGACGTCGCACTGTGGTCATACCAAGGACATGACTACAAAGTGGTCAGCCACTTTTTAGCCTTAGGGTGTGGTCAGTTCCGACCAGCCAACCTTTTCGTTTTGGGAAACCGAATCAAAATCAAATCTTCCTTTAAATGGCATGCATGTCAAACCACCGCGCACACAGAAGTCACGTGCGCCAACAACTGTGGCGCCCCAATCGCCTGGCTGGTCTAGCGCCCTGCTGAGTCCAGACAAAAAACAACTATTGTCCCTTCCCCACCCCCACCCCGAAAAGTAACCAAAGCCTCTATCACCGCCATGAAAACACCAGTTCCAACGATACAGAAAACTCACAAGAAAACCATAAAGTAACAAGTTGTTCCATCCAAAGATCAATATTGCTGTAGCAAAAAGAAACTTCAAGCCTGCTACCTAGGCTCCCCAAACAAACAGAAATCACTCTTTTTCTGTCTGAATCCTAGATATGATACTTGCTCAGTTATTTTCTCTCAATTTTGTATTACAAAGCAGTAGAAGTAAAATTTTAAGAGCATACACCCTAGTAATCAAGTTGGTAGAATAAAATTATTGAAAAGTAACTTACTGAAATGCTGATTCATTATGGATCAAGATAGCAGAACACACCGATGGAAAAGTAACTTAGCAAAAAATCTAATTAACAATGGAAAAAATATGGCAGAAAATACTAATGGAAAAGTAACCTTGTCTGCAACAACTTGCTTATATACTGATTTACAATAGAACTAGCACTGGTTAAAAAGTAACTAGCTAGAAAATACTGATTGATAATGGAATAATATGGCGGAATTACTGATGGAAAAGTAATTTGATATGTAAGAAGTGTACATCATATGAAAAAGTAACTTTGATCGTTTGATCCCCAAGAAACCGCCGAACCATTGAGTGATATTATGTGCCTATAGGACACTTGTACAACCTAGCAATTTTCATTGGTGATGCCCGATTGAATTGCTGTAATCAAGAAAAGGCGGCAAGAAAGTATTATGTTATACACAAAAAATGTACGGAACAACTTCTGATGGAAGTAAAATAGAAAAAGCACACATCATGTCTACCTTTCTCTCGATCTTTTTCTCGCTTTCATGCAGTAGATGGTCTTCCGCCGGGTGTGGGGTTGGCTCTTGCGTCTTGTACTACAATATTTTCCATAGTCTCTTAAACTTCAGATGCCCAAATTTTGGTGTCTTAACACACTTATGTAACATTAAAATAATTGCATTTACTACATCTCATAATATACCACATGTTGTTAAAAAAAGCATGTAGCTAAGATAAAAAATAAAATAGACATAAAAGACATACCAGTGACATCATAATGGTCATTCCTGTTTGGTTATATGTAAATCCAGCCAATGTATTCCTTGTTAAAAAGGAAATATAAACACAAACTTGTAGGGTTCATGTATGAAAACAATAAAAATTTACCCCACGCCCCTGAACCCCTGATGCTGCTAGGACCTATCTATTAGTAATGCAGTAACGGGAGGGGCTTTTCGCGAAATTACCCTTGAAGACCGAAAAGCGTTGTCAACACTTGGGAGAGCGTGGTTGATGTAGACGAGCCGAAGACGACCTCAAGGTCGTGATGAAGTCCTTGCGCTCCTGCGGCTCCAACGACTCCTAGTGCCTCAAGTGTGACACCTCGCGGGGAGTTACATGCATCTGATGCCTGGCGATGACTCCCACTTCCCCGATCCAGTAGCAGTTGTGGAAGTAGAGCTCCTAGATCCGAACCCCGCAGCGCGACGGCGCTCCACGGTGAAGATGTCTCTCGTTCGCGCAGTCCGAACTTGGGACAACGGTCACGGGAGAGGGAGAGAGAAATATCAATTGGAGGTCTCCCCAAAAGTGAGGAAACCTTTATTGAATATTGTGTTCTGTACTTTCTGGTCAAAATACCCCACTATATATAGGGGGAGGGGAGGTACTACCTCCCTCAAAGTCCCGGGGTGGGACTAAAGGAGGGGGAGAGGGGGGCAGCCGCCGGCCGACCCTAGTGGACCCCGCGCGGGGGGCTTGGCCCAGCCGCCGGTCGGCCCTGGTGGGCCCCGCACCGGAGGGCTTGGCCCAGCCGGCAACCCCCTTGCCTCCTCTCTCCTCTTGCCTTTCCCTCATGGGCCCTTCTCCCTCCGGAATTGGCCCATTAAGCCTTTTTGACCTTTAATTGAATTTTCTTTTATTAAATAATTATGAATAAATGATTAAATCAATATTTAACATTCATTCACATATTATTCAATCTCCGTGGCTATGGAACACCTTCCATCTCCACTCCGGACATCCTCCGGACTTACCGAAACCCTTATTTATTATTATAGATGTATCCATCGAAATGCTAGTGCACCATGTGCAACTTTTGATGTTTTGTTCACCTCGCTACCTACTTGACTTTAGTCGGTATTATAGGAGTTTTCAACATATTCCCTTATAATATAACTCTTTATGCTTTAAGATGTGACATCCTTTATGGATCTGGAAAACATGTCCGCGGTTTTCTATTAGACACTGTAGACAAACTTAACGTTCCGTGATTCAAACTTAATCACTTTTCAAACGTTCCTTCTTGTATCATATATTATGTTAAGTTGTCATCACGGTTTTCCAAAATAGAACCTTGTCTCAACATAGTGGATGATGATCATCCTCTTCTTTATTTCAACCATCGATGTTAGACTTAATTTTATTCCTAATTTGAGTTATCAAGGACCAGTTCCTTAACTAACTTCTATTCCAAAAACCCTTTTCAGAATCCTTTAAGGAATATTACATAATATTGTAATATTCTTATTATCAACTTCTACTCCTTATAAATCATTATTTATCGGTACTTGCGCTTTTATTCTTAATGTGTCGTATACACACTTAAGAATCATTCATCTAAGCTCCCACTCAAAATATGTTCCCAACATATTTGGGTATGAGTCACTGCTCTTACTCAACATATGTTCCTACATATTTGAATTTGAGACTTATATTGCTCCCACTCAAAAATATGTCATTCACATATTGTTTTAGGAAGACTTTCATAGCTCCCACTCAATTTCATGCAAATTGCATATCCACTCACTATTTTGAACGAATTCAAAATCCTTTGATCAATTATCAAACTTGAGAGTTTTATTATGAGACACTAGTACCTTAATAGTTTTAAATCCACTAGACTTTCAGCACACTTGAACCAAATTCATTTGAATTTTTCCAATACTTGACAAACTGTGCTTTTGTCATTCAACCCTTTTTCCACTATGGCTTTGCAATCATTTGTGAAAATCCAACTAACCCCTTTACTTGTAAGATTCAGCAATGAATTGCTTTCTAATCTCAAGTGAATTTTGCCTCTAGGATTTCTCATAATTCTAGTCTACCATTATTTCCTTAGTAGTTCGTAGGTATGTCATAATCATGACAAATGATTCACAAATACCTCCATACAAGATGTGGATTATATTTTGAATCCTACTTTGTGTAGCGAAAACACTTGGTATGAAAACATAATGATCATTATCATTAATTCATTCATTTATGAGGAGAATCGTTCAGGAAGACTTTCCGTTGCGGTTCTCAACACTCTGATGTAGGTTTTGAATCCTCATCGTGTTTTTCACTATCTTCCAAAAGCTTCATAATCGAGAAATATCAGAAACTTTCTCGAGAATGCACCAAAATCCAAGCAATACTAGTTTTGCTTTCCTTTTGGTTCTGGTTATGGCTATCGTATTAATAATTTCCAATGAATACTCTACACGAACTTTTTTGCTATTGTTTTGGTTATATCGAATAACCCCACCCCATGGCGCGGGCCCTCCCATGGCCGTGCCACCTGGTGGTGAGGCCACCCAGGACTCCGCCTCCGACTCGTTTTCTCCCAGTACCTTCCTTTTGATACGAAACTTCGTAATATATAACCCCCCAGATCCCCCGAGGTCCGTATATCGTGTTTTCGTCGTGTTTTTGTTTCCATCTATTTCTGCCAGGACATACTTTTTGAAAGTTTAGAAGCACAATTGTGTCTGCCAAGGATAAAGGGAAGGAGCCTATGGAGGAAGACCTCCAAGACCCCGGGAAGGAGAAGGAGATCAAGAGTGAAGGTGAAGAGGAGCAAAGCCAACATCCGCATACCGGCACTACCATTACAAGCATTGGAGTGGTGCAAAACCCAGCCATTGGAGGGAAGCCTCCTCATCACCGTTCAGATCCCTAGTCACTTCCTTCACGCACCAAGAATCCTTTCCATACCCTTATCCATGAGCATCAATACCAGAATATGCCCAAGGAGAAATTACCCTCCAATTGGGATTTGCCTCGTTCTAGCCATGCAGGAAAAGAAGACTTCAAGGAGGAAGAGTGGGGAAAGAATAGCAAGATCTGGAATTCTCAACCCGACATGATCATGAGCCGCATTGAGCAAAACTCGCAGCTTATTCGTAATCTCACCTTTGAGATTGAGGACATGGGGAAACTTATCAGAGAGCTCATTGAGAGGATACCACCACCACCTAAGGAGTAATTCGTCATCAGGTTTGGCATCCCCTTGGTTTGTTCCAAGCTTGGGGGAGTGTCGCGGTATCATATCACTATCTTCTATCTTTTTACCTTATTAGTAGAGTCATATCATGAATAGAGGAGTTATGTTGTAGTATGGTTTGCATTATGGAAGTGTCTCCTCTCTCGTTAGATATCTATCCCTTGGTATGAGTTTCCGTTATGGAATATTAATGAGAAGTTCTATCATTCACTCTTTTGCATGGCTTATATTAGTTTTCAATTCGTGGTTATATGATTGATCTTGTTGTTAGTATTGGTATCACTTTGGGATCATTGAGTTAATTTAGTTGGTTTTGGCAAACCTGGCTTGGTCAGTAGCAACACCTTTTTGAGAGTTGAAAAGAAAAAGATAGAAGTACTCTAGAGGAAAATAATTTCATCATCTTTCTTTCTTGATTTGCTCATAAGTTTAGTATTCTCTAGTCAAGTTCTTTTGTGCTTCCAAGGAAGATTGCATGTTTGTATTTCTCATTTGTATGCTTGTTTGTTTCCTTCAACTCTTCTACTTGCTACCCAGCCTTGCTAGCCAGAAACCTGTATTGAGAGGGAATTCTTTTCGTGCATCCACTCCTTTAAACCAAAACCCTTGCCATTTGCGTCCACCATACCTACCTAGTGGCATTATTGCTATTCCAAGTAAATTCCTATTTTTTCTACCTCCCAAATTAAACTTATTATGTGAAAATTAGTGATTAAAGCTCTCACGAACTTGATGGCAAACTTTACTTTTTTGCATTTAATAAACTTGAACCATTGGGTCCTTCTTTGTTGCGTGTATGCTTACGCTTTATGAGTTGAAGTTAGCCGAACCATGTATCATGGGGACCGCTTTCAACACTTCATTTGGTACTTCGTACCTAGTTGATATCATGTCCTTTTGCTTATGGATCCCGGCGGTGTGAAATAAAAGTGGAACTTGTAAGATCATGGAGTTTATATGTGTGTTACAGAAACGCCTGGGCCGCTAGCCTAAGCCATGCCTAATCATGGTGGAAACTTGCAGCATAACTATAGTGAGCATTCTATGAAGCATCCTCAATAAAACCTATGCAAATAGCAAATAAAAAGATCGTTGAGATGCTCACTGTCTGCTTGCCTTGTCATTTTGATTATGGGATAGCTCCAGTGTCATGTGCAAGGGGTACCCCATTGGCGGTTCTCAATGATACGCATGTATTTACAATGACAAGAGCTTGCTCGTGACTGAAGTTGAGTAGCATGAGGATCGGTACTCATAAGTAAGGGGCATGAGATTTCAACTTATAACTTGTCAAGCATACCCTCTTAGTTGTGTCACTTTAACCTTAATCACAAAAAGATACCTATGATAGGGGCAATGAGAGCTGAAAGCTAGTAAGTATCATAATTTTTGGGAGTTATTTATGAGACTTGCAATCCCTGCTTCCCTCTGCGAAGGGCCTTTCTTTTACTTTGCAGTTGAGTCAGTAAACCTATTCCCTTCTATCTCAGCAAGTATTTTGAGTTGATGTGTTTCATTCATTCATATGATGATTTATGCATTCATGTTTCTTATGTTCCTTGCTTTGCACGTTGCTCTTATCTTGAAGTTTACTACTTTGAAAACCAGCTATTTGTGAACTCCAGCAAATTATCAACTATTCTTCGACCGAGAGCTAAGTTTGCCATTACCAATTATGATTTACTCTATGTATCTTTATTGTGTTTCCTTTACTCATTGCAAGTTGAGTTATATAATAGTGAGTTGTCCTATATTATGATCTATGTATTTGATGAATGTGATGCTTCTTGTCCGTATTATTTTATCGACTCTTCACTCCATAAACCTAAGGCCATGTTTATTGAGCTCAGTTTCGCTTGGGGACAAGCAAAGTCTAAGCTTGGGGGGAGTTGATACGTCCATTTTGCATCACTATTCTATGTCTTAATTCACTATTATTCATTGATATATTTTGTATTGAGAGGTGATACTTATGTTCATGGTTGATGACTTTTGGAGCATGGACCGCTGCAGTCAGAATTCTGATGGAAAAGGTGCTGTTTGGAGGCAAAATTCGCGAAGATCAGAAAATCCGGAAAAATATACGGAAAATTCTATTTTCTAGAAGACTCAGGATGCCAGAAGATGGAGTGGAGGTGGGCCACAGGGGGCCCACACCAACCCATGGCGCGGGCAGGCCTAGGCCGCGCCTGGAGTGGTGTGGTCGCCCTGGCCCACTCCAGCCTCTCCCCTCTAGCGTATATCATCCCCACGAAACCCTAAGACTCGGGGAGCGACCATAGAAAGATTCCGCCGCCTCTGCGGGGCGGAAAACACCGAGAGAGAAAGATCTCTCCGGTAGACAGATTTCTGCCGGGGGAATTCCTTCCCGGAGAGGGAAGATCGTCGCCATCAACACCACCATCAAGCTAGGCTTCATCGGGATCATCATCACCATCAGAACCCTCATCACCATCTCCATATTGCTGTAACAATTGGTTGAATCTTGCATAGTTCATAGGGGAAACTTTCCCGGTGTTGATTACTCTTTGTAGTTGATGCTATTGAATGAACCATTGAATTATTGTTTATGTTCAGATTGTTATACATCATTATTTCATCTCTGATCATGATCCATATGATGTCTTGTGAGTAGTTCGTTTTGTTCTTGAGGACATGGGAGAAGTCTTGTTGTTAGTAGTGGAGTTGCATTGAGAAAGATTCAATAGATTGTTATTTAAGTTGTGGTGTACTTCTTCTACTGGTGTCATGTGAACATCGACTACATGACACTTCACCTATAAGGGCCTAGGGAAATGCATTATGTATTTGGCTACTAATCGTAGGGGTTGCCGGAGTGACAGAAACCTGAACCCCCGTTAGGAAACCATTGCACAAGGGACGTAAGGGTCTTAGAGTTTAAAGCTGTGGTTAGGTTTCTACCTTAATTACTTTCTTGTACTTACGGATGTTTGCAAGGGGTATAATCACAAGTATGTATTAGTCTTGGATGGGGCGGTACATTAGCACAGGTTCACCCACACAACACTTAGCAAGCTAAAGAAGATTAATCAACTATATGAAGCGAAAGCACTTGACAGTCTTCCCATGTGTCCTCGAGAGTGTTTGGTCATCTATAGAAATACAACCGGCTTGTCCTTTGCTGCATAAAGGATTGGGCCACTTGCTACATTCATTCTTACTATCTTTTATTTACTCATATTTTGTTTACTTGCTTTATCGAAACCCCTAAAAATCCGTTTGCTAAGTATTTGCAGAGAATTCCTGATCCATACCACTAGCCAACACCTTCTGCTCCTTGTTGGGTTCGACACTCTTACTTATCGAAAATACTGCGATACACCCCCTATACTTGTGGGTCATCAATCCCCTGAAGGGTTCTAGTGATAACACAACCCCTTTTCCCCACATCTCCCCCGATCATCACGGCCATCAATGTGGGTTCTAGGGTGGACAATAAACTTCGGTCACATCATTCATGCGACTCGTGCTCGATCTTTCGACCATCCGTGTTCCGAGGCCATGTCTGTACATGCTAGGCTCGCCAACTCAACCTTAGTGTATTCGCTGTGCAACATGGCTTACACTCACTGTATGCGGACGTAAATATGTCTGACACCCAATCATCACGACCTGCCTCATACCGATAACTTTCTTGGTGGTGCACACTAAGGGGGAACACAATCATTGGTAATTTTAACAGGGGTCATCTTATTAGGCTACCATCGAGTATCTAATACTAGCACACAATAAGATATACAAACAATAACATTGAATGTAAATGATATGTGATATGGTCCTTCACGTCGTGATCTCCATCCCGCGTCACCGGATTCCGCGCCAGGGTTCTGGCGCCGTAGACACCAGGGTACCGGTGTCTTTCCGGCATGGTAGTCCACCACCTTTGTGACTATATACTATTTCGTAACATAAGGTAATCACTTTACCTTTGCCACAACCATATCACAAAGCAACGCCCCCTGCAAAACAAAGTTAGACGCCTCTACTTTATCTTTGCATGTTTTACGTGGTTGAATGGGCTTTCGCACAAGAACCGTTCTTACCTACAAACTTTCACCACAATGCTGATCAAGTATTTGTCTATACTGTACCCCTTTCGGGGCCCTTCGTTGCAAATGGCATACCAACTAATGCGAGAGAGACGGACACCCCCCCAAAGCCACTTTATACGGTACAAGCCGTATGTCAAGCGTGGACCAGTCTCGCTAATGAACGCGTAAAGTCGGTTGGGCGCCGCTTCATCAAGCATTACTACGGTATACACAAGTACACATGGGAGGGTAACAACTAAAAGATCAACGCCCACACGCTACATCTCGTGTGTTCTACTCGTATTAGCATTACTACGCAGAAATCTAGCTCTGATACCACTGTAGGGGTTCGCGTATAAAAACAATAAAATTTTACCCTACACCCCTGAACCCTTGATGCTGCCAGGACCTATCTATTAGTAATGGACTAACGGGAGGGGCTTTTCGTGAACTTACCCTTGAAAACCAAAAAGCATTGTCAATGCTCGCGAGAGCATGGTTGATGTAGACGAGCCAAAGCCGACCTCAAGGTCGTGATGAAGTCCTTGCGCTCCGGCGGCTCCAACGACTCCTAGTGCCTCAAGTGTGACACCTCGCGAAGAGTTACATGCATCCGGTGCTTGGCAATGACTCCTGATTCCCCGATCCAGTAGCAGTTGCGGAAGTAGAGCTCCTGGATCCGAATCCCGCAGTGCGACAGCGCTCCGCGGTAAAGATGTCTCTCGTTCGCCTAGTCCGAACTTGGGACCACGATCACGGGAGAGAGAGAGAGAGAGAGAGAGAGAGAGAGAGAAATATCAATTGGAGGTCTCCCCAAAAAAAATCTTTATTGAATATTGTGTTGTGTATTTTCTGGTCAAAATACCCCACTATATATAGGGGGAGGGGAAGTACTACCTCCCTCAAAGTCCCGGGGTGGGACTAAAGGAGGGGGTGAGGGGGCAGCCTCCGGCCGGCCCTAGTGAGCCCCGCGTAAGGGGGGGCTTGGCCCAGCCGGCCACCCCCTTCCCTCCTGAAAGGGTAGTTTACCCTATACTATTTTTGGTTGACAATGACACCATAGTTAGAGCGGACTAATGCTACCTACTAGTGTCTTAAACATGTTTTAGTCCGTCGGTATGTTGGAAGATCATCAAAGACCCCCCCCCCCCCCCTATTTCGATAACGAAGAGAAGTGTCGGAGTTTTGCCTTTTATATGTATCTTGAGTCTTTAGGAACACTGCACTATTAAGAGGGGTTTTCTCGATGAGCTTGTTTGGGATGATTTTCTAAGCCTTATACACATCCCATACACCCACTAGTTCCATCACCGGAGAGAGAGGAGAAAGAAATCTAAGTTTGATAACATCTCTGCCAAACTCGGTTCTTAGGCCGGTTGAACCGGTTCCCAGCTCCGGAAAACCGAACCCAAACTGGGATTCTCAGTTTATTACACCGATGCTATCCGGGCTCACGCACAGTGAGTATTCCGGTTTGGATCCCAATTTTCCGGGCTGTATACCGGGTGGTCCGGTGTGGGGGCCGGTCCAACCGAACTTAAAACCGGGTTTCGTAGAAAGTGCTCCAAACGGCTAGATTTCTCCCTTGAATATAAATACCTCTTCTTCCAGCTTGAGGAGGTTAGGCTTTCAGTTCATATCTCATTCTTGGAGCTCTCTCTCCCCCCATTGTTGAAACATAATTTCTTGAGGATCTCCCATTCTACCCAACCAAACTCAAATCCCTTTGGTAGAAAGCAAGAGGAGGTCCCGATCTACGTTTCCACCAAGCCAAATATCATTCCCCCTTGAGTTCATCGAGTTAGCTTGTTACTCTTGGGTTTGTGGGAAACCCTAGGCGGCTAGGGTCGCCCGGAGGCATTCGTCTTGTGATTTGCTCCATGGAAAGTTTGTGAGGGTTTGGAGACTACCTTAAAAGTCTACCACGAGTAAGTGAGCTATTCCTTCATGGGATAGGCTCGGAGAAGAAGGTGAGCCTTCGTGGTGTTGGGGAATCCTTCGTGGAACCTCACACCTCTCCAACGTGACGTAGCCCCCTCCCCAAAGGTGGTGAACACGGGAATACATCTTCGTCTCCGCGTGCTTGGGTTATTCCTTAACCACTCTCTTACTTGTGTTGTTTACTTTGTGATAGCCTTCGTGCTTGAAGTATCGTGTATCATCATCTAGGTTGCCTCACCTAGTTTGCATTTAGGCACATTTATATTCCACAAAGCCTAAAACTTGCAAAAGATTATAAAGAATTTTGTAGAAACCTATTCACCCCCCTCTTGGTAAACCATCTTACACTTTCAATTGGTATCAGAGCCTTGTGCTCTTCTAAGGGCTTTACCGCCTAAGAGAAAAGATGGTTTTCTCCGATGATGAGGAGGGAAAGACTTATTTGGTCAAGGAGATCCGTGAACTCTTTGCCAAATAGTCCCTTGAAAAGGCTAAGGCGGATTCCGATCTCCTTGCTTGAATATGTTTTCTTGAGGGACGTTTTATGGGGATGGGCGAGGGGGTCATGCTTGCCGGACCTTCGGTACTGATGACCCACAAGTATAGGGGGTGTATCATAGTATTTTCGAGGGAAGTGAGACCCAATTTAATGATTCGACACAAGGGGGGCTAAAGAATATTTATAGGCCTTAACAACTGAGTTGTCAATTCAGCTGCACCTGGAAACAATCTTGCTCACAGCAGTTTATCAGTAAAAATAGTTTTGTAGTAGCAATAGTAAAGTAACAGCAGTAGTAAAAGTAAAGACAGTAGTAACAATTGTACTAAACAGTAGGATTAAAGCGCAGTAGGCATAGGGATGGATGGACGGGCGTTGCATGGACAAGACAATTGATATAGCAATCAAGACATAGGGCATTTGCAGATAAATAAGATAAAATATCCAAGTAGTAGATAATCATAGGCATGTGTTCTATATATAATCATACGTGCTCGCAATGAGAACTTGCACAACATCTTTTGTCCTGCCAGACCGTTTGCGGCGGGGCCTCAAGGGAACTACTGGCAATTAAGGTGCTCCTTTTGATAGAGCACCGGAGCAAAGCATTGACACTCCATGAACACATGTGATCCTCACATCAAAGCCATTCCCTCCAGTTATCCCGATTGATGTCACTTCAGGGCCATTGGTTCTGGACAACAACGTGTGTATACAACTTGCAGGTAAGACCATAAACAATACTATCATAATGAATCAATAATATGTTCAGATCTGAAATCTTGGCACTCGGGCCCTAGTGACAAGCATTAAGCATAACAAGTTGCAACAAAGTCAAAGAGCACTAATAATAGATACTAGGCACCATGCCCTAATAATCTGATGCCATTACATGAACGATCTCATCCAATCCCTACCATCCCCATAGCCTACAGCGGGGGATTACTCACTCATAGATGGGGGAAACATGGATGGTCGATGGAGAAGCGATGGTGATGATGATGGCGATGATCTCCTCCAATTCCCCGTCCCGGCAGGGTGCTAGAATGGAGTTTCTAGTTCCGAATCACGGAATCTGGTGGTGGCGGTGCAGCGGAACTCTTTATGAAAAACATCGAACCCCCCTTGGCTTTTTGGTCAAGAGGCAACTTATAGGCAAAGAGGGAGGCCGAGGGGGCAGCCAAGGCGGCCACACCACTCCTAGGCGTGGCCTGGCCTGGCCCGCGCGGCCAGGTGGTGTGGGGCCCTCATGGCCCTACTCCGTCTCGTCTTCTGGCTCCGTGAGTCTTCTAGTGAAATAGGATTTTTGGCATATTTTCCGGGATTTTTCCTCATAGTTGATTTTCTGCACAAAAACTAGACACCAAGGTAATTCTGCTGAAAACAGCGTCAGTCCGTGTTAGTTGTATCCAAATCACACAAGTTTAGAGGAAAAACAATAACAAAAGTGTTCGGGAAAGTAGATACGTTTTGGACGTATGAACTCCCCCAAGCTTAGCTTATTGCTTGCTCTCAAGCAATTCAGTTGAAAAATGAGTGCGATAAAAGAGACTTTTACGAACACATTTGCTTCATAAGATGTATATATTCTCAGCATATGATCAACTACTCAGGCAATTCATAATGAAGAGTATGCAACTAAGTTTACTTAATAGTCATTGCAAGCTATGAAGAGCTTACAACTCAAAAATAGTAAGTGGCGAGAAACATAAACATAAGAAACATTGCAATGCTCATAAAAAGGTATGATAGAGTGGTATCTCGCTTGCCTTTGATTGTAAAGCAAACATAAATGCCAAGGCACCTTTCAAGTTCAAGTGAAGACTAGAAGTAAAGATATCAAAGATAAAAGCATCAAAGTCATAACACAATTAATCAAGTTTTGAGACAAGCACATTATACTAAGAATGACAACTATGCTCTCAAGAAAGTGCTCATAGAATGGGTGGTGACTCAACAAGGAAATGAAAAAGATTTTGAAAAGTTTGAAAGGCTTCCAAATGCTGAAAGTATGGTACTTGTTAGCTTTGAGCTCTCATTGCCCTATCATAAGCATCTTTAAATGGTTAAGATTAAAGTGACACAACTAAGAGGATATGCTTGACAAGTTATAAGTTAAAATCTCATGCCCCTTACTTATGAGTACCAGACCTCATGCTACTCAACTTCAGTCACAAGTAAGCTCTTGTCATTGTAAGTACATATGTATCATAGAGAACCGCCAATGGGGTACCCCTTGCACATGATACAGGAGCTATCCCATAATCAAAATGACAAGGCAAGCAGACAATGAGCATCTCAGCGATCTTTTTATTTGCTATTTGCATAGGTTTTTATTGAAAATGCTTCATAGAATGCTCATTATGGTTATGCTGCAAGTTTCCACCATGATTAGGCATGGCTTAGGCTAGCGGCCTAGACGTTTCTCTAACACATACAAACTCCATGATCTTACAAGTTCCCCTTTTATTTCACACCGCCGGGATCCATAAGCAAAAGAATCATGATATCAACGAGGTACAAAGTACCCGTGCAATGTTGAAAGCGTTCCCCATGATACATGGTTCTGCTAACTTCAACTTATAAAGCGCAAGCATATACGCAACAAAGATGGACGCAATGGTTCAAGATTATTAAGTGCAAGAAAGTAAAGTGTGCCATCAAGTTCATGAGAGCTTTACTAACTAACTTTCTCATAACAAGCAAACATTTTATTCGGAAGAAAACAAGGCATATTGAATATGCACGGAAATAGCAAATGATGCTAATAGGTAGGTATGGTGGAAACTTTGGCAATATTAGTTTTAGGGAGTTGGAAACACGAGTAAATCTTATACTCAGTGCAAGTGAGGGCTAGCAATAGTAAGGGAGCGACAAACGAGAGAGCAATAACTGTCATGATCATGCTTGCAACAAAACAGGACTAATCATGGTATGAAAGTGATTCAAGACCCTTGAGGCAAAATAATTCATTGAGGCTTAACTGATTATTTCAGTCATATGCATGCATGAGCATGTGCCAAGTCAATTCAAGTGAAACATTCAGAGGAGGATACCACAGTGTCATACCAAGTTATGAATAGAGCAATGCAACCAAACATTCATAAGACATGCTACAAACTATTAGCAAGCTGAAGTTAATCATAAGAAGGCAAGAACTACTAAGCATCCATAATAACATACACCCTACATGAACAGACTAAGCGCGCCCACAATGATGAGTATATGTACAAAAATGAAAACAAATAGAGTTCGTTACCAGCCTCTTACCACACCTCAAGTTGTCATTAGTCCTCATTATTGCCCTTCACTTATGTGGCTTGAATAATAACATGAAACCAAATTCCACTGAGGCATGCTAAACCCTGCAACAAACTCACAAAACCAAAGAAGAAGAACAAATATTTTTGGTGTTTTCGATTTTTAAAAGCAAGAACCAAAAAGGAAGAACAAGCAAAGAAAAGTCTTTTTCGGTTTTTCGAATAGTTCAAGCAAAGCAAAAAGGGAAAAACAAACAAAGGCAAAAAGAAGAAGAAGCAAACAAAGAGAAACAATAGAAATATTTTTGGTCTTTTGTGTTTTAGGAAGCAAAAACAAAGAGAGAACAAAAACTAAAAAGAGAACGAAACATGAATATACAAAGTACCGACGGAACATGATATGGAGATGAGTGTGATGTCGGTGTACCTCCCCCAAGCTTAGGCTTTTGGCCTAAGTGGATATCAATCCCAAGCTGGCCAAGATGGAGTGCCTCCGTAGTACTGCGAGGAGGTACCCTCGTCCTAGTGCGAGCTCGAGGACGCCCCACCGTAGTGAGCAAAGTAATCATAGGAGGGCACATCCTCCTGGTGCTGCCTATGGAAACCAAGCAAGCGGAGCTGCTCGTCCACCTCCTCCTTGGAGCGCGACCACGGCCTCCTGTGAACACTGAACAAAGTAGATTGCGGCAAAGGAATCTCCCTTTCATCCCCGTCAGTAAACAACATCTTGTATACTAAACTGTCCATATCAGAGTCAGCAGTGACGAAGTGATGTGTTTTCATGGCAACAAGATCAAGCCTTTGTGGTGCCAATATAGTATCATTAGGATCCACAGAAAGCTCTAATGCAGTGACCATACGTGAAGCAATAATGCCCCCATAAATAGGTCCCCTAGCAGCTAGGCGACAAGCAATGAGAGAGCCAAGATTGTACCGAGTATCATTATTAAGTGCAGTAGCGAGGAAGGCTAAATGATAATTGGAGATATTACTTGTATTCTCCCTACCAAGAATGCTAGTAGCAAGATAATAAGCAAAGTATCTAAGAGCTGGGAGTTGGATCTTTCTTATCTTCCCGCGCTGAGCTACGCGGTCATCGTTATTGGTCACACCTTGATAGAGCTCCAGCAAATCAGCGGATCGCCTTTGGATCTTCTTCACGGTCCATGTCATGCCTATACCTATAATGCTGCAAAATCTTTCCAATGGCATGGTAAACGGCAGATTATAAATTCTAAAAGAAATAGTTGACTGATAGGGGGTGTTAGTGAAAACGAAACTCTCAACGAAAGTTTTGGTGAGCACGGCATATTGCTCACTCTCATCTTCCATGTATGAGGTTAAACTGACCCTCTGAACCAATAGTAAGAAATCATCGAGGATCCCTGCAGCTTGCAAGAAGGTATAACAAGGAAAAGTAGATGGGTGAGCATCCCCCTCATCTCCTTCATTGCCAAAGCGTGGTGCAATGAGATCTTCATTGTATGAAGGCCTAAACTGAGAGGCTGATCTTGAGGGCCTTGACCACCTAGGTGTGTCCCTCTCAAATATATCTCCAAAGGTGTGGTTGTTCATCTTTGATATTCTGAAATTCAAACATCTATTACACAAGTGATTGTAAAGCAAATATATAATGAAGAGCACTACTCAAGGGGACTTGTAAGAGGCCTAAACATGCATCAAAACAATATCTCTAAGCATTGAACAAGCTTACAAGATCTCATAACCTATCACCTACAGCAGCAAAATACTCAAGATATAAACCACTAAACACAAATCTACTTGGACAAGCGGAGGAGTCACATACCGGAGAACAGATGCTCCAAATTTCAGCAGCAAAGGTCGGTTGAGCAAGGATATCGAAAAATCATGGGCAAGAACAGCAAGAACATGATTTCGAGCAATGAACTGGTGTTTTCTCGGGAGAGAGGAAGCAGTGGCAAGTGAGAGAGTGAGTGGAGGGCCAGGGGTGGCCCACACCATGGCCAGGCGCGCCCCTGGGCTGGTCGAGCCACCACGTGGTGTGCCTGCCTGGTGGGCCCCCTGGTACTCTCCAGGCACTTCTCTGCCCCTTTTTTCATGTAAAAAATTAATATGAATTTTCTGGAATTTTTCGAGACACTTTATTTTTGAGCAATTTTCAGGTATAGATCAATGATTTTCTGACAGAAAAAGGTTTCTCGAATGATGCAACAGCTAAACAAAGCTAAACTTCAGAAGTTTTTAAGACACTATAACAAAAAATCAAGTAACAACAGAAAATTAAACAAAGCGAAAATAAAAACTAAAATGGATAAAATGAAAGTAAACAAAGATAATCATGGTGAAAACATTGTTTTGTTCATTGAAATCCTTTTGTTAACAAGGTTGATCAGGTCTTGTTACCAAAACAATTTTATATGAAGCAAAACTTTGTATTTCACTAATGATTATGTTACCTCAACCTTGATAGCAATGGTCCCAATCATAATAGTTTCATATTTTTCTCGTGGTATGGGACAATATATTTCTCCAACTTGGATGCCCTCAGCATATTCAATTGAATTTAAACCATAAGTCCTATCAATCTTCTTGGGGAAATAGACAATATGCTCCTTGTCATTAACATTAAAAGTCACCTTTGCTTGATTACAATTAATAACAGCTCCTGCAGTATTAAGAAAAGGTCTCCCAAGAATAATAGACATATTATCATCTTCAGGCATTTCAAGCACAACAAAATCAGTTAATATCAAGCAATTATGAGCCACTTGAACAGGTACATCCTCACATATACCAACAGGAATATTAGTATATTTATCAGTTGGTATTAGTTTTTCTAGTTGAAGTCTCTTGTAGAGGGAAAAAGGCATAACACTAACTCCTGCTCCCAAATCACACAAAGCAGTTCTAATATAACTATTTTTAATAGAGCATGGAATAGTTGGAATCCCTTGGTCTCCAAGTTTCTTATGGACCTTACCATTAAAGGAATAATTAGCAAGCAAAGTAGAAATTTCTTTATTAGGGATCTTCCTTTTATTAGAGACAATATCCTTCATATACTTTGAATAAGGAGGCAATTTAATAGCATCGGTCAAAGGAATTTGCAAAAATAAAGGTTTCATCCACTCACAAAACTTATTATAGTGTTCATCTTCCTTTGACTTGTGTTTCTTATCAGGGAAAGGCATAGGTTTTTGGACCCAAGGCTCTCTTTCACTACCATGTTTCTTAGCAATAAAATCTTCTTTAGTGTATTTAGTATTCTTAGCGTGCCTTTCATGTTCTTCTTCAACTTTTTCTTCATCAGGAGCATCATTTTCTTCATTACCACTTTCAGTTTCAGCATCAGAGACAGATATACTATTAGGATATTTAGCAGGTTCAGAGGGTTCTACAACAGGTTTATGTTTTTTTTCTTTTCTTAGTAGTACCACTATTTGTAGCTTGTTGAGAATCCTGCTCAATTCTTTTAGGATGCCCCTCAGGATATAGAGGATCCTGGGTAGCAGCACCACTTCTAGTTCTAATTTCATAAGCATGTTTTTCTTTGGCAGCATAACTAGCAAGTCTTTTTGCACTTTAATAAGTTGATCTATTTGAGTTTGAACCATTTTAAAATGTTTAACAAGCATTTTAACATCATTAGAGGTTCTTTCCACAATATCTTTTAACTCAACAATAGCTCTAGAGTTTTCCATTAAATGATTTTGCACCCTTTTATTAAAATTATCTTGCTTAACAATAAAATATCGAATTCTTCTAAGCATTGATCAGGAGGTTTAGAGTAAGGGATATCACCTTCATCAAAATGTTGGAGAGAGTGTACCTCAATAGCGGATGAGTGGGGGATAGGCTTACATAATTCTTCTATAGGAGGTAAATTCTTGACATCTGCAGCTTTAATTCCCTTCTCCTTAAGAGATTTCTTAGCTTCCTTCATCACTTCATCATTTAGTTTAATAACTCCCCTCTTCTTTGATGTTGGTATAGGCGCAGTGATAGTTGGTTCAGGTATAATTGTTTCAGGTATAGCTGGTTCAGGAGGAGTCCAATCTTCATAGTTCTTGCTTATTTTAGCCATTAATTCCTCAGCTTCCTTGGGAGTCCTATTCTTGAAAACACAATCAGCACAACTATCCAGGTATGTCCTAGATTCTTCAGTTAGTCCATTATAAAATATATCAAGAAGCTCATTCTTAGGTAATGGACATCTAGCATGTGCATGAATAAAAGCACAAAACCTTGCCCATGATTCAGGCAATATCTCTTATTCTCCCTATTCAAAAAGTTCCTGCAAAATAGCATGTCTAGCACTAGGAGGAAAATATTTCTGCAGGAAAGTACTAATCAAGCAATCAGGGCTCTCAATAGATCCAGGAGGTAAATTATTAAACCAAGTTTTAGCTTCTCCTTTCAGCAAAAAGGGAAAATCATAGCGACAAAGTAAGTGCGCATCTTAATATCATCTGAAAACAGGCCACTCATGGTAGAAAGCTCAGTCATATGTGCTACCGCACTTTCATTCTTAGTCCCACCAAAAGGTTCTTTCTCAACAATAGCTATATAAGATAGATCAAGAGAGAAATCATAATATTTATCTTTAATGTTTATGGGAGATGCAGCAAACTTAGCATTAGGAGACAATTTGGGTTTTATAGTACGCCTCTCAAGGAGACTCTTAACAGCACTCCTATCATGGTTGTTTTGACATTCTTTAATAAATTCATCGGTCATCTCAATATAACCGTCTTCAATATCATAGCTCTCTCTAGACTCAGGTGAACTAACAAGTGTAGTAGTGTCTTCATTAGGAGTTTCAGTATTTCCAGCTATAGTTCTAGCAATCGTAGCATCTAGTAAAGGACCTAATGAACCACACTTATCAAGCACAGCAGAAACAACATCATAAGTATCAGAAGTTTTAGATTCATCAGTAGTAGCAGTGTGTGTAGCATGTGCATGTGGTGGTGTAAGGAACTTACTCATAACAGATGGTGAATCAAGAGCAACAGAGGTGTTCAGAACCGTACCTCTTCTTGTAGTGGATGGTAAAATAGGAACCTTGCCATCACGAGACTTACCCATGATGGATGGATAATAGCGAACAATGGGGATTCCAAGTGAACTTGATAAATAAAGCTATGGTCCTCGGCAACGGCGCTAGAAAATAGTCTTGATGACCCACAAGTATAGGGGGTGTATCGCAGTATTTTCGAGGGAAGTGAGACCCAATTTATTGATTCGACACAAGGGGAGCCAAACAATATTTATAAGCCTTAACAACTGAGTTGTCAATTCAGTTGCACTTGGAAACAATCTTGCTCACAACCGTTTATCAGTAGCAACAGTTTTGTAGTAGCAATAGTAAAGTAACATCAGTAGTAAAAGTAAAGACAGTAGTAACAATTGCAGCAAACAGTATGATTAAAGCGCGGTAGGCATAGGGATGGATGGATGGGCGTTGCATGGACAAGACAATTCATATAGCAATCAATACATAGGGCATTTGCAGATAAATAAGATAAAGCATCCAAGTACTAGATAATCATAGGCATGTGTTCCATATATAGTCATACGTGCTCGCAATGAGAACTTGCACAACATCTTTTGTCCTGCCAGCCCGTTTGCAGCGGGGCCTTAGGGGAACTACTAGCAATTAAGGTGCTCCTTTTAATAGAGCACCGGAGCAAAGCATTAACACTCCGTGAACACATGTGATCCTCACATCAAAGCCAATCCCTCCAGTTATCCTGATTGTTGTCACTTCGGGGCCATTGGTTCCGGACAACAACATGTGTATACAACTTGCAGGTAAGACCATAAACAATACTATCATAATGAATCAATAACATGTTCATATCTAAAATCATGGCACTCGGGTCCTAGTGACAAGCATTAAGCATAACAAGTTGCAACAAAGTCAAAAAGCACTAATAATAGATACTAGGCACCATGCCCTAACAATCTGATGCCATTACATGAACGATCTCATCCAATCCCTACCATCCCCATAGCCTACAGTGGGGGATTACTCACTCATAGATGGGGGAAACATGGATGGTCGATGGAGAAGCGATGGTGATGATGATGGCGATGATCTCCTCCAATTCCCCATTTTGGTAGGGTGCCAGAATGGAGTTTCTGGTTCTGAATCGCGGAATCTGGTGGTGGTGGCGCAGTGGAACTCTTTCTGGAATAACGTTGAACCCCCCTTGGTTTTTTAGGTCAAGAGGCAACTTATAGGCGAAGAGGGAGGCCGAGGGGGCAGTCGAGGCGGCCACACCACCCCTAGGCGCGGCTTGGCCTGGCCCGCGTGGCTAGGTGGTGTGGGCCCCTCGTGGCCCTACTCCGTCTCGTCTTCTGGCTCCGTGAGTCTTCTAGTGAAATAGAATTTTTGGCATATTTTCCGGAATTTTTCCTAATAGTTGATTTTCTACACAAAAACTAGACACCAAGGTAATTCTACTGAAAACAGTGTTAGTCTGTGTTAGTTGTATCCAAATCACACAAGTTTAGAGGAAAAACAATAGCAAAAGTGTTCGGGAAAGTAGATACGTTTTGGACTTATCAGGTAGTACCTCAAGGGAGGCCAATGGACACTGGTAAGGAGGCCATGAACGAGGCCTCTAGCGAGAGTGACCCGACGAAAGCCTCTATGCCTCCTAATCCATTTCCATATATATATATATCCTAAACAAAAGAACATCATGCTCATATTAATGGTTCGGGTCCCGCTCCTCACTATGATGGAACTCACTTCTCTCATTGGAAAGTTTCTATGGAATCTCATCTTCGCAGTTGCATCGTGGAGCTTTGGGAGATTGTGGGCAAGGGATTCTATCCACAAGATCCCAACAATCTCTCTCCGGGAGAATACTATGATCGTCAACTAAATGCAACGGCTTGTGATAAGATAAGGAGTGCCATTCACCTTCTCCTCGTCTTCACTCTCCGCATGTTCAAGGAGCTGTGGGAGAGGATTGTCATTCTCCAAGAGGGAACTTACCTTATCCAAAAGTCCAAGTATGAATCCACCAAGTCGGAGATGAGCATGTTCATGAACAACGATGGTGAATCCATCGCAGAAGCATACAAGAGACTTGTTGCCCTCCGTGTCAAGATTGATGGTTTTGGTTGTGACAAGTATGATGATGGGTTCAACTTGAATGATGAGCTCATCAAACCCAAGGTTCTCTCCATGATTGCCCCCTCTAACAAGAAGCTTGCCTTGAACATGCAACTCCTAGATTTAGCTCGCCACTTCTCGCCGGATGATCTAGTGTCTTATCTTGTTGCCACGGACAATATGACGGATGAAGGACAAAAGATCAAGGAGATCAACCGTGCTATCGGGACTTCTCAATCCCTAGCATTGAAGGCCAAGTATGTGCAGGAGAGTGGTGCAAATGATGAAGAAAGTGATAGTGAGGGCATTGACGACATTCTAGCTCAAGTTGCTCTCTTCACCAAGAACTTGAAGTTTCGAAGAAGAAGAAGCTCAACCGGACCAAGCGAGAAAAAGAGGAATTGCTACAATTGTGATGAGTCGGACCACTTTGCCGACAAGTGCCCATATGAGAAGAGACTTGACAAGCCCAAGTATGAAGAGGGCGCCAAGCCAAGATTAAAGCTAAACCCCATCAACGAGAGATACAAGAGGAACAAGAAGCGTGATGGCAAATGTTTTCTTGGCCAAGAGTACCTATCTGATGCGGAGAGTGAAGACGAGGAGAAGGTTGTGGGGGTGGCCGGGTAATCCTTTGCCGAACCCGGGTCACTCTTCACATATGACTACACCAAAGACTACGCCGATGACTCCATCACTCCCAAGGTCGTCGGTACTTGCCTCATGGCAAGGAGGACCAAGGTAATATCTTCCCCTCCATCTCTCTCTAGCATCTTGTATGATCATGTTAGTACCAATGATAGTGACGATGATGAATTCGATGAAAACTATGTATAAGAAATGTGTAAAATCATGAAGTCCCTTCCTAGCAATGCTCGTGCTAGATTCAAACAATTAATGAGCCTTGTCAATTCACATGATGAGACCATTGATAGTTTGGAGTCTCATATTGATGATGAGAAACTAAGATTTAATCTTCTTGAGCAAGGGCTAAGCATGGAAAGGGACATTACTTTCCTTCTTAAAGAACAAATTGAAATCTATGAACTAGATAAGGCAAAAGATATGGATACCATAGATAGAGCTATCACCTTGTCCCAAGAGCTTGATACTTCAAAGCAAGAACTTGAAGTTGCTCAAGCTTATCTCACCAATGACCTTGATAACCTTGAGAAAGCTAATTTGCTTGTCAAGCGTGAGCTCATAAAACTTGGGGAGAATCATGATCAACTTCGAGTGTCCTATGAGAAGTCTCGTGGTACATTGAAGGATCCTATTATTGTTGAGGATATTACTTGTGCTTCTAACCCTTCCTTGTATCAAGCTAGTCTCCTTGAGGAGAATAAGAAGTTGAAGGAACAACTTGAGATGGGGTGTCTCAAACCTACCGCCAAGGGCAAGATTCTTGATGAGATTCTTGCTCGACAAACGATGAGAGCTCCAAGGCAAGATATGGGGTATGACCCCAAGAATGACAAGAATGGTGCCAACCCACCTAAAAGGATCGACTTTGTGCGTTAAGGGCACAAGGTGGTTGACCAAGTAAAGAAGAATGTTGTGAATGGGGGAGCCATTAGGGGCAACCCCAACCACAAGTTTGCGGGAAAATCTAATCCCTCCTATGTGCTATGTAAGGGCACCCAAGGAGATGTATATGCCAAATATGTTGGCCCTCGCAATGGTTATGCTTATAGGTGGTACTCAATTTAGGTACCAAAAGATCTTGTTGCTAATGCTAGGGGACCCATTACTCAATGGGTTCCTAAATCAAAGAATTAATTTTGTAGGGGTATGCCTCTGGTGGAACAAAATGGGTGTTTGATAGTGGATGCACCAATCATATGACTGCAGGTAGAAGTGCGCTTGACCAATTTATTCATGATGTTAATTCGACGTCAAGCATCACTTTTGGAGACAACTCTAAAGGAAATGTACTAGGTTTTGGCAAGTTGGTGGTCTCCAAGGCCTTGTCCCTAGAGACCGTCATGCTTGTTGAAAACCTTGGTTACAACTTACTTTCAATAAAACATCTTGCGGATGCCGGTTATGATTCCTATTTCTCTAGAACTTGTGTGAAAGTCTTTAGGAGTGATAATCTCAAGTTGGTTCTTGTTGGATATGTGGAAGACGACCTCTATGTGGTCGACCTCTCGCAAGAGAGTTAATCTCTTCCTACATGTCTAATGGCCAAAGTTGACGAGGGATGGCTTTGGCATCGCCGCCTTGGCCATGTCAACATGAGAAATCTTAAACAACTCTTAAAGGTTGAACATATTGTTGTACTAACCGGTGTGTCTTTTGAGAAAGATTATGTGTGTAGTGTTTGCATTTCAGGAAAGCAACATGGGAGGAGTCATCCATCGATATCCAAGGTGGCCACGTCAAGACCTTTGGAGCTTCTCCATTTGGATCTCTTCGAGCCATCAACATATGATACTCTTTGTGGAAGGAGATATGGTCTTGTCATCATCAATGATTACTCAAGATATACTTGGGTATTCCTTCTCAAGTCAAAGGATGAGACCTACAAGTACTTCATGATCTTCGCCAAGCAAGTTCAATGCACCCATGAAGTGGAGATCAAGACCATTAGGACCGACAACGGCACCAAATTTAAGAATTATACCATGCAAGAGTTTGTTCAAGATGAGGGGATCAAGCATGAATTCTCGGCTCCTTATACTTCTCAACAAAATGGTGTTGTTGAAAGGAAGAACCAGACTATCATTGAGATAGCAAGAACTATGTTGAGTGAGTTCAAGTCACCCCACAACTTTTGGGGAGAAGCCATCGCCACCGCGGTTCACTACTCGAACCGGCTCTTCCTCCGAGCTCCCTTTGGCATGACTCCGTACAAGATTCTCACAAAGAACAAGCCCAATGTCAACTACTTCCGAGTCTTTGGGTGCAAGTGCCTCGTCAAGAAAAGAAAGAAAAGCTCGGTAAATTCGAATCTAGAACAATCGAGGGTATTTTTGTTGGTTATGCACAAAACTCTCACGCCTATAGATACTACAACAAAGCCAATGGTTGTGTTGAATTATCTTGTGACGTGGAGTTTTTGGAAGATAATGGTCCCCAAGGGAGGCAAGTTGTTCCACATGTTGTAGGCGATGGAGATTCCTCTCAAGTCATCAAGTTGATGGGAGTTGGGAATATCTTGCCCACCGAGCATCACTCTCATGATCAAGATGTTGATGGGGGAGGATCAAGCCCAACTCAAGAAGATCATAGCTCTACTCAAGTTGAACCATAAAGTGCACCTCATGATGAAAAACTCACGCAAACCGAAGAACAAGAACCAAGCCCTCAACCCGTTGAGCAAGACCAAGAAGTCACACTAGTTCCCCAAAATCAAGGTCAAGCTTAAGATGTGGTCAATGATCAAGGACCAATGAAGGATGAATTCGTTGATCATGAAGGGACTATCCATAAGATCAAGTCCGCCTCTATTGCAAGTGGACTCCAAGTCAATAATATATTTGGAAGTATATCAAGGGGAATCGAGACTCACAACAAGAAGAAGCAACTCACTACCTTTTGTGGCCATCATGCATTTGTGTCCAACTTCGAGCCACTCAAGGTCCATGAAGCTCTAGAAGATCTGGATTGGGTCATTGCCATGCAAGAAGAACTCGAGTGCTTCACCCGCAATGAAGTTTGGTCTCTTGTGGAGAGATCTAAAGATCATCGCATCAATGTCATTGGGACCAAATGGTTATTAAAGAACAAGCAAGATGAGAATGGAACCGTCACAAGGAAGAAAGCAAGGTTAGTGGCGCAAGGGTATGCCCAAATAGAAGGTATTAACTATGAGGACACCTTTGCGCCCGTTGCTCTCCTTGAAGCTATTCGTCTCTTGCTTGCATATGCATCTTTTCATAACTTTAAGCTTTATCAAATGGATGTGAAGAGTTCATTTCTTAATGGTCCCTTGAAAGAGGTTGCATATGTAGCTCAACCCCCGGGTTTCGAAAACACACGATTTCCCAACCATGTGTATCTACTCCATAAGGCATTCTATGGACTAAAGCAAGATCCTCGTGCTTGGTATGCGCACCTTAGGGATTTCTTACTCATGGACGGGTTTAGCGTTGGTAAAGTCGATTCCACCCTTTTCACCAAACGGGTTAAAGGGGGTGGCTTATTTATTGTTCAAATTTATGTTGATGATATTATCTTTGGTGGAGCTAACGAATCACATAACAAAGCTTTTGCCGAGTTGATGACCCAGAAATTTAGGATGTCCATGATGGGGGAGTTGACGTATTTCTTAGGCTTCATTATGAAGCAACTTGCTCAAGGCACCTTCATCTCCCAAGAGAAGTACGTGAAGGACATGCTTGTGAAATTTGAGATGACCAATGCCAACCCCATGAAGACACCCATGCCACTTAATGGGCAACTTGGCCTTGGAGAAGGTGAGAAGGATGTGGACCAAAAGGTATATTGCTCCATGATTGGTTCCTTGCTCTACCTTTGTGCTTCTAGGCCGGATATCATGTTAAGTGATGGAATGTGTGCTCGTTTTCAATCCGCTCCGAAGGAGTGCCACTTGATGGTGGTCAAACGGATTTTTAGGTACCTTGTTCTCACTCCTACTCTCGGGCTTTGGTATCCAAAGGGGTCAACCTTTGAGCTTGTTGGCTATTCGGATTCCGATTGGGCCGGTGATAAGGTTGACCGGAAGTCGACCTCCGGGGCTTGCCAATTTATTGGTCGGTCGTTGGTGAGTGATACATTGCAAATGTATCTATAATTTTTGATGTTCCATGCTTGGTTTTATCTACTTTCTTATGTTCTGTCCACACTTTGGAGTACTTTTCATATGATTTCTTGGACTCACCTATTAACAAGATGCCACAGTGCCAGTTGCCTGTTTTCTGCTATTTTTGGTTCCAGGAAAGTCTGAAAATCAATATTCTCGGAATTGGACCAAACAAAAGCCAAAGTCGATATTTTACCGGAAGACTCACGGAGCGACAAGCCGAGACGGAGAGGGTCCACAGGGCGGCCACACCATGTGGTGGCGCGGGCTAGCCCTGGTCGCACCACCAGGTTGTGTGCCCCCCTGGCCGCCCACCAACCTTGCCTCTTCGCCTATAAGAAGCCTCCTGATGCATAAACCCTAAATCATCAAGCCTCCAGCCACAAAAAGTTCCGCAGCGCCGCCGCCACCGAAAAGGAGATTCGGGGGATAGAAAGTCTCTGTTCTGGCACCTTGCCGGGACGGGGAAGTGCCCCCGGAGCCATCTCCATCGATCTCCACCGCCATCTCTATCACCATTGTTGATTCCCATGATGATGAGGGAGTAGTTCTTCCTCGAGGCTAAGGGCTCTACCGGTAGCTATGTGTTCATCTCTCTCTATATGCATGATCTTATTGAGATCATGAGCTTGTAATCTATAGATCTATTCTGCTACTCAAGTGCTTTAATGAATCTTTGTTCTCCCCATGTGCGTGAAAGTGACATCGTGCTCACTATGGTGGCACTTAGGCTAGAGATTACAAATACTTGTTATGAGTTATATTTGGAGTTGGATATCTTTATGAAATTGTGGTGTTTGTTGGACTCATCTAGTGCTCAAGGTGACAGTGTGGGGTTATCTAGATGGGGAAAGCGGACTTTGAGGTGTGCTGTTATAGCCCTACCATCGATTAGAGTGTCCAACCGGAGAGTAGTATCATGAAGATAATATATTTATGAGAGAGTGTTCACTAGTGAAAGCATGATCCCTAGGCCTTGTTTCTAAGCATTGAAACACCGTTTGCTATTAGATATGTTACATGTTTGTTTGTTTCCATCTTTATTTCAGTTTGCCTTTAGTCTTTTCCACGCCACCAAGCTATTTTCTATCACCGTTACCACTTATAATTATCCATACCACTTGTATTTCACTATCTCTTCGCCAAACTAGTGCACCTATACACCTGACAAGTGTATTGGGTGTGTTGGGGACACAAGAGACTTCTTGTATCTTGATTGCAGGATTGCTTGAGAGGGAATACCTTTGACCACTTCCTCCCTGCGTTTGATAAACCTTGGGTGATCCACTTAAGGGAAAACTTGCTACTATTCTACAAACCTCTGCACTTGGAGGCCCAACAACTGTCTACAAGAATAGAAGTGCGTAGACATCAAGCTATTTTTTGGCGCCGTTGCCGGGGAGGAAAGGTAAAAGGTATTCACACCGGAGGATTAAAGAAGAACCTCCTCCCACGACAAACGCCTATTTTCTGGCGCCATTGCCGGGGAGGTAAGGTAAAAGGTACTCACATCCTTCGGTGTGAGTGCTCAAAGTTATTTCCTTTAGATTCTACAATTTTGTCTTTTTGTTTCTTGTTTTCACTAGTTAGGCTTAATGGAAAACAACAACAAAATTAGAGAGCTTTATAGTATTTATCTTGAGTTAGGACATGAAGTGTTTGAAGAGAAAATTAAAAAACCTATGGAACTTTATTTGCGTGCTAATAACAATGTTATTAGTATGAATTCTTTGAACATCATTATTGCTAATGCTATGGAAAAGTCTAAGCTTGGGGAAGCTGGTTTTGATGAGTATGATATTTTTAGTCCCCCAAGCATGGAGGAGAAAATTTACTTTGATGATACTATGCCTCCAATATATGACGATTACAATGATGAGTATGATATTTTCAGTCCACCTACTATTGAGGATAAAATTAATTATGATTACAATATGCCTCCTATATTTGATTATTATGGTGATGAGAATAATAATGATAGCTATTTTGTTGAATTTGCTCCCACTACAATTAATAAGTATGACTATGTTTATGCGAAGAGTATTAATTATTTTATGCACGTGGCTCATGATAAGAATGTTTTATGTGATAGTTATATTGTTAATTTTATTCATGATGCTACTGAAAGTTAATATGAGAGAGGGAAACATGGTTTTATGTATCTCAATAATATTAAGTTTCCCGTCTTTATGCTGAAAGTCTTGAAGTTGCACTTGTTTTGCTTTCCTATGCTTGTTGCTTTGTGCTTTCATGACTTGTTTCTTTACAAGATTCCTATGTATAGTAAGTGGGTTAGACTTAAATGTGTTTTGAATTTGCTTCTTGATATGCTCTCTTTTACTTCAATTCATATGTCTTATGTGAGCATCTTCTCAAACTATCATGCCTAACTTAAAGGCGTTAAAGAAAAGTACTTATTGGGAGATAACCCAAAAGTTTTAGATGAGTCTTGAAAGTTATTACTTCTGTAATAACCGCTCCTTATCCTTTTTATTTGCTTTTTGTGCCAAGAGTAACCTCTAATGAGAGGGAAGTAATGCTTGGGGAAAGTTGTTGTCCCGAAACAGATTTCTGTGTTTCACCGTAAAAATTCGTGTATAATATCTGTACGTCCTTTTGAGTCGTGAATTTGTGTGCTTCTGTCCCAGGTTGTTATCTAACTTTCGTTAGTTCAACACTTTTTGATTTGAGCAACAGAAGGTCTTTGAAAAAAATCGTATTTACCTGCTGGTCTGTTTTGACAGATTTCTGCCATTTTCTGCATTTGCTTCTTGTTGGTTCCTTTTTGAGTTCTTTTGGGGAATTGAGCTTTTTGAGGGAAGTTCTACAGTAGCTTGTGTTTTAATGGAAGTTTTATTGGTGTTGGAACTGAACCAAAGACTTATTATCTTGAGTGCACTAATGTTGCTAATAAAGATTGTGTGAAGATTTGTATGAAGAAAAAAATTCAGGTGTATGGAAGGAATGAGTAATGAGATGAAGGATAGACTAAATCTCAAGCTTGGGGCTGCCACGCGTGTCACCCCAAGAAATATCCAAGAAGTACAAGCGTCAAAGCTTGGAGATGCCCAAGGCATCCCCTTCTTCATCAATAAAAATCCCAGGTTTCTTCCAAACGCTTCATTTTTATTGTTTCATGCACATTTGTGTTGTACTTGGAGCGTCTTCTTTTTCGTTTTCGTTTTGGTTTTTCGTTTGCTTAGTTTTCTTAGTTTGCTGAATAAATTGGTTGGACCCCCTCTTTCATACATTGGTTTTCAAATAGTTTGGTTTGGATTGGAAAAGAGTAGCAAAGTTCATGCTTAAGTGGTAAAGAGAGTTTGTTTTTGATTGTGGCCTATGCTTTGTCATGCCATGCTTGATATTGTTTTGGCTTTATGCTTAGTATTCTTTGCTGTAGCATGACTTGTTATAAACAATTGAGATTGCTTAATGTGCCTTGGATGAATCATGCGCTGTTTTAGCATATTAAAAGCATAGTATAGTGTTATTCTCCTTTGATGCTTTATTTGGGTTGACTTGGCGCATGCTCACACCATGTTATGACTATCCAAAAGTCACCATAGCCTTTATGATCCTTTAGTTTTCAACTTGTAGTATCACTTTATGCTTTGATCAATGATGTTTTGTCGCTCTGCATGATTATGGCCATTATTGCTCTCTTAGTTTGTCGCTCCCAGTCTTTTGCTAGCCTCCACAACCAAGTATGAGTTCCACTCATGCATCCAACTCCCTAAACCAAGTTATCCCAAAGAGTCCACCATACCTACCTATTAGCATATGCTATTCCAAGTATATTCATGTTTTTGTTTACCTTCGAAATTAAACTTGTTATGAGAAAATTAGTGATTAAAGCTCTCACGAACTTGATGGCACACTTTACTTTCTTGCATTTAATAAACTTGAACCATTGTGTCCATCTTTGTTGCGTATATGCTTGCGCTTTATAAGTTGAAGTTAGCAGAACCATGTATCATGGGGAACGCTTTCAACATTGCACTTGTACATTGTAACCCGTTGATATCATGTTCTTTTGCTTATGGATCCTGGCGGTGTGAAATAAAAGTGGAACTTTTAAGATCATGGAGTTTGTATGTGTGTTAGAGAAACGCCTGGGCCGCTGGTCTAATCCATGCTAACATGGTGGAAACTTACAGCGTAACCATAATGAGTTGTCTATGAAGCATTCTTCTTATAAAAAAGAGTCCTATATTGAGAAAAAAGAGGAAAAGAGAAAAACAAAAAAAGAGATTATGAAAAGAGGAAAGAGAGAAAAAAGCACCATATTCCCATGGTAAATAAGAAGAATGCTGAGATGCTCGTTGTCTGCTTGCCTTGTCATTTTGATATGGGGATTCTTCTGTATCATCGGGAAAGGGGTACCCCGTTGGCGGTTCTCTATGATACATATGTACTTACAATGACAAGAGCTTACTTGTGACTAAAGTTGAGTAGCATGAGGTCCGGTCTTCGTAAGTAAGGGGCATGAGATTTCGGCTTATAACTTGTCAAGCATATCCTCTTAGTTGTGTCACTTTAACCTTAATCACCTTTAAGATGCTTATGATAGGGGCAATGAGAGCTGAAAGCTATAAGTACCATAATTTTTGGAAGCTCTTTATGAGACTTGAATCCCTACTTCCTTCTATGAAGGCATTTCTTCCACTTTTATATATTGAGTCTCCACCTTCTATCTTTATGCACTTACTTTGAGAGCATAATGGTCATTCTTAGTTCTATGTGCATTGTCCCAAGACTTGTTGATTGATGCATAACTTTGATATTGCTTGTTCTAAACTATTTGTATCTAGTCACTCTTATAAACTTTAAAGGTGTCCTATGCATTTATATTTGCTACTCTATGAGGGACAAGCTGAATTCCACTATGTTATGTTTTCTTTATGTGAAACAAACAAACGCCTTGCAAAGCATTGTTATTCATGAATCTTTTGTTTATGCCTTTTCATGTTGCAACATAGTTGCTTTGTCTTATTGTTAGAACTTTGTCTTTCATTATTACGATTGAAGTACTATGATCCCAGCTATGAATGTTTTACAAATACTTTGATCAAGTTTATAATGGTGCATGTCACCTCAAAAATTATTCTTTCTTTTTATCACTTACCTACTCGAGGACGAGCAAGAGTTAAGCTTGGGGATGTTGATACATTGCAAATGTATCTATAATTTTTGATGTTCCATGCTTGGTTTTATCTACTTTCTTATGTTTTGTCCACACTTTGGAGTACTTTTCATATGATTTCTTGGACTAACCTATTAATAAGATGCCACAGTGCCAGTTGCCTGTTTTCTGCTGTTTTTTGGTTCCAGGAAAGTCAGAAAATCAATATTCTCGGAATTGGACCAGACAAAAACCAAAGTCGATATTTTACCGGAAGACTCACGGAGCCACAAGCCGAGACGGAGAAGGTCCACATGGCGGCCACACCATGTGGTGGCGCGGGCTAGCCCTGGCTGCGCCACCAGGTGGTGTGGGCCCCCTGGCCGCCCACCGACCTTGCCTCTTCGCCTATAAGAAGCCTCCCGATGCATAAACCCTAAATCAGCAAGCCTCCAGCCACGAAAAGTTCCGCAGCACCGCCGCCACCGAAAAAGAGATTCGGGGGGCAGAAAGTCTCTGTTCCGGCACCCTGCCGGGACGGGGAAGTGCCCCCGGAGCCATCTCCATCGATCTCCACCGCCATCTCCATCACCATTGTTGATTCCCATGATGATGAGGGAGTAGTTCTTCCTCGAGGCTAAGGGTTCTACCGGTAGCTATGTGTTCATCTCTCTCTCTCTATGCATGATCTTATTGAGATCATGAGCTTGTAATCTATAGATCTATTCTGCTACTCAAGTGCTTTAATGAATCTCTGCTCTCCCCATGTGCGTGAAAGTGACAGCGTGCTCACCATGGTGGCACTTAGGCTAGAGATTACAAATACTTGTTATGAGTTATATTTGGAGTTGGATATCTTTATGAAATTGTGGTGTTTGTTGGACTCAATGTGGGGTTATCTAGATGGGGAAAGCGGACTTTGAGGTGTGCTGTTATAGCCCTACCATCGATTAGAGTGTCCAACCGAAGAGTAGTATCATGAAGATAATATATTTATGAGAGAGTGTTCACTAGTGAAAGTATGATCCCTAGGCCTTGTTTCTAAGCATTAAAACACCGTTTGCTATTAGATTTGTTACATGTTTGCTTGTTTCCATCTTTATTTCAGTTTGCCTTTAGTCTTTTCCACGCCACCAAGCTATTTTCTATCACCGTTACCACTTATAATTATCCATACCACTTGTATTTTACTATCTCTTCGCCGAACTAGTGCACCTATACACCTGACAAGTGTATTGGGTGTGTTGGGGACACAAGAGACTTCTTGTATCTTGATTGCAGGATTGCTTGAGAGGGAATACCTTTGACCACTTCCTCCCTGAGTTTGATAAACCTTGGGTGTTCCACTTAAGGGAAAACTTGCTGCTGTTCTACAAACCTCTGCACTTGGAGGCCCCACAACTGTCTACAAGAATAGAAGTGCGTAGACATCAGTGAGTTGGTCATCCAAGAAACAAAACTCCACCGCCCTATCCACCGCCGAAGCCGAACACATTTCCGCGGCATCTCGTTGAGCTCAATTGTTATGGATGAGGCAAACCTTGAAAGACTATGGTGTGTCTCTTGGTACGGTGCCTCTTCTATGTGACAATGAAAGCGCAATAAAGATCGACAATAACCCCGTCCAACATTGCCGCACCAAACATATTGAAATCCTCCACCACTTCCTATGTGACCATGTCGCAAATGGTGACATCAATCTCACACTTGTGGGAACGATGTTCCAATTGGCGGATATTTTCACGAAGCCTTTGGATGAAGCCCGTTTTGTCATGTTGAGGCGAGAACTTGGTATTCTAGATCCTAAAAACTTGGATTGATTCACTTCTTGCATTATATTCCTGCTCTTAACTTGCTATGTAGCCTAGTCGCACAACACACATAGGGATACTCATCTTACCATGTCTTGGTTTGATGCATACCTATGCGTGCGATATTAATTGATCTTGTGTCATGATATGGGTCCAAGCATCTATCTTTGAGGCGCCATGACATGTGTGCTTAAACATAGGGGGAGAAATCCCCCGCCAACCTTGGTCTCTTGTGGCTCTTGTTATTTTCGAATCATGCCTATTGTTGCTATTGAGTGCGTTGTTTTGGTTCTTCTCCAATAGGCATGCCTAGATCACCTGCCTCCTCTACCCTTTTGGAGTCTACTATCTTCTTTTACATGCACATGCCATTCTCGAAATTTTTTCTGTTTTCACAAAAGAAAATCCGAAGTTTTTTGATGTTCGGTTCCTAGCCCGGTCCAACCGGCCCTAGAACCGGACCGTCCGGTTGCCAGTCCGGTTTTCAACCGGGTACTCCGGTTGTGGAGCCGGTCGATCGGACTGACAACCGAATCTTCCTCGCGACAAAATATCTGCAGATTCAGTTTCTATCTTGGTTGACCGGCCTGTACACCGGGCGGCCCGGTTTGCATCTCGGTTGGACCGAACCTAAAACCAGGATCTGAAATCTTTTCCCCTTCTTCCCTAGACGCCCCCTCTCCTCCACAAGTTACCTCTTCAATTCCCCCAACCTGTCCTCTCTCCATTGCCGCCCCTCCCACCTCCCCCCTCTCCTAGGGTGTTTCCACCCCAAGGATTCATTGACCGGGCCACCAAATCGCGGAGAAGGACCTTTGGAGGCTCTCCACCGAAGGAATCTCTCCATCTCGTGGTGGTTTGGGAGCATTTTGTGATCTTCTTCCTCAAGGGTTTTGGGGCTTTCCTCCACGGGAAGCCATGTCCTTGGGTAATCCCTTGCTCCTCTCCCGTTTACTTGTCAAATCCCCATGTTTTGCTACACATTTTGATGGATTTGCCAAGTTAGGGTTCCCACCTTCGTCCTTGTATGCCAACCACGTCAAACCATGGCCTACCCCTCTTGAGAAGTTTGTATTTGTGCAAGTATTGAGTCATGGGTAGAATTTTTTACATTGCAAAGATCAGTTTTGGGGCCTCCCCGACTAGTTCGGTTCTAGGCCCGGTTGAACCGGATCTAACACCGGGTCGCCCGGTTTGAGTCCGGATAACCGGCGCTGCCACCGGGTCGTCTGGTTTGTGTCCGGTTATCCGGTACTGACATCGGGCCGTCCGGTTCTGGACCCGGTCAGACCGGCCCTAGCACGGAACCTCTCTGCCATGTCTCTCTTCTACCACGCACTTGCCCAAATCCAGGTTTTTCCTCCGTTTTTTCTTGGCACGTGTACTTATCCTTGTGCTCCCCAACCTATCTCTCTTTTTCACAGGTGCAGATGATGATGATTATGTGAGCTATGAATACGTGCCTGAGGAAACTGGCAGGGGCAAGAGGGCTCGTCGAGCCAGTCAGTCTGTGCAACGTGAGGAAGAGGGCAGCGCCCGTTCTGATCGCATCAAAAGCAAGGCCATCAGGGGCAAGAAACCTGCCGTGCAGAATGACGAGGAAGATGTGCCTACTCAAAACCTGAAGAATATGGAGATTGCTATGTACCGGACCCTTCGCAAGCAGAATCCCTATCGCTTCAAGTCTCGCACTTACACTGGCCCTGACAAGAAGTTTTGGACTGAGACACAAGCCTTGCTGTGGGATCATATTTACACTCAGTTCAAGGTCACCTCCTGCGGTAACATTCTTGCTTTCAATGTGGACTGGTTCAACATGTATGCTGCCTCAGATTATCGCTTTGTTGATGATGCCTTGAAGAAAATGGATCTATTTGACCTTGTGTGTCTCAAGGAGGACTACTATCCTGAGTATATCCATCAGTTCTTCTGCACAGTCTATTTTCATGATGATGCTGACCGCACTATGTCTTGGATGACTGGCACGCGGCGTTTCCGTGCCACCTATGCAGATCTGGTTGAGGTCATGGGCTATTCTTACAAGCCAGGTGGTTTTTGTATTCATAGTGAGAAGATCAAGCCTGTTGACTCTCTTGCTTTCTGCTATCCCAAGGATTCTAAGTATGCTCCTCCATGCATCTCTGGCATGTACCTTTACTACCACTCTTTGGCCAGCATCTTCCGTCAGTCGCTTATTCCTTGAGTTGGAGATACTACAAACTGTCGTGGGTACTTTGCCAATCTCCTGTATTATTGTCACCCTAACAGGTTGAGGAAGATTGATGGCTGTAACTTTGTGTACTTTGAGCTGCAGCGGGCTGCTTTGGACAAGATGACCCCCACTTTCTGCGTGTATGTACAAAAGCTGCTCAACAAGGTTGTGTCTCTTGGAGTGATGGCTGGTGAGCATGTGGAACAAGAGCAGCTTACCCTTTCTCTTCGTGGTGTGTCTCCTGAGGTCCCGTCGATGAAGCCTCCCAAGCAGCGCACCAAGGCTACTCATGATCCTCAGCCACACTTTTCTACTCGGTCTGGTTCTCGTTGTCCTGTTGGAGAGTCCTCCTCCTCACGTCCTAGGCACAAGGGTGGTGCTGCCACTTTCTTCAAGCGGCTGTTTCAGATGTGCCGCTCGTCCTATGATGTGAGACACAAGGCTCTTGAGATGAGCCAAGAGACTCGGCGCAGGCACAATGAGTTTCTCGTGACCCAGCATGTCACCCCTCCATCGGATGGTCCGGAGATGACTCCAGTTACCTATGTCAACTATGAGATGTCGCCTCTTGATGATGATATGCTCTTTGGCTACTTCCCCAGTCAGTTTCCTCATGGTGGCCCTAGTGTTTCATCTGCTGCTCGTCGTGGTTCTGATGATGATGATGAGGATGATGAAGAAGAGGAGATCCATGAAGATGAAGATGCCCCCGTTCACCCTCCGCCTCCTCCTACGTTATTCTAGTTGGATTCCATTAGCATCACTCTACTCCTCTTCCTTTTTGGTGTTTCGATGCCAATGGTGGAGAAGATCAGAGTTCATTTAGGTATCTACGGGTTCCTTGCCGGGGTTTTTCCGGGGTTCGCCGTCTACACAATGCCCTTTGCTTTATCTTTGCTTCTTATGACATTGTGCTTACCATTTTCTTTCGTGTTGGAACTATTTGATTTACTTTCGTATGTTGGACAAGCGTGTGCTATGTGTGTGAACCATGGATATGTCTAATGTGCTATGACTATGTGTACTTCTATTATTTGTCTAGCTTTGCGTAGATATCCATGCTCTATATCTTGCCATATTATGCTTGCTTCCATAAAGACATGTGGGAAGCTCTCCATACTTTATTTAGGTGCACCTTGCATTCAAACGCAAATTCAACCAAGTGCACACTTTATGGGGGAGCTCACATATGTCTCTATGGAATTCTTTGGTTTATAGCTCTCTATTATATCCTTGTGAACTCAAGCTCGGTTTGTCATCGCCAACCAAAAAGGGGGAGATTGAAAGGGTAGTTTACCCTATACTATTTTTGGTTGACAATGACACCGTAGTTAGAGCAGACTAATGCTACCTACTAGTGTCTTAAACAAGTTTTAGTCCACCGGTATGTTGGAAGATCATCGAAGACCCCCCATTTCGATAACGAAGAGAAGTACCGGAGTTTTGCCTTTTATATGTATCTTGAGTCTTTAGGAACACCGCACTATTAAGTGGGGTTTTCTCGATGAGCTTGTTGGGGATGATTTTCTAAGCCTTATACACATCCCATACACCCACTAGTTCCATCACCGGAGAGAGAGGAGAAAGAAATCTAAGTTTGATAACATCTCTGCCAAACTCGGTTCTCAGGCCGGTTGAACCGGTTTCAGACCGGATGGTCCGGTACCAGCTCCGGAAAACCGAACCCAAACCAGGATTCTCGGTTTATTACACCGAGTCTATCCGGGCTCACGCATAGTGAGTATTTCGGTTTGGATCCCGGTTTTCCGGGCTGTATACTAGGTGGTCCGGTGTGGGGGGGGGGGGGAGGGAGGGTCCAATCGAACTTAAAACCGGGTTTCGCAGAAAGTGCTCCAAACGGCTAGATTTCTCCCTTGAGTATAAATACCTCTTCTTCCAGCTTAAGGAGGTTAGGCATTCAGTTCATATCTCATTCTTGGAGCTCTCTCTCCCCCATTGTTGAAACACAATTTCTTGAGAATCTCCCATTCTACCCAACCAAACTCAAATCCCTTTGGTAGAAAGCAAGAGGAGGTCCCGATCTATGTTTCCACCAAGCCAAATTTCACCTTGAGTTCATCGAGTTAGCTTGTTATTCTTGGGTTTGTGGGAAACCCTAGGCGACTAGGGTCGCCCGGAGGCATTCAGCTTGTGATTTGCTCCGTGGAAATTTTGTGAGGGTTTGGAGACTATCTTAAAAGTCTACCATGAGTAAGTGAGCTATTTCTTCGTGGGATAGGCTCGAAGAAGAAGGCGAGCCTTCGTGGTGTTGGGGAATCCTTCGTGGAACCTCACACCTCTCTAATGTGACGTAGCCCCCTCCCCAAAGGTGGTGAACACGGGAATACATCTTCGTCTCCGCGTGCTTGGGTTATTCCTTAACCACTCTCTTACTTGTGTTGTTTACTTTGTGATAGCCTTTGTGCTTGAAATATCTTGTATCATCATCTAGGTTGCCTCACCTAGTTTGCATTTAGGCACACTTATATTCCTCAAAGCCTAAAACTTGCAAAAGATTTTTTTTGTAGAAACCTATTCACCCCCTCTAGGTAAACCATCTTACACTTTCACCTCCTCTCTCCTCTTGCCTTTCCCTTATGGGCCCTTCTCCCTCCGGAATTGGCCCATTAAGCCTTTTTGACCTTTAATTGATTTCTCTTTTATTAAATAATTATGAATAAATGATTAAATCAATATTTAATATTCATTCACATATTATTCAATCTCCGTGGATATGGAATACCTTCCATCTCCACTCCGGTCATCCTCCGGACTTACCAAAACCCTTCTGGTTTTCTCTCTTCTCTTCTTTGGTGATTCTACCGATCCTGTATACACTCTCTAAGTATCCATGTGAGCCCTATGCATTCCACGTGATACCCCACGGTTCGGGAACACTCCAGACATGGTCGGGACACTCCCGGACCAATGATCGACAGAGGGACCTGGATGGCCATGTGACCCCTATGCATTCCACGAAGATCTTTCGTCGTTTGAACCGGGACAGTCGTGTCTTATTCCTTTTGTCTCTTGATACTTGCATTTTCCGAGATCTGATCAATGACATCACAATGTCGTGTTCAATCTTGTTACCGAACAATGCCACTTGACTCGTTTCGACAAGTGATATCCCTGCGATCAAACAAATATACATCTATACATACTAAAACAATAGACATATAGATTAAAAAAGCTAATGTATATCTAGATATATACTAATATACTAAGGATTCAGGAGGAAGGAGAATGGAGGACGGGGATTCTCTCTCCAGCGCTTCTCCAGACCCATTAGGTGTCCTTAGAAACGGACAAAATCCAGCAGTCGCGCGAGCCGATCTGTGTCGCGTCACCCGAATCGGCCGGGGCCGCACGATTCTCATCGCGTGGCGAGCGCAATGACCAGACGAGCAAGTCAAGATTGTGGTCCCACAGGTTAGATTTTGGGCTAAAGGACACAGTTCAAAAATAAACCCACCAAGTTTTTTTTTTAGAATCAAACCCACCAAGTTAAGATCTCCACGCTACCCTAATAATCGTTCTAAATCCTATTCTCTTCCCCGGCGCACAAGACAGTTCTACCTGATTCGTTTCGCCTCCGAGATGCTGCCGGCGTCGGACTAGTCGAAGGGAAAGGACAGGAGCTGCTGCCGCCGCCTCGTGATGGCGTGGCGAACGGGTGGGTACGCCGGCCGCTGCCTGCTGCCGCTGCTGCTTCTGACAGGTGCTGTTCATCCTCCCGCCTCCGATCCGTACCCTTTTTGAACGCGGATTAGCATCCAAATGCTGCCGCGCTTTGCTTTTTAGTTGCGTATTCGCGGATTCTCTCGGCTGCGCTCGGGGGCTGTCTAGTATTTAGGTCGTGGCAAGTGATCAAAGGTCGGTAGCTGCTGTCTCGTTGCTCCAGTATGGTTCTAACCGTGATGAACTACTCGGCTGTATGGTGTGAATTGCGAAGTGCGTATTGCGTAGTATCATTACATACTCCCCATATAGTGGTGTTACATACTCCGTATCATATACCCTCAGTCCTTGGATGTAGGTTGTTTTTGGCTTTTCAGTCTTTGCTGAAGTTCTTTAGCCATAATGTGCTACCTGAGGAAAAAATATTCCCATTTCATATGCTGTCAATTGGAGAATGTTACCGACAAAGCATAAATTAGTAAAATTATTTGTAATGGAGAACAGAGTTTATATGTTCTGTGATCAGTCAGTGCCACACTTTTTGGTTTGAAGGCTTAGTTATGGAATTGTCATGATTTAGAAACAGCAGGCTTGCTTGAGTGGTGGCTCCATCAACCATCACATACGCTTTGTTTTTGTTTTAAAACACACATATTTCTTGATGTTTGGATGTAATAAGTACTTGAAACCATTTTTGAGCCTTGACATGATGTTTTTTCCATTGCTAAAAGACTCTTATACTAATCAGGTTCTGATAGGGCAACCGTGGATATTGGATGCCTTTTTTATAGCATAAGCGGCTAGCTTTATTGATCAAAGTTCTGGATGCCTTGGTTCCTTGGATCTCCACTAAGCTACTCTAACCATGATGGCCATCCTTTTGCAACTACATGACACTTAACCACTACAAATATAGCTTGCCATCATACTCTTCAGTGACCATCATCCAAAACGTAAACACAAAAGGATACACGGGAGCATTTTTCCTAGCTTTTGCTTCCTTGGTCTGTCTCAGTCATTCGTCAAGCACCTACTCAACTGTTGACCATCAAAGCTCCGCCCATGCGTGCCTCAACATTTTAAATTTATTTATTACAATATCACCAGTACCACGCCGAACTCTGTATCAAGCTAGCCATCACCAATCCTGCTTGCTTTTGGCCACAGTTGCGTCTCTGAGCATGTGCCTTCTCACTCCAGTGCCTGCAACTTAGGCAGTACACACTTTCCACAAATCATCTTGATCATTCTTATTGCCTCTTGACCAACCCAGTTCCTGCAGAACTACGTCCGTTTCACCTCAGGACCAGCTTTGACAGGGCCACAACCGCCTCAACTCATCTCACTGATTGCTCCTCTCAGCTCTTGGCCCTCTCTTGTCCTTCACATGTCTTCCACCTCTTGAACACAATCTCAACCTTGACCTCTACTTTCTCCATCAAATCCCCAGCCATCCTGGCCACAACCATCTTCGCCACAGGCCACTTGGTCACCATGGCCTCTGTCACCTCTTCCCTCAAACCCTTGGACAACTCAAGCAACACAACGTCTGCCATCACTATCAAACTCCTTGCTTGCACCCTCCAGTACCACACTCCAATGACATGTCCTCTTCAAGCTCTGCCTCAGTCGGCCTCCTTAGACACCAAGGTTTCACCACCACAGCATACAAACCATCACCCTTCCCTGTTTCACAGCTCATCTTACCCTGCAGTCCTGTTTGCTCCTCCCATGCTGCAAGCACCAATCCAGAGCTCAGCAGGCCTATTCCTATCTTGGCCTCCAGTAGTAACAAACGAACATCATCCCATCTCTGCCTGTAGCAGCAACAAACAAACAACCATGCTCCTCTATGCCTCTGCAATGTAACGGTAGCACAACAAAAGCACATGTCAAAGCAGCAGTATCAGACTTCTTCTCTACTGCACATCTCTACTCAATCGCACTACTCTGCTCCCTTCCACACGCCTTAGAAAACTATTTAGGACCCACAGTACTGGTATGCACCATGCCACTCAAATACATACATAATCTCCATAAGAAGTCAAGAACAGATGCACATGCACAAGATGCCCTCTAAGATCCCCAATCTTGGCTCCATTCTGTCCCTGCCTCTGCTCCTTGTAGCAGGCTAGGAGCTGCTGCTGCCACATCAACTTTAGCTCTGGAACAGCTGCACGTCCGTGATCAGCTCCACAGCACCCACAACCACTATTGTCCTTCCTCATCCTCCTGCAGCCAACATGTAGCAGTTTGCCACGAGCACACCACCACTGGCTGCACGACAAGCACACACTCGTACCTCCATCTTCCCGCAGACCAAGACAACACGGCCGTCTCCCACCAGATCAGGGACACTCCAGCCCGAGCTGTCCGTCCAGCCAGATCAGAGGTACTCCTCTGCCTCCAAACTTTCTTTGTCCCAAATTTATTTGCCCTAACTTATTCTCGTCATATCGGCACTTCACTTGCAATATTCTGATCTACCTTCCTTAGCGTCACCCCTTAAACATCACCCATGCGAAGCAGGAGCCTAGGCTCACACGACACACCTAGTGAACGTGAGGTGGCTACCGTTCGCACAGAGCAATGGGGTACGGCCTCCCGCTGCCTGATCGACTACAATGAGCCCGGTAGTCTGGAGGACAAGAGCCCATAGTGGTGCTGGAGTGGTGCACGATGGCGGCTGGGTTCAGGGTTGGGAGGAGCCTAGCTCTGATAACATCTGGATATTGCGGGAAATTTCTGGATGCCTTGGTCCCTTGGACCTCCACACCCTCATACACATAACTCTTAACATGACTCACGCATTAGTCTCTATGGGCCTGTCGGGACACTAAGCTACTCTTATCCCACACAGTAACTCACACTAGACACTGCAACAGCAACATTGGCAGAACAATCACATGCTGTCTTTCTCAATGTTGCAAAATCTGAATTAGCTAATAAACATGTTTCCTGTTGGTCTAATACTTCAGTATGTACCCTTTTTTGCAGCTTCTTTACTTGACTGGAGCTTGATTTCTCTTGTTAATATGATTCTCTTCTTTGCTATCCGCTTTGTTGATCCAAGGAGAGGTATGTCAGCTCTTTTTGTGCATTAGCTATATTGTCACTATTTATCTTTAAAGCTAAACTAAACTTTGTTTGGATCCATATGCTATTTGAAGAACTATGCTATATATAGTACATCAACTGTGACCTCTTGTTCAATCAAGTTACTCTAGCCTTGTGCTGTTCAAGACTTAATGTTCATTTGTCTTCCTATGATATTTCATTTGCTCCGAATAGTTAGTTATAATTAAATTTGTAACTGAATCAGTGTCCAAATCCAAAATACACATGTCCAACAGATGTCTCACTCAAACATGCTCTCATCCATGTCCAGTCCGTACTTCTTTGCCCTGCGTCCAAATCCATTCCGTCAAAACATTGGATATCCAAGGTCCAAATGGACCTTAACCTTGAAGAGGTACTGCCCTGCAATCCTTGCTACATAGTTTTATGTAGGGACCTGGAAAAAATCGAGTCCGTAGTGATCTGACATTGTGAAGGAGCATGAGCAGCAGAGCGCTTCGTTCGATGTATGCACCAAAGCTCCATGTGGAAGCTTGGGTCCAACTATTTCAGAAATAACAGCAAATTACAGGGGAGACGAAGTCGTGCACCATGGCCGGCGGCGGGAGTGCCACGTCGCCGAAGTAGACGAGCCCGGCGTTGGCGGTGCCGTTGACATATACGCCACCAAGCAGAGCAGGCAGGGTCTTTCCGGCGACGCGCAGGTTCCGCAGCGGGAACGACGTCTCCGGCACCAATGTGAAGTTTCTGGCGAGCTGTACTGCCTTGTCAGCGCAGTTGGGAGCGGCCTCTTCACCTCGAGCAGGATGAGGACGCGGTCTTCCAGTGGCGTGCGGCCTACTCTGGGCGGTGGCGGCGGCCCATGCGTGTGGCGATCGTGCACAAAACAGTGTCCATTGGATATTGGACTATCCAATCTTTAGGTCCAAAGTCCATCAAAGATTATTGTTGCTGGTGTCCAGTAATATCCATGTCCAGTGAGGCCCAATCCAGTTGGATCCAGCGAAATTTAGTCCAAAGCCCATTGGACTACATGATCCAATTTCAGATTTAGGTCTGATGGTGTTTCTATAAAAACTCATTTGCGAAGGGTAAGTAATGATGAATTCAACTTTTCTTCTTGGTATAAGACTCTTAAGTAGAAGCTCTTAAATCCTTTTTGGTTAAGTCTAGTACGCAGACTCATACCCATAGGAATGGCTGGTTTTTACGTTGGCTCGCCAAGCCTATCACAACCCTCCTCCTTTACCTGGGTTTGGGACCGGCTATTTCTAAAAGGCATAGGCGAATTTATTAGCTATACCAAAGAGAATTTATTTGGTAGAACAGATAGTAGTGAAAGATCCACCACTGAGCCCTTTACCAATGGATAATGTTATCACCTCACCTTCGTTCCCTACCATCACATTACTATCCCGCCCTCCTCTTCTCTCATCTACCTGACCTACTAGTCAGAAAGGGGCAGATGAACTCGTGCACTAGCACTTGTGCTCATGACTGGGTGTCCATCGCGAGGCTGCTTCACAGGGCAAATTCCTGCCGTGGTTGCTCAATTTGGTGCAGGCAAGGTGTTGCCAGCGGTAGGGTTTTGGGACTTGGTCGTGACTGAAGGTAATTGACGGCAGGGGTGTTGTCACAGGGAGAGGGAACATAACCTGTGGTGGCTCATCTCTGTCTGCTGGTTGTGGTCTTCATCAACCTCGCCGTTTGCTGGGCCGTGGTGGAGGCCAACCTGTTTGGGCATATTCATCAAGCGCTGGTACCATTGGTTGCTTTTGCAACCACAAGAAATTTGTGGTGACTGCTGTTGGGCCTGCTGCTATTGTAGTCTTGGACTGTTGTTACTTTCTGCATATTTTTGGCAGCTAGTGCTGTTGGGCTGCTCGTGTTTTGCTTCTTGAATGGCTTCTTGTGGCAGCGAATTTGGTGATTCCTGGTTTTTTGGTCAAGGTCGAGGAGATGGTATGGTGCTGCTAGTTATATTTGCATCTTTTTCATGAGGGGATCTTCATATATTTTCTATCTGGAGTTGTTCTATTGCATCTGCCAAAGTCCATTGCTCTACCATGTTTATGTTTCCCGTGAGTCGACCACTTTTTTGTCCATCAGCCTTTACTTCTGGTCCCATTCTTTTTCTTCAGATTGTGTGGCCTCTTTTTGGATGGTTTGATTGTAGAAGTCGTCAAGCATGGTGCTATTAAGGTTCAGATTTCGGGTGTTTATCTGACATATGCTTTCCATTGTGTGTGTGTGAAGGGGGGGGGGGGGGAGGTTGGTGTTATGGTACTATTGTTTGTACTCTCTGGTAGATCTGGTCCATATCTCCTTGTACTATACTAACAAGATTTGGTCATAACTTCTCAGTCTCTATGCGATGTCGTACAAATGTTGCGTGCATGTGTTGGTGGCTTGGCGCAATTTAGTTTATGCACTAGAAGGAACAGCTTATGTCAGGCCATTTAGTTTTTTTTGTACATGCTTATGTTCCGTAGTGTAAATGCAGTGTTACTATTTTAAATTTTAAAAGTCTTAAAGAATTTATTTGATACTGAGTCTGGTTGCAACTTTCACATGAAAAATTGGTCCTCCCATTTGTATTCCTTGCAATCTACATATACAGTAATTATTTTACACTAATATTCTATCCTTATCTGGAAGGGTTTCACACTTGGAGGCTGTACCTGTTATATTGGTGTACAATTATTTACTCAGCACTTGCCACTTTAGCACAATTTACATTTCATATAATATGGGGAATTGAGGGAAAGGAATGGATTGTGGCTCATTCTTGGTGGGCGAAGCTGGTTGGTTTTGCAAGGTATGCATTTATTTGCTTGTGTTGATCTTTGTTGTGTGCGTGTACATGTATGTGCTCATATCCATGAAGTACAATTGTCTGTATATGCCTTCTATTCAGGCAATATCGGAATTCTGGATTGATCACGACAGTTGATGCAGGGACCAGCCTTGGGAATCACCATCTGTTATCTATTTTCTTATCATACAGCTATCTGCTGCTGTCCTGGCTTTGGTAGAAGTCTTTGGAAGCAAGATTCACCAAGATTCATGTTGGCTGAACTTCTCCTTTGGGATTGAGCAAATAGGTCAGCATGTAGACAAGCCTAGAAGTGATAATAATGTGCCTAGATTCTGTAGTAGGAGATTTTGAACCTTTTTGTTTTACTCCATTCGTTCATACCACTAGGAAACGATGTTACTTGATTCTTTATTTCACCATATGTCTGTACCAAAGAAGTGTAGAAACGTTAGTTCAGTACTTACTGTTGTCCACTGTCTAATCAATATATATATATGGATTGTCCTGTGTGCAGGTTATCATTTGCGTGTTGCATGCTGTTTGTTGCTGCCTGCTGTCCAGTTAGTTGTTAGTATTAGTCACCCTTCTTGGATTTCATTACCATTCTTTGTATTTAGCTGTGTCGGTCTCGTGGACTGGTCCTTAACAAGCAACTTTCTTGGTCTTTTCCGGTAAGCTCCATCTTTACACTTTCTTCTTTGCTACGAACATTAAGTTCATTATATTGACAATGCATATTTGTTGATAATTGTTAAATTCTTTTTGCAATGCATTCTGAAGATGGTGGAGGTTACTTGAGATATATTCGGTGTTTAGCATTCTTCTGCTTTATATCTACCAATTCCGTGTCAAGTTGCCTTATGTTGTGGTAGCAATTGCCGACTTTATTGGTCTATTCAAAGTTTCGTCAAAATCAGAATGGCCCGAGCTATCTTCCGGTATTTCTCTTCTGGTTTATTACTTCATGGTAAGCAGCCAAGAATCTCAAATATATATGTAGCACACACATACTGAGAATATCATCCATATTGAAAGGGAAATGGACGTCGCCTAGAGGGGGGGGGGGTGAATAGGCGTTTTAAAATAATTACGGTTTAGGCTCTAATAAATGCGGAATAAAACTTAACGTTTAATTTATCAAGCCAAAACCTATATCCACTAGTTTCACTAAGTGCACCAACAACCTATGCTAAGCAAGATAAACAACAAGGTGATAGCAAGATATAATACTTCAAGCACGAAGGCTATCACAATGTAAATTGCATAAGTAAAGGGCTCGGTTGAGAGATAACCGATGGACGCGGAGACGAAGATTTGTTTCCCGAAGTTCACTTCCAAAGAAGCTACGTCTCCGTTGGAGAGGTGCGGGGGCGCAATGAACTTCGAACGCCACAAATGGCTCACCTCGAGGTGTGGTGGCTCGATGCTCACCCAACGCCACACAAGGCCTCACCAAGGATGCGAAGCCACGCAACTCACCGACGCCACAAAAGGCTCACCCTATTCTCTCGTGAGCTCGCCACAAAGGCCTACTGACGTTCCACTATGGGACACTTGAGGGCGGTCACCGAACCCGTACAAGGCTTGGGGCAATCTCCACAACTCAATTGGAGGGCTCCCAAGAAACGCCACAAAGGCTCCACAATGCCACAAAAGGCCAACAAGCTTGGGGAACCTCCACAACTCAATTGGAGCCCCAAGAACAATGCCACAAAGGCTACAAAGCCACAAAAGGCAACAAGGCCACAAAAGGCTACAAGACCACAAAAGGTCAACTATCCAACCACACAACCGTCTAGGGTTCCAAGAACCCAAGAGAAACAAGCCCAAGGGCTTGAACTCGCCGAATCTCCGAGGAGAACTCAAACCTATGCACCAAATGCAAGAGGCAAGTCCTTCACTCTCAAATTCCACCAAAGCTACAAAAGCTATTGGGGGAATAAGGGAGGAAGAACACAAGAGGAGAACACAAAACTCTCCAAGATCTAGATCCCAAGGATTCCTTCACAAAGAAGGGATTTGGCTTGGTGGGGCTTGTAGATCTAGATCTCCTCTCTCAAATCCCTCAAAAAGATGCAAGAATCATAGGAGGGGAAAGGGGAGAGGGCAAACTCTTCAAGGTCAACAATGGAGGAGAGAGAGAGAGAGCAAGAACCAAGAAAGAGCTAGTTAACCCCGAAGGGGAAAGGGGAGCTCCTTTTAAAGGGCTCCCCGATCTGCCCGTTACACACAGTTTTGCGCACGGCCGGTAGTACCGGTGGGTGGCCGGTACTACCGGTGGCAACTCAGCCAACGGTCCAAAAGCACGGTGCAAACGAACACAAAAACGAGGCCGGCCGGTACTACCGGTGGGTCACCGGTACTACCGCCTGGGCCGGTACAACCGCCCAAGATTCCGACCGAAGTTCCGTCAAATAGCGCAGACCAGGCAGAGAGCATACTGAACCAAAAATGGGTTCACCGGAAGTTGGGCCGGTATTAACACCGGTACTACCGGCGGCATTTCTGCCCGAGCGGTACTTCCGGCGTCTGGCCGGTACTTCCGGTCAGAGAAACTTCAGAACCAGAAATGCCATAGCTTTTGCATCCGAACTCCAAACGAGATGAAACCAATTTTGTTGGAAAGATAACGACGTGTAGAATCCAATAAAAAGTCGAAATATTGGATATCACCAAGGGAGAAAATACCATGAATATATATGTGAGATACCTCCCAAGGTGTGGAGCCGGAAAACCCGCAAGATCAAAAACGCAATGAGATATGCAAGGGAAATCCGTTTTTGATGAACTAGAGCATGTTATGAAGATAGCCACAAGCTCTAGATCCTCACATGGACAAGAACCAAACAACAACCAAGAAAGATGATGCTATGAATGCAAAGGTTTGAGCTCTCTCCGAAAGATACGAACAAGTCACCCACTCGAGAGCCCCTCTTGATAGTACGGCTACCTATCCTAAACCCGGTCTCCTAACACTACAAGAGACCGGTAAAATAGAAACCCTATCAAGATCATACCTTTGCCTTGAGCATCCCACTTGAGCGTGATGTAGACGATCTTGTCACCTTCAAGATGGAACACCTTTCTTGATTGCTCTTGCTTGCTCTTGTTTGATGAAGACTTGAGAAATGCTCCCCCATACTCCATGGGGGAAGCCTCTTCTTCGAACTTGTCTTCATCATTCCATGATTGCCGAGGATGGCAAGCATCAAGAATGAGATCTTCTAGAGATGACACATCTTGAGCTTGCACATCAAATCTTGATGATGATGTCTTGAAGAAAGCCATGAGGAACTCCATCTTCTTCTTCTTCTTCAAGGCATACTTGATCTTCTTCTTCTTCTACTTGATTCCAATAGGCACAAAGCCCTTGGACGAAGCTTCTTCTTTTTCATCCTTGAAACCAACACATGGTCCAAGCGATGCCAATGGACAAACCTACAAGTGAAACTCAATTTGCACATTAGTCCATAGGGATTGTCATTAATTACCAAAACCACACATGGGGGCATACATGCCCGTTCACATATGGTAAAAACCGTGATATTTTGCTGGTCATCTTTGTTCATATTTTCTCATTCTTGGTGTTTGAAGCTTACTTGCTTAGTATCCCTCATTCCATGCACATAATTGCAGATAATGGAATTGTTGTAAATTCTTGGAACTGTCAAATAACAAACTTGTGCCCTTGTTGCCACCATTAAGTTCATTCAGTTTGTGTTTTATGGAGAACTATGTGTGCAATCAATTTGAATAATTTCTTGTCCACTTATTTATTATAAATCCAGTATTCTCCATAGTGAAAATAATATATAATTCTGAAAGAGGACTAGTGATTTACATATGGAGACAGCTTAAAGCAGGAATAGGGATGCCATCTTTCGTAAGTTATTATAGATATTTTTAATTTTATTAGAAATGAAGTGTTCTTTCATAAGATTATTGAAACAAAGTTAGTGAATACTGTAACAGCAGATTGAAGTGGTAACATCACAGGGTATGAGTGAATGCTATGCGATGTGGGATTGACCACAACAGTGTAGCAACTAGCCTAGTTTTGCTGAGAATGTAATGCCCAGTGTTACCCATACTGTGGCATGCGTTCCGTCCTGTAAAAGTGATGGTATTTATTTGTTGGGATGGATGTAATGGATATGCACTATATGAATCAGAATGAACCATGGTTTTTAAGGCGGTAAGAAGAGGCGAGACGCTTGGCCCCTTTTTACTTTTTATTAAGCGCTTAAGGCGGTAAGAAGAGGCAGTGCCTTAGACACATAAACATAAGTGCACCACGAGTTCCATAAAATAACAGCGGTTTGCTAGCAACAGAACGATGAAATAATATGATGGTAGTATCACGCAAGACTCCAACCCACATCCTCAAGCCTCAAATCATATTGTGTTGATTATGGAACGTTGTTTTGTTCTCGTCTATATCTAGCTCTGCAGTTTTAAACTTCATTATATTTGAGTGTTTGAGAGGATCCATTGGAGCAGCAGACAGTTTGCTACTGTTGCAACTAAGAAAAGCGCCAAGCAATAATACAGCAGTAGAGCAGAAACACTCATATAAAGTTAAGCAGATCTACGCAGAGCAGTGCCAACCCAAAGCAGGGGACAGGAAGGAGAAGCAGCAGAGTAGAATCAAAGAAGCAGAGGGAGGCACTGGAAGGAGAGAAACCAGGTAATGGGCTGTGGCCTTGTGGGTGCCGTGGAGAAGCAGATGTAGGAGAAGAAGAAGAAGGGCCTTAGCAGATTTGCGGTGGTGGTGACGGCGGTGAAGACAGGACTGACAAGGAGGACACCGGTGCAGATCTGGTTCCTGGGCGGTGGTGCACCAGCTGCAGTTGCTGGCTGCTGCCTAGGGTCTTAGACATGAGAGAGCTCACCTCTCAGTAGTTTGGTTAGCAATTCCCTCTCCCCGTTGTCCTCTTATCCCCACAATCGATTTCTTCCCTTTTCCTTGTTCCCTGCTCGCTGTTCTTACGATGGCATCTGCCTTGACCTGGGCCCCAAGGCGCCTAATCGACGCTCCAGATGCCTCAGAGCTCAAAGGCGGAGACCTTATGCTGCTGCCTAAGGCGAGTGCGACACCTTGATGTTGGAGGGTGCCCCAGCGCCTAAAGCAATGCCTTAAAAACCTATGGAATGAACGAAGTGAAATAACATGTGATACAATGTACCACGTTAAAAATAAACATTGTGTTAGTCTTCTTAATCAAGAATCAATGACAGTCTACCATCACTTTGTAGGGTATTTGGCTTTTTCACATTTCAGTAGAAAAAAGATCTTTGCCTTCTAATGATCGTTTCCTCTCATTGTAGCTCTCATCAGCCAAGCGAGACATTCAAGAGATGGATTCTCTGATGTCTCTAGAAAACGACAGCTTAATAGAGGACCTTCTCCCTTCTAGGAATGCATTTTTGATTCGCCAATCTAGGTATGCAAAGCTTTTTTTGTACTTTAGAATAGTCAAAATTTCCAATTTTTTATTACTGATCCACAAAACTTGCTGGATAATGGTATTTTGTAATTAGGGAAATTAGCTCGCTAACACCACAAATGGTGAAATTAGAGAAATAACACCATAAAGGAGCTTAGTTACTAAGTGTAAATGGAAACACTTCCCCCTAAGACATTGCGATCACAGTTTATTATAGGAAATGGCACTGTTGTGGAGTATTCTGTTATAAGTTCCCCAAAACAAAATTAATACACTTGCTCATTTCTTCCTTCATCAACTCCTGTCGCCACTACTAGCAGCCATTGCTGCTCATTCAGAAATCTAGGAGGGCATCAACTTTATTTCATCCATGACAACATTATTTTCTGTAATAAATAGTTATTGTGATCACATTTTGTAGTTGAGCTCATCTGCTGCAATATTTTTGCAATTTCATTTCTTTGTGACATGTCTGCTTTTGGTCAATCTGTTTTGCTTACAGGCTCCTTTGTTCCCCTGTCTTCCTCTTAAAAGCGACTGCTGTCTCTTTACTTTCCAAATGTTCTCAGTGTTACTTGCTGTGATTTTTTTTGCTGGAAAGATAAGTAATTTTTGACACTTGTGGTGAAGATTGTATTGTTCACATAAGATGCTAAGTGCCAATAATATATTACAAGTTACTGATGGAACCTAAAACCCATGTAACCTAAATCTGCCCAGAAAGAAGTTACTTCTCATTCTGGCAGGCTTATCAAGCCTGTGAAGCAAGCTATGTTGGTTAATTAAGTTAGGGCAACAATTTCTTTTGTATGTGCCCTTCACTCTTCCTCTCCTACCCACATAGACCAATCACATCTATTCGTGGTCTCCATGTCTTACCTTACTGGCAGGGCTTAGCACACCAGATTCGTGCCAAATGAAGCGATATCAATCAAGAAATGTTAATCGCTGCAAGGGAAACTAATGCCCTTATGCTGTCTCACTCGTGTCCTAGTCAGCAGCTTGTATAGATGCTAAAACTACTTTCATGTTTACAGTATAAGTTTGTAATTACACAAGTTTCTCTTTGATTCATCCAACCTTCTAATTGTATTTCCTTCATTTTTAGGGTCAATATACTTTTGCCCTTTGTTCATTCCGAAATGTACTAATTGGTTTGAATATGTTTTTACCAAGCTGAATAACACTTGCAATGTTTCTTTGTGATCTCAGTAATTTATCTAGATTTACCATTTCACTTATATTTTCTTGCTAAATGACTTTCTCTACTTCAGATCTGGCAGAAGACATGCTAATGTATTACTGGGAGGATCAGTTTGCAGAACATTTAGTATTAACTTTTTCACTTATGGTTTCCCGGTATTCTTCTCCATGCCCTTTTTTGGCCATTCACTCCATGCTTTTCCTTTTCCTCGTTAGTTACAGTTCACATTCTTCTATTTGTTGGGGTATGCAATTACTCCTTGCCCCTAAAAAATGTGCAGAACAATATTGTCTCTGTGTTTTCTCCTAGGACAAGAGGATGGTTCATCCATGTGGCTATTAGGATGAGAAAACATCAATGCATGTGTTGCCGGGGATAGGGGGATAGTGGTCATGGGCTTTCTCATGCTAAGCACATGTTCGTGCCATTTAGGCACTGGTGCTTAGCAAGTGCTTATGCATATAACTAACACTAAATAATACACAATGAATCATGTAAGCACGTACGGAGAAGAGCTTGCATTGAATTGATGAAAGCTTACAGGGGTGCTTGATGATGTGACTCCTCTCTCTTGAGCATCTACATATGCGCAACTTGCATTGTACATGCCCTTAGTTGCAACCTACAAATATTGTTCAACAAGCATAATCCAGGATCACTGAATCAACAGTGAAAGCTGTGGCTGACTAATATCAGTTGCATGAAAATTATAAATTAGTTTTGCGGTAGTATGCCATGCAGGAAATAGGCCCAAGTCTGCCTACTAATTATGCCAAAACCGCATGAAGAGTGGCTTAGAGCACGTACAATGCTAGGTGCTTAAGGAGATGCTTAAGAAAATAAACCGGTTTAGACTTAAGCACTGGTGCCTATTTGTACAAGGAAGATGCTTAACTAGGCATCTCTCCTATAGAAATAAGCATTGGTGCTTAAGGAAAAGTCTGGTTTATTTTTGTAAGCACCACTCTAAGCACTCTCCATTGTACATGCTCTTATTAAATGACAGTGCTAGAGGTGCTTAGAGAGAGAACTGGTTTTGCTTAAGCACCAGTGCTTATTTTTTAAATAAGCACCGGTGCTTCAGAAAAAACTGGTTTATTTTCGTAAGCACCTCTCTAGGCGCCTTGCATTGTAGATGGCCTTAGCCACAGTAATTGAGATGCTTTCAGTTATGCTAACTTGTGTTTCCAAATTCAACAATTTTATCGTTTGCTCATTGCCACCGAGAGAAACCTAAAGAACGTCTTATTCGGGACTACACAATATGTAAGCATTTCCCATCAAATGGATAAAAAAAACGATTTATGACTGTTGCAGGTTTTGCTTCTTGCCCTTTCCTTGTGGAGTTTCAACTTCACTAGTATTTGTGCTTTTGGTCTCCTTGCATATGTTGGATACATTTTATATGCTTTCCCGTCGTTGTTCCAAATGCATCGGTTGAATGGGTCACTCCTAGTGTTTATTCTGCTATGGGCAGCAAGCACATATGTCTTTAATGTGGCATTCACATTCTTCAACAAAAGATTTCAGAAGGTATGAGACTTAGCTATGCAAGTTCTATCATGATTATCAAAGTTGACGAAAATTTATTTAGGTCAATTTTGCAGGATATGATGATTTGGGAGACTATTGGGCTCTGGCATTATTCTATTCCTGGTCTATTTCTACTTGCACAATTCTGCCTTGGTGTTTTTGTAGCACTTTGTAATCTTGTAAACAATTCTGTTTTTCATTACCTTACCTCTGAGGAGGGGCCATCATCTAGTGATGATCACCTTATTGATGGTAAGTGATTTTGTCACTATTATCATTTTCAGTTTACTTTTCGTTGCTGCCTGGCTGTTGGTTGAGTATCTTTGACCATGAATTTGACTCAACCAACAGCCAGGCAGTTCTGTACTGACCTCCTAGGAGTATCTTTGACCATGAATTTGACAAAATACTATAAGCTACATGTCACAAAAACTATACCATTGGATTCATATGTGAAAGAAGATCCCAACGGTATAATATTTTGAAAGATAACTCATATTTTGTTCAAACTCGGTCAAAGTTAAGCTGAAGCCAAATAACTCCTATTTTCAGTAGTTGCTGTTTTGTTCAACACAGTAATAGTACTGACCATACTTCTGGTTGTTGGGAAGGCTTAGCCTCCGTTTGGGAGTTCCCTTTTTTCAAAACCATAGCATTCGAAAACCGAAGTATTTGAGCGCCTGAGCAGGAATACTGCAGTTTTGTATAATACTTCTGTTTGGCTGCTTGGCTTTTGTCAAACCAAAGTATTTTAAAACCATGGTATATCAACTCCTGGGAAAGCAATCCTCTACTACTCTCCACAAAACCACAGTATTTGGAAAAAAGAGGTCCAGACCTCTTTCTTTAATCGTGTAGAAAAACCTCAGTTTTTAGAATACCACAGTTTTCAAACTTTGTTATTTTAGTGTGGCCAAACGGCTCAAAGTATTTGAAACTACAGTATTTTTAGATACTACGGTATCTTCCAAATACAGAGAAAAACAGTGGTGCCAAACAGGGCCTCAGTTTAGAAAAAAGAGGTCAGGACTGAAGTCAAGACAAAAAAACTGCAGTTTTGGAGAATACTTCAGTTTTAAAACTATAGTATTCATTGGATCCAAACACCTTAAGGCCCCGTTTGGTACCTCTGTATTTTCAAAGTATTCTTAGAAACTGTAGTTTTTAGAAATACTACAGTATAGAATACCGTGAGGTGTTTGGCTCTAATATAAACAACAGTTTTCAAAACCATAGTATTCCCAAAACTGTGGTTTTTTTGGAGTATTGAAAAAAGAGGCCCGGACCTCTTTTTCTAAAACTGAGAACCGAGAACAACAACGTATCACGCATCGTTCACTTTTCCAAGGCGCCGTCACCATCCTATTCCTATCTGCTCTAGGTTCTCGCTTGGTGGCCATGGACAAACACATATGCGGCAACGGGCACAAAAATACGCCGCTAGAGCCAAGCCTGAGACTAGACAACTCGGAACTGTCCTCCGTGCCATACAATGGTCCATGCCAAGCCTCTAGAGCTCAGTAATAAGGGCAAGAAGTAGGCGTGCGACGCTGTATCCGCCGGCGCTCACGCTGCATAGGACCTTCCCTTCAAGCTAAGGCGCCACTCTGCTGCGTCCTCGTCGTCGTGTACAATCCCCAGATCAAGGAGACACGCCTACAATAGCGGGGCTTGTACATAGACGAAGCCAACGACGCGGCAACTCATGCAACAGCCATTGAAGGCTTGCAGCTACACTATCGGACAAAACTTGATTATCCATGCATCAAAACTATAGTAAAATAGCACTTGCCAAACATCTCTGTGTTTTGTCCAAAACTGCAAAAAACTGTGGTTTCATGAAAACGAAGTATTCCTTTGCCCGACATTGAAATACTCTGGTTTTGTAATACTTTGGTTTGGAAAACGATGAGATGCCAAACGGAGCCTAAAGTATTCAGTACTTTAGTATTTTTAAAAACCAAAGTATTCTCTAAATACTTAAAAAATACTTTGATACATATTTCTACTTGAAGTTTGTACATGTGAATTGCCTTGTGCAATTGAAACCCACATGATTCTAGATGCAACCCCAACCTCCCACCTAACCCACCGCCGTCGTGCCCTCACCCGTAAGCCCTCCCTCCAGCCTCTCCCTCTCCCCTCCGATGCCATGTCCTCCTCCAGCGACTGCGGCGATGACGGCCTCCACCGCTAGCTAGCCTCCGACGGGTCATTGTCGAGCCTGAGCTCTCGTAGCTACAACGACGTCGCCCGGATGCCTCCCGCACCGCGTGCCGCCCCGGCCCTGGCCACACCACCCCCACCGCCCCGCGAAGCCTTGGCCGCCACTCCCCGCCGTGCCTATTGTCACCTGTCTTGGCCCCCGCTCAGAGGTCCATCGCCTCGCCGATGCTCCACCTTGCGGTCCGGACGCTGGCGGTTGGCAGCAGCCTCGCCGCGGCCACCACCAGCGGCGCAACCCGTGTTGCAACGGTATGAGCCGTCCACGCCGCCGGAGCCCTACCCTAGAGATGGATGCTGGGCTCTGCCACCGTTGCCTCGAGCCCAGACACTGTGTGCGCGACTGCAAGAATGAGATTCGTTGCCATCGATGCCTGCTCTTCGGTTACGGGTCTCCCCAGTGCTTGCTGGAGCAACGCGAGTTCGACCGTGCTCGCGCGCCACCTCATCCAGGGCGCCCCGTCGGCTCCTCCCCCTTCCCCTACCCGACAACCGTCTCCACTGCCCCAGGCCCTGACCCCTCCCCTGCAACTCGCTCTCCGCGCGTAGTCTCCGACACGGACAATCGAGCCCCAGTTCCGGTCCATGTTGTGATGCCGTGTAGCGTCGAGATGGAAGAGGCGGAGGTTGTCCTACAGCGGCCCATGGTGCCCACCATCACCGGCACACGCCCTGAGGTTGCGGCGGAACGTGCCGCTGCCTTGATCCGTCGGTCGTGCAGGTTTCAAGAGGGAGACTTCTCCATACATCTGCACCACCCCGGAGGATTTCTAGTGATCTTCTCCGCCCAACACCACAAAGAAAGGATTTTCGGTGACTAGACACTCATCGGCGATGGGCACTTCTCCCTCTCCATCCTCCCCTGGTGCAAGCTGGCTCATGCCAACACGGAGAACCTGGAGCATCGCATCGTGGTCGAGCTCCGTGGAATTCCGGCACAGGCCTGGCAACTATCCACCGTGGAATCCTTGCTCCGAGGCGCCGCGTGGGTGGAACGCCTTCACCCGGCGATCCACTCTAGGACGAACATGGCCACGTTCCAGCTAGCTGCCCGTATGCGCGGCCCCGCCGCCATCCGCCGCGACGCCATCCTAGAGATTGTCGAGATTCTGCCGGCACGTTGCCAGCCGCAAGCTCCGACGATCCGTACCTTCACCTATCCGATCATGATCTAGGTGGGTCTGGTTGTGCCGGCGGTCGCCCTGCCGCAGGTGATACATGGCTTGATGGACGACCACGATGATGAGGGCAACCAAGGTGGCCGCGGTCCCGGTTTTGGCCACGTGCCGGGTCGCCGCTATGGACGTAAGCATCTGAGGCATAACAACACTGTCGCCCCTCCCCCCGCTGGCCATGCGGATGGCATGGCGCTGGACTCCTTGGCATGCCAGGTTGATAGTCGGGGCCGGCGCGCTGACGGTGTTGCGATGGACACGCTCTAGACCGATTGCTGCCGCCGTGCCCCACCGCCATGTTCTCCTCATTCCGCCACCGCCGTCCTCGACCGTACAGTGGGGCCCTGGCCACAGTCTAGTGGTCCTCGTGGGCCATGACAAAGGCAGGAAAGCAGAAATTGGGTTTGGAGGAGAAAGGACCAAAAAGCTGAGCCTACACCCGTCACCATGGTGCCTACCACGACCAGCGACCAGTTGGCTCCCGATCCAAGTGCACTAGAAAGCTCCGACTCGCTAGGTGGCGAGTGGCCCTTTGTCATGACCGCGCACGATCCGTGCCAGACCTTGTCGCCTGGTGAACGTGAGAGCGTGGGCGCTGAGCCTGGCTGGACCGAGTCGTCAGAGTTTTCAAATCCAACGACAACTCCCTTGGTAGCCGCCAACGACGCTGAGCATGGCACCAGCCCGGACAACTATCCTTAGTAGAAATCATGTGCTTTATCCTGCGACAGCGAGGTGCCAGACTCCCTCGCGGAGGAAACGAGCCCCGACCGCGCGCTCCACCAGGTATCTGAGCAGCGACCTCTCCCCTCCGCGTCTTCTAATGGAAATGGGCCGCAACCAATGACCACGACCCAACAAGTTCCCCTCCATATTTTCCAGTGGCCCACGAAGCAGCTCACGACGCGAGAGTCCTCCCAGGAATCACGCCACACTGTCCTAGATCCTCGCTACGATCTAGCCAGGTTCAAGTCACTGCCGCTGGTCTACAGCTCACCGCCGGCAAGAACGTCTCGCCAGGCCTGCGCCGACAGCCCGTCCTTGGACCTTGGGCGACTTCCTCAAAGCTGCCACTAAAGAACTGAACTCAACTCTGCCAACGCCAGGCAAGAAAGCAAGGCGGGCGCCTCTCAACTTCGCGCCACGGAGAGGCTGTTCCGGTTCTGCGTCTGCACGCCCCACTGAGGAACGCCGCGCTCAAGTGCAAATCCTGCGAACGCTAGGAATCATCAGTGTTGACCAGATCATCACCGAGGTAGAGATGAAAGCCTATGATGATGTCTTCGCCGCGCCGATATCGCTCGCCGTCGTGTCTGCCATCGCGACATTGATCGATCGTGAATTGCCTGCGAATCTAGCCTCGCCTGTCGACGTAGCCTGCGAGGCATAAGCTTGTGTGCATCGTACCAACCGTCGGTCCCCTTTCCATGGATCATGGCCTCAAGATAATAATCTGGAATGTCTGCGGTCTCAATGCACGCGTAAGGTGGCTTGCCATACGATCGCTTACCAACATAACCTACGTGTCTATCGTGTGTATTCAGGAAATAAACATTGAACTTCTCTGCTCGTCCATTGTGTTAGACACTGGGGACATAATTCGATGAATACACGTACTTGCCGGCGGATGGCACGCGCGGGGGCATCCTCCTTGCATGGAGAAGCCGAGATGTGACGATCACCGACACTGAGTTCACCACTAATGCAATTACTGCCAAGGTGCCGATGGACAACGACGTGCCCTGGTGGATCTCCATTGTCTAGGGCCCGCAAGCTGACGAAGACAAAGTGGCTTTTCTCCCGGAACTGCGTGACATACACAATGACTGCCCGTGGCCTTGGATGATTTGTGGTGATTTCAACCTAGTCTACAGGGGACGAGAACAAGAATAACAACCTGGATAGACGCATATTGGCCAGATTTCGCCGCCTACTTCACGATCTCGCTCTAAAGGAAGTTTACCTTAATGGCCGCCGATACACTTGGTCAAACCAGCAGACGCCACCCACTCTTGTCCATCTCGACAGAGTGCTCTATACCTCAGACCGGGAAGAGATAAATGGGGAGTGCCACCTGCGATGCCTCGCCTCCGTCGTGTTGGATCATAGTCTATTGCTTCTCGATTGCTCCCCAATGCCGGCGGTGCGTGGATGCTTCCGTTTTGAGGAGTTCTGGTTGCAGCTTGATGGCTTCCACGACATGCTGGCGGCTGCATGGGCCTCCGTCAACGATGTCGACCCGTTCCGCCGCCTCGGCCTACTATTGCAGGCCACAGTGCGAAAACTTTCCAGTTGGAGTGCACGATCGGTGGGGAACGTCCGGGACAAGATGTCGATCTCCCGCGAGTTTCTCCTACGCCTCGACAAAGCGCAAGAGGATCAGGTCCTGGAGCCACACGAGGAGCAGCTGCGTAAACTGATCAAGCTCGGCTACCTGGGTCTGGCTTCCCTTGACATAACCATTGCATGCTAATGTGCGCGCATAGCCAACCTGAAAGATGGCCGACGCCAATGCCACATTTTTTTATCACCAGAGCATGTCCAGGAAGCAGAAGAACCACATCTTCAGCATCACCCATGAGGGCCGTGCGCTGACCGGACAAGGCGAGATGGCGGAGGCTGCACATGCTCACTTTGATGCGCTCCTGGGTTCAGCTGTTTCAACCGCACTGTCGATCTGGCGCCACTTATCGAGCCTAGCAACCTCCAAGACCTCGAGGCGCCCTTCAGTCTGGAAATCTAGGGCACGGTTAAGCAGTTGCTGACGCACAAGGCACCGGGCCCTGATGGTTTCACGTCCGAATTCATGCACGCTTGTTAGAGCGTAGTCAAGCATTATTTCGTCGCCGTGTTCCAACGGTTATTTGAGATGAGAGGCAAGGGATTCGCTCGCCTGAATTAGGCCCTCCTCACCCAACTGCCCAAACGAGCCGATGCATGTCAATTTGCTGACTACCGCCCAGTCAGTTTGATACATCTGGTGGCCAACATCTTCAGCAAGACTCTATCCATCCGCCTCGCGCTGTAACTCGGCAGTTTGGTTAGCAACAACCAAAACGCCTTCATCACCAGGTGCAGCCTACACGATAATTTCATCCTCGCAGGCAATCTGCCCAGCTGTTGCACCGCCTCGGAGCCCCTAGGGTGCTGCTCAAGCTGGACCTCACGCGCGCCTTCGATTCTATATCCCGGCCTTTCTTGTTTGAAGTGTTGCGGCAATACGGCTTCGGCAACCGCTTCATCGAATGGCTGGCCATCATGCTCTCGACGGCCAGCATGCGCGTGCTCCTCAATGGCGAGCCTGGGCCGCCAATTTGGCACCGGCGTGGCCTGCGGCAGGGCGATCCTTTATCGCCCCAGCTCTTCGTACTCTCGGTTGAGTTCGTTGGACGCCTGCTAAGGCACGCGTGTGACCTGGGCGTCCTGGCGCAGCTCCACCCTCACAGGCCGGTGCCGGTGATCTCGCTGTACGCCGATGACGTGGTGCTTTTCTGTCACCCCACGCCCTCCAACATTGCAGCGGTGCGTGGCATCCTCCAGACATTTGGCCATGCGTCTGGCCTGGCGGTGGACTACAACAAGAGCTCGGCTACCCTCATCCGTTGCGAGCAACAGGAAGCCATGCCGGTCATCGGCCAGCGGGGTGCCCGATTCTGGAGATGCCATTCACCTACCTGGGCATCCCACTCTCGATTCGCCGCCTCACCGCAGCCCAGCTACAACCGCTAGTTGATGGCATAGCCGGCCGTTTCCCATCCTGGAAGGCTGGACTGATGCAGAAATCAGGAAGATTGGCACTCGTCAAGTCTGTCCTCTGTGCCATCCCGGTCCACCAGCTGCTGGCCTATGCCCCACCCAAGAAGACGCTAAAGCAAGTTAACAAAATCTAGCGTGGATTCCTTTGGGCTGGATGTAAAGAAGCTAACGGAGGCCACTGCCACGTTAATTGGGACCGTGTCTGCCGCCCGCCGCACTCGGCGGCCTCGGCGTTCCGGATCTAGAGAGGCAAGGTTTGGCATTATGGCTCCGCTGGCTTTGGCTCTCTCGCACTGACGAAAATAGAGCATGGAGTGGGATGGATCTGGAATTCACATCAGAGGAAAGAGCGCTGTTTCGTGCCTCTAGCACCATGTACATTGGCAATGATCAAAAGGCGCTCTTCTGGGAAGACAGATGGATCAAGGAAGAATCTGCCGAAGAAATTGCGCCAGACCTGTACGAGTGCATCCCACAGCAGAGACGCAAGATAAGAACAGTGGTACAAGGATTACAGGGGAACGGCTGGGCTAGAGATATACAAGGAACCATCGGTGTGCGCGAATTCGGGAAATACCTTTAGCTGTGGAGAATTCTACAGAACATTACCCTCACCGACACCCAAGACCAGCTGCGGTGGAAATGGACCGCCGATGGCGTTTACTCTGCTCGATCATGCTACAAGGTCTCCTTCCATGGATCAACTGCTTGTTACTCCTGGAAGCTGATTTGGAAGAGCTGGGCACCACCCAAGGTGAAATTCTTCCACTGGATAGCTGATCAAGATAGATGCTGGACAGCGGAGTGCCTTGCGTGAACGGGCTCCAGCACCATGCCCTATGTCCTCTGTGTGACCAGGATCACGAGACGATCCGGGATCTCCTTCTGGACTGCCCCCTTGCTCACCAAGCATGGCATGAGATACTCTCGCTCAGGATGACAGCTAGCCCACCCGATCATGAGGATTCCATCTGTCTTGGTGGTAGCATGCCAGGCTCGAAACCCCCAAACTGATGCGCAAGGGTCTGGCACTCTGGCCTCCGCGTCACTCCTCATTCCTTGGATGATCTGGAAGCACAGGAATGCTTGTGTCTTCGACAGGGTTCCGGCCTTCTGCTCAGGTCCTCGTCAAAGCAATGAAGGACGAGGCTAGACTCTGGGCACAAGCAGGAGCGAGTGGCCTTCGTGTTGTTCTCCCAGCCACCTGGGATGTCCATTAAATCTCTTGTATTAGCATGTGGCTTTGCCTCCTAGGAGGATGTAAAAACTCTCTTTTCAATGAAATAAAACGCAAAGGTCCTTTGCATTTTCTCGAAAAAGTTTGTACATGTTACAGTGTTAAATTTTCCATAAGTGTAATACTTTTATCATGTTTTTCACGGTTTGATTTTTAAGATTTTGTGTAAAAATACACTATGTGCAGCTCTGCTGTCCTGTGTATAGCATCACAACACCACTTGATTGTATGACCACGTTGACTTAGTTCCGTCTATTTTTATGGCTTATTTTTGCAGATAAGGATGATGCAATGGTTTTGATTGTAGCAACGCTAGCATGGGGTCTACGCAAACTATCCCGCGCAATTACTTTAATGCTACTGTTTCTTCTTGTGATGAAACCTGGATTTATTCATGCTGTTTACAGTATGGTCCAACATTCCATCTCTCTGTTACTTTTTTAATTTCAATGTTGCTTTTAGATAGCTTGTCCTATAAAATGGGAACAAGTGATGATATTTGTCCCATTGATTTCTTTATTTTTGTTAATGATATTATCTTTTATACTCCTTATGCACTCACCCTAGTCATTTCATGGATCTTGTATATCATTCTGTAGCATCTGCATGTTATGTTTTTGCCTTATTGGTACCGTCAATCTGAGCCATGGCTAATGAGCATTACTTTTGTCTTAGTGTGCTTTTTTCTGGTGTTTCTGGTGAATCATTCAATCAACAAGAGACTGCGGCAATTCTTAGTGTTATTCTGTGAGGTGCATTTCTCAATACTGTACATTCTTCAGCTTGATATAGTCTCCAATGCTCTTGAGCACAATGGTTCAGTAATGATGGAGGTACTATCACAGTTAGGTACGCACTCTATGTTTCATGTCTTTTTTCTCTATAACGGCAACCTTGTATTTTTTGCTGAATCGATGATGACCCATTTCTAAAAGCGTATTCTTAGGTGTTTGGTTTGTGCATGGCAAGGCAATGCACATCAAGTTGCACCTTAGGTGACGCATGTTCTTTTCTACCCAAGGTGCAATAATAAACTACCTAACCAGAGATGGGGATTTTATTCGGTACTCCATCTGTTCCAGAATTTAAGGCATATACATTTTGACCTAAGTCAAATGTTCGAATTTTGACCAAGTATATAGAGAAAAGTATCTGTCCACAGTATAAAATTCATACACTATGAAGACATAGTTCATGATAGATCTATTGATATTGATTTGGTATTAGATATTGATTTATAGACTTAGTCAAACTTAGAGAACATGGACTTAGCTCAAAATATATACGCCTTATATTCTGGAATCGAGGGAGTTGATCTCCTTGTTACGGTGTGGCTATTGCACATCCCTATAAGAGCGAATTATTTATTTAGTACATGCAAGTTTGCCGCAATTCAATTAGCCGTGCTATATCCCTCAAAGTTCGTCCTCATCCTTAAGCCCTCTGATCCCCGACAAGCCCAGTCCACCCGGCCATCCTCCTGGTAGTATTTAGCCCTATCATGTTGATGTGGCTTAACCTCTAGGGGATGCCCGTTCTTCATGGATTCGTGGGGGATTTGATGGAGGGGATGAGGAACACGATGAACAAGGCAAAGACCACGATACAAACGCACACCACACCCGATACAATCCAGTTTGCTCTCGTTGGCTCGAACCATCAACCTAATAGAATCACAATGGGGAGACCTTGGGGTAGAATCCCTTGAGAGATCGGCAAGATCTTGATGGAACCTAGTGGGGAGGAGAGATTCCTCCAAGTAGAATCCAATAGGAGAGACTAGGTAGCAATAGAATCCAACTCCATCCGGAGATCAAGTGCTTGAAAGTGATCTTGTACAACTCCAAAGTATAACTAGGGAGGCTTTGGTATCCACAAGGTGAGGAATATGAGCATAGCTCTATCTATTCTCTTTGCTCTATTCTAGGGTTCACATATAGAGGTGGGGGAATATGTATAACCAGCCGTGAGCTAGGGGTAGTTTAGGCATAAAAGAGGGGTACATGGGTCTTGGCCCAACATAGCTGCGCGCAGGCAGTCCACTCCGGTGTAGTGGGCCTGGAGACTCCGGTCTTGTTGGCTGGGGCTGGAGTCTCTGGTCGAGACTTTGGACCGGGTCTCTAGCAGTTGTCACACTTGTGTCAGGGTCCATTGGATCTAACGAGAGAGGATCAGCAAGAACAAGATTTTGAGAGGAATTTGATAGATTTACTGGTAAATTGCAGGAATAAAACTAAGATAAATTGCAGGAAATAAATATAAATTTAGTGTTTCATTTCTTGGTTGTGCAACAAGATACAAGGCTAGACTTATAAAGACCTAAGCAGCTACAAGAAGATTCCATATCCGGAATACCTAATTTCCCTTCACAACTACTAACTTTTATGAGAAAACGTGAAGGACCTTTGCGTTTCTATCATTGAAAAGATAGAGTTTGTTACAATCCTCTTAAGAGGCTGTTACAAAGAAACAGGGAACTAGTGAACGTCCCATGTTGTTGGCAGAATAGCTCTAAGGCCTAGTGCTCCTGCCCTTGCCCATAAGCTTGCTTCCTCCTTGATTGCAAATAGGAGGTTGCTGATTGAGGGTCGCAAAACATTGAAGACGCATCATTTCCTATGCTTCCAGATCATCCAGGATATAAGAAGCGCTGCCGATATGAGGCCCTTGCGCAAGGGTTTAGGGGTGGCATGCGTGGCCTGAACAAGCCAGTCAAACGGCGAACTGTCGTCAGGGTTTGAGATCCTGTAGGTCGTGCAAAGCCATGCCAAACTGTCGTGCCATATCTGTCGCGAGAAGGGGCACTGGAGGAGCAAGTGGTGCATGGTTTCAGGCTCCTGGTCACAGAGCATACACTTGGGGTGGTGTTCCAAACCGTGGTGCTCGAAACGTTTTGAAGTCCAACAATGATCTTGGAAAGCCAACCAGTAGAAGAATTTGATGCGCGGGGGCACAGGCCTTCCAGATGTGCTTCCAGGCAGGGCAATTCCACTAGCCATGGAAGGAAGCTAGGTATGCCGAGCGTGCAATATATGTGTCGCTCGCGGTCCACTTCCATAGGAGGCATTCGAGTTCTTCAGTTAGGTTGGTGCCCTCGATTGCTTGCCATATTTGCAAGTATTGGCCAATCTCGTGGATGCTCAGGTTTCCTCTAATGTCGTGTGCCCAATTGTGCCCTTGCAGGGCGTCAACCACTGTTCTCATCTTCCGGTGGTGTTTGGGGATGCAGGCGTGGAGGAGCGCGGCAATTTTTGCGATTGAGTGCCTGTTGATCCAGCAGTTGTCCTAGAACCTGGTGATGAGGTCGTTCCCAACAGTCATGATGGTGGAGGAGAAGTCGCGTTCCGCCACGGAAAATTGCATCCCCATGCCATGCCAGGGGTGTCGGTCGTCAGTGCGGCTGAGCCACAACCAGCGCATCCTAAGAGGCTGGTGCGCTTGAGATCGCAGACGCTAGGACCGCCAAAAGCGATGGAGCGAGCGGCGCGACGCCAGTTCACGTGGTAGTGTGACCACCTTTGGCGCTGGCGGGCTCGACCCATAAGAAGCCTCGCTGGATCTTCTCGATAAGCTGAAGCGTCTTGTCTTCAGGCTCAAGGCCTTTCCCAACACGTACCCTTCCATCGATTTCGTCCTCAAAATCAACATGCCCCTCCTGTACCAACTTAGATAATTTCCAACCCCATCCAGCTTGTTCTCATTTGGCATGAGCTCAAGCTTATACTGCACCTCCCCATGTGGGGCAGGCTGCCTAGCTCCCCTAGAAGTAGCAGAAGATGTCACATCTGCTGTCTTTACAGCCAGCAAGTTGGCCAGCTTGTCAAGCACCTTGACCATATCTAGATCCTCCGCCATCTCCAATCACAACTCAGCTCTACTGCCTTCAACCTCCTTTGGATCTGCTGCCACCTGCAGGAGATCACACACCACCCAACGCTCGCCCCTCAGATAACCCACTGCAGGAGAACCATCATCGCTGCCCTGGTTGTTGCTGGCGCCACCACCACCACCGGCGGTGGCTCTGATACCTTGTAGGTTGTAGATGACAGCTGGGAGGGCTGGAACTCACCTTTTTTTCTATTGATCTAGGGTTCCCATGTATGTATGTATGTGTATATATATATATATATATATATCTATGTATGTGTATATATATGTATGTATGTGTAGGACAGGACTACTCAAGAACCCCCCTTAAGAGATTCCTGTATAAGCTTATTCAGCAACCCCCCAAACCTAACTACCTATTGGGGGGATGCCCCCCAAACCTAACTTGCTATTGGGGGATACCCTCGGGTAGGGTCACGCCGGGGTATAAAGGCCGAGTTAGCCGAGATACGGCACGGTCAAAGCAAGTGCTGGCCGGGTCACCTCAAGGCAGGCCGACTTACGGAGTAACCCGGCCCGTGGGGCAGCTCTTTAACATTAACCCGGCCGACATAAAATATATGCCGGCCATGTTTGTCTATCTATCACGTAGGTACCCTCGTAGCCGGGTTAGCCATGTGCTAATCAGACTACCACTTGGCTTCCAAGAGAAGGAAGGAATCTCCCGCTGGTCAAAAGGTGGCTTTGGCTAGCTGTAGTGTGAGCGAAGCAAAACAGAGGGAAGGACCAGCGGGGCAGGGGTGACCAAGGTGACGCGGGCTGTGTCGGCTGACGTAGCCCGTGTCTGGTGACGCTTAGAGGCAAGGATTACGCAATGGGTTACGCTCAAAGTCCGGACGAGCCGTTAAAGAGGATAAAGAAGCATCTAGCTTTAGCCGGGGGGCATATTCTGGGAATATGCTGCCACGTGTGCCCTAACATTGTAACCTGGGTTCCCCTATATAAGGAGCACCGGGGCCTCCATAGAGAGGGATCGATCATTTTCTCTGTCTAAGGTAGAACTCTAGAGCTAGGTTGTGGGGAGTAAGAGACACAGTCTCCTTATCACGAACAGCTCGAGGAGCACCTGTAACCACAGTTGATAGAGGAAATACAAGAACATCTGTGCGTGGAATCACCACGTTTTCCCTCCCTAGATTCCCCTTGCACTCATTGGCCCCATCTTTAGCCTATCCATGGCATCTGCCGTGCCACCACCACGACAGTTGGCACCCACCGTGGGGCTAGCGGTGCTAGCAGGGGTGAAAATCCGGACAGGAAGCATCTCCAACACCGGCGAACGCGTCGTCTCCGGCCTGGTTCAGCGCTTTGGAGCGCTGGACTACGTCAGCGACAACGCAGGGAGCTTCGGCAGGCGTCCTCCTCTGCGCAACGGCGTCTTCATCAAGCTTGGCGCGCACAAGATCTACGTCGGCGTGGACGAGTCCCGCGTTCACCCGCGGCACGTCGTCGAGGGAGGCGAACCGTCTCTCAGCGCAGCGTCGAGGTCATGATGGCACGCGTATCACTCGCCCCGCTAGCAGCGTCGAGGTCATGATGGCCGCGCCAGATGCGGGAACGAGCAAGGACCCGGCGCCAGAGCCGGAAGTCACCCCAAAACATGCAAGATCTAGGTTTCCTCCACTAGAGAGGCCAGAGAATGTACTTCAGCAAGCAATAGATAGCCTAGCGACACCAATAGCTCCTGTGGTAGATCCGGCTCAGGCACAAGCTGAGTTGGAGGAAACTAGGCAGAAAATGTTAGCTGGCGCGAAGAAAGTCGCGGAGTTACAACAGTCCTTGAACATTACTTTGAGAGAATATGCAAAGGCAAACCGCTTAGATGGAGCGAGGATCCGAGGTAGAAACCTGATTACTGAGATTGACAAGGAGTACGAGCCTAGGCCAGGTCAGACAGTCATGATAGTAACATGAGGGCTGGAGAGGTACAGTACCCCGGCAAAGAACCCCAAGAGAAGGAAGGAATCTCCCGCTGATCAAAAGGTGGCTTTGGCTAGCTGTAGCGTGAGCGAAGCAAAGCAGAGGCAAGGACCAGCGGGGCAGGGGCGACCAAGGTGACACGGGCTGTGTCGGCTGACGTAGCCCGTGTCTGGTGACGCTTAAAGGCAAGGATTACGCAATGGGTTACGTTCAAAGTCCGGAAGAGCCGTTAAAGAGAATAAAGAAGCATATAGCTTTAGCCGGGGGGCATATTCTAGGAATATGCTGCCACGTGTGCCCTAACATTGTAACCCGGGCTCCCCTATATAAGGAGCACCGGGGCCTCCATAGAGAGGGATCGATCATTTTCTCTGTCTAAGGTAGAACTCTAGAGCTAGGTTGTGGGGAGTAAGAGACACAGTCTCCTTCTCACGAATAGCTCGAGGAGCACCTGTAACCACCATTGATAGAGGAAATACAAGAACATCTGTGCGTGGAACCACCATGTTTTCCCTCCCTGGATTTCCCTAGCACTCATTGGCCCCATCTTTAGCCTATCCATGGCATCTGCCGTGCCACCACCACGACACTAACTTCTTCCTCCTCCTCACCCGCGTCGTCAGGCCCCCTCCTCCTACCGCGCGCGCCACCTACCTCCTCTGATCCGCGCGCTGTAGGCCAAGGTGACACGGGCTGTGTCGGCTGACGTAGCCCGTGTCTGGTGACGCTTAAAGGCAAGGATTACGCAATGGGTTACGTTCAAAGTCCGGAAGAGCCGTTAAAGAGAATAAAGAAGCATATAGCTTTAGCCGGGGGGCATATTCTAGGAATATGCTGCCACGTGTGCCCTAACATTGTAACCCGGGCTCCCCTATATAAGGAGCACCGGGGCCTCCATAGAGAGGGATCGATCATTTTCTCTGTCTAAGGTAGAACTCTAGAGCTAGGTTGTGGGGAGTAAGAGACACAGTCTCCTTCTCACGAATAGCTCGAGGAGCACCTGTAACCACCATTGATAGAGGAAATACAAGAACATCTGTGCGTGGAACCACCATGTTTTCCCTCCCTGGATTTCCCTAGCACTCATTGGCCCCATCTTTAGCCTATCCATGGCATCTGTCGTGCCACCACCACGACACTAACTTCTTCCTCCTCCTCACCCGCGTCGTCAGGCCCCCTCCTCCTACCGCGCGCGCCACCTACCTCCTCTGATCCGCGCGCTGTAGGCCTCCTCCCCGCGCGCTGCCGGCCTCCTCCGCCTCAGGCGCTGCCGTGCCCTCCTCCCTGCAGGCCTCCTCCGCCCCGCGCCACCGGCCACCCTCTCTCCCCGCAGGCCTCCTACGCCCCGCACCGCCGGCCACCCTCCTCCCCGCGCCCCGGGCGCCCTCCGGCCTGCGTGCCGCCACGCCCTCCTCCCTGCGCGGCCTCCTTCCCGCATGCCTCCTCCGCCCCGCGCCGCTGACCACCTTCCTCCTCGCGCGACCTCCGGCCCGCCCGCCACCGCGCCCTCCGGCCCGCGCGCCGCCGCGCCCTCCTCCCCACCTAACTACCTTCTTCCTCCTCCTCTCCCTGTCGTCAGGACCCCTCTTCAGTGCTCCTTCAAAAAGTTAACTAGCATAGAATAGAGGGAGTTAACTTGTACAGATGGGGAAGTTAAGAAGGGTCGTGGAAGTTAACTTGCACATGCGGAAGTTAACATTCAGTCCGCGAAAAGAACAAAAAATAATCGGTGCTTCGTCAGGAAGTTAACTAGCATAGAAAGAGGGAGTTAACTTGTACACACGGGACAGTTAAGAAGTTCGTGGAAGTTAACTTGCACATGTGGAAGTTAACATTCATTATTACTGCTACAGACTGAAAGTTAACTTGAAAAGAAAAAAGAAGTTACTCGTGTTTGCGTGAAAGATAACAAGGGGTTCTTGTGTGTTCGCGTGAAAGAAAACAGGTGCTCCATCAGGAAGTAACTACTATAGAAAGTGGGAGTTAACTTGTACACATGGGGGGAGTTAAGAAGTTCGCGGGAGTTAACTTGCATAGAAGGAAATTAACTTTCATTATTACTGCTACAGACTGGAAGTTAACTTCGAAAGAAAATGAAGTTAACTCGTGTTCGCGTGGAAGTTAACAAGGCGTTTCTGCTGTTCGCGTGAAAGGAAACAAGGGGTTCCTGAATAATTTATTCAGGAACCGGTTCTTGAATAGTGGAGCTATGTATGTGTATATATATATATGTATGTATGTATGTGTATATATATACATGTGCCAGGACAACACACACACGCACTCTAGGCCACAGCCCAACAGGTAGACAGGCAGCAATGTTGGCTGCAACCCATGTACTGTCCAACAGAATTGGACTCACGTAAAAATGGATACACCTTTGATGTCCAAGATGACTTGGCATATGTTGGGGCGCTTGACACGGTGCTCGATGTGGTCACGGCCGTGGATCGGGCTCATCACATGTACTAATGTGACAATTTGGAGTTTGCCAGATTAGCTGAACCTCAAAGTGATGCTGGAGTTGCTATCATCATCATCATATGATTGAATGGATGGGAATTCCACGGTGCACAATTTTATGGTTAACATCACAAGTTTCTAATCTTAGTAATAACATTTTATACATGTGAGCAGATAAATAATTATACAGACAGAGTGTCCTTTGCCTAGTTGACTTCTTGTTCTGTTTGGCCGATTTGTTATTTCTCCTGTTCTAAACATGCAATAGCTATGTGATTTAATGAGGTAAATATTGAATAGTCTTCTTGAATTCGAAGTAAAAGCGCATGCTCCTTTTTGGACTAGTAATGACACTGGTTTTTTGTATGTTTCGCAGGACTCTCAAGTAATGCTAAAACAAAAGATTTAATGGAGATTGGCTCAATTATATGCTTCTGTGCTGTCCATAGCCATGGCTTTAAAATGCTTTTTGCTCTCTCTGCCGTTCTTCGGCATACACCTTGTCCACCTGTTGGGTTCAGTATTCTAAAGGCTGGTTTGAATAAGTCAGTGCTCCTGTCAGTTTATAGCTCACAAAATTCACGAGATGGTGAAGTTTGCCGCAATTCACATGGTACGATCTTACCACATTTATATTAACTACTCCCTCCATCCAGAAATAACTGATTTGGATTTGTCTAGATTTGGATGTATCTATACACTAAAATGCGTCTAGATACATTCAAATCTAGATAAACCCAAGTCAGTTATTTGTGGACGGAGGGAGTATTTCTTTGTTTGGCACTAATTTACTTGTTAACTGAACTGGAACAAGAACTATGGCATGCTTAATGCTACCTGGCAAGAGCTCTTTGCTGCTGACAAATTTAGAACATGCGTATTAGGTGCAGGTCTAATGTTTGTGCTGAAGAAGAGCTGCAGGGGAATAGGGCTAATGCAGGACTTATTTGCTTCCTTGATCTTTTATAACCTGTTTCATGGTGTGCCAAATTAGGGACACTAGAAGTTCATATTTATTTGCTTAGTAAAAAACCCTGAAACTTGGCTACTTTGATGACTCGAGATATCCACTCTATTATTAAACATGAGTTATTGACTGAATATATGTTTACTATGTCAACCTCTATTTTCTATTTTGCAGAAAAAAAGATAGCGTCATATCTCAGTAAAATCGGCCAGAAATTTCTCTCTGTGTATCGCTCATATGGAACTTATGTGGCTTTCCTCACAATTCTCTTGACTCTATACTTGGTGACTCCCAATTATATATCATTTGGTTACCTTTTCTTCCTTCTACTTTGGATAATTGGAAGGCAGCTTGTTGAAAAGACAAAGAGACGACTTTGGTTTCCATTAAAAGTATATGCCACTGTGGTGTTTATCTTTACTTACAGCCTGAGTATATCTCCACCTTTTGCACGCTTGGTCTCAAAGATGGTTAAACTATATCCTGATCTTGGATTTGATCCTGAAGCCTCTTTGTTGGAAAATGTTTGGCAATCATTGGCTATTCTAATAGTGATGCAACTTTACAGTTATGAAAGAAGGCAAAATAGTGACAAGAACTTCGGTGTTTCTGATGCTTCTGTATCTGGGCTTCTAGGGTTCTTAAGAAGGTTGCTAATTTGGCACAGTGAGAAGATATTATCAATTAGTGTGTTCTATGCTTGCCTATCATCAATCAGTCTATCTGGCCTAGTTTATCTGGTAGGTCTCATTGTGTTTTCTATCTTACCAAAAGTTTCTCGAATTCCTTCGAAGCTTTACCTAGTCTACACTGGTCTGCTTGCTGTATCTGAATATCTCTTCCAAATGTTATGCAAACCTGCTCAAATGTGTCCTGGTCAGCACTTGCATGGATTATCTGCGTTTCTAGGTTTGAAATATTACGCTTCTGGGTTTTGGGGTGTTGAGTATGGGCTTAGAGGAAAAGTTTTGGTGATCGTGGCTTGCACCATTCAATATAATGTGTTCCATTGGTTGGACTTGATGCCAACATCTATAGTACACGAGGGTAAGTGGGAAGAGCCTTGCCAGCTGTTTATCTCTCCCGATCAATCTGCTAGTCCTATGAGCAGTAAGGAGGAGACTCATTTGTCCAATAGGTTTGCCTTGTTGTTTTCCAAAGTCCAAGGTCTTATGGGTAGCAGCTCAGGTTCATCCCTTAGTTCTGGCAACACTTGTGCGGCATCAGAGTCTGTCCAGAATGTGACCAAGGTCTCGGACGAGGACAAAAGGTACTCATTTGCAAAGATGTGGGGAATGTCAAAAGAAAGCCACAAGTGGGATAAGGAAAGGATTGTCTCTCTGAAAAGAGAAAGATTTGAGACCCAGAAGATGACATTTAAGAGCTACATGACATTCTGGATGGAGAATCTTTTTAAGCTGCGAGGTCTGGAAATTAACATGATTGTGTTACTATTGGCAAGCTTTACAGTGTTAAATGTTGTATCGATGTTTTACATTATGTGCCTTGTCGCATGTATTCTTATGAACAGAGATCTAATCCAGAAACTGTGGCCACTTTTTGTGTTTCTCTTTGCTTCTGTCCTAATACTTGAGTATTTTGCCCTTTGGAAAGATGGAATGCTCTGGCTACAGGGTGTCAATGATATTGAAGTCCGTTGTCACGAATGCTGGAAAAACTCACGGGTTTTCTTTGACTATTGCTCAAAGTGCTGGCTAGGTGTGTGTGTTATTTCTTATCTGGAACTTCTGCAATCCAATGTTATATTACTTATCAGCTTAAACCAGATCATTTACACAATATACGCACATTTATTTGATGCAGGGATAATAGCTGATGATCCTCGAATGCTGGTTAGCTACTATGTTGTGTTCATTTTTTCCTCATTCAAGCTACGCTGTGACCACTTCTCTGGTTTCTCAGACTCGGATACATATCGTCAGATGCGGTCCCAAAGGAAAAATGTGTTTGTTTGGAGGGACCTCTCATTGGAAACAAAAAGTTTCTGGACATTTCTTGATTATGTGCGACTTTATGCTTACTGCCATTTATTAGATATAGTTTTGGCACTAATTGCTATTACTGGTACTCTGGAGTATGATTTTCTACACCTCGGTTATCTCGGGTTCGCTCTTGTTTTCTTCCGAATGAGACTTGAAATACTGAAGAAGAAGAATAAGATTTTCAAGTATCTGCGGATGTATAATTTTGCTCTTATAGTTTTGTCACTTGCATATCAATCTCCTTATGTTGGGCAGTTTAGCTCTGGCATGTGTGATCAAATAGATTACCTGTATGAAATTATTGGATTCTACAAGTATGATTATGGTTTTAAGATAACATCACGGTCGGCTTTTGTTGAGATAGTGATCTTCTTATTGGTGGCAGTGCAATCGTATATCTTTAGTTCCGCTGAGTTTGATTATGTATCGAGATACCTTGAAGCAGAGCAAATTGGCGCAATGGTCCGTGAGCAAGAGAAAAAGGCTTTGAAGAAAACTGAACAGCTGCAGCATCTTCGCAGGTCTGAGGAGCAAAAACGTCAACGTAATATGCAAGTAGAAAGGATGAAATCTGAGATGTACAATTTACAAAGTCAGCTTAATACCATGAATTCCTTCATCCCAATCAATAATGCATCCCACAATGAAGGCCTACGGCGCAGGAGGACCACTAGGTTGCACATCGACACTGATGCCCTTTTGCTAGATAATGAGAATGATACACCAAATAAGGAATATAAGATTGGTAGCACAGAATCATCTGAGTCATTTGAATTTTCTGTAGCAGATACAAAGGAGAACATGGCAGATTTATTGTTCCCAGGGTCATCAATGCGATTACCAATCAGGGGGAGAAGTGAAGAATTTATGCTAGGTGATAATGCTGTAAATTCCCTTGGCTCAACATCTGAGATTATTGAGCTTGATGAGAGTGATATTCAATTGCATCCAAACTTGCTCAAAGGGGAGAAGGAAAGAAAACAACCTAAAGAAAACCCACTTAAATCTGCTGTGCAATTAATTGGTGATGGTGTCTCCCAAGTTCAGTTGTTTGGAAACCAGGCAGTTACAAACATTGTGAGCTTCTTGAACATCGATCCAGAAGAATCATGCTCCAATGAGCATCCTGCAGAAGATGGCATTTATGATATAGTAGAAAATCAGAGGGAAACACAAGATGTCCAGTTGCCGAGGACACATTCAGATAGCATGGGAACTGCAACAGAATCCTCGGCAAGCATGCCAATTGGTGTAATCTTTCGGTATATATGGTACCAGATGCGAAGTAACTACGATTATGTTTGTTATTGCTGCTTTGTTCTGGTTTTTCTGTGGAATTTTAGTTTGCTCTCTATGGTCTACCTTGGAGCACTTTTCTTGTATGCTCTTTGTGTCAACTATGGGCCAAATTACTTGTTTTGGGTCATTGTCCTGATCTACACTGAGCTCAACATTCTATCACAGTATATATATCAGATTATTATCCAGCACTGTGGTTTGAATATACATTTTCCTCTTCTCCAAAGATTAGGTTTCCCAGACGATAAAATAAAGGCATCCTTTGTTGTCAGCATATTACCTCTGTTTTTGGTATATATATCTACTCTCTTGCAGAGCTCAATCACAGCAAAAGATGGTGAATGGGTTCCTGTAACAGAATTCAGTTTTCTTAGTGCAAGAAACGACATCGAAGAGAAGTATTATATACCGTATAACTGGAAAGATAGGCTAAAAAGTTTGCACATGCCTGTGATGAATCTTATAAGGATGATTGGAAGAGGTTTATGCAGATATTGGATGTCACTAACACAGGGAGCCGAATCTCCTCCGTATTTTGTACAAGTAACAATGGAAGTAAACCACTGGCCAGAAGATGGAATCCAACCGGAGAGGATAGAGTCAGCAATAAATAAGGTGCTTGTAACAGCCCATGAAGAAAGATGTCAATCTAATTCGTCTTCATCATGCCATTCTTCTAGTCGAGTTCGGATTCAAAGTATTGAGCGGAGCAAAGAAAATCCTAGTATGGCTCTTGCTGTACTAGAAGTTGTTTATGCTGCTCCTATAGAATGCCAGTCAGCAGGATGGTACAAATCACTTACTCCGGCAGCTGATGTAGAAAGGGAGATTCATGACTCGCAAAAGGCAGGCCTTTTTGAAGAAATAAATTTCGCTTACCCAATTGTCTCAGTGATTGGTGGTGGTAAAAGAGAGATTGATCTTTATGCATATTATTTTGGTGCTGACATGGCAGTTTTCTTTCTTGTTGCCATGTTCTATCAATCTATCCTGAAAAACAAGAGTGAATTTTTGGAAGTTTATCAGCTAGAAGACCAATTCCCTAAAGAGTTTGTTTTCATCCTAATGGTGAGCTCATCTTTCAGTTTACATTGGTTATTATTGCACTTGATTGCTGTTGTACTTTCTTCTGCTTAAATTTCTAATGCATCCTATTTTAATTTTGCAGATTCTCTTTTTCTTGATTGTGGTTGACCGCATTATATACTTGTGGTCATTTGCCACGGGAAAAGTTGTTTTCTATCTTTTTAATCTTGTCCTATTCACGTACTCGGTCACTGAGTATGCTTGGGGAATGGAGCTAGCCCACAGGGATGTTGGAGGATTTATTCTACGTGCCATCTACCTTACAAAATCAATTTCCCTCGCACTGCAGGCTTTGCAGATCAGATATGGTATACCTAACAAAAGTAACTTGTATCGACAATTTCTGACTAGCAAAGTAACACAAGTGAACTACTTGGGTTTCCGGCTATACCGTGCTTTACCATTCTTGTATGAGCTTCGGTGCGTTCTTGATTGGTCTTGTACGACAACATCATTAACAATGTACGATTGGCTTAAGGTACGTGCTCAAGGAAACTCGGTACTATAGTTTCTTGTGAGTGGGACTAATTTCTCGGTTTTTCGATCATTGATCAGCTGGTACTAGTACAACTAAACACAAGTATTTTTATTTACTTATGTTAACCCAGATAATCCTATGATGATTCTACTTTTACCGTTTTGTGACTGTAGCATTTCATTCTTAAAAGTACAGATTTTAGAGCACTGCCAAAAGTAGTTGGACATGTGTATTTGTGTTCTGCATTAAATGGTTTACTGTTTCTCCCACTGTTTTTGTTTTGATTTTTGTAGTCTGAACTTGCACTTGGAACCCTGCTTGTGCTTGTCAATTAGCCAGCATACTTTTTTCACGAAAATGTGAAAGCCTTGTGTTTCGATGCATTGATAGAAAAAGAATGTTATAATTACAAGTCCAAGAAAGGACCAGCACCCCACCATACAACTCGACCCAACACCTAAGCTAGGGGAGAAGCTGGCTCAGTCCTCGGGCGCCCGCGTCTGCCCACGATCTCCCCTCGGCTTTGATTGTGTCTAAGTGCGTAGTCAGCGAGGGTCGCGCATTGTTGAAGACGGCTTCATTCCTGTGCTTCCATAGCCACCATGCCATGAGCGTGATCAACGACGAGGTTCCCTTGCGCAGCTGGCGCGAGGTAGAACGTAGAGCCGTCGACCACCAGTCTGGCGAAACCATCTTCATTCGTGGGAGGGGTCGCGGTAGATTGAATCCACCACAGTACCTCGTGCCAGATCGTCCTCGAGAAGACGCACCCTGTGATAATATGTGCCATAGCTAGCCTCGACTGCCTGGTCGCATAGCGGGCATCTCGCCGGATGTGGGAGATGTCGTCGCGCAAGCCGCTCACCCTTCCGGCATCTGTCTTGACACGCTAGCTAGACGAAGAACTTCACCCTGGGTGGCGCCCATGATTTCCATTTCATTCTTCATGATCTGGATGCTATCGCCCCTTGGAAGAGGATGTTGTAGCAATATTTTGAGTTGTACTGGCCATCCGTCGTCCACTGCCAGATTAACTTATATGGTTCAACCGTCAGCTGCACACCCTGCAATCTGATCCAAAGCTGGACATATTGCCAGAGGGCTAGAGGACTCAAAGCGCAGCAATGTTGGTAATCCAACTGTGCTCAACCAGCACGTGCTGTACTGTGCGTATCTTACGGGTCCGCTTCGGGATTAGCGCATAGAGGTTGGGCACTGTCTCTCGAATCAGGCTCCCATCTAGCCATCTATCCTCCCAGAAGAGTGCAGAGGAGCCATCACCAAGCACCGTGTAGGTGGAGGCATTGAACACTGCCCGCTCCTCTCTTGAAAGCTGCATATCCAGCCCGCGCCAAGTCGGTGCACATCCTCCACAACCAGCGAACTCTAAGGCTAATCCCCGTGCGGGCCAGGTCTGGTATGCCAAGTCCTCCGTACTCCAGCGGCCGACAGACCTTAGACCAGTTCACATGGCAGTGGCCGCCTCTGGCGTCCTTCCTGCCCACCCATAGGAATCCACGAAGGATCCTGACTAGCTGCTTCAGAGCTTTCTTGTTGAGACTCAGAACTATGAGCTGGTGAAGGGGGATCGCCGTGAGCGCTGAGCGTATCAGCGTTAGTCTTCCCTCTCTAGGCATCATAGCAGCCTTTCAAGTGGGCAACTTATCAGCAATCCGGTCTATGACTGGTTGGAAGGCTTCACCCGGTCCGGCGCCTGATCGCAAGTGGGATCCCAAGGAATTTGACGGCGAAGGGTGTCAACTGGCACTCCATAACCACCGCCGCCTCAGTCACACCCTTTTCCGAACAGGCAATCGGGGAGACTGAGCATTTTGTAAAGTTGGTGTGTAGTCCCGATACATGTCCGAAGAGCCCTAGAGTGTCGCACACCATGCGTAGTCCCCTCTCATCCAGATGGCAAAAGATGACTACGTCGTCCGCATAGAGAAAGACCGAAGTCACCAACTCACGTCGTGCTAAGCACTTGAGGATCCCCAATTCAACGGCCTTTGCCAACACCCTGTTTAACGTGTTCATGACCAACATGAATAATGTCGGCGACAAGGGGTCTCCCTGTCTCAGGCCCCTCATATGCCATATTGGGGGGGGGGGGGGGGGGGGGGAGGGGGCTGGCTCGCCATTGAGCGTTACCCTGGTGCTCGCCATGGAAAGAAGTATAGCTACATCTCACAAAACCTCATCCCGAAACCAACCTTATGGAGGACCTGGAAGATGAATCCCCATGAGACGGAATCGAAGGCCCCTGCTATGTTCAGTTTGAGCATCACCCATGTCTCCTTAGGCCTGTGGAAGGCAGACTTTGTCTTACTCAAATATCTGAACATTATCAGTTTCTCCTACATTACTCTGTTATGTACAACATTGATGATATTATTATGCACAATAATGTATCTTTTTACCATATTCTTGTATTTAGCTCTTGCACTAATGTATCTTTTCACTATATTCTTGTATTTAGCTCTTGCAATAGAGCAAATTTTGGCATCTGATATTTTTTTCCTCTGCACAGTTGGAGGACATATATGCAAGCTTGTTCCTTGTGAAATGTGATACAATTTTAAATAGGGCAAATCATCAACACGGCGAAAAGCAAACAAAAATGACAAAATTCTGTGGTGGGATATGCCTATTCTTTGTACTTATTTGTGTTATTTGGGCTCCAATGTTGGTATGTGAACACAATACCTTATTTCTTCTAACTCTTCACTATATATGCGCAAGTGTTGTGCACCTTTGGGTTTCACTCGCATGAAAGAAATTACTGCAGCTTTATTGAATATAGAGCGTGCTCAGGAGTCCGGGCATCTGCTAAAACATTCGAGACTGCAAAATTTCATCCGAATATCTCCGTTATGGCATGTGCAGGAAAAAAGAGAGTAAACACTACGAGGGGCAATGTTATTCACTTATCTCTGGTCCTTCTTCATCGTGCATGCCTGAAATGGTCATATTTTTGGATGAAATGTTGCAACGTTCACATTTAATGCTTAAACTGGAATATTTTCACAATTCAGAACTAGGTGGTGCCTCACGCAACATTATGTGTGGGCGTACCCCTGAGCATATCTGTCCTACCCTTCATCGGCTTCTGATGTTAGGCGGCTTGTGAGTTGTGATGTTAGGCATTCCATCTCTGTTAGAAAGTTATGTACTGTTTATTGGACCAGGGGAATGCTGGTAACCTTTTCTTTAGTGTGCCTACCTAGGCCATTTAGTTAGCATGAGTACCCTGTTATACACGACCTTGCATGATTCTTTTTCTAGCTACAGTATCCTCCCATTGGACAATGTACTCATTTATTTTCCTGTAGCACTGTGGATCTTGGAGGAGCAACTGACACCTGCTTGCAGGCGATATTGGCTTGACATTAGCGTTTAGCAGTGCACCCTGATACCTTGTCATGTACTGTTCAAGTGAGTTATGTAGCATGTGGGCTTTATTTCATGGTTTATAAGTCATTTAGTTAGAGATAAGTGATTTGGGTTGGATTGCAACTTATGTTTAGTTGGTGTGTTCGGTTTATCCATATACTGGATCTGTTAAGACCCATTTTAAATGAGGCAGTGTCATAATTTTTATTGAGAGATTACATTGAGTGGGAGATGGAGCTGCACGATTCTAGAGGCGAGCCTTCCCCCACCTATGACCGCGCCCGGGCTCGCCTCCCTCTGCTTGACCACGCCCGCGCCCGGCAGCCGCCCCAGGAACGTGCGCCCCAGCAACCTCGCTGCGGCGCAACCGAGGTATGTCAATCGATGCGCCAACTACATCTGCTGCGTGCGCCAAGAGTACTGCTCAAGCTGGACCTTGCCAAGGCCTTCGACCATCTCCTGGTCATTCTTGTTTGAGGTGCTACAACACTACGGATTCAGCGACAAGTTCCTTGATTGGCTTGCCATCTTGCTCTCATCGGCAAATACACGTGTGATGATGAACAACGAACCTAGACTGCCAATTTGGCATGGGCGTGGACTACGACAGGCGACCCCTTATCCCCACAACTCTTCGTACTTGTGGTGGACATGCTTGGGCGCCTAATCAAGCGCGCCATCGACTTGGGGATCCTGCAACCCCTACATCCTCGACGACCAATGCCAGCGATCTCGCTCTACGCTGACGACGCGGCTCTGTTCTGTCACCCATGCGCCCAGGACATTGACGCTATCAGAGCGATCCTGGATCTATTCGGTAGGTCATCAGGATTGATGGTGAACTACAACAAGAGCTCGGCCACGATGTTTAATTGTGTGCCGGAGTATGAGATGGTGATCACGGAGAGACTCGGCTGCTGGATCGCCGAGCTGCCACTCACCTACCTCGGGATACCGCTGACGCTCAGAAGGCCAACCAGCGCACAAATGCAGCCGCTTGTCAACATAGCCGCCACGAAGCTTCCGCCTAGAAATCTCGGCTTATGAACATGGCTGGGAGATTCGCCCTGGTAAAATACGTCCTCAGCGCAATGTCAATCCATCAGATCATGGTTATCGGCCCTACCAAGAAGACCATCAAGATGTTCCAGAAGGTTCAGCGAGGATTCCTTTGTGAAGGGCGAGCTGAAGCCCACGGTGGCCACTGCCATGTTAGCTGAGGTGGCCTCGGCATCCAGGACATGGAGAGGGCTGGACTTGCCCTGCGCCTACGATGGCTTTGGTACAGCAGGACAGACGAAGGGCGTGGAGTGGACTTGACCTCCAGACCATCGCCCAGGAGTGAGACATGTTCTTCGCATCCACGTCTTGGATGCGACGGATGTACTGGCTTATTCTCGGAAGATCGTTGGATCAATGACAGATCCATTGGTGAGATAGCCCCTCAGTTATATGCCTGCATTCCCAAGCGCCGTTGGAAACAGAGAACAATTGCTGAGGGACTCCAAAACAACAGCTGGGCGCGTGACATGCATGGCGTCATTGGCATCGATGAGCTGGGACAGTACCTGAACATTTGGCGACAGGTTCAGCTTACGGTGCTCAACGACCAAGCGGACCAGCTGATATGGAAGTGGAATGCTAGCGGCATCTACACGGCAAAATCATGCTACCTGGCATACTTCCAAGGATCCACTGAAAGCAGCGCTTGGAAGCTAATATTGAAAACATGGGCACCTGCCAGGGTCTTCTTTCTCTCGTTAGCTGACACGAACAAATGCTGGACCTCAGAGAGACGACGACACCACAGACTCCAGTACCTCCCGCGGTGACTACTCTGCGACCAGGAGTTTGAGACCATGCAACATCTGCTCACCGCCTGCCCCTTCTCAAGGCAGGTATGGCACGACACACTCGCATGGCTCCAGATCCCATGCAGGCAGCCAGAGGACGAAGCTACGCTCCATGACTGGTGGTTCGCCACAAGACAGGTAACACCTAAACCCATGCGCCCAGGACGCGGCTCTGTTCTGTCACCCATGCGCCCAGGACATTGATGCTATCAGAGCGATCCTGGATCTATTCGGTAGGTCATCAGGATTGATGGTGAACTACAACAAGAGCTCGGCCACGATGTTTAATTGTGTGCCGGAGTATGAGATGGTGATCACGGAGAGACTCGGCTGCTGGATCGCCGAGCTGCCACTCACCTACCTCGGGATACCGCTGACGCTCAGAAGGCCAACCAGCGCACAAATGCAGCCGCTTGTCAACATAGCCGCCACGAAGCTTCCGCCTAGAAATCTCGGCTTATGAACATGGCTGGGAGATTCGCCCTGGTAAAATACGTCCTCAGCGCAATGTCAATCCATCAGATCATGGTTATCGGCCCTACCAAGAAGACCATCAAGATGTTCCAGAAGGTTCAGCGAGGATTCCTTTGTGAAGGGCGAGCTGAAGCCCACGGTGGCCACTGCCATGTTAGCTGAGGTGGCCTCGGCATCCAGGACATGGAGAGGGCTGGACTTGCCCTGCGCCTACGATGGCTTTGGTACAGCAGGACAGACGAAGGGCGTGGAGTGGACTTGACCTCCAGACCATCGCCCAGGAGTGAGACATGTTCTTCGCATCCACGTCTTGGATGCGACGGATGTACTGGCTTATTCTCGGAAGATCGTTGGATCAATGACAGATCCATTGGTGAGATAGCCCCTCAGTTATATGCCTGCATTCCCAAGCGCCGTTGGAAACAGAGAACAATTGCTGAGGGACTCCAAAACAACAGCTGGGCGCGTGACATGCATGGCGTCATTGGCATCGATGAGCTGGGACAGTACCTGAACATTTGGCGACAGGTTCAGCTTACGGTGCTCAACGACCAAGCGGACCAGCTGATATGGAAGTGGAATGCTAGCGGCATCTACACGGCAAAATCATGCTACCTGGCATACTTCCAAGGATCCACTGAAAGCAGCGCTTGGAAGCTAATATTGAAAACATGGGCACCTGCCAGGGTCTTCTTTCTCTCGTTAGCTGACACGAACAAATGCTGGACCTCAGAGAGACGACGACACCACAGACTCCAGTACCTCCCGCGGTGACTACTCTGCGACCAGGAGTTTGAGACCATGCAACATCTGCTCACCGCCTGCCCCTTCTCAAGGCAGGTATGGCACGACACACTCGCATGGCTCCAGATCCCATGCAGGCAGCCAGAGGACGAAGCTACGCTCCATGACTGGTGGTTCGCCACAAGACAGGTAACACCTAAACCCATGCGCAAGGGCCTGGCTACCACCACACACCTTGTCGCCTGGATGATCTGGAAGCAACACAACGCCTGCGTCTTCGACAGCGCTCGCCCATCCGTCCCCCAACTGACTGCAAAAATTCGAGAAGAGGCGGCGCTCTGGGCTAGAGCAGGAGCTAACTGCCTGAGAGTCATCATCCCCACGGACTGGGATGTGCACTGAATTTTCTGTATGCAAAACATTGATTCCCACCTTCTCGGTGGCCTGTTCTATGCATGTGTGGCCTAGGCTTGTAATCCTGTAAAACTGAAACTCTTCTTTGCAATGAAAAGAAACGCAATGTCATTGCATTTTCCCGGAATTTTTTTTATTGAGTCTATGGTCTCATCTTCGTCTTAAAGACCGTCCCATCAAGCTCTATGCCCTCTATGAACTAAGGTTCACAACAACTTTCACATATGTAATCTAAGCGATTTGTATCTGTTGCTGCCGCGAATCTGATATACACGCTATTGTATGATCGTGGATATTCTTGATCATGTTTTCCATTATTGATGCGCTCCTCTTAGTGGAAATGGTTAAAATTAGCCTCAGTATATTAAAATTTTGTTCATGTGTCTGCACCAACTCTTATAAGCTCATGGGTGGTCTAAAGTCGATTTTTGTATATTAATTTTATATTTCAGATTTACAGCAGTGGTAATCCTACAAATATTGCCAATCCCATCATTGACGTAAGTGTTAAGATTGACATAAAGGCTCTTGGTGGAAGGTTAACCTTTTTTCAAACAACTGCTTGTGAAAAGATACCTTGGAAGTATTTGAAGTCCTATAATGATGTTGATCCTCTAGATTACCTAGGGGCATACAATGTTGATGACATTCAGCTAATCTGTTGCCAACCTGATGCATCGTCAATGTGGTTGGTACCTCCTCCAGTCCAAAGTAGATTCGTTCGATCCTTTGAGGAGACAGAAAAGATTTTTGGAGCGATGGAACTTATTTTAAATTGGGATTTTCTCAGAGCTAGACCAAAAGGGAAGGAGTTAGTGAAATATGAGTCTCCTGTCGAGCAGTGCCCAAGTGTAGATGATGTTAAACAAGTGCTCAATGGATCTGTGCACAGCTTCAGGATAACTGATGCTTACCCTAGGTACTTTCGGGTTACAGGATCAGGTGAAGTGCGGCGACTAGAGTCATCGGTACGCAATATGTCTGCAGCCTTTTATTTTCTTATTACCTTCCCTGAAGAGAAGCTAAATAATTTTATCTGTTCATAAGTACAGATAGATTCAGTAAGTGGTGAACTGCTCTTGAATAATGGCACTCCTCCTTGGTGGTCATTCTATGACACAAACCCATCAGATTTCGCTGGCTGTCAAGGGCAGAATGGTCCTATGGCGATTGTCGTATCTGAGGAGACACCTCGTATGTATCTATCACGTTTCTAAAATTACTCATTTGGTCTTGCTGCATCCGTTGTTCACTGATTTATGAATATATTTTATAAGTTCACAGTTGTATTAGTAAAAGCAAAGTTCGCTTGAGCTGTCACTGGTATCCTGCTAACAATTATGTGTACTTTTACTGCTCAGAGGGCATTATTGGTGAAACACTCAGCAAATTCAGCATATGGAGTTTGTATATTACTTTTGTGTTAGCTGTTGCAAGATTTATTAGACTACAGTGCTCAGACTTGAGAATGAGGATACCTTATGAGAATCTCCCATCTTGTGACAGGTATGCTGGTTATGTTTTGCATAACTTAAATCTTGTGTTTTCATAACTGACCATAGAAAGTGGTTGATAGTTGTACCAACTAATATAAATGTTTGGTATTTGCACACTGCTGATGTGATATACTGATGTCTTCAAAATTTTCAAATCACAGCACACATAGTTTATTTCTTATGGACAGAGTAATCCATTCGTAAGTTTTACATTCTTACATGAAAAGCTAATTTTTTCAAAATGGGGAACATAGCCCCGTCCTCTGCATCAGCCAGATTTATTGCAAAGTTTTAGAATTTGTCTTCTTACATTTAAGGATCAGACAGGGTTGAGACAAAGATCAACCATCTGAAAAGTAAACGGTAGCAAAGAAGCCGATAACTAGCCATCCTCTAATCCACTAGTATGCTGCCACCAAAACGCCAGGGAATAGAACAATAACAATAACATCTACTGCGACGAGGACAAAAACAATAACATCTTGAACCGGCGCATGATGGGAAGATTCCGCCGCGTCATCAACAACCTCGCCCTGAAGGAAGTGTACCTAAATGGTCGAACGAGCATTCGCCGCGAACCCTTGCGCACCTGGATCGAGTCCTTTGCACGGCTGACTGGGAAGAACTCCATGGAGAATGCCATCTTCACTGCCTCGCCTCGGTCGTGTCTGACTACAGTCCTCTGCTGCTGGACTGCACGCCACAGCCACAAACAGACCGCCGTTTCCACTTCGAAGACTGTTGGGTGCGACAAGATGGATTCCACGAGGCGGTAGCAGAAGCTTGGCACTCATTCAATGACGCCGACCCATTCAAACGGCTGATGCTACGCCTACAAGCCACTGCCCGCAAGCTGACCAGCTAGAGCGCGCACACGATTGGGAACGTGCGGCACAAACTCGCCATGTCCCGTGAGCTACTGCTACGGTTTGATAAAGCGCGTGAGGACAGAACCCTCACCGAGGATGAGGAATGGCTACGCAAACAAATCAAGGTCGGCTACTTGGGGCTTGCATCGGTGGAGCACACCATCACAGCAGGGGCTAAGGGCCTCAGGGATGTATGGCCAACGACCTAGGATGTGCACTAGTGCCCCTTTGTACTATTTGTAATAACGGCAACCTCCTAGGAGGCGTGTATCAAACCTTATCTTTTCAATGAAATGAAACGCAAAGAATCCTTTGTGTTTTCTCGAAAAAAGAGACCCGCTTCGCTAGTAAGCTTGGTTGCTGGCAAGGCAAGCTACTCTCATATGGAGATAGGCTTGTCTTACTAGTATGCCGATGTTTATGTTTTCTTTCCTAGAAATACCTAAAGGAGTTAGAAAGCAATTGGATTTTTATAGATTACGCTTCTTTTGGCAAAGCGATGTAAACAAAAAGAAATACCGGCTAATGAAGTGGAATATAGTTTGCCGCCCCAAAGACCAAGGAGGTCTCGATATTGAGGTGCTTGATAATAAGAGCAAATGCTTATTAAGTAAATGGTTGTTCAATTTTTACATGGAGTGTGGCAAGAGCTCCTACATCATGAGTTCAAGATGTTATCGGCTTATGCGAGTAAAACATGAGCCGGTTTCCCCTTCTCAAGACGCGGCGGAATCTTCCCATCATGCGCCGGTTCAAGATGTTATTGTTTTTGTCCTCGTCGCAGTAGATGAGGTTGTAATCTCCACAAATCATCCATGGCCCCTCGCGCTCCGCTTGAGGCTCATACACGACGGAGAGCCACCACGGCGTTTCTGAGTTTGTGGGTGTGGCTACCTTACCCATCAGCGTGTTGGGGGTGGCGAACGACTCGGTGATGGAAATCTCATGGCTCTTCCAGGCCAGCAGAATGCCGCTGCAGGTGCCGATCGCAGGTAGGAAGTAATATTCGTCAAAATCTGTGCCCAGTCTCAAGGACAATAGATCGGCTGATTATCGCCATCATGGTCTCTTGAAAGCAGATAATCGCAGCACCAACAGAGGAGACCAACGAGTGAATAGCAAGCTCCCGTGCGCAGGCATTCAAACCACGTATGTTCCATATTAAAAAATCTATTGCATAATCCATTGACAAGAGGTCGTCAAGAATTGGAGATGCGTGGCTAGACCCTGGTAGGGCTGCCTCCCATAGGTGGTGCGATAGGCGCAGGGTCCACAGGCAGTGTGCGATCCACGAGCGTGGCGATGGCCGCGAGGACGCTACGAGGGACCGGTACGGCGAACATGCATCATAGGCTTTCATCTCGTCCGCCGTAATCACCTGGTCCACTCCAATGACACCCAGCGTGCGCATCAATTGCACCTGTGTGCGGTGTTCGGCTGTTGGTGCTGCGCCACGAGTTGATCTGCCTCTCCTCGGGGCAAAGTTCAGTGGCTGACAACGCTTTTTTCTTCCCGGTGTGGGAAGGATAGGGTTTAGCTACTTCGTGGCCACCGCCAAGAACTCTCCCGACGTCCATGTCGCTTGATGTGGCGTGGCGGTGCGCTGTCGTGGGCGACGCCATTCGTAGACCGTGCTATATCGACCAGCTAGTCGCATTGGAGTCCGTGGCGAACGATCCCAGAGCAGCACAGGGTTCGTCGCCTCCACCCCAGGACTAGCAAGCATATCCTCGTGTTCGGAAGGAGGTACATGATTTGAATCCATTGTGTGGCTAGCGCTGGCAGCTGGTGTAATCTCTACCAGTGTGTGCGTGCCATCTGGAGGTTGGACCTAGTCGATGCCCGCTCGGGCCAGAGCTAGGGCAACAAACCATGCAGGTTGCACAGCCTTCGCCTGCCAGATCTTGGCGGGTAGTTGCGCTTTTCTCTTTCGTCCTTCTCTTCCTTTTTGACGGTGGCGGGGAGTGGTGGTGGGTCCGCCCTAGCACGGCCACGGTTCCATCGATCTTCCCGGCGCACGTATGGCCGGTGGCGCTTCCTCCACAGCCCTAGGATGAGAAGAAGGCCAGCTAGCATCGCACGCAACACCGTCCACGCGGCCGCGATTGTGACTTGTCCAGCCAATGGCGTCGACGGCCATGACGTTCACGCACCCGGCTAGAGCTTTGCCGGTGTGCCGCCGCTTGTGGTTGCGGCGCCATGATCTTCCCTAGCCTTGCCCATCATCCCCGTTGCCTCTATCCTGGGATGCATCGCCGTTGTCTGTGCGGTGCTCGCCTCCGCCAAGGTCGTCGGCGTCAAGGGCTGCGTTGATCAATCGGATAGTTATGGGGTAGTTCAGTGTGCGGTACGCCGGCGGCGAGGTTAGGGACAGCGCTGGTATCTGCTCGACGATCTCTAGGATGGACTGATGCTTGATCTCGCTCGGGTCGTGCGTCGCCCGTAGAGCCGGAACATGCCGGCAAGAATGTGCTCGGCGCTAGACACATGCTAGGCCTAGGTGGGGATGCCTCTGAGCTCCAGCTCGACGTGGTACTCGAGGAAGCATGTGCTCGCGTGGGCAAGTTTGCTCCAGGGGTGCAACAGCAGGGTGAACGCGTGGTCGCTCATGAGGTGATCGCCGTTGACGCGATTGAGGGCCGTGTTGGAGTGGAAGTTGATAAGGAAGTCCCCTAGGTGGTGCAAGTGGAGGGAGAAGTTGTCGTTCCGCGGCTAGAAGGATGAGTACAGGAGGCGTTCCACCTGGCCAATAGCCACAACGGGCCTGGTGCTGGTAATTGTGGCGACCATGGTGCGCTTCAGCACCTCTTCCCTCTCCTGCATCTCTGTCGTGCGCGAGATGATGACGCGTGGCCGCTCTCGGAGCGGGGAGCAAAGCCTGAGCGGCAGCGGCGACGCGGGGCGGGGGAGGGGGGGTGCTCTTCGCGCCGGCGGCTCAGCGCATGCCGCGGTGACCGCAGCGGTAGCGGGACGTGGGCCGGTCTCGAAATGGTCGACGCGGGCTGGGTGGTGCGCGCGCGTGCCGATGCGTCTGTGCCCTGAGAAGGAACGGTGTTGTGCTGCTAGCCGCGGTCTTGTCGCGCCTCACACTCCAAGGACTCATGGCCTGAGATGAGGCACGTCTGCAACGGCCGTCGTTGAAGCAGTCCCTGACTACATGTCCCTTCTCGAAGCATTTGAAGCAGAGCTTGGAGGCCGCCTCTGGGGAGGGGTTGCGGCGGTGTCGCGGAGGGGAGCGCGTCGTGGTCCCGTGTGCCTAGTGGCGCTCAAAGCAGCGCCGGTTGCAGCAAGGCTGGCGGAAGCCGTCGGTGTCTACCTCTACGTCGTTGCGGACGTGATGGATCTCCTAGCAATCCACTCCTTGGCCAGGACCCAGTCGCCAGTGGCGGCGTGGGTCGCAACGCACACCGGGTGGAGGGAGCTGTTGGCCGCGATGGAGGGGAGCAACTTCTCACGACGTCGTTGAAGGAGCGGCCGTCGGAGGTCTCGTCCTCGTAACCGGTCCAGCGCTGCTCGCCGGCAGAGAAGTGGCCGTCAGCAGAAGAGCCTGAGGATGCCATGGGGGAAGGGAGGTGGGGAGGGCGGCTACCGGCGAGGGGAGGGGCGCGTCGGCGGCGGGGTTGGTGGTGTGGTTAGGCTAGGCTAGGGGAAAGGTGGGAGCGGCTGCCTCTAGAATTGTGCGCATTCTTGTTGAGTTTTAGACTTGCCAGCATTTTTGTTTGTTGCGAAGTGGGTCTCTACAGGATTCCATCCGGAATTGCGAAGCTTTCTGTAATGAATAGGTACCCCAAGGTATATAAAAGGTAAGGAGCCATACTCAACCAAAGATTTGTTCGAATATGCATAAAATTAGCTTCATATTTACAATCTTCTCAAGACCATGTTCCATAAATAAAATAGTATCATCAACGTATTGCAAAATAGAAACCCCGCCATTAACAGGATGAGGTATGTGACTCCCAACTTGACCATCCTCCTTCGCTCTGGCAATAAGGTTGGCCAACATATCGACGATAATGTTGAAAAACATTGGGGACAAGGAGCACCTTGTCTCAATCCTTTCTTGGTTTGGAAATAATATCCAATGTCATCATTGACCTTTATTCCCACACTACTGTCTAGCACAGTGTTTAATCCAGTCACAACATTGTTGATCAAAACCCTTCATGTGCAAAACTTGTTGAAGAAATGGCCATTTAACTTTATCATATGCTTTCTAAAAATCAATTTTAAAAAGGACCCCATCTAATTTCTTTCTACGAAGCTCACGAATGGTTTCATGCAGGACAACCACACCTTCCAAGATATGACGTCCAGACATGAAAGCAGTTTGTGTTGGTCTAATTATTTTATGAGCCAAATCTGTATTGCGGTTAGTGGAAATTTTTGTAAAGATCTTGAAACTAATATTTAGAAGACAAATAGGTCTATATTTTTGGATCTGCACCGCACTCTTTTTTGGGAGAAGAGTAATCACTCCAAAGTTCAACTTGGACAAACAACGCCATTAAGTCTATTTTAATTACCTCCCGGAAGTGTTGATAAAACATAGCTGGGAACCCATTAGGTTCCGGTGCTTTGTTATGCTTCATTGAGAAATAGCCTTAAAGACTTCTTCCTCAGTGAAATCAGCTGTAAAAAGAATAATTTCCTCTGGTGATTGGTTCCTCAATCATAGAAAATCCATTCGGTTCTAGCGCCCCAAATAGCTTCTTATAATATTTAGTAATATATACTTTTAGATTTTCTTCACCCACTATTGTTCCTTAATCTTGTTCTAATTGGAAAATCTTCTTTTTCCTTTGTTTACCATTGACAATCAGATGGAAGTTTTAGTGTTATTTCTACTTTGAACATGTTTAACCTTAGCCCGTTGAGCCCATTTGGTCTCTTCATCCTGGCGAAGTTTAGTAACACGTTCATTAGCATCTCTCATGGCCTCCCTTTCGGAAGAACTAAGAGGGCTAGTTTCATCTTTGAGGTCTAGGCTCTCAATAATAGCTAGCAACCTTTCTTTTTCTTTCCTATATTTTCCACTTAAATATTTTGCCCACCACTTCAACAAACGATGAACATGTCGAATTTTATTTTTCCATCGTTGAATAGGGGCGTGTTTGGTTGCTCATGTCTTTTTTGGGTATCCGTGGAAGGATGTTGGCGAGAGGGGCGCGAGCTCTGACGCCCACCAGTTCGGCGGCGACCGCGTCGGGAAGAGCAGATCTTGAGCGCGGTGGCGTCAGCCGCGCGCCGCGCGATGCCAAGCTCCTCGACGCCGGTGGGAAACGGCATGGGAGATGCTCGCCGATTTCAGTGGAGGTTGAGGTACGGGCGGAATTAGTCTACATGATTAAGTAATTTGGCTATAGTGCTCTGGAGAAGTGGCCTTGCATCGAGAGAGAAGCCGCGTTCACTTTTTGGCAGATTTTCTTCTCCCCGGAGCCCTGCACACGGGGAACGTTTGGGCGTTTCCACGGAGCCTGTTTTTGGCTGTTTTTGGATGCAAGATTTTTTTCCTCCATGGCCTTCCAAACGCTCTTATTTTTTCCCGCGCCATGCGAGAAACGGGGATCAGGCCAACCAAACACGCCCTAGGTGTATCACCATCGGATACAACCTCCCAGTCTGTCTTAATCATTTCAAAGAAACCTCTGCGAATGCAACCAGGAAAGTTCAAAAGAAAATCTAGCCTTATTTCCCAAATGTGCTTGGTGTCCTGAATCAATGAGCAAAGTAGTATGATCAGAAGCTGATCGCGTCAAAGCCCTCACAGATACTAAAGGGAATTTTTGTTCCCACTCGAGACACGCCAAAATACAGTCGAGTTTCTCATAAGTCGGCGTCTCCTGATGGCTTGCCCAAGTGAATTGTTTGAACAGAGTGCAATTTCTCTCAAATCAAGACTCAATGATGTATTGAAAACAAAAGGCCACCGAGGATTAAAATTGTCATTACTCTTATCCTCATGCCTTTGTAAAATGTTAAACGTACCCCCTAACAACATAGGAAGTGGCTCAGACTCACACATCCGACCAATTTTAGATAGAAAGTCAGGTTTATTAATGTCTTGTGCCCCCGTACACCGGCATCAAACTCCATCCAGAACCATCTTGTTTAGACCGCATATGAAGTTTAACACAATAATCTCCAGTGTCAATATTTTTGACTTGGAGTGTTGTTGTGTTAATACCAACAAGGATCCCGACCGACCGCCCATGTGGTGGTAGACAAAACCATGCAAAATCCCTGCTCGCCACCAAATGTCTCAAGAAAGGCACCGTGAAATTAGATCTCCCTATTTTCAGTAAAGTAATAAAATCTAAACGATGCTCTCTTACAGATTCTTGGACAAAAAAAAATGTTTTGCTGTGTCCTTAAAACTCTCACTGTTTCATTTCATCCCTTTAAGTTTGTGCATTTATTCAGTTTTTTTAGCTTAATTCTAGTGCTCCTATGCACATTTATTTTGTCATACGATTTTTTGCTTAAGAGAGCGTTTTGTTTTAGCATTATGAACAAACAGATTCGTCCGACACTCTAGCATCTCTTCTTCCTAGTTTGCCAAATCTTCACTAAGATTGGACGCACGGGAGACCACAAGAGCCTGACGAGATTCCAATGAATCATCACTTTTTTAAGCATAGTTAAGGATCTAGTCTCTTCGTTCTCTTTAATTAACTTCACGTACTCTTTTCTAACCGTAGAAGATTCACCCATAGAAACTCCCAACCTATTAGCTCTATCCAGAACTTCATCATCAGAAAAAAGATAGAAAGGAAAACTTGCTAGCAGATGTTTTTATACCTGTCGCTTGTGTATCTTCTTGACATTGTGCCATCCTAATCGCCCTCTCCAACTGTGGAAGTCGGCATCACCCTACGCACGAACGCGCTTACTGGATCGCACAGATGCCGCACAGTCTGGGATGCCACCAAAGGCGACGATGTCTGCCATCGAAGAGTCTTGTCGAGAACCTGCCGCTGCAGGGCACCCACAAGTAGGTCCGCCTGACCTACACCTCGTAGTTGTCATGGAGCTCCAGGGCGACCTTGAAAACAGGAGTGCACCTGCCCCCGCGACGCCTCCCATGGCTGGCGATGGTGAGCATTGTTAGAGAGGTTATTGTATATTGTAGTACCCTTATTAGATAGGGGGTTCCCTGCATATTTACACCTGTACCTGTACTATATATTGTGGCCTTGCCCCCCTGGAATACAAGTTGCTTATTCCTAACAAGCATAAGGGAACTGCTCGTGTCCCCTTGGTTCCTCCCAGATCATGTAGCGATGGTGAGCAAGTATAAGCAGATTTTTTTCCGCGAAAACGCAAAAGCCTTGCGTTTCGATTCATTAATAGAAAAAAGAGAGTTTTGTACCCACTAGACCTACGGAGCCGCGGGTAACAAAGCATGTAGGCCGAGCGCACCTGCAGCCGCCCAAGATCGAGCCTTAGATCGAATCGTGGCGAGAAGACTACCTATGTTGGGTGATGCATTGTCAAAGACAACCATGTTGCGTTGCTTCCAAATCCACCAAGCCGTCGGCATGATTAGCGAGGATGTCCCTTCCGCAAAGCTCGGTGGTAGCTAAGGAAGCTTGCAAGCACAAATCCACGAAGTCGTCTTCTCCATTTGGTGGTGTGGCTGTCGATCGAATCCAGGAAAGCACCTCGTGCCAGGTCGCTCGGGAGAAGGGACAACCTACCAAAAGATGAGTCATGGTCTCGGCCGCTTGGTCACAAAGGGGGCATCGCGGAGGTTGAGCTAGTTCCTGCCTCGCAAGCCGCTCAGCCTTCCAACATGAGTCTTGGCAGGCAAGCCACCCAAAGAACTTGAGACGAGGTGGTGCCCACACGTGCCAGTTTAGTTTCCAGGATTTGGAGGTGATTGATCCCTGGACGGGGAACTCGTAACAGGTCTTTGAGGAGTAGTAGGCATCCGTCGTCCACCTTCAGCGTAGGGTGTCCGGCGCGTCCGCAAGCACGAAGTCCCGCAACCTGGCACAATTGGACATGCTACCATAGGGCAAGCGGACTCAGCCCGCCCTGAATGTCAGTAATACATCGATGCTCCAGCAGCGCCTCTCTCACCGTGTGGCGCTTCCTAGCGCGTTTGGGTATCAGCGCGAAAAGCGCCAGTGCCCACTCCTCGATGGTCCTCCCATCGAGCCATCGGTCTATCCAGAATAGAGCCATAGCTCCGTTACCCACCGTCATCGTAGTGGATGCCTCGAACACCTGCATCTCTGTCTGGGAGAAGCGCATATCCAGCCCATGCCAGGGTCGCATAGGATCTATGCGCATCCTCCATATCCATTTGGTCCGAAGCACATACTGTAGCTTGATCGAGCATCTGAGCTTGATCGAGCACTCCCAAGCCGCCATAGCACTTCGGCCTACACACCTCATCCCAATTGACGTGCCAGTTTCCACCCTTAGCCTCGGCTCTCCTAGCCCACAAGAAGCCTCTCACTATCTTCTGGATCTGCTTGTTAAGCCCCAACACTATGATCTGGTGGAGGGGGATCGCTAGGAGCACTGATCTGATAAGTGCTAGGCGTCCTACCTTTGTCATCATCGTTGCTTTCCAAGTTGGCAGTCAGTTCGCAATGCTGTCAACAAGGGGCTGCAACGCTGTCGCAGCGACAAAGGAATCCCCAGGTATTTGACAGGGAAACGTGCTAGCTGGCACCCTAGCACCGTCTCCGCCTGTAGTTGGTATGCACTTGGCATAGTTGGTATGCAACAGATGCCTCCCCAAAGATGGTTAGCAGTGCTCGCACCGTGCGCATTTCCTCCTCATCCGGGTGGTAGAAGATCACCACGTCGTCCGCATAGAGTGACGTCACCAACTCCCGAGCTGCGATGCGTGCCAGATCGAGGGTCCTAGCTCGCCGTTGAGCATCACCTGGGTGCTCGCCATCAAGAGCAGAATGGCAACCAGTTCGCGAAATCTGGGTCCAAACTGTACCTTCCGCAGCACCTCAAATAGCAACTAGGAAACAGAGTTGAAGGCCTTAGCTATATCTAGCTTGAGCATGACCCTCGGTTCCTTCAGCCTGTGGAGCAGGCGTGCCTTCTGCTGAACCAACATGAAGTTATCATGAATGCAGTGCTTCTGGATGAAGGCGCATTGGTTTAGGTCAACCAGGGCTCCTAGTGTAGGAGCCAGCCTCGACGCTAGTACCTTCGCCCCGAGCTTGGCAAAGATGTGGATTAGGCTAATCGGTCTGTAATCACCTAGAGCGGCCGCATCACTGTGTTTGGGAAGCAATATGACTAGGGCATGGTTTAAGACCCTAGAATCCGCGCCCACTCATAGAGTGCAGCTTGGTAAAAGTGGCCATGGAATCCGCTTTAACCACCCCCTAGCAGCTCTGGAGGAACTCTGCCGTGAAGCCATCTGGGCCAAGCGCCTTGCCATGAGGCAGTCGCTTGATCACCTCCCACACCTCCACCGAGAAGGGGGCATCCAAATCTGACAAGTCCTCCGAAATGGATCCCAAAAAGTCGAGATCCAGGGAAAACTAATGCCCTACACTCGTGCCGAGCAGACCCTGGAAGTGATTATATGTGGCTTCCGCCATGGTTGCATGGTCGACCACGACCGCGCCATCAACCTGTATGCTATGAATCACATTTTTCTGCCTACAATAGGATGTGTGCTGGTGAAAGAAAGCTGTATTAGCGTCTCCTTCGCTCAACCACCGTATCTTGGCTTGTTGGCGCACCATCGTGCGCTCCAAGGAGGCTAGCCCAAGGTAGGTGCGCCTCAGCATTGCGCGGAGGGCGCGCTCATCCGGTGAGAGAAGCCGAGACTCCATGGCTACATCAAGGCGGTACACGATCACCCGTGCTAGAGAGAGCTGCCGTTTGATTGACCCCACCTTCTTATCCACCTAGCTCCTGAGCATGCGGGCGGTGTGCTTGAGCTTCGTGACGAGTCTCGTACGGGTCCCCATCGATAGTCCCACAGGCTTACGCTACCACTTCATCGAAGCCCTCCCACTTCATCCAGTAATGCTCAAATTGGAGCCGACCCCTCGGCAGCCACCAATGTACAGTCCAGGAGCAGAAATTGGCCGCGGAGATGTAGTAGCAAAGTGCGCGCTAACATGGTGCACTGGCGTTCTAGGTGCCTACGCGTCCTACCCTTACACACCCTCCTTAGCTATCTTGTGATTTAGAGTACCACCTAGGTCCATGTCCCCATCAGCACCCGCAGGTACAACACCCAATGAGGGAGACACCGTCTCTGCCACCTGCTGAGACATGACTCACACCATCGGTGGAGCTGAACGTGAAGACATCATCTCGTCCTCACTCTACCATGTCAATCCATCTAGGTTTCTTGGAGGAAACAGAACTTGTGGTATTTAAAAGAACCAATCTTGAAACATTGGACCATCCCATGAGTAGTATGGTTAACACCTGCATCACCTGTACTGTTCTTGGCTCCCTTTAAGCTGTCCAAAGCTCTTTCGATCTCTTTTCTTCTCTAGTATCCCTATCATTATTTTATTTATTTGGTTTACCCTGATGAGCATCCCCATCTCTAATAATATCGTCCATATTGACATCATTTGGGGGTTGTCGATCTACAAATTGTTCCACTTCAAACCTTAACTTATAGAAACCGTCCTTAACTAGTGTTAGGCAGCCGAATATGCTACATCATATCGGCGTATCCTCTCCATTAATAGTGCATGTATCTTTGCATATAATAGGCCTTTATGGTTAGGATTAGGATTGATTACCTACCTTATATATCTTGTATTGATCCCTATATATATGAGATAACAGGAGGCCACAATTGTGGTCAATCCCAAAACCCCAAATCTACTCTATCACGCCCGCTTCCTCAGTAGGCCATGGCTCCTTCGAGTCGACATGTCGACCTCGTCGGCCTCCTTGAGTCCGCGCTCCCCGTCGCTAGTGCCACCACCTGCTACAGCTACTCACCACAAGATGGTGACACGCCGTCAAGCGGGCAAGCATATTGGCCCCGGAGAGCGCCTCAACCTCCAGGTTGGCACCGTCACCACTCGCTCGAAAGTTCCTAAGTCTATTAGGGGTGCTCTTAAGGACCCATACTGGCTCGCTGCCATGACAGACGAGTACGGCGCCCTTCTCGCCAACGACACATGGGATCTCGTTCACCCTCCCTCGAGTGCCAACGTCGTCACCGGCAAATGGGTTTTCCGTCACAAATTCAAACCTGACGGTACCCTCGACTGCTACAAAGCATGCTGGGTGCTGCGTGGCTTCTCTTAGGAGCACAACGTGGACTTCGACGAGACCTTCAGTCTTGTTGTCAAACCGGCCACCATTCGGACGATCCTCTCCATCGCCCTCTCCATCAGCTGGATGATTCGCCAACTCGATGTCAAAAACGCTTTTCTCCATGGGAAACTCGCCGAGGTGATGTTCTATGACCAGCCTACTGGCTTCGTCGACGCCGCTCGCCCTGACCACGTGTGCCGCCTCAACCGCGCTCTCTGTACGGTCTGAAGCAAGCACCCCGCGCTTGGTACCATCGCTTCGCGACCTTCGTCACCACATTTGGCTTCACCTGCTCCAAGTCCGACACGTCGCTCTTCATCCTCTATGATACTTTGGGTACGGCCTACCTTCTGTTGTACGTCGACGGCATCATCCTCACGGCTTCGGAGTATCGGAGCCTCGCCGGTGCCCTCCGGTGGATACATCGACCAAACTCGTCGCCGCTGCTGGTTCTCCGTTCACCGATCCTTCGGAGTATCGGAGCCTCGCCGGTGCCCTCCTGTACTTGACGTTCACCCGCCCCAACATCGCCTACGCTGTGCAGCAAATCTGCCTGCACATGCATGACCCTCGAGATCAGCAGTTGTCTCTGGTCCAGCGGGTTCTTCGGTACATCAAGGAACTCTTCACCACGGTCTTCAGCTCGCTCCCTCGTCGACGGACCTACGTGGACTGGGCCGGTTGCCTGGATACACGTCGCTCCACGTTGGGTTATTGCGTGTTCCTGGTGACAACCTCATCTCCTGGTCCTTGAAGCGACAACACACTATCTCTCGCTCAAGTGTCAAACCGAGTACCGAGCTGTCGCCAACACGGTTGCCGAAGCCAGTTGGCTCCCAACTCCTCCAGGAGCACCGACGCACCAAACACATCGAGATCAATCTTCACTTCGACATCGACATCGAGATCGACCTTCACTTCGTTCGAGACCGTGTTGCGCTGGGGCACATTCGAGTTCTTCATGTGCCATCGTCTCAACAGTTTGCGAACATCTTCACTAAAGGCCTACAATCACCGTTGTTTTCGGATTTTCGATCCAGTCTCTGCGTCCAAGAATCTCGGCGTATCCTCTCCATTAATAGTGCATGTATCTTTGCATATAATAGGCCTTTATGGTTAGGATTAGGATTGATTACCTACCTTGTATATCTTGTATTGACCCCTATATATATGAGATAACAGGAGGCCACAATTGTGGTCAATCCCAAAACCCCAAACCTATGCTATCAACAGGACATCCATCCTCTCCATGATAAGAGTGTGATCCATACAGGCAATACAAATGCGTAACACCCTGGTTCTCCTAGTGAAGGCCATATCCACCTCTACGGTTTTCCCAAAAAGAGAATCAAGTGTCCATAGACCCAACAAATTGTCTAGAGCATTCGATGGCAGATCATGTACCCGAACCCAAACATGGTCAATGATCCAAGCGTGTTGGACTAGAGATTTCCAAATATCAAATTTCATCTTGGAAGGACTTTCTGGCACCTTATATTTACCAATATGTTGCATCTGAACTAACTCTTTCTTTCTAGGAAAATTCACCATGAGAACCAATATGCTGCAGCTGAACACATTTCTCGTTGCTGTGCACCCTTATATAGGCGCTAGTGACTACAAAGTCAAAAGGCAGTGTCCAATCGGACACTGACGGGACAGGTTGACCGCCGACGCCGACGACTGTTGATGACGTCTAGCACATGCTACCCTTGTGCATGACGTGTAACAACGTTCTAGTCTACCTACTCTGTACCAGATTGTACAAATGTGATACTCACACATGGACTCTCTAGGTCGACTCCGGAACAAGCTCCGAGTTGCCCGAGTTCTACTCTAGGGCCCTCCCCAAGTCGAAACACAACCCTGACTGGCACGTACTGCCGAGACGGCACTCCAAACACAAGCCTATTCTGACAGGTAACGATCACCGATTTAATTGGCAGTTCGATTAAAAGGGTCAGTTTGCTGTCGGTTTCCGCTTTTCAGTGCAAAGGTGTCCACCCCTAGGTGCTATAGATACAGATCAGTCATATCTCTTTTCTTCGTCATCCTAACACCAGTTATGTGTAGAAATTAGAATGGAGAGATTATTGTGATAGATGATTTCTGTGATTACCCTACAGATTTTAAAGTTTCACAAGGAAAAATATTCACCTCAGTTGGATTTTCTACCATGGTATATAGTAATTTCCAGCAAATCTGCTGCTGTAAGGTAGCGGCCATCCTTGCGTAGCATATGTCTAGAAGGCCTTGGGTCTAGAAATGAACATAGTTTCGTCTGGTACACTGGTACCTCTCAGTTGAGCGAAAATTTATCAATTTTCAAATCTAACTTCTACTGCTCTAAATTTTATTGAGTGGCCTTGGCTTTATGTTTGCCAATAATGACCAATTTATCATTTTAGAAGCGTTAAGTTTTTTTGGATAAAGGGAATACATTAATATCAAGACGATACCAATTACACCCAACCTCTGCAACAACATAATGTCCAAAGCAACTCTAGACATCACGGATGCACACATCCAAAAAGAAAAAAAGAAAACCCTGTCGAGACAAGCAGAGGCTCATAGCAGTACAAGCACCACCAGTGGTGACAACACCTAGACTCCGAAAAAGATTCTCCAAGATGACGCCTCCAGGAAGGAAACAGTGTACAAACACCATTGTTGTCCGAATCCAACCAATTAGTCAGATGCAGGGTTTTCACTCTGAAGAAGGTCCCTTCTCCAAACAATGCCTTCAACAAAGGAACGACTAGGAACCCGCCATTGCCAGTACAACCACAAAGGTCAGCCTGAGGGTTTTCACCCTAGAAAAACAGAGACCACCAAGAATGAAATCTGCCAGTGTCCCCACTCGTCATGAACACTGTTGTAGAGCTCCGATCATCTGACACGCATCCTTCTTCCAACTGCTGTGAGTAAACTCAGGAAACTTCACGAAATCTCGAGTCTGACTTTAGTAAGCGAGATGGAGCCTCCAGAATCAAACCAATCTTCTGCATACACAAACGCCCTGATCCTGCCATCAAACCTTGGTGAACGCAATGACGCAAGACAGACCCAGGTGATTGGGGTGGCACTGAACTATCAAGACGCCATGTGCATCGACGGGAGTCAGCCCATCCATGTCCCCCGTAGGGACGCCAATAAGGAGGGAGATCACACAGCGCGCACTCGTCAGTCCCACGATCTTCAGGATGGCGGCGTAGTCCATGTCGCGCCGGCAGGGATCGCACACAGGCCGCCACGCCCAGATGCAGGAAGCAGCAGCACGACGCATGCTTCCTTGTCAAGGCATGTCGACGGAGCCCCAGAAGCGATAAAGTTGAATGGCAAGATCCTTCCTTTCATGTCTGCCAACCTTTTGTTAGCACAAAGAGCTAAACAACGTTTTGATTTTGAAGCATTATGCCTCGTAGTGAATTCCAGCATTCTGGGGCTTGTACATTATCGTACCCTCACAATGGCAAGATCCTTCCAGCATTGTGCTAAACAAGGTGAGGGTACGATAATGTATCAGCTGAACATCCAGCATTCTGAATTATTATTATTTTGATAAGATGCAAAAGCTTTGTGTCTGGATGCATTTTGAATTAACATGGGTATCCCCTACTTTTAGGATGCATTTGTGAATATATTTTTGTAAAAAAATATTTCAAGAACTATCAAAATTGTCAAGACAAGCCCCAGATCGTTTAGTCGACCTATTTTAGCCCTATTTGGAACGAAGGAAAATGAAGGAGTTTTGTGGGATTGGAATCCCATATGGAAATTTGTAGTTGTTGCTTTGCACAATGGATCTGGTCCCTAGAATTCTTTGAATTTCCGATGTTTAGATGCCTTACAGGAAATACAGCATTTTGCAACATGGACGTAAATGTGTATTTCATGATTTCTCCAATATGGATAAGCCATTTCATAGGAATTCAAGTGAATTCTAGGAACCAGATCCATTGTGCTAAGGAACAACTAGAAATTTCCATCCGTTCCAAACGTGAACTAAGCCTTTGGTCTTTACTACTCTCTACATCTGAATCTAGACAAATCTGAGAACATTAATTTGGATCGGAGGGACTATTAGAAGTCTTGTTTAGGTGCTGCATGTGAGGGGCGTTGCTTGTCCACCAATAGCTCAGTGTGTAGTGTTAATCTACTTAGTTGTGTTCTTTCGTATTGCTTCGGTTGTCAAAGTCTAAAGGTAGTATTCTCACATTTGTATCTGTGCACCTCTGGTCCGGAATATGAACCTGCCTCGTAGTGCTCGTGCAGCCATTCCAACCTTTCATGGTTAGCTGTGGTGCACATCTGTCAATACTACATTTTATGCTTTATCCACCGTGTCAATACCACTGCATGACACTGCAGCGCTGGCTTGACTAAAACTGCTTTCACAAATATTGAAGAGAACGCAATTTGTTTGGTTCGAGTTGATGCTTTTCTGAGTTCGTTTTGTTGATTGGGGAAGGATAATGATTTGGTTTACCCTGTTAATCTATCTTACATCGCCAAATTTAATTTTGCCTGCAGCTTTTGGTTGTGTGTTGTGGGCATGGTGTTTAGACTATTGGGCTTTTAATATTATATTACAGTGGACTGTCAAAGAATGGTTTTGTTAGACTATTATGAGGATAAGTTTGACTTGAATTTGAGAGGGTTGTCAAGAAAATTCTAATGCTGCAATGCACATGTCATACCTCGAGGCATTTTTGTTTGGATAGGTAGAACAATATTGTTTTACTAAAGGATGGTCTTTTTTATAGGTTGCTTGACATCTGTGAAGGCATTTATGCAGCACGGGCGGAGGGTGAGCTAGAAGTGGAAGAAGTCTTATATTGGACATTGGTAAATGTTTACAGGTCACCACACATGCTGCTTGAGTACACCAAGCCAGACTAGGGCTTGCTCTTCTGGGAAAAGAGTAATTCAGCAAATTCTAATCCCATCATTTTACAAGGAGACTGACTTGATATGTCTTTAATTGATCCAAGAGGAGTCAGACCACTCGAGGCTTCTTTTTTTTTGGCTTTCAGGTTTGCTAAGAACAAAACCATGTACATAGGCCTCCTAGTTGTTCGGGCTTAATTCAATTTTATGATAGTATACCAGACTCTGGTTGGTAAGTTTAAGCTCAATTCAATTCCAGCAATTGTTCTTTTGATTCTGGTACATCGCATTCATTCATTTATATAAGGTATTTGTGGATAGAGTCAAGATACCTACACGAGCTTATTAATACTCCTATTAGAGTAAGTGCCGCTAGAGGAGAAATAGTAACAAATTTTGGATTGCGTGGGTTAGACCTAGGGATTGGGGCACACACTTTTCCCACTAGCCTAATTATTTAGAATCATGAGGCTTAGATATAATGTTGGGCATGGATTGGACGACTGCATATGAAGGTATTATAAATCGTTGCCCTCGCAACTCCAGAATTTGTTTTAAGCCCTTTAAACTTAGGGGAGCCACTAGCCTAATTGTTTGGAATCATAAGGCTTAGACATAATCTCGGGAATGGATTGGGGGTGGCCGCATAATAAGGTATTATAGATTGTACAAAATAATATTGTTCGCTCACAACTCCAGAAAAGAACCGAATCCATTTTAAATCAACCTTTAAACTTAAGGTAGCTAAGGTGAAGTCTCTTAAGGGGGTTCACATAGAGGATGTGTCTGTGGTGAAAGAGTATCCAGAGTCCAGAGTTACCAGGAATGTTGCCTAACCCTAGGAATGTTGCCTAACCCTGACTGAGACATTGAGTTTTCCATTGATTTAGTGTGTGGTACTAGACCAATAGCCGAAAGACTGTATAAGATGGAAGAGTATCCATATGTTTTCCTAGAGGAGTTAACAAGAATGTCGCTTGATCGAGACAGTGAATTTCCCATTGATTTAGTGCTTGGGATAGCCAAGAGACCGTATAAGATGGACGTTGATGAGGTAAAAGAGCTTAAGAAGCAGCTTAGAGAGCAATTGGATAAATGATTCATTGAACCAAGTTCATCATATTGGGAAGCACCCGTTTTATGCAGAGAAGGATAAAACCAAGAGTTTAGTTGTGGACTACGGCTCGGTTGAATGAAGTGACAATTAAAAACTAGTATCATGTGTCCAATATCAACTACTTGTTTGACCAACTTAACTGAACAAGTGTGTTCTCTAAGATTGATTTTTCGATTAGGATACTTTTAGCCGATAAGACATACTCAAGACCGCTTTCCCCACTAGATATGGCATGCATAATTACATTGTGATGTCATTTGGTTTGACCAATGCTCTAGCATATTTTACCGATTATGATGATGAACAAGATGTTCATGGAGTACTTGGGCAAATTTGGCACAAGTTTACAATAATGTTTATTGACGATATTATACTATAGCTTAATCTTGAGCAAAAGTGAGCCATATGAGGCAATCTGCCCGCGAGCGCGTTTTTGGTCGTCTGATTTTCACTTTGACTCATCTTAACCACGTGGTTTCAGGTGTTGACTGAAGTCTGACGAGCTAGTCCCTCCCGTCCCCGCCCCACCCTCACCCCATCTCGATCTCATTCCCCTCCACCCGAGCTCCCACCCATTCTAGCTTCCTCCGTCTCCCCCAACAACATGCGCCACCCCTCCACTCCTAAGTTCTCCCTCTCACCTCCGCCCCCTCCACTCACGAGGCCATCGTCTCCCGTCTAGCTCCTGCATCCAGCATTAGCCGCCTCTACTTCCCCGCCTCAAACCTTCCTAATACCAATTCAACATCACTCCCGACTTCACGCACCCGTCCGCTGCCACGCTTTGCCGGTAGTAAGGAAGATAAGGAGGAGGTGAGCGCGTGGGACGGTGGGGGTGAGAGAGAGGGGTGGCGTGGATAGAGACGCTCCTATGCGGGACTACACGAAGATGTCGCATCATCTTCACCGCCATGACTAGAAAAATCAGGGACAGATGGTGGAAAAAAAGGAATTGAAAAGGGACGCTCTCGAGCGCTCCCCCTCACCTCTGCTTACTTCGCCCCCTCCACTCACGAGGCACCGCCTCCCGTACAACTCTTGTATCCAGCGTCGTTCGCCTCTGCTTTCCTGCCTCGAACCTGCCCAGTACCGATTCAACATCGCCCTCGACCTCGCGCACTCGTCCGCCGCCACGCTTTGCCGGTGGTAAGGAAGACAAGGATGAGGTGAGCGTGTGGGATGGTGGGGGTGTGAGAGAGAGGGGGTGGCGCGGGTAGAGATGCTCCTATGCGGGACTACGCGAAGATATCGCATCATCCTCACCGCTTTGACTGGAAAATCATTGACAGATGGCGAAAAAAAGAAACTGAAAAGGAGAATGCTCGCGAGGCATGCGATGACACGGCGCATAGAGATTTTCTAGAACCCGGAATCTATAGTAGCCGAACGGATGAATCGCCGAATGGAAAGGATGGGGCGCTAACAAAGCGAGAAATGGTCGCGCCTTGCGAGAAACTGTCGCGTTTCATGTCACTTCAACAATTAACATGTATGTATTCCTGAAAAGCAGAATAAGCTAATTTTGGCCCCTCTTAGGCTCTACAACTGAATTTTATTTTAAATATATTAGCATATCTCGAAAATACATGAGATGCTTGTGTAAATTGACAAAAGTTCTAGTGCCCTTAACTTGGAGCATGCTCTATGATTAATGAACAAATAGGTTCTATCACCTAAGTGGGTCCAAAAGAAATGTCATTCTATTTTTGATTTTGATGTACATAAATTATCAAACTTGATTACATATTAGATCTTGCTTTTATGGAAAGATTCATGGCAACTTTCAGCCATACCTTCTCGTTTAAATTTTATTGAATCAGTGAATAATTTAGAATATATCAAGTATAACTCCTGCATCGAATTAGTATATATGTAATCTGGTTGTCTATATTGACTAAACTAATCATAAAATAATCCAGCCACTTATAAGTGTTGAATACAAAGTTGTGCCTTCCCTTAGAGCTCTACAATTCAAATAATTGCAAGCATCGATTTTGAGGCAGTCGAACGAGGTTATCATGTGATATTTATAAGTTAGCTTGTCTTGACATTATTAGTTATTTTCCTTGATCATGTAACATTCCAGTTTCTTGTGGTACTGAAATTGGTCTACTTCTCGATCTGTTTTTGTTTAAAGTTTTCTCGATGTACCTTTTCGTTTACTTGAAGAAACACTGGTATCCCTATGTTGCTTATGAGTTTCAATATGAAACAAGGGCATGTTTCTTGCGTCTAAGGTCAGATCTCTCAGTCTCAGATATTTCTAACACGTAAATGACATATTTATCTACCGACTAAAACACTCAACCCCTCACATGCTCATATATTTAATTTATTGTAACACAAACAAAACAAAATATGTTACTAGCAGTGAGTACAACACATCTACCACACTCTGCCAAATAGACTATAGGCGACATGGCGAAGCGCACATGTGCATCTAATATTAATAAACTCCAAGGATAAAGAAGAAGCACGAGAAGCATCCGCGCTTATTATGGAGAAGCTGACGAACACAAGTTATATGCCAAATTCAAACAAGTTTGAATTTTGGTTAAATGAAGTGGGATTTCTTAGACTCATAGTGTCTACACAAGGAGTTGTCATGGATCCAAGTAAAGTAGCATACGTGACAGAATGGGAGCCACCAAAGAACGTAGGTGATAGAATAGGACTTGCAAGACATTATTAGAGGTTCATTAGAACTTTTTCAAGATACCAAAACAACTATTAAAGAAGGAAAACAAGCTTGTTTGGACCGATGCGTGTAAAGCTAGCTTCCAAGAGTTGAAGCAACGTCAGTAACCGCACCAGTGATGTGTGTGCCATATATCAAGGAAGATTTCCAAATTTATTATGACGCTTTCTATCATAGAATTGGTAGTGTGACGTTGCAAGAACGAATGGTAGTACCTTATGCCTCACATCAACTTAAAAATCATGAAAGGAATTATCCTACCCATGACATAGAACTAGCATCACTTGTGCATGCGCTTAAGATATGTAGACATTATCTCAAGGGAAAATATTGTGATGTATTCACTGCAATATACCACCTTTGTGTGCAATACAATAAAAAACATGGTTGGATCATTGCATGCATGCATTTCACTTGCACATCATTTTGTGGAATTAAGGAAGAAAATCAAAACCCTAACCCTATTATTTTGCACTACCTAAGTTTTCTCTAAAAATGGTTTGATTTGAAAACCCTAAAATGTTTTGGCCTTACTTGGAAAAAGGCTCAAGGATCTACTGGAAAATGATTTTGAGCTTATTTTTGTTTTTGAATTGATTCAGAGTGGTATGGAATTTTGAATTTTCAAATAGGAGGGGGAGAAAAATAAAAAGGTTTTCTGGAAAAAAAGAGAGCAAACCCTAGCTACCTGGGCCCTCTCTCTCACCCCTTGGTTTCTCGTAGACCGGCAGCAGCCCACCCCGGCCCAAGCGTAGCCCAACACCAGCCCTTACCGCTTCGAGGTCGTCTATCTGTGTCATCTTCATCAACAACGAGCAAAGCATCTCGTTGTCCCTAATGATATCGTCCCCCGCCGCGCGCTCCAAGATTCATGTCGCCGCCCTCTATTGCCTATAAAGCGCCACTACCCTTCCTCCCTCTTCATCTCACCATGGTCAGGGAACCCTAGCTTCAGATCATATTCCTCCCACCGTGTCCGATCGCCCCATGCACAATCGAGACCATCGTTCACTCCGCCATGTCCTCCTTGATCTTCCTGGCCAAGCCACACAAGCCAGTTCGCCCCTAGTTGACTGAATCAACCCCTCCTCCCTGCTGCCAGTAGCTGTCGCTCGCCGTCAAGGCCTTAACTATATATAGCTTGAGCATGACCCTCGGTTCCTTCAATCTGTGGAGCAGGCGTGTCGTCTGCTGGACCAACATGAAGTTATCATGAATGCAGCGCTTCTGGATGAAGGCACATTGGTTCATGTCAACCAGGGCTCATAGTGTAGGAGCCAACACCTTCGCCCTGAGCTTGGCAAAGATGTGGATTAGGATAATCGGTCTGTAATCACCTAGAGCGACCGTATCACTGTGTTTGGAAAGCAGTATGACTAGGGACTGACTAAGACCCAGAATCCGCGCCCATTCATACAGTGCAGCTTGGTAAAGGCGACCGTGAAATCCGCTTTGACCATCCCTGGCAGCTCTGGAGGAACTCTGCCATGAAGCCATCCAGGCCAAGCGCCTTGCCGTGAGGCAGTCGCTTGATCACCTCCCACACCTCCTCATACTCCCCCGTGAAGGGGGCATCCAAATTTGACAAGTCCTCCGAAATGGATCCCAAAAAGTCGAGATCTAGGGAGAACTAGCGCCCTATGCTTGTGTCGAGTAGACCTTGGAAGTGATTATATGTGGCTTCCACCATGGCTGTATGGTCGACCACGACCGCGCCATCAACATGTATTCTACGAATCACATTTTTCTTCTACGATAGGATGCATGCTGGTGAAAGAAAGTTGTATTGGCGTCTCCTTCAATCAACTACCGCATCTTGGCTTGTTGGTGCGCCATCGTGCGCTCCAAGGAGGCTAGCCCAAGGTAGGTGCGCCTCAGCATTGCGTGGAGGGCACGCTCATCCGGTGAGACAAGTCGAGACTCCATGGCTACATCGAGGTGTTACATGATAGTCCGCGCTTGTGAGAATTGTAATTTAACCGACCCCACCTTCTTATCCACCCAGCTCATGAGCATGCGGGCGGTGCGCTTGAGCTTCGCGACGAGTCTCTGGAAGGGGTACGGGTCCCCATCAATACTCCCACAGGCTTACGCTACCACTTCATCGAAGCCCTCCAACTTCATCCAGTAATGCTCAAACTAGAACCGACCCCTCCCGACAGCCAACGGTGTACAGTCTAGGAGCATAATTGGTCATAGAGATGTAGTATCAAAGTGTGCGCTAACATGGTGCACTAGCATTCTGAGTGCCTACGCGTCCTGCCCTTACACACCCTCCCTAGTTGTCTTGTGATTAGAGTACCACCTAGGTCCATGTCCCCGTCAGCACCCGCAGGGACAACACCCAATGAGGGAGGCACCGTCATTTCCACCTGCCGAGACATGACTCGCACCATCGGTGGAGTTGAACATGAAGACATCATCTCATCCTCACTCTACCATGTCATCCCATCTAGGTTTCTTGGAGGAAATAGAAATTGTGGTATTCAAAAGAACCAATCTTGAAACATTGGAGTATCCCATGAGTAGTATGGTTAACACCTGCATCACCTCTATTGTTCTTGGCTCCCTTTAAGCCGTCCAAACAACCTTTCGATCTCTTTTCTTCTCTATTATCTGTATCATTATTTTCTTTATTTAGTTTACCTTGATGATCATCCCCATCTCTAATAATATCGTCCATATTGACATCATTTGGGGGTTGTCGATCTACAAATTCTTCCACTTTGAACCTTAACTTATAGAAACCTTCCTTAACTAGTGTTAGGCAGCCGAATATGCTACATCATATTGGCGTATCCTCTCCATTAATAGTGGATGTATCTTTGCATATAATAGGCCTTTATGGTTAGGATTAGGATTGATTGCCTACCTTACATATCTTGTATTTATCCCTATATATATGAGATAACAGGAGGCCACAATTGTGGTCAATCCCAAAACCCCAAACCTACTATATCACGCCTGCCTCCTCAACAAGCCACGACTCCTCGGGTTCCCTCGGCATGTTGACCTCGTCGGCCTCCTCGACTCCATGCTCCCCGTAGCTAGTGCCACCACCTGCTAGAGCTACTCACCACACGATGGTGACACGATGTCAAGCGGTGAAGCATATCGTCCCTTGAGAGTTCCTCAACCTCCAGGTTGGCACCTTCACCTCTCCCTCGCCAGTTTCTAAGTATGTTTGGGGTACTCTCAAGGGCCGGAACTGGCTCGCTGCCATGACAAACGAGTATGGCATCCTTCTCACCAACGCCACATGGCATCTCGTTCGCCCTCCCTCGAATGTTACTAGCAAATGGGTTTTTCTTCACAAATTCAAACCTGACGGTACCCTCTATCGCTACAAAGCACGCTGGGTGTTGCATGGCTTCTCTTAGAAGCACAACGTGGACTTCGACGCGACCTTCAGTCCGGTTGTCAAACCGGCCACCATTCAGATGATCCTCTCCATCACCCTCTCCAACTGGACGATTCTCCAACTTGATGTCAAAAACGCTTTTCTCTATGGGAAACTCTCTGAGGTGATGTTCTGTGACAAGCCTACCGGCTTCGCCGATGCCGCTCGCCCTGACCACGTGGCCTCAACCGTGCTCTGTACAGTCTGTAGCAAGCACCCAACGCTTGGCACCATTGCTTCGCGACCTTCATCACCATGTTTGGCTTCACCTAATCCATGTTCGACATGTTGCTCTTCATGCTTCATGGTACTTTGGGTACGGCCTACCATCTGTTGTATGTCGACGACATCATCCTCACGGCTTCGGAGTATCGAGCCTCGTCGGTGCCCTCCGGTGGATACATTGACCAAACTTGTCGCCGTTGCTGGTTCTCCGGTCATCAATCCTTCGGTGTATCGAACCCTCATTGGTGCCCTCCAGTACTTGATGTTCACCCTCCCCAACATCGACTACGATGTGCAGCAAATCTACCTGCACATGCATGACCCTCGAGATCAGCACTTGTCTCTGGTCAAGCAGGTTCTTTGGTACATCAAGGGAACTCTTCACCATGGTCTTCATCTCGCTCTCTCGTAGACAAACCTGTTGGGTTCGCAGCATAGAAAACAAAAATTCCTACGATGTGAACTATACGCCAAGATCTATCTACTAGATACAAGCAACAGGTGGATATACATGCATAGAGAACTTACCCTCGAAGGCAACAAAGCTTTGTTAACGAGTTGGAACTCGTGGATAATGTAGTCATACACTTGCCGATCTCAAGATCGTGATGAAGTCCAGCAAGTACAGTAGGTCCAGCTCCAACACGTCCATCAGATCCAGCTCTAGCAAGTCCAGCACCACCAAGTCCAGCACCGCAAAGCAGCGGTGCATCCATGATCGCACACACGTTTGGTACCCCGACAACCTCCGTCCATACTCTAGCAAAGCAGCAGAAGCAGCAACTCATTTCCAGATAAAGCCACCGGGAACATGTATCTCGCTAATTCGAGACCATGGGGAATAACTAGAGGGGGAGAGAGATCCTTCATGAGGAGGAGTGAGAGTGGAGGAGGAGGTTGTCCTTATATAGGGGAGGGGCAGCCCAAGGGGGCATGCCGTCGGCCATGGTGGGTGCCCCCACCTCTCCCTCATTCATGTGGGTGGATCTCCCACTCACATAAACACACACCTCCACTCATGTCCACTCACATGCATTAAATTTCCACCAAATTTAATGCAAGCTCTAATTAAATAAAACTATTTTATTTATTTTATTCAGAATTTTGTTAATTACTTTAATTAACAAACATTCACATAAAACCCCTTGCAACATTTCAATATCACATGCAAAACCAGTTTCTATAATTTCAGCCAAAACAATTCTGGTTTCCATCGAAATGATTCTAGCGCTTTCTTAAATCTTTATCTGAAACATATTTGCTCCAAATAGTGTCGGTATCCCTTAAGTGTGTCACCCTATAGTTCGCGAATAATGCAGACATGATTGAGACCCCTCTCCGATCAATAATCAGTAGCGGGACCTGGAGATCTGTACTGACTCCCACACATTCAACGATGACTCTTGTGATCATGTGAACCTTTAACGTCGTAACTAAATCCCTGTTATGGGGTAACCCCGTGGGTGGCCCGATCTTCACGGATCTCGTGGTCAAATCGATGGGAAAGCGAGGGGAAAGGGAGAAGGTGGTGGAAGCAGTCGCACACCTCGCGAAGAACACGATGAACACACACAAAACTCACATGATACAAGGCCGATTGCTCTCACCGGTGGCCACCGGTCCGATAGAATCCTCCCAAGGAAAGATCGGTCAACATGCTCCCTCGATCCCACGCGGAGAGGGAAGAACACCTTGGAGAGGGTCTTGACGTCTTGGCAAAGGGACACCGATGCCAAGTCCTTGTACAACGAGGGAGGCGTGATGCAAACTCCAACGAGGTGGTGATGATAGTCGATCCCCTTTTGTAGAAGGGGATGAGGCAAAACTAGATTTTCCACAAAGGGGGTTGTCTTTAGTCTATCATCTATGCCCTAAGGGATACATGAGGGGTGGGGGCTCTATTTATAGGCCAGCCACTAGAATGGGGGTAGTTTAGGCAAAGGGGTAAGTAAATGGAATATTCTAGGGCCTCAAACCCAGATCCATGCGCAGACGGGTGATTCCGGCAATAAGTCTGGCGGCGCCAGATCTAGCGCCGGGATTCCTGGTGGTCACCGGTTCTTCCGGTCTGCACCGGAACAACGTGTAGAAACGTCGTTCGGTCAGCGCCAGTCGTCTTCGGTGCGCACCGGTAATCCCGGTCAGGGGTCCGGTTCGCCGGAGCTGGCGCCGGGAATTCCAGCGTGGAGACCGGTTCGCCGGTTCTACCGCCGGTTTGGCTCTGCCTCCTCCGTCTCCTCGTCCAAGCCTCCGTCTTGTCAGGATTCTTGCTCCGGGCTTCCTCACTGGCCTCCGTACTCGTCGGTATGAACCTATCATGAATATGTGACGGAGTATGAAGTAGCATACCATTCAATAGGGTAGGAATTGGGCTCACATAGAGGAACGGATTCACCTTTGGAGTCCATGACGACTTGGCATAAGTTGGAGACTGATGTGGTAACGACCGTAGGTCGGGCTACATCATCTCCCCCTTCAAAAAGAGTCGTCCTCGACTCTACACGCTCATCACAAAGTAGAAGATGTCAAGACTTTCTTGATCCCGGGGTTCAGCATATAGTCGTCCTCGGGAAGATTGAGTTGATAACACTTCAATGTTCCTTCACCTTCCATGAAGCCTACAAAGCTCACAAAAGCAAAGCAACACTCAAAGCATAGCCAATTCATAAAGATTATAGCATGAGTCCTCAAGTAGAGTGAAGTCACCTTATGATGTAGAGATAGCTCGTTGAGGAGCAACCATAGGTAACTCTCTACGGTTCGTCTTGTCAACTTATGGTCCATAGAGGTTGACGTGGAAGCAATTGTACCTTCACACAACAAACACCAAACAACATATGTTTGTGTGTGATAGAGGAGCATGTCATATGTGGCATGTCCATTCTTCTTCACAATACTATTAACACAACTCAAGTATAGTAAACCAGATGCATATGCATGGTCAAAGTGCATGGAAATCATGTGAACATCATCCAAATGTGGGAACTCAAAAACTCCATATAACATCTTAGTGTGGCACTCAAAGAAATTGACTAAAATATTGATCAACATCTTTGATGCAAAGCTAGGAGAATTCGGCAAAAACACAAGAGGAAAGATATCCAAAACAACATCATTATGTGTGCAAACCAACCATTGGAAAGAACAATTGTTCAATATGTTGGATGCCATACACATATCATCAAAAGCCAATATCATGGGGGTATGAGTATCGCAAGCGGAAGCAAAAACAACATGTTTGCAAACAAACCATATGAAAGAGCAAGTGATCCTTATGTTTGTTGCAACAACAATACGAGAGGCTTGGAATCTCTCGTGACAATACATGCTCAAATTGGCATTATGGTTACACACAAAACATCGGAAAGAGAAATTGTTCAACATTTTTGTGGCAACACACAAAGCATCAATATCCAATAGCAACAAAACATGATTGTCATAAGGTGAAAGAATACCATTAACATGCTTGCAATCAAACCATAGGAAAGAGCAATTTGACAACATGAAAGATGCAAAGCATGCAAAAGGTATCAGAGCTGGGTTCGATCTTGAACTCACTTGGGGATGCTCTCTAGAGCCATATTTTCTGAAACATAAATATGATATTTTGATGCTTTTAAGAAGTGGAAAGTTATGGTGGAAAAATAAACTAAGAGGAAGGTAAAAGTACTACGTGCTGATAATGGTATGTAATTCTCTTCTAAAGAGTTTGAGGAGTTTTGTAGTAACGATGGTATGATCAGGCACCACCACCATCGCTTACACTCCTCAGTGGAATGGCGCGGCTGAGCGCATGAATAGAACCATCATCTCGTGGGCTCGCTATATGTTATCCAATGCAGGTATGGGCATACATTTTTGGGCTGAAGCAACCAACACATCATGCTACCTCATCAACATGTCACCTTCTAGTCCACTTGAGAAGAAAACCCCCATTTAGGTGGTCAGGTTCGCCTGCTGATTATTCACAGTTGAGAGTTTTTGGTTGCACTGCATATGCTCAGGTTGATAATGGAAAGTTATAGCCTAGAGCTATTAAGTGCATATTCTTTGGTTATGGTTCAGGAGTTAAAGCATATAAATTAGGGAATCCTAAAACTAAAAAGGTTCTACTAAGTAGGAACATTGTTTTCAATCAATCTTTTATTTATCATGACAGCTTGCCATCAGATCCCTCTCCTGTTTCTATTAGAGAGGAGGTAATTAGTGTGTAGGTGGAGCACCTATAGAAAACTGTTGAAACTATTCATAATGATGTTGTGGTTGATGATACTCATGAGGAAAACATTGATAATTATGTCGACCAGCACTCACCTATTTTTTTGTAGCAACCACATGAGCTTATTTATGCTAATAGACTGAGGCATAATATAGTTCCACTTCCTTGTTTAATTTAAGAGTGTAATCTTACTCATTATGCTTTGATTTGTGCTGAACATGTGGAGCATGATTCTGAACCTGTAGCTACCATGAAGTTGTTGCATCTCTTTAGCGTGAGAGGTGGGTTTCTGCTATGTAAGAAGAGATGTAATCGATTGAAAAGAATGGCACATGGGATGTTGTGAGTTTGCCTAAACAAAAGAAGGTTGTATGTTGTAAGTGGATATATAAAAGGAAGGAAGGTTTATCTCCTAATGAGCCTTAAGGTTTAAGGCAAGGTTAGTAGCAAAATATTTTAGCCAGATTCCATGTATTGATTATAATGATTTCTTCTCTCTGGTTGTGAAGCATAGTTCTAGTCGTGCTTTCTTTGGTATTGTTTCTATGCATGACCTTGAGCTTGAGAAGCTAGATGTAAATACTTCTTTTCTGCATGGTGAACTTGAGGAGAAGATTTAAAATGGACCAACCTGAAGGGTTTATGGTTCCTGGAAAAGAGGATTTTGTGCGCAAATTGAAGAGATCGTTTTATGGTTTGAAGAAAACTCCAAGACAGTGGTACAAAAGGTTTGATTCATTTATGATCTCACATGATTTTAAGAGGTCCCAGTTTTATAGATCTGTTTACATAAAATTTGTTAATGGATCAACTATATACTTTCTATTATATGTTGATATGTTAATTGCTGCCAAGAGCATGAAAGAAATCACTACTTTGAAGACACACCTAAGTGGTGAATTTGAGATGAAAGATCTTGGTGCTGCTAAGAAAATCCTAGGTATGGAAATGAAAAGATACATAAAATCTAGGTTGCTATTTCTTAGTCAGCAGAGTTACATTGAGAAAGTTCTCCAACATTTTAATATGCATGATGCAAAGTATGTTCATACTCCTATTGCTCCTCACTTCAAACTATCAGCATTGCAATGCCCTAGTTCCGATGAAGATCTTGATTACATGTCACGAGTTCCTTATTCTAGTACTGTTGGTTCCTTGATATATGTCATGGTTTGTTCTCGTCCTGATTTATCATTTGCTATGAGTTTGGTGAGTCGTTACATGGCTAATCCTAGTAAAGAACATTGGAAAGTTGTTTCGTGGATTTTTTTGGTACCTTTGTGGCACATCGAATGTTTGATTGAAGTTTGGCAAGAGTGGTGAGAGACTCGTAGGCTATGTGGATTCAGATTTTGCTACCAATTTGGATAAGAGGAGGCCCCTCACAGGTTATGTGTTCATGGTAGATGGATGTGCTGTCAGTTGGAAGGTAACACTGCAACCAGTTGTTGCTCAATCTACAACCGAGGAAGAATATATGGCTATTGCTAAAGCTTGCAAAGAGTCTGTTTGGTTGAAAGATTTGTATGCTGAGCTTTGTCAGGATGATTCTTGCATTAATTTGTCATGTGACAGTCAAAGTGCCATATACCTTAGAAAGGATCAGATGTTCCATGAGAGAACTAAGAACATTGATGTCAAGTACCATTATGTTCGTGACATTGTTGCACAAGGTAAGTACTCATGATAATCCTGCTGATATGATGACAAAGCATGTTCATGTTGCTAAGTTTGAGCTATGCTCAAGCTTAGTTGGTATAACTATCTTTCACAATTGGCTTTTGGCGCCAAAAGTGTTTTATTTGTTTGTTCAGGGATATGATTGATGTTAATGCTACAAGAAGGAATTTGTCTCAAGGTGGAGTTTGTTGAAGTATGATCCATATTCAATTAAGGAGGCTAACTTCTGACGAGTGGAGCGAGGCCCATTGTTGGTAGGCTTGGGCTGAAGCGAAGTATTTGGCCTCCCACTTTGAGTACGGATTTGGCCTCCCGTTAAATCAGGTGAGTACGTAGTTTTCCTCTCCCACTTTGAGCACATATTTGGCCTCCCGGTTAGCGACTTCACCAAATAGTTTCTAGAGACCTTTAGTCTTTGCGGTGACCCAACATACCGCTGCATGTTGTAGTATACTATAGTCGTTGACATAACACTCACGGAAACACCATTCCGCAAATATTACATCCCGGAGAGTGGTACAATAGAAGCATTGTGGGTCCAAATTACAAACATACACATATTATTATAATACCAAACGATCGAGATCTTTGAAAGATTCAAACTTACAAACCATACAACTTATTTAATAATTTCAGCGGAAGAACGAAAGACACAACGATAAGAAAGACGTGAGCTCAATAGCTTATTCTATAGGGTTCGTGCTGCTCAACTCAACCTAGATAACTAAGTTCCGGCCTGACGACTACTCGGACTGGTTGTCTCCAGCTCCATAGTCTACCCGTAGTCCACCCCTTCAACTCTACTGGATAGGTCTGGCTCTTTGTAGTAGATGTCGTTCTGAACCTCTGTAGCATACACCTGGTTATCCTTCTGCTCCTCAAAGTCTAACAAGGGGTTCAAAGGAAAGGTTGAGTAACAGCGTTACCCAGCAAGTTCACTATATGCATAGTGGGAAGTTTGATGCTCTAACTACCACCTCAGACTATAAGTCCTTGGTACTATGCAGTTTTTATAAAAATTTCTTCAAAGATTGATTTTATTATCAAAAACTATGCCCATCAATCTTCATAGGCTGACCAGAACTTCATGGAGTTCCTTTCCTGTCGTGTTCGTAGCTCCTTCCCGGAACAGGGAGTAACATGTCACAATTCTTACACTCTGCAGAGGTGTGTTGCTTTACCCATAAGAGACCAAATCCTTGTTGCACAACCGGGCATACTTTCCCGTCCACATTTCCTTGATGTGGGGCCCAGTAGATGATCCAAGCCAATCACTCCCTTCTCCGTGACCCTGCATGAAGACACGACCCTCCAGGACATGCCCCACCTCCATTAAGCCCCTTATAGGACCAGCTAAAACTATGGTAGGCACCTGAAGACTCTATGAGACGGTTATGCCCTGGCAAGCTCCCTTAAAGGTCCATCTAAACCACTGACAGCCTCTTAAGATAATCTAGACACAAAAATCACAGGAAACTAAGGGGTTCCACCCATGTGCTAGGTTTCTCCACGAGAAATCCTCAGCCTCATGATCATGTCATCCGTCCATGCGAAAGGAAAACGATCCAGCTGACTTCTCTGTCCCATTCCAAATCTTATGGTTAACACATATTATACAACGCTAGAATCACTAATGTCATGGGTTATTAAGTCCTAGTTGTTTGGTAACTAGAATCTTAGATTCCATTGTCATTCTTAGTATTTATCACCACTTAGGATGATAATAGCATTTCATTTGTTTGGGAAAATACTTATTTTCTATCTCTTTTAGAACATAGGTGATAACACACAATTTTCAAATACTTTCATAAAGAGATTATTTTGTTTCAGGGGCATATTTGTAAATATTTATTCTTAAACAAGCCCTGGTGTCAAATCCTGGGCCTGGCCCACTGGGCTAGCCCAGACCTATCCGACCCGGCCCACAAGGGCAGGTCAACTGCCCTTGGGCAGTACTAGGCTGCCCACCCCTAGTACTCCCACGCGTTCACTCTCTCCCTCATCTCTCTATCTCGCGCGATTCTCCTCGCTCGCTCGATTCCATCACCATCGCATGTGATTCCGGCTGCCTCCAGCTGTCGTGGTTGCTGCCATGGTGTAGGACGACGTGGTTGATGCTGCTGCACACCGCTGTATGAGCCAATTCGTTGATGGTGTCCTCTCCCAACCATGTTGACCACTGCCCGAGGCTAGGGTTAGGGTTTGGCCGCCCGATGCTTCGACGATGGTGTGCTGGGTTGTTCTCGGTGTGCTCCCCTTCTTCTTCGGCTGGTTCTGATGCGCTGCAGGCCCGGGTTGCAGCGCCCCTTCGGGGTGCTCCTCGTGCCGCCGTTTCTTCACCGTCGCCGGCCATTCCACTGCTTCCTCTTCAATCTCTCGTGCGAGGAACTTTAGTAAGTTTTCCCCTCTACCACTCTCTGCAATCTCTCAAGGTGTTCTTGCAGTGCTTTCTCTGTGTGTGCCTGTAGAGAAGAACTAGGGTTCTTCCCTGGTACTAGGGTTTAATCCATGTTACTATGTATAGTTGCAGCTAATGAACTACTGCATGCTCCCTACTGTGATTAGCTTTGTGAATTGATGGTTTAAACTAGTGTGGAATTGTTGACAGGGATTACTATCACTGTTAGACTAATGCCTGAACCTTTCTTACTGTTAGTGTTAGGCTGATACCATTCTAGCAATGTTGTGATTAGAAACATAGCCTCTGGCTATGGTGGATGTGTGTCAAGTTTAAGGTTCAGAATTAATTCCATGTTCAAATATTCCTGATGAACCTTGATGAACTTATGTGAGGATAAATAGATATGTGTACATGATTCCTAAATTGTGATGTTAGGAAGATGATTAAACACTTCTATTTTCTAAAATGATTTGACTGTAGAACTCCATGTTTGGTTTGCTTGGTTAGACTAGGTCTTGTGACACCCTCACTGAGTGGCACACAAGATCTGGCCTTGTTCCAGGTTCTTCCTAAACTGTGCTCTGTATTGGGCTTATACTTTAAGCATTGAAGGACTTTTATCCACTACATTGTTTTACTTGTTTAATATATTGGCATATGATACTGGTTTGAGGCACCTCTAAGTAAAAACAGATGAGTTTTACATGTTCACTCCCTTCCCATATGTTCCATGTATTAGTTAAATAAATGATTCCTAGATCCTTTTAGGAAAATGATTTGTGGTTTTTAAGAAAATGGACTTGAGCTTGTACTCAAGCCACACTGGATCTACTAGGTACATAGGTGCTACCCCTGGGGATGTGCCCTGTACCAGCAGTATGATGTAGTTAAAACTAGATCCATTGGTCTGTGATGCTGGTCTGAGACCATCTCAAGTAGAAACCACTAGTTTTCTACCTAATGCACCATTGCCTTTGTACTTCTCATGTACTTGCATGATCAGATCCATATGAATGCATTTATGACTATGCTAGGAATAAATATTTGATTCAAAAGGGTTGGGTTATACTCTTGTAGCCTGGTGCTGGTTGCTGCTGCCTTCTCCTTGGCTTGATCTTGCTCCACCCGGTGCTTTAGCTCCTTTGCAACCTTGCTGTCCACCTTAATCCACCCTCTCCCTAGGTCACCATCTTGGCTGGTGCTCTCCTGGAGTTTGCTGTACTGAAAGGTGACTGTTCTTGTGATGGTGTTTGCAAGAACCTGTATGTTCTTTGTGTAGGCTGTGGCAAATTGTGTTTGGTTTTGTGAAATGAGTAGCAAAGCCTTGTTTTGCAATGAGCTGCTAGGTTTTAAACTCCCCCTATTTCCTTGCTATCGACACATCAATGCATGCATTTAGGTGTGTGAGCAGCTTCACTGTTGCTGGCTGTGGATGAGCTTAAGTGGTTTTGACTTTGAACTCCCCATCTTTCTACTAATTCCATCCCTGGTGAAACTTGTCCCTTTTCTACCGAAGTTGTAATGAGGCTTATTTGTGAAAAGAATAGATTCTACAGTTGATGGTTTTGTCCCTTCTTTAAAAAGAATAGACTTTGTGATGTGAAGAAACAATGCACTTCATTGTTAATGACTGAGAGGAATTAACACTAGCCCCTCACTTTGTTTTATTCTACTTCTGTCTTATTTGTAGGTACAAGTTCAGTGAAGATGAAGAAGATTTAGACTAGGTTTAGTTAGAACTAGTATGTTAGTTTTCCTTTGTAATCTTTTTCTTTTCCTCTTTTGTGAAAACAATGTAATGTGTGTCTATTATTAATAAAGCTTTTATTTCCTTCAAGATTGTCTTAGTAAAGTACTTTCTTTATATTTCTTTGTATTTATTTGGTATATGAGGAAGAAAGGAAAGAATAAAGAATTACCAATTTGAGTTACACATTTGTATTATTCTCAATTTCATTTATAGTTTTATTATTGGTTAATACTCAAACTATTTTTTTGGAAATCAAATAAATACTATTGCTTTTCATTCACTAACCCTTTTCAAATCATTCAAAGTCCACATTCATAATATCTCCTAAGGTTCATGTCAGAATTCATAGCAAACACTTCTAAGGGCTAAACCCTAACTCAAAGCAGTGAAGGAAACTCTGATCCCCCCAGGGTTTTGTTTGGCGGAAAATGTACCCCAAATTTTACAGATGAATGCATGCACATGCACAATTTTCTATTTCTACCATTTGTTGGTTCCTAAATGCTAGGATGTTACAGTCTCCCCCCTTAAATTAAACTTCGTCCCGAAGTTTTACTGGTGTGTACATGAATAGTTCTGGATAGGCTTCACGTAGGTCATCCTCTTTCTCCCATGTTGCTTCCCGCTCAGGATGATGTGCCCACTGCAGTTTGCAGTACTTAATAGCTGTGTTCCTTAACCTTTTCCAGTTCTCTTCCAAAATCTTACACGGTCTCTTGAGATAAGTCAAATCCGCTTGTAATTCAATCTCTTGGTGTGTGATTGCATCATCAGGAACTTTAAGACATTTTCAAAGTTCTGACACATGGAAAACATTGTGAACTTGAACTAGCCTTGTTGGTAACTCTAAAGCATATGCGGTATTTTTGTTTTGGCTCAGTATCTTGAATGATCCAATATATCTTGGACTAAGTTTCCCTTTCACTCTGAATCTCTTAACTCCTTTCATTGGACTAACCTTGAGATATACCATATCTCCCACTTCTGGATGCCATGATCTTCGACTTTGATCAGCATAACTCTTTTGTTGACTTTGAGATATTTTCAATCGATCTCTAATAATATCGATGATATCTTGCTTCTCTTTTATATAGTCTGGTGCAAATTCTTTGCTACTTCCAGGTTCATACCAATATATTGGTTACCTACACTTTCTTCCATAAAGTACTTCATATGGTGCTGCCTTCAGACTACTCTGATAGCTATTGTTGTATGAAAATTCTGCCAAGGGTAGATGATCTTCCCATGATCCTCCAAAATCTAAGGCACATGCTCTCAGCATATCTTCTAAGATTTGGTTTGTTCTTTCTGTCTGACCTCCGGTCTCTGGATGATAAGCTGTGCTAAAATCTAGTTTTGACACGAGTGCTTCATGTAGATGTTTCCAAAATGCTGAAGTAAACACAGACCCTCTATCTGATACAATTCTTTTGGGTACCCCATTCTTACTTACAATCTCCTTGAAATATACCTCTACCAGTTTCTCAGCATTATCCTTTTGGTTCACTGGAATGAAATCTGCATTTTTGGTAAGTCTATCAACGATCACCCATATCATATCCTTTCTTTTCGGAGTCATCGGTAATTCTATAATGAAATCCATACCAATTTCCTCCCATTTCCACTCTGGAATTTCTAGTGGTTATAGTGGTCCTGCTGGACTCTGATGTTCTGCCTTCACTCTCTAGGAGGTATGGCATTCAGACACATACTTTGCAATGTCTCCTTTCATATTGTTCCAGCAAAATAACTCCTTAAGATCCATGTACATCTTCGTACTTCCTAGATGAATTGAATATGGTGTCTCATGTGCTTCTCAGAGTATTATCTCCCTAATCTCTGGTACATCTGGCACACAACGATGATTCTAAAACTACAATGATCCATAATGTCCAAGGTGAAAATCTGATATTTGACCTTCGGAAATTCTTTCAATTTCTTCAGCAATGAACGGATCATCAAGTTGATGTCGATAGATCTCATGATGAAGATCACTCCTTCGCTCTTCCATAACCCTCATGGTAGCTAAGCCTACACGAAATCTGTCCCTAGAAATTGAATTTCTATCCTTTCCAAATCCATTTGCATTTCCTTCGGTAGCTCTCGATTTGTCGGTAGAACATTTGCGCTCTTTCGGCTTAAAGCCTCTTCTACTACATTGGCCTTTCCTGGAGTATAATATATTGTAAGGTCATAATACTTAATCAACTCCAGCCATCTTTTCTGCCTCATATTCAGTTCCTTCTGAGTGAAGAAATATTTGAGACTTTTATGATCAGTGTATAATTCACACCTTGCTCCATAAAGAAAATGCCTCCAACTCTTTAGAGCAAAAACTACTGCCGCTAATTCCAAATCATGTGTTGGGTGGTTGACTTCATGAGGTTTGAGTTGTCTAGACCCATAAGCAATTACCTTGCGGTGTTGAATTATAACACAACCTAAGCCTTCCTTAGATGCATCACAATACACCGTGTAATCCTTTCCAGTTTCCGGTACTACTAAGATTGGTGTTGTAGTCAACTTAGTCTTTAATTCTTGAAAACTGGCTTCACACTTTTCATCCCACTCAAATAGAGTATTTTTCCTTAGTAGTTTGGTCATTAGTCCTGCTATCTTAGAGAAACCTTCAATGAATCTCCGATAGTAACCTACCATTCCTAGAAAACCTCAGATTTGTTTAACATTGGTCGGTGCATTCCAATCCAACACTGATTGAACTTTGGATGGATTGACTGCAATTCCATCCCTACTAATGATATGACCAAGGAATTAAACCTTGTCCAACAAAAAATCACACTTACCGAACTTAGCAAACAACTTGTGTTCTCTCAGTATTTGTAACGCTATCCTCAAGTGTTCAGCATGCTCCTCCTTTTCCTTGGTATATCAAAATATCATCAATAAACACTATGATGAACTTGTCCAGATATGGCATGAAAACCTTGTTCATCAAATTCATGAAAATTGCTGGTGCATTAGTCAACCCAAAAGGTACGTCCAAATACTCATGATTTCCATATCTTGACACAGACGCTGTTTTTGGAACATCCTCAGGCTTAATCTTAATTTGATTATAGCCTGATCTCATATCAATCTTGGAAAACACTCCAGCTCCCATGACTTGATCAATAAAATCCAGAATTCTTGGCAAAGGATACTTATTCTTGATGGCGACGTTGTTCAGATTTATATAATCTCCACACATCTGTCGTCCTCCATCCCTTTTATCAACAAAAATCACCAGAGTTCCCCATGGGGACACACTTTCCTGAATGAATCCTTTTCGGGCTAACTCATCAATTTGTTCCTTAAGCTCCTTTAGCTCTTTAGGACCCATCTTGTATGGTGCTTGAGCAATAGGTGTTGTACCCGGTATTAGGTCAATAGTGAACTCTATCTCCCTATCAGGCGGCATTCCTGGTAATTCGGTTGGAAATACATCTTGAAATTCATTTACTACAGGAATATCCTCCAACTTGACTTTACTCATAGAGTTTAGTTGTAGATCTATCTCTATATGTGAGTTCTTATCAGCTTGGTAAACCAAAGTTCCTCCACCTGGAGTTCTTATTGAGATAGTCTTGTCTTCACCATTGATCTAGACTCCATGCTCAGTCATCCAATCCATTCCCAAGACTAATGCGATTCCCCTTAACGAAATCACATAAAGATCCGTATAATAGGTTTGACCATAGATTGAGATAACTTGATTTAGTTTAATGTTTCTCACTACCGCGATCCCTCCAGTGGTAACTATGGTCATAGGTTTTTCTAACGGTGCCCTTCTAATCCCGAACTTATCACAAAATTGTTCAGATATAAATGAGGTAGTTGCACTAGTATCAAATAGAACTTTTCTAGGGTTGGTGAGAATATTGAGCATACCTATCACCGCTTGATCTAAGTTATCATCCTCCTCCAAGGTTGTGCAATTCAGCTTTCCAATAGGTCTGCCTCTATTGCCATTGTCGTTCTTGACATAACTTCCACCCCTGTTAGGTTATCTGCCTCCGCCTCTTGCTTGACCACCGCCTGGTATAGGCAAACAACCTGGTGGTTTCTTGGGACAATCGGGCTTCATGTGCCCCTTCTAACCACACCAATAGCATATGATCACCGGCTTCAGGCAATCCTTACTAATGTGCCCTATAAGCTTACAGTTGTGACAAATGACATTCCTCCCGGTTGTGGTTGCACCACGATTGGGGTTGTTACCATTGTTAAAGGACCTATTTAGGGCTTTGAACTCCATATTAGGTTTAGGCTTACTAGCTTGATTCCTCTTAATTTCTTTCTTCACCCTCTTCCTCCTATCTTCTTGGACATTCTTGTAGTCATCCTCAAAAGTAATAGTTGCATCTAGCAGCTGTTGGAAAGTCTGCTTGTTGGCAAGCCTCAACTGCATCTTCACAAATGGACTCAGTCCACGCATGAACCGCTTCTTTCCCTTCTCACCAGTGCTTACCTTGTCAGCAACGTATCGAGATAAATCACTAAACTCCCGGATGTACTTTATGACAATAGAGTAACCTTGGTGCAGTTCTTCAAATTCCATGCGCTTAAGTTCTATCAAACTTTCTGGAACATGATATTCACAGAACCTCTTCTTAAACTCCTCCCAGGTATACTCCCTACCTGGAGGTTGAATTGCCAACTGATTCTCCCACCAAGATGTTGTAGGTCCGGTTAAAAGATATGTTGCATACCTTAAATTCTCCTCATCGTTACACCCTACAATCTTGAGCTTTCTCTCTATATCTGCCAACCAATCCTCTGCATCCAGTAGTTCTGGAGCTGATGCAAAAGGTAATGGTCTGGCATTCTGGAAATCCGAGAGACTTACACCATGACCTTTAGGTTCCCTTTGGTGTCCAACTCGATCCATCAACCCTTCCATAAACTTGTTCTGGGATTCTTGCATCATCTGCATGTATTGCAAGAAATTCTGCTCCATTAATGGCTGCATTGGAGGTGGTGGTAGATCTGCCTGTGTTCTGGCATCTTCATCTGCCTTTCCTTTAGCCTCGCGCTCCATGCACTGCCGTTTTGTTTCGACCTCTACAACTGTTTCATAACCCCTAGTCCTGTAACATCAAGCGAAACTCATAATTACATCATGCCATGCTTTCTGAGCGCAACTTCATGCCTAGAACTAGTCACTCAATGGAAATCAAGATCCAAATAAGAACCAAGTATGCAACACACATAATATTCATTACACTCACATAGGTGGTATAGTACATTACAACCCATATTATACAAGTGTTACTCTCCATGTGAGAGCTACCTCACTTATTTAATTACATCAAGCTCTCAAAATCTACAATACGCACTGCCCAACTTACGATTCTTCACCTCTAGTGGTCACGCTCCCTAGAAGTTGCAACATTCGTCGTACATGCCCTGAGTCCAACCATGCTAGCGTGAAGTACGACGCACAGTTTGTGGGATTTATTGCCTCCTAGATGGACGGTGACATAGGGACGATTACTCGGATGCTTATGATTTGCTTCCCTATGCTGGGTAAAAGGCTTACGGCCCATGAAGATTTCAGATGATAGCCCAAGGGAGTAGCCGACGAAGACCTTGATTGTATTAGGAAAGAGTCTCTGAACCGACAATGTGTTGGTATTGTAATCACGCGTATGTAAAACCTATCCGCATACAGCTTTGAGAACCGACCTATTATATATAGGACAGGAGAAGCCCAAGAGAGGGTATCGAAATCTCCCAGGCAACTTGTAATAGCGCAATTCCCCAATATTCAGGCAACTTTGACTCCATTGTTTTCCTGACATCCGACGAAATCCCTAGCATTCTCTTTTCCGCGAAACCCTAAGTCCTTCACCAATTTGGATCCAAAGGCGAAGCCAGTAAAACAACCGCTTCATCGCTTTGCAAAACCAAAGCGTAAAGCCATTGGAAAGGAGCTCCATCTCCTTGCTGACGCCAACTTTATCAAAGAACTAACAATAGTAGAGTGGGTCGCAAATCCAGTATGCGTTCCAAAGAAAAATACTATGGAACTTCGGATGTGCATCGACTTTACTGCACTGAACAAACATTGTCCAAAAGATCACTTCCCATTGCCGCGAATCAACCAAATCGATGCAACCGCGGGATGCGAACTCCTTTCTTTCTTGGATGCTTACTCAGGATACCACCAGATTAGGATGAAGGAAGAAGATCAGGAGAAAACAACGTTTATCACGCCCTATGGTGTATTCTGCTACACAACAATGCCCTTTGGCCTCAAGAATACCGGAGGAACATATCAGCGGATGATGTAGAAATGTTTGGGAAGCCAAATAGGCACAAACGTACAAGTATATATCGATGACGTTATAGTTACAACAAGACAAAGATCTGCACTCATCAAGGACCTCGAGGAAACATTCAAAACTTTCGACAAGTTTAGCATCAAACTAAACCCAAAGAAATGTTCCTTTGGAGTCCTAGCAGGGCAACTCCTCGGATATTTAGTATCAGCAAGAGGAATCAAGGCTAATCCCGAGAAAATACAAGCAATTTTAACAATGAAAAAGCCAACAAATCTACGTGGTGTACACCAGCTGGAGGGGAGAGTAGCGGCACTCAGTCGTTTCATTGCAAGATTAGGAGAAAAAGCATTGCCATTTTACGCCCTCATGAGGAAATCTGAGAAATTCGAATGGACAGAAGAAGCTCAACGTGCCTTTGAAGACCTTAAAAGGACACTTTCGACATCTCCTGTCTTCGTGTCGCCAAAAGAAAAAAGCCTTAACTGCTTTATGTCGCTGCCACAAATCAGGTGGTCAACATGGTCTTGGTCGTGGAACAAACCGAATAAGGGAAAACCCATGGTGTACAGAGGCCAGTATACTTCCTGAGCGAGGTCTTATCGCCATCCAAACAATGGTACCCACATTACCAAAAACTAGCATATGGGGTATTTATGACAGCACGAAAGCTACGCCATTATTTTTCGGAACATCCGATCAGAGTGGTTAATGAAGCACCTTTGTCAAACATCCTCAACAATCCAGAAGCAACTGGGCGTCTCTCTCTCTCTGGGGCATCAAATTATCCCCTCGAGATATCACATATGAGAAGCACAAAGCAATCAAGTCACAAGTTTTGCTGGATTTCATCACAGAATGGATAGAGTTGCAATGTGCAGGTCCACCTGACCTTTCTAGTGCCCGGACAATGTATTTTGATGGATCAAAAAGAACGGAAGGAGCAGGGGCAGGAGTCATACTAGTATCACCACAAGGCAACAAAATGCGCTATATTCTTCGATGAGCTTTGCAAACGCATCCAATAATGAAGCTGAATACGAGGCCTTGTTGCACGGCATGCGAATGGCCAAAGCTTGCGGTGCAAATCACATCAAAATCTTTGGAGATTCCAATCTTGTGGCAAAACAAACAATGAACAAGTGTGACGCCGTCAGCAATAATATGATTGCTTACCACGATCTATATGGCGTTATGGAAGCTCAATTTGATGGATGCGAAGTATCGCACATAGGAAGAGCAAGCAATGAAGAAGCCGACAATCTAGCAAACATCGGATCCTTGTGCTTACCAGTGCCACCTGGGATTTTTTGGGAAGAAATAACGGAGCGATTGATCAAAGCAAAAAGAGTCTCCGAGGTCGTAGCACTAAAAACGGGAAAAAAAAGACACCCACAAAAAGACTCAGGGGCTCCAACGGCGACCAAGAATATAGAAGAGGCCATCGAAGAAGAACAGGAAATTGGAGAGGTCATGCTAATTGAACCTACCTGGATGCAGCCATATGTAGCATATATGACTAAGGGCGAACTACCCGAAGATGTGATAGAAGCTCGACGAATCACCCAAAGATCGAAGGCCTTCAGAATAATCAAAGGGGAGCTGTATAAGAGAAGTATTTCGGGTGTGTTGCAGCGCCGCGTAACACCCAAAGAAGGAAAAACCATACTCAAAGATATACATGAAGGAGTTTGTGGTCATCCTGCTAGTAGCCAAGAAATTGCTGCCAAAGCATTTAGAGCAGGATTTTACTGGCTCACTGCAGTTCAAGATGCAAAAGATATTGTCAGAACATGTGAAGCATGTCAACGGTTCGTAACAAAGCCTGGAGCACCTGCCGCTGAGTTAAATCCTATACCTCTAGATTGGCCCTTCGCTCAGTGGGGACTCGATATGGTGGGAAAACTTCACAAATCATCGCCAGGAGGACATGTGTTTCTACTAGTAGAAGTCGACAAATTTACTAAATGGATAGAAGCAATGCCTGTCACCACCCAAGATGGAACTTCGGCTATGAATTTCATTAAATCCATAGTATTTCAGTTTGGCGTACCAAACAACATCATCACAGACAATGCGACTAACTTCACTTCCAATGAGTTCAATGAGTACTGCTAGGAGATGGGCATCAAAGTAAGCTACACATCGGTAGCCCACCCGGAAACAAATGGACAAGTAGAAAAAGCCAATGGACTAGTTACTGCTAGACTCAAGAAAATACTACTATCACCACTTGACAGAGCAAAAGGAGCATGGGTTGATTAATTACCATCCGTTTTATGGAGTTTACGTACAACCCCAAATAATTCGACACAAGAGACACCTTTCTTTCTGGTTCACGATGCAGAAGTCGTGCTTCCTGTTGAGGTGTCACATGAATCCCCAAGAGTAGCTACATATGATGAATAGGAATCAAGAGAAGCACTCGAAGATGATGTGGATGCACTTGATGAAGCTCAAGATGAAGCCCTACAAAGAGCAACTATGTACCAGCAAAACTTGCGCAATTACCACAGGCGGCGATTGTGACCTAGGTCCTTCGCAGTAGGGGACCTAGTTCTTCGCCTTAAGCAAGATGACACCAAAAGTTAGAATCACCATGGGAAGGACGGTACACCGTCACATAAGTTATCCCCAGAGGAGTATATCGACTACAAGACAAGAAGACAAGAGTCAAATACTCAATTCCATGGAACATAGCGCATGTACAACGCTTTTATGCATAAGATTACTTGCAATACGATAAGATTTATGGTTTGGCTTCTTAAGCCAGAATATCTAGGACAACGGCTAGGCGCCATCTGCCAAAAATAATGTATCATCGGTTTTTTTGCCTTATGTATAAAAGATAAGTTTTTCATACCTTAAGCTCTTTATTGATTATATCCGTTCAAAAGATCTATGTTTTCCATCAAGCTAAAAGCAACTATGAGCCTATGTCCAGATATAGGCATCCGAACATAGCCTCGGGGGGGGGGGGGGGGGGGGGGTACTCCCATCGGGAGCACTTGCGCGCACCCGATAGAAATCCAATTATGTATGATTAAAACAAAAATGTTCATGATTGAAAATACATATGAGTTTTACATTGATGTATCCTCAAAAGGTATCCTAAAAAAGATTACTCCCGCTGGGAGCCGGCATAAAGCATTGAAACTATCCGATAAAAATCAGAAAAATTGGCAGCTCGGCAAGCCAACCGCCAGAAAACCAAAAAAATCTCGGATCACGACCAAACGCGACAAATATCCGAATGCCATGTTCAGATACATGAAGGTAAGACCCCAGGATTCGTCCTGTGTGGCCTGGTAATCGCACAAGAATGCGCTCTGCCAGTAAAATATCCGTATCAACGATATGATAAAAATCCCAACAGACGCATTGGGTACCTGATAAAATAAAACTGGGATTCAGTATTCGGTAAGACCTTAGTGGCCCGAACTGAATTACACCAGCAGTAAATTCGAAGTTCAGGCCTGGGGACTTGAATTTGATGTAGGACAACCTTGTTTTTGCCCAGGAGAAATTAACTGATTCCTGATCCATCGGAAGCATCAGACTCGTTGTACCAAATCCCTATAAAACATAAAAAGAGATGAAAATAAAGGAAAAGAAGGAAAAAGAAACTTTGAGACTCAACCTGAAACTACGGTTCAAGTAGAGTCTCGGGGGCTACTGACATAGGGATGACTACTCATGCTTATGATTTGCTACCCAATGATGGGTAAAAGGCTTATGGCCCATGAAGATTTCATATGATAGCCCAAGGGAGCAGCCAACGAAGACTTTGATTGTATTAGGAAAGAGTCTCTGAATCGACAATGTGTTGGTATTGTAATCACGCCTATGTAAAACCTATCCGCATACAACTTTGAGACCCGACCTATTATCTATAGGATGGGAGAAGCCCAAGCGAGGGTATTGAAATCTCCCAGGCAACTTGTAATAGCGTAATTCCCCAATATTCAGGCGACTTTGACTCCATTGTTTTCCTGACATCCGACGAATTCCCTAGTGTTCTCTTTTCCGCAAAACCCTAAGTCCGTCACCATGGACATTGCCGAGGTTACCCCTCATCAGATGGTACTCAGTATCATAAGTATATAGACTCGACACGTCATCCAACTGAAGTGCGTCAATTCCTCCCAACTCATCTGAGGTGTCTTCAGAAACATCCTCCTCACTATTCTCTCCAAGTGTCTCCTGCATCCTGGCCCTAGGGTAATCATCAGAATATTCCCATTACGGTGCTCCCCAAGTACTCTGATGGGTATGATAGTCCTCAACAATAACTAGATAGTGCACATTATGTGGGGTAGGATAATGTTTTGGTGACTCAAACACCCTTTCTTCTAGATCTTCCTCCTCGTCCTCTCCAACTACATACACTGCATCATTGTCATTTGTAGTATTGTCTCTCTCACCCATCCAATTGGATTGTCCGACCTCCCCGTCAGGAACATCCTCTGACCTCTGAGTCCAACTGGATTCCATTCTTCACCCTTCAGAATTTCCAATAGGAAGCTCCGAATCTTTGGTTCCCGAGAATTTTGTGGTCTTAGATAACTAGTACCCTCATCCGGATATTTGGCGGGTTCTGGTATATGTGTATAGTATACTAGGTATATAGGTATATCCTTGGATAGTGGGCTAATCTCACCACCTGCCTCCTTCTCTAGCTGAGCTGCTAAAAACTCTCTCTTCTGAGGATTGGTAAAATCCTCCAGCATACTATCATTGTCTTCCACTATTAGATGATGAACATTGTAGAAAGATTCTACTACCATCCAATATTGGTCCATGTACTTAGAAGCTAACCTTGGGTTCTATGTGACTAGCTAAAGATGATTCACAACTGAATCAGAGTCCATGGAATCATGAGGAATCACAGTGTATGTGCTCCCTGCAAGGAATTCAACCTTGTGCTCCCTAATAATGGTGAGTGCTTCCACTAGCGCAACATTAAATGCTACGGTATGTCTAGGACCTTCACCGTGTGGCATGGCTGGGGTTGGTCTAAGATCCTTAGGTAAATATATATTGACTCGGTACTTTGCAATCATTTGACCATCAAAGTATGCGAAAGTCTTCACTGGAATCTTGGCTTCACATCCGAATACTCCCAAAAGTTCTCAAAGCTGATCCGCCATCTCTCCCTGATAATCATCCAAACTATCCTCCACCACAGTCCAAGTCTTCTTAGGAAATATTGGCGCCATTCTATCTATATTCAAAATATTTATAATTAGTAACAGTGCATCATAATAAAGATCTATCACACTAAAAGATATAATGAAATATTCCCAATTGAATATTCATCATATAATCTAGAGAACTCTTTACCGTTGCCCCTAGACTCCTATAGGTAATTCCCTTTACTCGGTTTCCAACCTAAGGTCAAAGCAATTGCTTTGATACCAGCTGCGGTGACCCAGCATACCACTGCATGTTGTAGTATACTATAGTCGTTGACATAACACTCATGGAACACCATTCCACAAATATTACATCCCTCGGAGTGGTACAACAGAAACATTGCGGGTCCAAATTACAAACTTACACATATTACTAGAATACCAAAAGATCGATGTAGCATCCCAATTGTCTAACAATTGTAATGCTACTTGGTCTAGTAAGATATTGGCTACTTCCTATATACAATTGTTGCATCATAATTATATCATGCTCATATCATCATGCCACCTTGCATTTGAGCATCATATAAAACCCTTTTTCTTGTTGTTCTTCTCTCATATGCATTATTAATTGTATTTGCCTCTTGATATTGTATTTGGTTATTGATACATTGTTTAAATGCCCAAGTTGAGTTGGGGGCATATCTTTTATTCAACTCCATCACCTTTCTTTTTACCACCTTATAATTCCACCATTCCATTTACCATGAGCTTGTATTTTCTTTTCTTTTGATTTTGTTCTAGCTCATGTGAATGGGGTGGATCTAATTCTATTAATTCTTTTGCTTGGCCTTATACCACTTCTTGGGAATGCATAAGAATAATGCCATATTATTATTATTATTATTATTATTGTTTTCACAAAATAAATCATGGCATTTATTATTTTTGCATGGGCCATGCAAGGGTACCACCACCTTTGGTCCATTTGATTCCTCTTGGATTTATTGGTTCTTTTCTTTTTGGATCATCACCATCTCTCTACCATTCCTTTACTCTCATCAACATCTTTTCTTTTTATTATCTCCATTCATGATTTATATGAGGGATTCTTCCCATACATCTTTCTTTCTCTTTTTCTGGATTATTCCTCCACCTCATCTCATGATATATCAAAGGCCTCATTATTCTTTCCTCTTGGTATGGTCTCATAAACAAATTCAAAACCTAAACCCTAATAAAAACCTAACCTGGCTATCTATCTCTAAATTCCTCTAACCTAGTTCTACACTAAACCCTAAACCTCCTCCCACCTCTCTCTCTCTTACACTCCCTCTCTCTCTAACATGCTGGTCCCACCTAGCCCTCTCTCCCTGGCCCACACCCCATCTACCCTCTTCTAACCCTAACCCTAGCCCATGCCTAGTCTAACCCGAGCTCACCCAAGCCACCCCCTTCCCTCTCTCTTATCTCTACCGCCGTGCCAGCCCCACCCGGCTGCTACCCCACGCTGACCCCACCTGCAGCCCTCTCCTCTGCCGCTGCCCTGCCCCAGGTCGAGCCCCAGCTCGACCACGTGCTCAGAAAGAAAGAGAAAGGGCCGAGACCACTTTACCCTGAGCTGCTCCCACACGGCAACCCTCCTCCCTCTTCCTCCCTTTTTTCCTCCTCTCGCACGCCTCCTGGCTCGCCAGATCCGCCCCGAGCCTGCCCTCTTCTTCCCCTTCTTCCTCTCCGACGCCCAGCTCTCGCCGTCAGAACCACCAGCACCGCGTCGCCCCCTTTGTTCTAGCCAGCCAGCACGACGTGGAGGTGGTCAGGGAGATCGTGGATGCTCCCCTACATCGCCCTGCACGCGCCGACGAGGACGAGGAGCGCCAGCACCGCCAGCACGTTGACGCCCTGCGGAAACCCTAGTTTCTGGCTCGCCAGCCTCGTCGTCGATCCACCGTGCCTCGCCCCGATCTGACGCCGGCAACTTCCCCGCGGTAAGCCCCTCCACCTCCTAGACAACGTCCGCTCCGCCGTAAAGCCCTAGCCGTGCCAGGCGTTGCGCCGAACACCCTCAGTGTGCCGCCGCTCGCCGATGTCTGCACGCTCTCCGCACCGCGTCACACCATAACTAGGCCGCGCCTACCTTCCTGACAACTACCCCGCCCTACCGCACTGGCACCGCCTCTCTGCGCGCGCCCCGCGTCGCGGGAACGAGTCCCCGTCTCGCCACACTGCGCCGCGCGCTGATTTCCCGTCAGACCGAGGAGAAAGATGAACAGTACGGGCCGTGGTTGATTTACATTAAGCCCCCTCTTTTTAATGCTCGCTCAACCCGCAGTCCATCCTACCCCACCTGTCAGCCGCCGTGTCCTTCTTCCAGAAAACCCCCCAGCCTCTTATTATCTTAACCCGCGCTCCAGCTCGGTCCCACCTGCCAGCCTCTGCGAGTTCGTTCGCTGTCACGTGGGCCTCCGCCGGTTGGTCCCACCTCGCAGTCGCACGGGCTAGGCAGAGCCACGGTAGCAAAAATTATTCGCGCGCGTGTGCCCTGCCAGCAGCCGGCCCACCCGTCAGTGGCTATGGCTGGGTCAGGATGTGTGACAAAAGCTTTTGTGGATGCCTGTTTAATTTAAACTTTTTCAAAATTGATTTAAATTCAAATTCAAATCAGATTTAAATAACCTTTCAAATATAAATCCAAATAATACAAATGATATATGTTTTGGAATCAGAAAGATGTGAGGAATTCAAATATGCCATTCAAAATATCTTTTGAACACTTTAAAATTTCGAGATGATTAAAATTACAATAAAATGCCCTTTTCCTTAATTAATTAATAACTTTAATTCTACAACTCCAAATTTGACAAATAATATGTCTAAATCGATCAGCGCGATGAGCCCGTACTATCTATGCAGTCCTTGTTCTGAATTGAAGCATGCATCATGTCATTCTTACAAATCTGAACTGTTTATGGCAATAAAATTGGACTAAATAAATAATGAAATGCTTTAATTCTTGCACCACACCTCACCCTTGCCATGCTACTTTAATGCCATGTAAATTGTGCATCATTCATCATGGCATGCTTGTTTGCTTGTCGCATTTTAATTCTTATGCTTGTGCACTTTATTTATGTTGGTCCTTGTTTGTTTGGTTCTACTTCGAATAGACGCCCAGCAGGAGAATTACCAGGAATCACAGGAGTACTACCCAGATCCATCTCTCGCTTCAACTGAGCTGCCAGGCAAGCACTACCACATGCTTGCATACATACAGTACCTATTGCCTCTATCTTATTCTTGCATCATTGAGTCGCGATTGCATTAAATTGAATCCCAAGTACTGCATAGCCTTTACTTTTAAACCCCACCGAAACTTATTCCTCCATCCCATGAGCCATTACTACAGGGGTTGTTTGAGCCATGCGAGTCGTAGAAAAGCATGAGTAGGGTATATGAGTGTCTGATGAATAACGAGGTACCTAAACAACTTAACCTGAGTAGTATTGGGATAACTAATGAAAGAGGCACCGATGGGCAATATCTGCTATTTGGTTTTTCATGCTCACTTGTGTCCCGTAGGACCCTGAGTACTTGATTCCTGCTCCTTGACTATTCGCACTATCCACATCCGGGAGGCCTTATGGACCCCCCTGAGCCAGAGCTTGATTCATTCTTATTTCTTGGGGCCACAATTAGTTTGGGGCTTTATTACTATTCTATACTTATGCCCTGTTATTGCTTTATTTAAGATTGTGCGAGGAGCACCTGTACTGTTTTGGATCGCGCCACGTTTTCGCGGTATCGACAAGCCCAGTCACATTTTCGGGTTCCCAGTCGTTTACATCCGTCGTTGCAAACCCTGGGTCCGTCTCGGAGCCGGCCAACTTCGTTGCGGGTAGCTTATTGGGGTGGCCCCCTGAAATATTTCTGGATCCTGTGATTGCTTTGTCGTGAATGCCTCGTTGGGTTTTGATTTGGTTTTTCCGAGGTTGATCGAGTGTGTGTTGCTATTCGTGCACCCCTGCAGGGTAAATCTTTCTGAAAGCCGTGTCCGCGGTTATGGACGACTTGGAGCATAGTTTATCGATCATAGACAAGAATAACTAAAGTACCGCTTTTAATTTGACCAAGTACTTGACTAGTAAATAATGCAATACTCATGGAATGGTTAATAAAACTGCCAATAGATGATGGGGGATTGTTCGTCCGCTTCCTCGTTGGTAAGCGAGGAGGAGGATGGATCTGTTAATTATACTATTATAACTGTTGTTCCTAATTAACAGACATCCGTCTATAATTGGTTAGGCGGATGGTTAGCGAGTATCTGTAGAATTGTTAGGTATTATCTTTTGCTGCAATTGCGTCACCCCAGGTTGTGTCCCCTTTAGTGGCATAAATACTTGCTGAGTACCCCTAGGGTCTCACACGATAAATTGTTTGATTCAGATGAACAGGTGTACCCGCAAGATGGATACTGGGTGGAAGAGACAAATGATGTTGGCAACGATCATTCGGTGTAGAGATTCCGGGAACGGGGATCCGTGAGATCTGTGGGCGGGATGTGTTTATTTATGGGGCATCTTATGCCGATTTGCTTCTTATCTGTACTCGGATCTTGTTTTCCGCTTCCGCCTGATACTCTGATGTGTGATGTATGAGGAGCTATCCTAAATTATTATATCTATCTAGGACATTTGAATCTTGCCGTATGGTGTTGCAATATTTCTATTTCTTTTAGATGGAATGGCTCTGAGGACTGTTGTATGTGGCTTGCATACATACTCATTTGTGTATGTAGTTGATCCCTTCGCCTGTCGATTACGCCGCTCGTTCTTGTCCCGATGTCTGAAAGTGGTTAGGACGGCCGAAAGGTCTACCGTGAGTGGCCCTAGGCCCCACCGTACTATTTTAACCACTTTCGTTCATCCAGGCATGTAACTAAGAGCGTAATTCACCGAGGTAGTTACAATTGGTATCAGAGCCATCCCGCCCTTCAGGGTCTCAGCCAAAATGGTCGTTGTCAGTCTAGCAAATATTTTGGTAGTTATGTATACTAGGGAAAAACAAAACGTGAGAGTAGGACTGCTTTTATTTTTCTTCTTACCCACCCACCCACCCTTTTTCTGGTAAGGAAGTGTAACGTTTTCAATCCTCTTCTAAAATTCAAACTAGGATTCACGTGTTCTGGGTTCCGTAGTACCATAGGTTGTGTGTGTGTGTGTGTGAATTCCTTGTCTATCTGTTGCATCCAAATCTATCACTATCTGCCTTTTGGTTATCAACTGTTGGTACATTCCATACCGACAGGCCTTTGTAAACCGACGCGATCTATTCTGATTCGTTGTATACCGATGCGATCTATCTACTCTTTGTTATCCGACGTTATCTTGTTGGGGTGTTCTTTTTCGTAGTTACAATTCTTTAGGTTCATATTAAGAAGAAGGTATTGGGATATGTGTTTTACTGATTCATGTGCAAAGTAATGATTTGAGTGCGGGATGGAGTCGCGACCATACCACTACTGTTATCATTTGCTCTTGTCTGTTGAACTGGTAGAGTTACTAATCTTGATTCGTTAAGTGGTTTTGCGCATATAGTGGTATTTTAATGCCAAAATTTGCGGAAATTTTTTCTTTGTTAATTTGTGTACCACACTCCTTGTTCAGTCGTGTGCGTTATGCTTAATATCTTCTAGTTGCCTTGAACTTTGTTGATATTTTAATATCATCTCAGTGAATTGCATCCTTTAATCTTGGTTAATTCCATTTTGGTACTATTTTGGATTATTATCATTCTCCATTATAGTACTGACTTGTGTTTTATATCAATCACAGGATGGCACCACCACACCGTTCTGAGGAGGACATACCACCTGAACTTGGGGCTGCTTTGGCAAGTATTGCAAATGCTTTGGGCACTATGCAGCAGAATCAGCAGTGCTTCGAGGAAAGCGTGAGAAGGAATGAGTTTGCTCCGCCACCTCCACCTCCCAAGCGAGGAGACATCAAGAGTTTTCTCAAGTTCAACCCACGTCAATTTGAAGTGTCTGATCAGCCACTTGATGCGGATGACTGGCTTCGTGAAGTGTCAAGGTTGCTGATGACTGCGGATGTTCCTGAGCAAGAATGGGTCAAATGTGCCACTCACCTTCTGAAGGGAGATGCAGCTCTCTGGTGGGAAAATTACCTCAAGGAAGATCTCTCTGGTTTTCAGCCTACTTGGGAACGGTTCACTGCTGCTTTCAAAGAGCAATATCTGTCAGAAATTGTCATGGAAAGGATGAAGGAAGTGTTTCTCAACCTCAAGCAGGGCACTGACAATGTCAACACTTACATCAGAAACTTCATGAACCTTTCTCGGTATGGTGGCGATGAGATCTCTGATGACAAGAAGAAGCAAAAGAGGTTTCGGCAAGGCCTCAATGCTTCCATCAAATATGCTATCACTCATGCAAGGCCGGCGTCTTTCCTGGAACTCCAACACACAGCTCTGCAGGAAGAAGCAAGTAGGCAAGTGTTTGAGGAGTCAAAGAAACACAGCCGTGATACAGCAAGCTCTTCTGCTATGACAGCTCCTTCTAAGCGTCGTGTCTGGGTTCCTAACACCCCACCGTCGCTCCCTGCTCCATCAAGACCGTCAAGCTACGCACCAAGGCCACCAAACTCCTTCACTGCGGCTCCTAGGGGCTACAACCACAACTACCCTGGAGCGCCTGGCGGAGTCCCTGGCTACGTTGCTCCACGTCCACCTGGTGCTTGCTATACTTGTGGAAACACTGGGCATCAGCACTGGAATTGTCCAATGAACAACAAAGCTCTTCCACCACCACCTCCAAGACCTGCGACAAGTGCTCCTATGATTCGTGCACCTCCACCTCGGGCTCTCAACATCAACACTAAGCCTGGGTCTACGGTTGCTCGTGCCAACTGTGTCAACGTCACTCAAGCTGAGCATGCACCTGGAGTTGTCATGGGTATGCTTTCTGTTAACTCAGTTCCTGCACGAGTTTTATTTGATTCTGGTGCTTCACATTCTTTCGTGTCATACAAGTTTGCGGAGAGTAATGGGTTACCTTCTGATGCTTTACCAACTCGCCTTATGGTGCAATCTCCTGGTTCAAACATGAGGGCTTCTAAAATCAGCCGTGACAATCAAATTGAGATTGGTGGCTCTTCATTTCCGGCTTCCTTAATTATTCTGGGCAATTCTGATATTGATGTTATCTTGGGCATGGATTGGTTGACAGCAAATGCAGTTGTGATTGATTGTGCTGAACGTTCGGTTTCTCTGAAAATTCCTGAAGGCCATATAGTCTATTCTCCAAGTCTGACTCCTGCAATTCAGCTTTATTCTTTGACGGCTCTGAATGATGATGCTATGGAAGGTATTCAGAGTGTTCCTGTAGTCTGTGAGTTTCCAGATGTCTTTCCTGAAGAGTTGCCAGGTATGCCTCCGGATCGTGAGGTTGAGTTTGTCATTGAACTTGAACCTGGTACCGCTCCTATTTCCAAGCGGCCTTATAAAATGGGTCCTACTGAGTTGGCTGAACTCAAACGTCAGTTGGATGAACAAGAGAAGTGGGGTTTCATTCAGCACAGTACTTCTTCTTGGGGTAGTCCAACCATCTTTTTGAAGAAACGAGACAAGACTGATAGACTTTGTGTGGACTATCGGGCACTCAATGCTAAAACAATCAAGAATAAATATCCCCTTCCGCGGATTAATGATCTCTTCGATCAGCTAGCTGGAGCTATAGTATTCTCTAAGCTTGATTTGAGAAGTGGTTATCATCAAATCAAGATTCGCAAGGAAGATGTTCCTAAAACAGCTTTCACCACCCGCTATGGCCTGTATGAGTACACGGTCATGTCTTTCGGTCTCACTAATGCACGTGCCACCTTCTCGAGGCTTATGAACTCGGTTTTCATGGAGTATCTTGATAAGTTCGTTGTGGTCTATCTGGATGACATTCTAGTCTATTCTAAGTCTAAGGAAGAACATGAAGAACACCTTCGGTGTGTCCTAAACAAAATTCGTGAGAACCGCCTGTATGCAAAGTTCTCCAAGTGTGAATTCTGGCTGCCTCAAGTCACCTACCTTGGTCACGTCATCTCTGCCAAGGGCATCGCCGTCAACCCAGAAACTATTAAGACAATTATGGACTGGCTTCCACCCATAAATGTCAAAGAAGTACGTCATCTTGGGGAGCGCCTGTCTTGTTCATGGAGAAGAAGGATAAAACCAAGAGGCTAGTCGTGGACTACCGGTCGTTAAATGAAGTGACAATTAAGAACAAGTATCCTCTACCCAATATCAACGACATGTTCGATAAATTAAAAGGAGCTAGTGTGTTCTCTAAGATTGATCTCTGATCAGGTTATTTCCAGTTAAAGATCCGAGAACAGGATGTACCCAAGACAACCTTCACCACAAGATACGGATTGTATGAGTACACCGTGATGTCTTTTGGCCTAACCAATGCCCCAACATACTTCATGACTATGATGAACAAGGTGTTCATGGAGTACTTGTATAAGTTTATTGTGGTATTCATTGATGACATACTCATATATTCCAAGGACGAGAAGGAACATGAGAGGCATCTGCGTCTAATTATGGAAAAGTTAAGGGAACACAAGTTGTATGCCAAGTTTAGCAAATGTGAGTTCTGGTTAAAAGAAGTGGGATTCCTTGGTCATATTGTGTCAGCTGAAGGAGTTTCCATGGACCCAAGCAAGGCAGCTTCCGTGACAGAATGGGAGTCACCTAAGAATGTGGGTGATATCAGGAGTTTCTTGGGCCTTGCAGGATATTACCGAAGGTTCATTGAAAACTTTTCCAAGATAGCAAAGCCTATGACAGAATTGTTGAAGAAAGAAAAGAAGTTCCAATGGACCGAGGCATGTGAAGCGAGTTTTCAAGAATTGAAGAAGCGCCTAGTAACAACACCAGTTTTGTGTCTCCCTGACATCCAAAAAGGTTTCCAAGTCTATTGCGACGCTTCTTGACAAGGACTTGGTAGTGTACTGATGCAAGATGGAAAAGTAGTGTCATACGCCTCTCGGCAACTTAAGAACCATGAGAATAACTACCCCACACACGATTTGGAACTAGAATCAGTTGTGCATGCGCTCAAGGTATGGAGACATTACCTCATGGGCAAACATTGTGATGTGTTCACGGATCACAAGAGTCTTAAATATATCTTTGCTCAAAAGGAGTTAAATATGAGGTAAAGGAGATGGCTAGAACTCATCAAGGACTATGACTTGAACATGCAGTACCATCCTGGAAAGGCCAATGTTGTGGCTGACACCTTAAGCCGGAAAGTCTATGTAAATGGACTTACCGTGGGAGAACTTCCAAAGGATTTGTGTGAACAATTCAAGGATCTCAAGATGGAAATAGTTCCAAAAGGATACTTAGCAACTATGGAGATAGTGCCAACGCTTCTGGACCAAATCAAAGAGTCCCAGAAGGGGGACAAAGAGTTGGAAGAAATAAAAGCTAATATAAGCAAGGGTAAAGCAAAAGGGTTTCATACGGATGAACAAGGGACACTTTGGTATGAGAAGCGTTTGTGCGTTCCCGATGATCCCGATATCAGGAAGTTAATTCTTCAGGAAGCTCACGATTCACCTTACTCAATTCATCCTGGTAATACAAAGATGTACATGGATGTGAAGGATAGATTCTGGTGGAATAACTTGAAAAGATAAATTGCTGAATACATCTCTTTGTGTGACGTGTGCAACAGAGTCAAGGCCGAACATCAAAAACCAGCAGGGCTGTTGCAGCCATTACCAGTGCCCGATTGGAAGTGGGACAAGGTAGGCATGGATTTTATCACAGGACTACCCCGGATTCGTTCTGGGTATGATTCCATATGGGTTGTGGTCGATCACTTCAGAAAGGTGGCCCACTTTATTCCTGTAAAGACCACCTATACAAGTGTTAAACTTGCCAAGATTTATATGTCAAGGATCGTAAGTCTGCATGGCGTACCCAAGGGGATTGTCTCTGATAGAGGAACCCAATTCACGTCGAAGTTTTGGCGATAGCTACACGAGTCTCTAGGGACATGACTGGAGTTTAGTACTGCTTTCCACCCGCAAACATATGGCCAAACAGAAAGAGTCAATCAGATCTTGGAGGACATGTTAAGAGCCTCTGCACTAGACTATGGGTCTAGTTGGGATGATAACTTGCCATATGCAGAATTCTCATACAATAATAGTTACCAAACTAGTATCAAGATGGCTCCATTTGAAGTTCTATATGGCAGAAAGTGTAGAACTCTGCTGCTATGGAATGGGGTTGGAGAATGTAGTTTGTTTGGACCTGAGCTGATCAAGGATGCCGAAGAAAAAGTAAGACAGATTCAAGACAGGATAAAAGTAGCCCAATCTAGGCAAAAGAGTTATGTTGATTCCAAGCGCAGGGATGTAACTTATGAAGTGGGAGACTGTGCGTATCTCCGAGTTTCACCACTACGAGAAGTTAAGAGATTTGGAATCAAGGGTAAGTTAGCACCCCGATTCATAGGGCCCTACAAGATTTTGGGTTGTAGAGGGGAGGTTGCCTATCAGTTGGAATTGCCCGAAGTTTTGACTGTTCATGATGTATTCCATGTGTCACAACTAAAGAAGTGTCACCCGGAAATGGCTGAAACACCGCTAAAAGATACGGTTCCCTTGGATGAGGTTCAATTGGAAAACGATCTCACCTATGAGGAAAAACCAACCAAGATTCTGGAAACAGCTGAGAGGATTACTCGTACCAAGACTATCAGGTTTTGCAAAGTTTAATGGAATCACCATTCCGAGGAAGAGGCCACGTGGGAACATGAAGAAGACCTGAAGAAAGAACACCCACACCTATTTGCTAACCAACCTGAATCTCGGGGACGAGATTCTTCTTAAGGGGGGTAGGTTTGTAACATCCCAAGTTTTACGATTTGCATATGTTACTAGAAGCATGCATCATACTTTTTGCATCATGGCATCACTCAATAAAAGCTGTATCAGATACTTTTCCAAACCCTATTGCCATATAAAGAAAAAAGGGGTTATACAAAAACTAACCTTCTAAACCCTTGCAAAAGTGTTATCTTATAACCCCATACTAATATCCTTCTTTTTACAAAATTTTAGAGACCAATTTCACTTAATTTGGAGTCCAATTGCAAAAGATATGAGACAAATAGTGAAACTGAAAAAAAAGAAAAAAAAAGAGGATCTAATCTAATCGGGCCAGCCGAGCCGGCCCACCCCTATCTACCGCACGACAGGCGGTGGCAGAGCGCAGCAGTAGCAGCCGCACAGGCCGGCCCAGCAAGCGCCACCAACCATTCGGCCCGCTACCCGCGTCGCGCCACTAACGCCGCAGCCCCACCTGTCATCCCCCTCCCTCACCGTGTCTAGGACGAACACGACACACAGCCGCGTTGGGGCCGATCTTACCGGTCGAATCAGAATGGGTTCCGCAGCCCCCGCGCCAAGCCAGACCGCCTACTTATACCTCTCGACACGCCTCCCAAAACCCTAACTTTTTTTCGCTGTTTGCCACCGGGCTGCCGCCATAGAGCTCGAAGCGAATCTCGCCGGAGAGCACCGCCGCCAAGCTCGACGGACGGGGTTCGAGGCTACCTCTCCACCTATTCCCTCCCTCTCTGTCTTCCCCATTCAGTACCACACCGATTCACCTCTTTTTTCCCCTTGAACAGAGCCCCGTGTCGCTCCTAATTGGTCGCCGGAGCCTCGCCGGAGACGAGAGAGATCAGCGGAGCTTCACCGTGAGCCGAGGCAGCGAGAGCCGTCGCCGTCCGTGTTGGAAGGATCGCGAGGAGGAGCTGCACCTCGTCGTCCACACCACCGCCTCGAGGGACCACTGTACCACCGCCGAGCGTCGCCACCCGACGCGCCGCCGCCGTTCATCGTCATTGACGAGTCACCACTGCCGCAGGTGAGTCTCTTTCATTCCTGCCAGTTAGATCTGAATCTGACGGTGTAGATTAGATCATCCTAGCGAATCGGTACCGCCCTATCGCATCGCGCCGCGTGGCAGTGCCGCGTCAGCGCGCTGAGTCAGTGCCGCGTGGGCCGGCCGACCCAATCTCGAGCCGCCACTTGTCGCCGCGTAGCTGGCCGCCATTCTGTTTTTCTTTTTTAATAGGTAGAATCTATTTAATCTCGTTTAATTCATAGTAAATTGAGTTTTTGACCAAAAATTGCGTATTATATACTGTTGGATTCGTAAAATTGAGTAGAACACAGATCTGAAACAATATTACCGGTTTACTGCAGTAATCTTGTGGTAGCATTTAAAGTCTAGATTGGACTATTTTAATTCTAGAAAAATATCAGTAACTCCATTTTAGTTGATTCTTGCTGCGTTGACTTTGTACCTACGAGATCTTCTGTGGAAAATTGAGATATCATTCTTAGAGTGTTTAGATCTGTTTCGAGATAGATTGGAAGTGTAGATCTGTTTATGAGCCTATTTAATTAAGTATTAATCCAAAATACCTAAAATCTATGAGAAATCGATACTAATGACATCCCCAACTCAAGAAGACCCCTGAATAAAACCCTTGTTTGATATCAAACCCATCCTTGCATATTACCATGTTGCATGCATGCATAATTATCTTCGTGGCATTGTTTTGTGCAAATTGTGATTGGATCTATGTTTGTGTTTCGTTAGATTCTTTGGAGTGCGCTGAGGAGTACTGTTGTGTAGAGTGCTGCTCGGATCAAGGCAAGTTACACCACTAGTACATATTATGTCCCAGTTTTCGACTATGCATGTTTTACTCTTCAAATCTTGTAGTATGCATGTGTAGGTCTTTAGTAGTTTTTCTTATTACTATTTTTTCAAGTGCGGTTTTGTAGTATGCCATGAGTAGATTTATACTTAGGAATTTAAATCCTAATAGGTTCCCCCTATTTTTTCTAAGTATTGCTTGCTATGCTATATATATATACTAAGTACCGTTGGGGGGTTCGAAAGACTCAAAATTTTCTAAGTATGAGAGCTCTCTCGAGTGAACTTTTCTTCTCAAAACCCCTTCAAAATAAAACTAAGTTTTCTTCTGGGCGGAATGGTTGTCGGGACAATGAGTGGAATTTTGGTGGAGGACGGTCGCCCAGGAATCAAAGAAGTCTGCCATGTTTCAGAATTCAGAAGCTTCTAGTGCAACCACAATACATATGGGCTATGTCTTGGCTTAGTACTTAGTAGGAAACCTCACCGGGGTACCAACATTTGGAGGTTCTTGGCATGGTAGGATCCAGTTGGTAGAGGGGCTACTAAGGGAAGGCTTCGCCATGATCTTGTCTGTAAAAGGACTTGATTGTGGATTGTGGGGAAAGTGCACAACCTCTCGAGAGTATTGCAATCTGATCGATCAGCCGAGTTCACGGAAAAGAACACCTTGAGCATCTGAAGGATGGAGCCTCTGAAAGATCTTCCTCTCTCTTTTCCAAACTTAAAGTTTTACAAACCCCAAGGCGTGAGTAATATCGCCATTGGGTGGGATTTTGGGGACTTGGTGCGTAATATCCAAGTGTTAGGTTGTTTGGACACTTGGTGAGTAATATCCTCGTGTTCCATTCGATCCTATTTTACTTAAGCAAATGTTTACAAAGTAGGATGAAACATCTTCCTCTTTTCTTCTTACTTAGAGAAAGTTGGCTTTATGCAAATGAACCCCAAATCCTATTCTACCCTTGCGTGTAGAGTTAGTCTTGTTCTTTCCTTGGTGTAATTTGCCAATACATTCAAAGTATTGACCAACTCGTTTGGCTTCACGTTTCATGTGCAGAAATTGGAGATCATTGAAAGGTGTGCTAGGATCACGGGTCTTCACTCAACCTGCCTATGGCATTGGTGGGACTCCAAGTTGTATATATTTTGTTTCCGTTGGAATAATGTAAACTCTGGATTATTCGATTCATGTAATAAAGACTTGTGTTTTACATGATATTTCATCGACTGTGTGTGCTAGCTAATGAACCAGGGACTAGCATGTTAATCACAGGGATTTAGGATCTTTACCGGGTCCTAGGTCACAACACACCGCTTCTTCACCATCGCCGGCCATTCCACGACTTCCTCTTCAATCTCTCTTGCGAGGACCTTTAGTAAGTTTCCCCTCTACCACTCTCTACACTCCCTCAGCATGTTCTTGTAGTGCTTTCTCTCAGTGTGCCTATAGAGAAGAACTAGGGTTCTTCCCTAGTACTAGGGTTTAATCTCTGTTACTGTGTATAGTTGCAGCTAATGAACTACTGTTTGCTCCCTACTGTGATTAGCTTTGTGAATTGATGGTTTATACTAGTGTGGAATTGTTGACAGTGATTACTGTCAGTGTTAGACTGATGCCTGAACCTTTCTTACTGTCAGTGTTAGGCCGATGCCATTCTAGGAATGTTGTGATTAGAAACATAGCCTCTGGCTATGGTGGATGTGTTTCAGTTTTAAGGTTCCGAGTTAATTCCTTGTTCAAATATTCCTAATGAACCTCGATGAACTTATGTGAGGACAAATATATCTGTGTACATGATTCCTAAACTGTGATGTTAGGAAGGTGATTAAGCACTTCTATTTTCTAAGATGATTTGAATGTAAAACTCCATGTTTGGTTTGCCTGGTTAGACTAGGTATTGTGACACCCTCACTGAGTGGCACACAAGATCTGGACTTGTTCTAGGTTCTTCCTAAATTGTGCTATGGATTGGGCTTATATTATAAGCATTGAAGGACTTTGTGCTACAATGTTTTACTTGTTTAATATATTGGCCTATGATACTGGTTGGAGGCACCTCTAAGTAAAAACAGATGATTTTTACATGTTGCCTCCCTTCCAATATGTTCCATGTGTTAGTTAAATAAATGATTCATAAATCCTTTAAGGAAAATGATTAGTCGTTTTTAAGAAAATGGACTTGAGCTTGTACTCAAGCCACAATGGATCTACTAGGTACACAGGTGCTACCCCCTAGGGATATGCCCTGTACTAGCAGTGTGATGTAGTTAAAACTAGATCCATTGGTCTGTGATGCTGGTCTGAGACCATCTCAAGTAGAAACCTCTAGTTTTCTACCTGATGCCTCATTGCCTTTGTACTTCTCATGTACTTGCATGACCAGATCCATATGAATGCATTTATGACTATGCCAGGAATAAATATTTGATTCAAAAGGGCTAGGTTATACCCTTGTAGCCTGGTGCTAGTTGTTGCTGCCTTCTCCTTGGCTTGATCTTGCTCCACCTGGTGATTTAACTCCTTTGCAACCTTGTTGTCCACCTTAATCCACCCTCTCCTTAGGTCACCATCTTGGCTGGTGCTCTCCTGGGGTTTGCTGTACTGAAAGGTGACTGTTCTTGTGATGGTTTTTGCAAGAACATGTATGTTCTTTGTGTAGGCTATGGCAAACTGTGTTTGGTTCTGTGAAATGAGTAGCAAAGCCTTGCTTTGCAATGAGCTGCGGGGTTATAAACTCCCCTCTGGTTCCCTGCCGTCGACACATCAATGCATGCATTTAGGTGTGTGAGCAGCTTCACTGTTGCTCGCTATAGATGAGCTCAAGTGGTTTTTACTTTGAACTCCCCATCTTTCTACTAATTCCATCCCTGGTGAAACTTGTCCCTTTTTTGCCTATGAAGTTGTACTGAGGCTTATTTGTGAAAAGAACAGATTCTAGAATTGATGGTTTTGTCCCTTCTTAAAAAAGAATAGACTCTGTGATGTGAAGTAACAGTGCACTTCACTGTTAATGGCTGAGAGCAATTAACACTAACCCCTCACTTTGTTTTATTCTACTTGTGTCTTATTTGCATGTACAAGTTCAATGAAGATGAAGAAGATTTAGACTAGGTTTAGTTAGAACTAGTCTGTTAGTTTTCCTTTGTAATCCTTTTCTTTTCCTCTTTTGTAAAAACAGTATAATGTGTGTCTATTATTAATAAAGCTTTTATTTCCTTCAATATTGTCTCAGTAAAGTACTTTATTTATATTTCTTTGTGTTTATTTGGTATATAAGGAATAAAGGAAAGAATAAAGAATTACCAATTTGAGTTATACATTTGTATTATTCTCAATTTCATTTATGGTTTTATTATTGATTAATACTCAAACTAACTTTTTTTGGAAATCAAATAAACTCTATTGCCTTTAATTCACTAACCCTTTTCAAATTATTCAAATTTCAAATGTGAGTTCAAATTATTCACAGTCCACATTCATAATATCTCCTAAGGTTCATGTCAGAATTCATAGCAAACACTTCTAAGAGATAAACCTTATCTCAAAGCAGTGAAAGAAACTCCAATCCCTCTAGAGTTTTGTTTGGCGGAAAATTTACCCCAAATTTTATAGATGAATGCATGCACATCCACAATTTTCTATTTCTACCCTTCGTTGGTTCCTAAACGCTAGGATGTTATAGTCTTCAACCATACCATCTCCCGGCCAATGCCATTACAACCCTGTCCACTTTTGTATGTTGCTCAGAGGGTTATCTCGGCTTCTGGACGTCTATCAACCTGTGGGCCAAGTATTTATAGTTCTGGCCCCAGGTTATCCCGGATCCGGAACTTCCTACTAGAGTGAAGCCGATGACCCAATGTGGGCCACCACTATCGAACCTAGGCAAAGCTCCTCCTTTCCCTGGATTCATGGGCTAGATTCCTGTAAGAAGTGGCAGAAGTCTTTCTTCTATGTGAAGAACATGACCAGGGTAGATATGATCAGACGGCTGAAGTTTGCCATTGGCGTCCTCGAGACAAAGCGCAATTGGAATATGGACCCAAATATTTCAACGTCAAGGTCAATTAGATACACTCGGTCATAATGTAGCTTATGTGAAGCGGTATGTCGGCTGGTGATGTAGTGGCGACATTTATCAGTCGCCAAGTTTCCCTAAACATCAACAAATACCACACAAGATTTGCCAACTGAGTGGCCAAAATGATCCTACCCGGACATTGCCGAGACCAAAATTGTCGAGGAGTGGGAATGGGGAAAAGCTCCCTAAGACTGAGATCACCCTGCACCCGTGGTAAGTAGTGATCGAATATCAATTCCGACATAATTTTTCTACCGACATAGCCTCATCATTTTACTTTGGCCCACATCTGTTGTTTATGCAGAAGTTTACTCGGCAAGATGCAGAGGACAAACTGATCATCACCACGGCTTGGGCCAAAGACCACGAGGATTCAGATACTAAAGACTCGGATTCTGAGGATTTTATGCATATCCTAGATGCTGGAACAAGCCCTGTTCTGGATAAGACTCATGCTCAAGATATACTAACATAATGACCGGATGATGATGATAATGATTGTCAAATTCTAGAGGTACTTAACCGTATGCCCATTTCATTCGCATATCTGTTGAACCTGACCTCAGCTGATGCAGAGGCATAGGTGATAGAGGAGGCACCTCTGGCTGTCGGAGGCCGGGCTAGATCTAAGAGACAAGCTACGACTACATCCTTGAAGCCCAGAGGAAAAGACACAAGGTTGGGGTTCGCAAGACTAAGACAAGGCCAACCACAACTGGGTAACACTCTTGTGCCAACATATATTCTTAGTTCTATATTTCTTGTTTCTCTCTTTTCTTCTCTTACTCGAAATGCTTTTAACAACATGCTCTACTACAGGGCTGCGCTGGACGTTAACCAGAGCGCAACCTGCATTACTTCAGAACTAGTGCAGCCTCCGTCTCCTTCTCATGCGACATTCAAGTTCCGGGTCCGGGAAGGGCAAACACTTCTCTGGCTTATGTTGCCGAGATAGTTAATCTGAGACTGGCGACCGACATTGGAGAGGAGCACACTGCTCCAGAAGATGAAGCGATGAACCAAGTGAAAGAACATTTCATGTTTTCCTATGTTTTGCGTGTTAGATAACAATACTATGGAGACTTTTCATGTGTGCTAAGTGTACAGGAAGTTTTGAGGGGGGGGGGGCGGATAATCCGCCCCACCAAGGGCCGGATAATCCGGCCTACCTCATCGCTCAAAGGTTGCCAAGGCGCGTTGCTCGGTACCCGGTCGGATTTTCTCCCAGAAAATCCGAACTGGGGCGGTTTTTCCTCCCCAGGCCGGATAATCTAGGTGTCACATGGGCCGGATAATCCGGCCCCCAGTTTTCGAGAAAGAGGAGCCAAGGCGCGTCGCTCGGTATCCGGTCGGATTTTCTCCCGGAAAATCTGAACTAGGGCGGTTTTTCTTCCCCAGGCCGGATAATCCGGCTTCGCATAGGACCGGATAATCTGGCCCCTAGAAGTTGATCAAGGGCAAGCTCGGCGCGACGCTCTGAGAGGGGGCGGATTATCTGCCGGATATTCCGAGTCTGGGCGGTGTTTCCCCAGACCGGATAATCCGGCCCTCACTTGGGCCGGATAATCCGGCCCCCAAAGGTTGCAACGGCTGGTTTTTGAAGGGGGTATAAATACCCCTTCTTCCCCAACGTTCAGAACTCTTGATTCATTCGAAATTGACCAGATATTGTGCAAGAGATCTCATTCTCGATCTCCCACTTCAACCACCCGAAGGTCTTGATCTTTGGTGGAATTGAAGGAGCAGAAGTTCATCATCATCATCATCATCATCATCAAGAATCAAGTGCTTCAACTTGTGGCATCCCGCTAAAACCACTACTAGAAAATCACGGTGTTTTTGGTGCTTTGCATCATCATGACTGCATGCTCATGTCATCATGCCACATTGCATTTGAGCATGGTCATCATCATGCATGGCTTATCTAAAACTATTTTTGAAAAGTCTGTTTTTGTTTTCTAAACGCCCCGTCTTTTTTTCCAATTAAAACCCGGCCTCTTCCGGATGTTTTCTTTTGTCTACAAAACAAATTACCAAAGTCTATTTCGTACAAAACTAAATAAAATTAAAACTATTTTTCTACCGGGGAGGCAGCCCAGCCGTAAGGCCAGGCCACCTACTACCCGGCCCGTTTTAAAAACCCAAACACTAACTCCACGTCTCTCCCTCTCACCCAAAAAGCCTACCCAGCCACCAACCGCCCAACCCATCGCAACCACACACCCACGCACACGCACGCTGCCGTAGCAAATCCCACCCCGCCGCCACCTGGGCTGTCCTCCACCTCACTCCCTCCAATCCCGCCGCGCCACCTCACAAGACCACCACCTGTCCACCACCCACCTCCACCACTCACCGCATGTTTTTCCTCCCCTCCCCACCGTTTCCCGCCTCCCACCTGTCCCACACCTGCCACCTCACCCCTGACTCGCATCCCCACCCTCCTGGTTCCCACCTGCGCGCGTCGGGCCCAACCGCGGGAGACTTGCTGTCCCCGACAGCCTCGGGTTCTCCGCCCCGTCTCCCACCATCCCGCTCCATCGCCTCCACCCTGTGACCCCACCACCCTCGCGTGGCCGCCCCGAACCAACCTCTCTCTCTCCCGTCCTCGACCCCGCAAGCCCTGCTCCTCACGTCTCGTCGCCGGTCGTCAACCGCCCCCACCCCGAGGCCGCGCCGACCCTGCTGCCTACCTCCCTGGCCACCTCCTGCGTCTGCACCGCCCGACGCCCCGTTGCCGCCGCATCCTCCCTCTCTCCCCGCGCCACCGACTCCCACCTTCCCCATCTCCTCCTCCCCGCCGCGCTGCCTGCGACTTCTGCTCGCGCCGCCACCAGCGGGCTCCGTCCCAGACCTTCCTCTTCCGCACCCCTCGACGCGGGCCTCACCACCCCTTCGTTGGCCTCGCCACGCCTAGTCGCCGTCGACCTCGCCTCCCCAAGATCCGCCTCGCCCCAGTGCATCCTCACCCCTCCCGCCGGCGGAGGACGGCGCCCCCTCCTCTCTGCCCCTCTTCGTGTGGGTCCGAGCACCCGTCTCGCGCGCATCTCGCCCCGCGCTCGCCTTCTGCTCCGTGCTTGCCTCCCGTGCCGAGCCTGGCCCGGCCTCCTCTTCCCCGCCTCGCCACGGTGCTAGGCCGCCTGCTCTCCTCGCCTTGTTTGTGTGCCCGGGCGTTGTGCTACAGATGCTCCATATGACCAGAGCCTCCATTTTTAATTCCTGGTGCTCCAGTTCGGCTACTCGTTGATGTGGATGGGGGTGCAGCGAACCAGATCTCCCCGATGGACATGGGTGATAAGTGGAACAAGGACCATGCCAAGATCGACCCTGAGGAGCCATCGACGCCGATCCAAGCTCACCACCGGCACTTGAAGCGGAAATCCCAAGCTCTCCGTCATGGAACCCGAAGGCCACCGACGTCGAAGCCCGAGACCCTCGACACGGAACCCGAACACGGTGATGCCTACTCCCAAGAACCCTCCCCGGATCCGAAGACTAAGACCCGGCATGCCAAGATCTTCTACTTGGAACGCCATGTTCTCCTTCCTGGATCTGGAGACCCTGAACCCCGGAGTCCGAAGACCGAACCCGAACCCCTCGGTGAACCCCAAGATCGCCGATACCCTAATGTGTGACCCCTATCCGAGCCCCCTTATTCTTATAAAATATGACATTCATTTGTTGCATATTAAATTGTTCGCACATGCATACATATTTTGTGGGTACGGGTTATTTTATTGATTCATCTAATAATTAAATATGGAGTGTTTATGCGGAATATCTTTGTCTTATTCCGGACTCCATTTAAATTTGTGTAGCGAACTGATACCTTGTTTTGCCTTGTTAAGACAACATTTAAATTGCGGGGGTTCTAAATAACTTGAACCGTTTAATTAAATGTCGGGACCCCGGTTCCGCTTAATACTGCCTAATTGCACCGCATTTGCATCATATCATAATCATGCCGGATCTTCTGCCGTGGTATTAAATATTGCATCCGGTGTTTCTTCTAGTGTTTGCTTCTTCGCGGATTAGGCCGATGAGTGCATGCGAGTACCGACAAGTTCTCCGGATATGATCCTTCGGCAGTGTTTCCCAGGCGAGCATTCTCCCCCTTTCTACCTATTTTGCATTTATAGTCTTTATTTCCTCCTGTTGATCTATTGCTATCCGTGTCGCGATGCTTTAGTTTCCGAACACCAGTTATATCCCGTCCAACCTCTATATTGCCTTGGACACCTCCTATTACCTGTGTTTGGTAGATAGCTGGCCTTGCGAGTCGTAGTCGCTTGCTCAGGTGTGATCTCGTGTTGTCAAGTACCACAGTTGTTGGAATGCTGACAGATGTTTATGGTGGAGATGCTTACTGGTGGAGTTGATCATGACTTTAATTACAACTATTAAAATGCTAGATATAACTAATGCAGAGGCATCGGTGGGCAATAGATGTTATTTGGTTCTTCCACGCTCACTTGTGTCCCGTAGGACCCCGAGTACTTGATACATGTTCCTTGATTTTTCGCACTATCCACATCCGGGAGGCCGTGGACCCCCCTGAGCCAGAGCTTGATTCATTTCTATTTCTTGGGGCCACAAACTAGTTTGGGGTTTTATTTACTATCCTGTACTTATGCCATGTTACTACTTTATTTACGATTGTGTGTGGAGCACCTGTACTGTTTAGGATCGTGACACGTTTTCGCTGTATCAACAAGCCCAGTCACACTTTCGGGTTCCCAGTCGTTTACAGCCGTCCACACAAACCCTGGGTCCGTTCCGGAGCCGGCCAACTTCGTTGCGGGTAGCTTAGTGGGGTGGCCCCCTGAAATATTTCTGAATCCTATGATCGCTTTGTCGTGAATGCCTCGTTGGGTTTTGAGTTGGTTTTTCCGAGATTGATCGAGTGTGTGTTGCTATTTGTGCACCCCTGCAGGGTAAAACTTTTTGAAAGCCGTGTCCGCGGTTATGGACGACTTGGAGCACAGTATCTCGATCATAGACAAGCATAACTAAAGTAGTGCTATAAATTTGACTTAATATGTGACTAGTAATCAACTCAAGTATAACGGAATGGATATTAAAAATGCCAACAACTGGTGGATCTGGGTTGTTTTGTGACATGCTATATGCCTAGTAAGTATTGCAACTCCAATGGAATGTGATAAAAGTGCCAACAACTGCTGGGTGTTGGGATTCCTTAGGACAAAGATATCTGGCTAGTAATTGTTCCATCTATAACAGAATGTTAACTAAAACTGCCCACTACTTATGCTAACAGGATGACTCATGCTATCTAAATCTGATTAGTAATTGCTGGAACTATAACATAATGAGTAAAATTGCCAACTGTGTGAGTTCCTTGGTCCGACTTCCTCGTTTGGTCTCGAGGGGAAATGCCAGGATGGGTTTGTTTGGTGTTAGCTTCAGGTTGGATCCGAATAGGTCTTTCTTACCCCTCTCTAATAGCCGCCAGTTTTACTGAGTCTCTATAGGTTGTTTAGTGCCGCTGCGCTGTCGCGTCAGTCCACCATACCTGTGTAGGTGAGAGCCGCCGAATTCTAGCCTCGCCGTGTACTGGCCTCAATACTGACGCTCCTCTTTTTCCTTTGCCCTTTGTCGGCACCCCTTTTGTTTTAGCAGGTTTGAGATCGACGTCGTTAGCAGGGTTACCCTTCTGGCTTGGCCTGGGCAGGGTTATGGACGCCATTGGTTATTCTTCAGGGCTCTTAGCCCCATTTGCATCTTGTCCGTAGTCGAACGCTCTATCGTTTCAAGGTGATTTGGATCTTTGTATTGTATATCTGTATTCTTGACTCATGGAGTCGTTGATGTATATAAATCTGTCTGTGGGTCCCATCGAGGACTGATGTGTAATGGTATTACTTCGTTTTCCACCCGCACGAAAGTGCCTAGTGGGCGTCCTTGAATCGTTTCTATGCGGATTTGGCGGGAAGCGCTAAAACTTGCATAGGGCTGATTCGAGGGTGTTACATAGTGGTATCAGAGCCCAGCTGTTGCGATACCCCACAAGTCCATCCTGTAGGATAACCTAGCTAATGGCCAAAGTAGAGTGTCAAAACTATTTTGCAAAAATCGGTTGGATAGATCTGATTAGGTCTGATTTTACTCCTTATCCCTCTGCTGTTTTCCTCTTACCTCTGCGTGGTTTGGATCTGTTCTCTTATCTTTTTCTCAAGTCTAGGAATTCTCGTGGTTGGGTTTCCATCGTACCTTCAAGGTTTCGCTTCCTCCTTTGGTAACGGTGTTTCTACATCAGGTTGTCGTGCAATCTGAGGAATCCTTCATCTGTTGGACTTCTCTTTGTTCCTTCTCGTGCCTTCCGGTGTTTTCCGATGCAACGATATCATCTACGCCAGATCCGATGCAGAGTCTGCATCAGTCCTTTGTTTCTGAACCTCGCTTGTCGAGATCTTCAGTCTGAATTCTGAGAGTTGGTTGCATAATTCTCCTATTCTTGTGCAAAGTAATGCTTTGAGTGCGGGATGGAGTAGCTACCATACCACTACTCTTATCATTCGCTTTGTACATTGAATCGGTGGATCCAACAATTTTACTCCGTCCACGGAAGTTAGAGGTGGCTTTATTTGTTGATACCTCTACCTTCGCCCTTTGTTCCCGGAGTATTCTCTCGGCCATCACTGACAACGACCTCTTGTTAGTGGTGTCGCGAGCATCTACACTAAGCGAGAAGATTCAGATCGCCGACCTTCTTCTCGGTACCATGAGGCGGATCTCGAGGGCGAGATCCTTTGTTAGTGGTGTCGAATTGTGGCATCCCCCTAAAACCACTACTAGAAAATCGCGGTGTTTTTGGTGCATTGCATCATCATGACTGCATGCTCATGTCATCATGCCACATTGCATTTGAGCATCGTCATCATCATGCATGGTTTATCTAAAACTATTTTTGAAAAGTCTGTTTTTGTTTTCTAAACGCCCCGTCTTTTTTTCCAATTAAAACCCGGCCTCTTCCGGATGTTTTCTTTTGTCTACAAAACAAATTACCAAAGTCTATTTCGGATAAAACTAAATAAAATTAAAACTATTTTTCTACCGGGGAGGCAGCCCAGCCGTTAGGCCAGGCCACCTACTACCCGGCCCGTTTTAAAAACCCAAACACTAACTCCACGTCTCTCCCTCTCACCCAAAAAGCCTACCCAGCCACCAACCCCCCAACCCATCGCCACCACACACCCACGCACACGCACGCCGCCGCAGCAAATCCCACCCCGCCGCCATCTGGGTTGTCCTCCACCTCACTCCCTCCAATCCCGTCGCGCCACCTCCCCAGACCACCACCTGTCCACCACCCACCTCCACCACTCACCGCACATTTTTCCTCCCTCCCCACCGTTTCCCGCCTCCCACCTGTCCCACACCTGCCACCTCACCCCTGACTCGCATCCCCACCCTCCTGGTTCCCACCTGCGTGCGTCGGGCCCAACCGCGGGAGACTTGCTGTCCCCGACATCCTCGGGTTCTTCGCCCCGTCTCCCACCATCCCGCTCCCTCGCCTCCACCCTGTGACCCCACCACCCCCGCGTGGCCGCCCCGAACCAACCTCTCTCTCTCCCGTCCTCGACCCCGCAAGCCTTGCTCCTCACGTCTCGTCGCCGGCCGTCAACCGCCCCCACCCCGAGGCCGCGCCGACCCCGCCGCCTACCTCCCCGGCCGCCTCCTGTGTCTGCACCGCCCGGCGCCCCGTTGCCGCCGCATCCGCCCTCTCTCCTCGCGCCACTGACCCCTACCTTCCCCATCTCCTCCACCCCGCCGCGCCGCCTGCGACCTCTGCTCGCGCCGCCACCAACGGGCTCCGCCCCGGACCCTCCTCTTCCGCACCCCTCGACGCGGACCTCACCACCCCTTCGTCGGCCTCGCCACACCTAGTCGCCGTCGACCTCGCCTCCCCAAGATCTGCCTTGCCCTAGTGCGTCCTCGCCCCTCCCGCCGGCGGAGGACGGCGCCCCCTCCTCTCTGCCCCTCTTCGTGCAGGTCCGAGCACCCGTCTCGCGTGCATCTTGCCTCCCTCGCTCGCCTTCTGCTCCGTGCTTGCCTCCCGCGCCGAGCCTGGCCCGGCCTTCTCTTCCCCGCCTCGCCACGGTGCTAGGCCGCCTGCTCTCCTCGCCTTGTTTGTGTGCCCGGGTGTTGTGCTACAGATGCTCCATATGACCAGAGCCTCTGTTTTTCATTCCTGGTGCTCCAGTTCGGCTACTCGTTGATGTGAGGATGGTCGTTGATGTGGATGGGGGTGTAGTGAACCTGATCTCCCCGATGGACATGGGTGATAAGTGGAACAAGGACCACGCCAAGATCGACCCTGAGGAGCCATCGACGCCGATCCAAGCTCGCCACCGGCACTTGAAGCGGAAATCCTAAGCTCTCCATCATGGAACCCGAAGGCCACCCACGTCGAAGCCCGAGACCCTCGACACGGAACCCGAACACGGTGATGCCTACTCCCAAGAACCCTCCCCGGATCCGAAGACCAAGACCCGGCACGCCAAGATCTTCTACTCGGAACGCCATGTTCTCCTTCCTGGATCTGGAGACCCTGAACCCTGAACCCCGGAGTCCGAAGACCGAACCCGAACCCCTCGGTGAACCCCAAGATCGCCGATACCCTAATGTGTGACCCCTATCCGAGCCCCCTTATTCTTATAAAATATGACATTCATCTGTTGCATATGAAATTGTTCGCACATGCATACATATGTTGTGGGTACGGATTATTTTATTGATTCACCTAATAATTAAATACGGAGTGTTTATGCGGAATATCTTTGTCTTATTCTGGACTCCATTTAAATTTGTGTAGCGAACCGATACCTTGTTTTGCCTTGTTAAGACAACATTTAAATTGCGGGGGTTCTAAATAACTTGAACCGTTTAATTAAATGTCGGGACCCCGGTTCCGCTTAATACTGCCTAATTGCACCGCATTTGCATCATATCATGATCATGCCGGATCTTCTGCCGTGGTATTAAATATTGCATCCGGTGTTTCTTCTAGTGTTTGCTTCTTCGCGGATTAGGCTGATGAGTGGATGCGAGTACTGACAAGTTCTCCGGATATGATCCTTCGGCAGTGTTTCCCAGGCGACCATACTCCCCCTTTCTACCTATTTTGCATTTATAGTCTTTATTTCCTCCTGTTGATCTATTGCTATCCGTGTCGTGATGCTTTAGTTTCCGAACACCAGTTATATCCCGTGCGGCCTCTATATTGCCTTGGACACCTCCTATTACCTGTGTTTGGTAGATAGCTGGCCTTGCGAGTCGTAGTCGCTTGCTCAGGTGTGATCTCGTGTTGTCAGGTACCACAGTTGTTGGAATGCTGACAGATGTTTATGGTGGAGATGCTTACTGGTGGAGTTGATCATGACTTTAATTACAACTATTAAAATGCTAGATATAACTAATGCAGAGGCATCGGTGGGCAATAGATGTTATTTGGTTCTTCCACAGTCACTTGTGTCCCGTAGGACCCCGAGTACTTGATACATGTTCCTTGATTTTTCGCACTATCCACATCCGGGAGGCTGTGGACCCCCCTGAGCCAGAGCTTGATTCATTTCTATTTCTTGGGGCCACAAACTAGTTTGGGGTTTTATTTTACTATCCTGTACTTATGCCATGTTACTACTTTATTTACGATTGTGCGTGGAGCACCTGTACTGTTTAGGATCTTCACACGTTTTCGCTGTATCGACAAGCCCAGTGACACTTTCGGGTTCCCAGTCGTTTACAGCTGTCCACACAAACCCTGGGTCCGTTCCGGAGCCGGCCAACTTCGTTGTGGGTAGCTTAGTGGGGTGGCCCCCTGAAATATTTCTGAATCCTGTGATTGCTTTGTCGTGAATGCCTCGTTGGGTTTTGAGTTGGTTTTTCCGAGGTTGATCGAGTGTGTGTTGCTATTTGTGCACCCCTGCAGGGTAAAACTTTCTGAAAGCCGTGTCCGCGGTTATGGACGACTTGGAGCACAGTATCTCGATCATAGACAAGCATAACTAAAGTAGTGCTATAAATTTGACTTAATATGTGACTAGTAATCAGCTCAAGTATAACGGAATGGATATTAAAAATGCCAACAACTGGTGGATCTGGGTTGTTTTGTGACATGCTATATGCCTAGTAAGTATTGCAACTCCAATGGAATGTGATAAAAGTGCCAACAACTGCTGGGTTTTGGGATTCCTCAGGACAAAGATATCTGGCTAGTAATTTTTCCATCTATAACGGAATATTAACTAAAAGTTCCCACTACTTATGCTAACAGGATGACTCATGATATCTATATCTGATTAGTAATTGCTGCAACTATAACGGAATGAGTAAAATTGCCAACTGTGTGAGTTCCTTGGTCCGACTTCCTCGTTTGGTCTCGAGGGGAAATGCCAGGATGGGTTTGTTTGGTGTTAGCTTCAGGTTGGATCCGAATAGGTCTTTCTTACCCCTCTCTAATAGCCGCCAGTTTTACTGAGTCTCTATAGGTTGTTTAGTGCCGCTGCGCTGCCGCGTCAGTCCACCATACCTGTGTAGGCGAGAGCCACCGAATTCTAGCCTCGCCGTGTACTGGCCTCAGTACTGACGCTCCTCTTTTTCCTTTGCCCTTTCTCGGCACCCCTTTTGTTTTAGCAGGTTTGAGATCGACGTCGTTAGCAGGGTTACCCTTCCGGCTTGGCCTGGGCAGGGTTATGGACGCCATTGGTTATTCTTCAGGGCTCTTAGCCCCATTTGCATCTTGTCCGTAGTCGGACGCTCTATCATTTCAAGGTGATTTGGATCTTTGTATTGTATATCTGAATTCTTGACTCATGGAGTCGTTGATGTATATAAATCTGTCTGTAGGTCCCATCGAGGACTGATGTGTAATGGTATTACTTTGTTTTTCACCCGCACGAAAGTGCCTGGTGGGCGTCCTTGAATCGTTTCTATGCGGATTTGGCGGGAAGCACTAAAACTTGCATAGGGCTGATTCGAGGGTCTTACACAACTCCTCTCCATTCACTTGGAGAAATCCCTGATCTAGTATTCTTGTCAATATCTAGATCTTGTTTATTGTATTTGATAAGTTTGCTCTTGTGGCAGCTTGTTGTCATTTCGGGAGCCTCCAAGTTGTTGTGGAGTTGTTGCCCCGCTAGTTGTGTAAAGGCGCCGGTGCCTGCCTCGAAGGGTACCTATAGTGGAAGGTGGATCAGGCATGTTGTGGCGAGATCCATCGGAGAACAGGGTGAGGCCTTTTGTGGCGTGGTGGTCTTAGTATCGCCCACCCCTCCAACGCAGACGTACTTCCCTTAATAAGGAAGGAACTGCGGTCAAACAAATCATGTGTCTCCGTGTGCACTTCAGTTTACTCGTTCCTCTTCCACTCGCTCTTTACTTGCTAGTAGGTAGGTTTGCATATAGGGAAATTCCACCTAATAGTTTATCTAGAGAATTTACCCTGTGTGCTAAGCCTAAAAGTGAAAAAGAATTAAAAATTGGTGTAGCACCTATTCACCCCCCCCCTCCCCCCTCTAGGTGCCCATACGATCCATTTCACCAAGCATGTGAGGATACCTCGGCTCCAAGCCGAGATGAATACCCTGGTGCCGACAATGTGGATGACTCCGGAAGTACCGGAGCATACCCAGATACCGCAACAATAACAATCTCAGTAGAAACAACAACCTCAACAACCGCCAGAAAGAAATCTGTGCAACCAACAGCTCTGCTAACAAAACAAAAGTTGCCCGCTCCACTAAGAAAACAGGAAACTCTAGCTCCTTCCACTAAGCATCAGTAGTGGAGGAAACCAACAACAGTAGCCAAACAAACCTCGGTTGCGGATATGATGAAGAAATTTTCTTCCCCTCCAGAGGTGAATACTGATAAGCAGATGATGTTGCACATGAGCAAAGCCCCATCCCAAATCAGTGCCAAGATAAACTCTGCTAGTGACAGTTTTGTTCCGTCCCAGATGGTAAGTGGGACCAACTTGGGATTTCTCAAGCAGTAATGCATGAACTAGAATAATGCCGACTTAGGTGAGGAGACCTTCAGGAATCCTCACACAAAACAACAACAGGTGGGTCTGAGTACTGTCTCCCAAAAGATGTTCCAAGCTAAGCTCGCCATAGTCGATGCCGACAAAGCTATCAAGGTACATAAATTTTCCATTCTCATCAACTCCTATAAGATATACATAATCCCTAGTCCCCGAGGTTTGGGTTGAGTTAGAAACTACTAGATTACATTTGCTTGTGCTTTATCTTTTTAGCTTTGCATCGAAACCCTATTTCCCAAGATTTGGGTTGATTTATGATAACTCAGCTCAAATCTTTTAAAATGATTCCCTATTTCCTGAGATTCGGGTTGAGTTACGGATAACTCGACTTGAATCTTTTAAAATTATTCCATATTTCCCGAGATTCGGGTAGAGTTATGGATAACTCGGCCTGAATCTTTAAAATTATTCCCTATTTCCCGAGATTCGGGTTGAATTATGGATAACTCGGCCTGAATCTTTAAAATGATTCCCTATTTCCTGAGATTTGGGTTGAGTTATGGATAACTCGACTTGAATCTTTAAAATGATTCCCTATTTCCCGATACTCGGGTTGAGTTATTGATAACTCGACTTGAATCTTTAAAATGATTCCCTATTTCTCGAGAGTCGGGTTGAGTTATGGATAACTTGACTTGAATCTTTCAAACGATTCCCTAATTAATCTTCTCTAGAGTTTCACTACTTCTTGGACGCAGACATATCAGAGACTCCTGTTGGAGCACAACAAACTCTCTGACAATCATAAGCAGCTCAGGACGAGCTGAAGAATAAGGGTATGTCAGGGCTACCTTGACATAACTTTCGCCTATATTTGCAGCCTGGATAGAGAGACAAACTGAAGACCCGTAGAAGTGGATATCTGACCTTCATGGTATGTCGTTCTCTATACCTTGATTTGTACATATTGCATTTTATTTGTATCTATATTTTTATCTTGACTTAGCTGAGAAATCAGCTCTTGAAGAAGAACACCATGATTGCATAAGTATGTCGGAACTGACAAACCACATGTCGAAACAAGCAGGGGAACATCAGCTTCATCTTAAGAAGGAAAGGGACGAGGTATCTCGGCTTCAAGCTCAAATTGAGGAGATGAAGAAAGGGCACAAAGCTGAACTTGAGAAGGTTTCCCTAGACTTTGAAGAAGAAAAAGATCGTCTAACTGAACAAGTCCAGAAACATCAAGATCTGCTCAAGGAGGCCGAGATAATGGTTAACTCGGCTCATCAAGAGCTGGACGATCATAAGGGCAAAAGCCAGGTTTGGTTTTTGGATCTAACCTGGATCAACAGCGAAATGAATAGTAAGTTCTTCTTGCTCCATACTTTCTGCCGACATATGCTATTTGTCGGCATATTCCTAACTTTGCTTCTTCTACCAATGAATTTTTAGGTCATTTTCCTAAGTTAACTCCTGCAACATCAGTAATGGTTGCCAAATCCCGGAAGAAGAGAACCGACATAGGCCCACTACCCTATGAATGGGATATATATGACCATTTGGTCGCTTTGTCGTCCCGGGTTAAGACCCTCAAGGTGTTCGGGGTTGACATGGTCAACGCTGCCATCTGCACTTTCAAAGCTTTATGGCCAGGGGTTTCAGCTCCCAAATCTCCCGATGAACTAGCTGAATGACTGATGCATAGTGAGGAGAGGCTCACTGAATGGCGAGAATCAGCTTCCTGAGCATGTAATCAAGCCACACTGGATCTACTAGGTATAGAGGTGCTACCCCCTGGGGATATGCCCTGTACCAGCAGTGTGATGTAGTTAAAACTAGATCCATTGGTCTGTCATGCTGGTCTGAGACCATCTCAAGTAGAAACCTCTAGTTTTCTACCTGATGCCTCATTGCCTTTGTACTTCTCATGTACTTGCATGATCAGATCCATATGAATGCATTTATGACTATGCCAGGAATAAATATTTGATTCAAAAGGTTGGGTTATACCCTTGTAGCCTGGTGCTAGTTGTTGTTGCCTTCTCCTTGGCTTGATCTTGCTCCACCTTGTGCTTTAGCTCCTTTGCAACCTTGTTGTCCACCTTAATCCACCCTCTCCTCAGGTCACCATCTTGGCTGGTGCTCTCCTGGGGTTTGCTGTACTGAAAGGTGACTGTTCTTGTGATGGTTTTTGTAAGAACCTGTATGTTCTTTGTGTAGGCTGTGGCAAACTGTGTTTGGTTCTGTGAAATGAGTAGAAAAGCCTTGCTTTGCAATGAGCTGCTAGGTTATAAACTCCCCTCTGGTTCCCTGCTGTCGACACCTCAATGCATGCATTTAGGTGTGTGAGCAGCTTCACTGTTGCTGGCTGTGGCTGAGCTCAAGTGGTTTTGACTTTGAACTCCCCATCTTTCTACTAATTCGATCCCTGGTGAAACTTGTCCCTTTTTGCCTATGAAGTTGTACTGAGGTTTATTTGTGAAAAGAACAGATTCTACAATTGATGGTTTTGTCCCTTCTTTAAAAAGAATAGACTCTGTGATGTGAACAAACAATGTACGTCACTATTAATGGCTGAGAGCAATTAACACTAACCCCTCACTTTGTTTTATTCTAGTTCTGTCTTATTTGCAGGTACAAGTTCAGTGAAGATGAAGAAGATTTAGACTAGGTTTAGTTAGTACTAGTATGTTAGTTTTCCTTTGTAATCTTTTCCTCTTTTGTAAAAACAATGTAATGTGTGTCTATTATTAATAAAGCTTTTATTTCCTTCAATATTGTCTCAGTAAAGTACTTTCTTTATATTTCTTTGTGTTTATTTGGTATATGAGGAATAAAGGAAAGAATAAATAATTACCAATTTGAGTTATACATTTGTATTATTCTCAATTTCATTTATGGTTTTATTGTTGGTTAATACTCAAACTAACTTTTTTGGAAATCAAATAAACACTATTGCTTTTAATTCACTAACCCTTTTCAAATTATTCAATTTCAAATGTGAGTTCAAATTATTCAAATTCCACATTCATAATATCTCCTAAGGTTCATGTCAGAATTCATAGCAAACACTTCTAAAAGCTAAACCCTAACTCAAAGCAGTGAAAGAAACTCCGATCCCTCCAGAGTTTTGTTTGGCAAAAAATTTACCCCAAACTTTATAGATGAATGCATGCACATACATAATTTTCTATTTCTACCCTTCGTTGGTTCCTAAACGCTAGGATGTTATAGTCTTCCATCATACCATCTCCCAGCCAATGCCATTACAGCCCTTTCCACTTTTGTATGTTGCTTAGAGGGTTATCTCGGCTTGTGGCCATCCATCAACTTGTGGGCCAAGTATTTATAGTTCTAGCCCTAGGTTATCCCGAATCTGGAACATCCTACTAGAGCGAAGCCGGTGACCTCATCAAAGCTCCTCCTCTCCCCGGATTCATGGGCTAGATTCCTGTAAGAAGTGGCAGAAGTCTTTCTTCTATGTGAAGAACATGACCAGGGTAGATATGATCAAACGGCTGAAGTTTACCATTGGCGTCCTTGAGACAAAGCACAATTGGAATATGGACCCAAATATTTCAACGTCAAGGTCAATTAGATACACTCGGTCATAATGTAGCTTATGTGAAGCGGTATGTCGGCTGATGATGTCGTGGCGACATTTATCAGTCGCCGAGTTTCCCCAAACTTCAACAAAGACCACACATGATTTGCCAAATGAGTGGCCGACATGATCCTAACTGGACATCGACGATTGAGCTGAACAAGCTTGAAGTCTGAAAACGGGATAAGGACATTGCCAAGACCAAAATTGTCGAGGAGTGGGAATGGGGAAAAGCTCCCTAAGACCGAGATCACCCTGCACCCGTGGTAAGTAGTGACCCAATATCAAATCCGACATAATTTTTCCGCCGACATAACCTCATCATTTGACTTTGGCCCACATCTGTTGTTTATGCAGAAGTTTACTTGGCAAGCTGCAGAGGACAAACTCATCATCGCCATGGCTTGGGACAAAGACCGCGAGGATTCAGATAGTCAAGACTCGAATTTTGAGGATTTTATGCCACTCCCAGATACTGGAGCGAGCCCTATTCTGGATAAGACTCCTGCTCAAGATATACTAAGATCATGGCCGGATGATGATGATAATGATTGTCAAATTCTAGAGATTCCGGTCAGTTGGTTCCCCGATCAACCATCGCTTCTCCATCAACCATCCATGATTCCCCGATCCATGAGTGAGTAATCCCCCGCTGTAGGCTATGGGGATGGTAGGGATTGGATGAGATCGTTCATGTAATTGCATCAGATTGTGAGGGCATGGTGCCTAGTATCTATTGTTAGTGCTTTTTGACATTGTTGCAACTTGTTATGCTTAATTCTTGTCACTAGGGCCCGAGTGCCATGATTTCAGATCTGAACATGTTATTGATTCATGAGGATATTATTGTTTATGATCTTACCTACAAGTTGTATACACATATTGTTGTCCGGAACCAAAGGCCCCGAAGTGACAAGAATCGGGATAACCGGAGGGGATGGCTATGATATAAGGATCACGTGTGTTCACGGAGTGTTAATGCTTTGCTTCGGTGCTCAATTATAAGGAGCACCTTAATTGCTAGTAGATTCCCTTGAGGCCCCGCTACAATGGGCTGCCAGGACAAAAGATGTTGTGCAAGTTCTCATTACGAGCATGTATGACTATATGGAACACATGCCTATGATTATTTAGTACTTGGATGTTTTACCTTATTTATCTGCAAATGCCCTATGTCTTGATTTCTACATGAATTGCCTTGTCCATGCAACGCCCGTCCATCCATCCCTATGCCTACCGCGCTTTAATTCTACTATTTACTGCAATTGTTACTACTTTCTTTACTTTTACTACTGCTATTACTTTGCTATTACTATTACAAAACTGTTGCTACTGATAAACTACTGCGAGCAAGACTGTTTCTAGGTGCAACTGAATTGACAACTCAGTTGTTAAGGCTTATAAATATTCTTTGGTTCCCCTTGTGTCGAATCAATAAATTGGGTTTTACTTCCCTCGAAGACTGTTGCGATCCCCTATACTTGTGGGTATCAAGACTATTTTCTGGCGCCGTTGCCGGGGATCATAGCTCTATTTATCAAGTTCACTTGGAATCACTATTGTTCGCTGCCATCCATTCATCATGGGTAAATCTCGTGATGGAAAGGTTCCAATATTACCATCCACTACAAGGAGAGGTATGGTTCTGAATACCTCTGTTGCTCTTGATTCACCATCTATGATGAGTAAGCTCCTTACACCACCACCACATACACATGCTACACATACTGCTACTTCTGTTGAATCTGAAACTTCTGATACTTATGATGCTGCTTCTACTGTGCTTGATAAGAGTGGTTCATTAGGTCCTTTTCTAGATGCTACGATTGCTAGAACTATAGCTAGAAATACTAAAACTCCTAATGAAGACACTACTACACCTGTCAGTTCACCTGAGTCTATAGAGAGCTATGATATTGAAGACAGATATATAGAAATGACTAATGAATTTATTAAAGAATGTCAAAATACTCATGGTAAAAGTGCTATTAAGAGTCTCCTTGAGAGACGTACTATAAAACCCAAATTATCTCCTAAAGATAAGTTTGCTACATCTCCCATAAACATTATTGATAAGGATTATGATTTCTCCCTTGATTTATCTTACATAACCATTGTTGAGAAAGAATCTTTTTGTGGGACTAAGAATGAAAGTGCTGTAGCACATATGACTGAGCATTCTATCATGAGTGGCCTATTTTATGATGATATTAAGATGCGCACCTGCTTTGTTGCTAAAATTTTCCCTTTTTCACTGAAACAAGAATCTAAAGCTTGGTTTAATAATTTACCTCCTAGATCTATTGATAGCCCTGATTTCTTGATTAGTACTTTCTTTCAGAAATATTTCCCTCCTAGTGCTAGACATGCCATTTTGCAGGAACTTTTTGATTTTAAACAGGGAGAAAGGGAGATATTGCCTGAATCATGGGAAAGGTTTTCTGCTTTGATTCATGCATAGCCTGGATGTCCATTACCTAAAAATGAGCTTCTTGATATATATTATAATGGACTAACTGATGAATCTAGGACATACCTAGATAGTTGTGTTGATTGTGTTTTCAGGAAGAGAACTCCTAAATAAGCTGAGGAATTAATGGCTAAAATAAGCAAGAATTATGATGATTGGACTTCACCTGAGTCAACTACACATGGGTTAGCTGTGCGTGAGACAACACCAACACCAAAGAAGAGGGAGTGATTGAACTAAATTATGAAGTGATGAAGGAAGCTAAGAAATGTCTTAAGGAGAAGGGTATTAAATCTAAAGATGTGAAGAATTTACCTCCTATAGAAGAATTATGTAAGCCAATCTCCCACTCATCCACTATTGAGGTACACTCTGTCCAACATTTTGATGAAGGTGTTATTCCTTATTCTAAACCTCCTGATCAATGCTTAGAAGAATTTGATATTTTTGTTGTTAAGCAAGATAATTTTAATAAAAGGGTGCAGAATCATTTAATGAAAAACTCTAGAGCTATTATTGAGTTGAGAGATATTGTGGAAAGAACCTCCAATGATGTTAAAATGCTTGCTAAACATTTCCAAATGGTTCAAACTCAAATTGATCAGCTTATTAAAGTACAAAAAGATTTGTTAGTGAATGCTGATAAAGAAAAACATGCTTATGAAATTAGAACTAGAAGTGGTGCTGCCACTCAGGATCCTCTATATCCTGAGGGGCATCCTAAAAGAATTGAGCATGATTCTCAACAAATTGAAAATAGTGGTACTTCTCCTAAGAGAAAGAAAAAGAAACATAAAACTATTGTAGAGCCTTCTGAACCTGCTAAAGATCCTAATAGTATATATGTCTCTGATGCTGAAACTGAAAGTGGTAATGAGGAAAATGATGCTCCTGATAAAGAAGAAGTTGAAGAAGAACCTGAAAGGCACACGAAGAATACTAAATACACTAAGGAATATTTTTTTGCTAAGAAACATGGTAGTGAAAGAGAGCCTTGGGTCCAAAAAACCAATGCCTTTTCCTGATAAGAAACAAAAGTCAATGGAAGACGAACACTATAATAAGTTTTGTGAGTGGATGAAACCTTTATTTTTGCAAATTCCTTTAACTGATGCTATTAAATTACCTCCTTATTCAATGTATATGAAGGATATTGTCCCTAATAAAAGGAAGATCCCTAATGAGGAAATTTCTACTTTGCTTGCTAATTATTCCTTTAATGGTAAGGTTCCAAAGAAACTTGGAGACGCAGGGATTCCAACTATTCCATGCTCTATTAAAAATAGTTATGTTAGAACTACTTTGTGTGATTTGGGAGTCGGAGTTAGTGTTATGCCTTTTTCTCTCTACAAGAGACTTCAATTGGAAAAATTGATACCAACTGATATATCTTTGAAAATGGCTGATAAATCTACTACTATTCATGTTGGTATATGTGAGTATGTCCCTATTCAAGTGGCTCATAATTGCTTGATATTAACTGACTTTGTTGTGCTTGAAATGCCTGAAGATGATAATATGTCTATTATTTTTGGGAGAACTTTTCTTAATACTGCAGGTGCTGTCATTAATTGTAATCAAGGAAAAGTAACTTTTAATGTTAATGACAAGGAGCATATTGTCTATTTCCCCAATAAGATTGATAAGACTTATGGCTTAAATTCAATTGAAAATATTGAGGGCATCCAAGTTGGAGAAATATATTGTCCCATACCAAGAGAAAACTATGAAATTATTATGATTGGGACCATTGCTATCAAGGTTGAGGTAACATAATCATTTAGTGGAATGCAAAGTTCTGTTTCATATAATTTTTTTGGTAACAGGACCTAATCTACCTTGTTAACAAAGGGATTTTAATGAACAAAACAATGCTTTCACCATGATTATCCGTGCTTACTTTTATTTTATCCATTTTAATTTTTTTTTCACTTAGTTTACTTTTCTATTTTGTTAGTTGCTTGCATATTAGGGTGTCTTAGAACTTCTGAAGTTTAGGTTTTTTTTGTTATTGCATCATTTCAATCTTATCTTCCTGCCGGAAAATCATTCATCAATACCTGAAAATTGCTCAAAAACAAAGTTTCCCAAAAAATTCAAGAAAATTCATTTTAATTTTTTACGTGAAAAAAGGGGCAGAGAAGTACCTGGAGTGACCTAAGGGGGCCCACCAGGCAGAAACACCACCTGGTGGCGCGACCACACCAGGGGCGCTCCTGGCCATGGTGTGGGCAACCCTTGGCCCTCCACTTATTCTCCTACCTGCCACTACCTTCTATCTCCCGAGAAAACACTAGTTCATTACTCAAACATGTGTTCTTGTTATTCTTTCTCGCGATTTTTCAATCTTCTTGCTCAGCCCATCTCTGCTGCTGAGATTTGGAGAATTTGTTCTCCGGTATTTGACTCCTTCGCTTGTCCAAGTAGATTTGTGATTAGTGGATTATATCTTGAGTATTTTGCTACTGTAGGTGATAGGTTAAGTGAGCTTGTAAGCTTGTTCAATGCTTAGAAAAATTGTTTTGATGCATGTTTAGGCCTCTTACTAGTCCCTACAAGTAGTTCCTTTCATTATGTAATCACTCTGTAATCACTTGTATGATGGTTGTCTAAATTTCAGAAAAAAAGATGAATGAACACCAACTCAACCAACATGAATTAAGGGTGCCCGAAGTTATGCAGCTTCATAGTGAGGAAGAAGTTTTCCCTTCTATTTATCCATGCCCCGAATTCATGAAGGCTGCGGGAATTTCTCAAGATTTCCATACTTTAATTTCTAATGCAGTATTGGAGTATTTTGTGGAAGATGAACCTTACCAATATGTGAAACTAACTATGTTTGTGGTGCGGGATTTTTGATTTAGTTGCTCCTTGCCAAACCCCATGGTTCATTACAAAATTTACAATATAGCTATCGACGGGGAATTGGAGGAGATCATCGCCATCATCATCACCATCGCTTCTCCATCAACCATCCATGATCCCCCCATCCATGAGTGAGTAATCCCCCGTTGTAGGCTATGTGGATGGTAGGGATTGGATGAGATCGTTCATGTAATTGCATCAGATTGTTAGGGCATGGTGCCTAGTATCTATTGTTAGTGCTTTTTGACATTGTTGCAACTTGTTATGCTTAATGCTTGTCACTAGGGCCCGAGTGCCATGATTTTAGATCTGAACATGTTATTGATTCATGAGGATATTATTGTTTATGATCTTACCTACAAGTTGTATACACATATTTTTATCCGGAACCAAAGGCCCCGAAGTGACAAGAATCGGGATAACCGGAGGGGATGGCTATGATATTAGGATCACGTGTGTTCACGGAGTGTTAATGCTTTGCTCCGGTGCTCTATTAAAAGGAGCACCTTAATTGCCAGTAGATTCCCTTGAGGCCCCGCTACAACGGGCTGGCAGGACAAAAGATGTTGTGCAAGTTCTCATTACGAGCACGTATGACTACATATGGAACACATTCCTATGATTATTTAGTACTTGGATGATTTACCTTATTTATCTGCAAATGACCTATGTCTTGATTGCTACATGAATTGTCTTGTCGATGCAACGCCCGTTTATCCATCCCTATGCCTACCGCACTTTAATCCTACTATTTACTGCAATTGTTACTACTATCTGTACTTGTACTACTTCTATTACTTTGCGATTACTATTACAAAACTGTTGCTACTGATAAACTACCGCGAGCAAGACTATTTCCAGGTGCAGCTGAATTGACAACTCGATTGTTAAGGCTTATAAATATTCTTTGGCTCCTCTTGTGTCGAATTAATAAATTGGGTTTTACTTCCCTCGAAGACTGTTGCGATCCCCTATACTTGTGGGTCATTACTTCTTATCCTCACAACACCGCTCTTTCTATTTTTTTGTGCTTTCCTTTTTTTTCTTTTTTTTTGATATGTGTATCTTTTTTTAATTTTTGAACGTTCGACAACTCGATCTGCTGTCCGCTGTTATAAATAAGAAAGAAAAACTATGTTTTGCAACTTGTCGATTGCATTGGCTTTGTTGAGAAAAGAAACATGTAATTAAGACGTCCATGCGATATATATCGTGGTTATAAAATATAGCATTTTTTCTATTAAAAGAAACAATGTTGAAATAGATACTTCCATTGTTCATGTTTGTTGAAGTTTAGAATTCCTTAATTTATGTTTTGCTAAAATGGAAGAAAGAACAGAGAAAATAATCAAAAGATACTGTATATCAATTGTATGGGACGTGGATGAAAGTGTTTGTAGTTCGCTGACGATGCTGACCTATCCGACAAGCTCCGCTGACCACATTGCAAGGTGTCAAAGTCCACGGTCTCCGATGAGGATGTACCGTGTTTAGCAATCCTCTAATTCACAAATATCTCCTCTCTCTCTCTTCTCAATTGGTCCATGCAAGTATATCCATGCACCTTCTTGGATGTCGATTTCTATCTCTCAATTAGTCTAGGCAAGTCCAAGTCGGTCCATGCGGCAACATCGATGTGTAAACAGGTCTAAGCCAATATAACAAAGCGAGGTAGGGCTATCTTTTCCATTGACATGAGAGAAGAACCAATCGGTATGTTTTTTGTGGGCCTCTTCACAAATATTTTTAGCCATTAGAAACTTCACTACTGGAAGTAATACTTTTAGTAGTCAACTAGCATTGATTCGGGTTCATTCTCGGAGAAATTAAGCGACAGGAGACAGAAAGGAACCTTTCACTCAACGGTGGCAAGGAGGTTAATTTTTCCAAACTTCCAGGGCAAAAACAGTTGGGGGGATACCCCCGGGAAGGGTCACGTCGGGGTATAAAGGCCGAGTTAGCCGAGGTACGGCATGGTCAAAGCAAGTGCTGGCCGGGTCACCTAAAGGCAGACCGACTTACAGAGTAACCCAGCCCATTGGGTGTTTGCCTAGCATTAATCCGACCGGCATAAAATCTATGTCAGCATTATTTATCTACTAAATGTGCAAGTACCCTCGTAGCCGAGTTAGCCAAGTGTTAGCCAGGCTACCACTTGGCTTCGAAGAGAAGGAAGGAATCTCCCATTGGTCAAAAGGTGGCCTTTGTCCATAGAAGCATGAGCAAAGCAAGCAGAGGGAAGGACCAGTGGGGCGTGGCTGACAAAGATGACGCAGGCAATGTCGACTAACGTAGCTTGTCTCTGGTGACGCCTAAAGGCAAGGGGAACGCAGAGGGTTACATCCATAGTACGGACTAGATGTTAAAGCGAATAAATAAGCATCTAGCTTTAAGCAAGGGGAATATTCGAAGAATATGCCTCCACGTATGCCCTAACTTTGTAACCCGGGTTTCCTTATGTAAGGAGGACCTAGGCCTCCATAGCAGGGGATCAATCATTCTGTCTTGGTAGAACTCTAGAGCATTGTACTGGGGGTAAGAGAATTAGTCTCCTTCTCACGAACTGCTCAAGGAGCCCTTGTAATCCACCATTGATAGAGTGAAATACAAACATCTGTCTGTGGAATTACCACGCTATCCCTCCCAGGATTCCTCTAGTGTTCATTGGCCCCATCTTTAGCCTATCTATGGCATTTGCCGTGCCGCCACCATGACAGTTGGCGCCCACCATGGGTCTAGCGGCGCTAGCAGGGGTAAAAATCTGGACGGGAAACATCTTCAGCACCGGTGAGCGCCTCGTCTCTGACTTGGTTCAGCGCTTTGGAGCGCTAGACTACGTCAGCGACAACGCTGGAAGCTTCGGCTGGCGTCCTCCTCCGTGCAATGGACTCTTCATCAAGCTGGGCGCACACAAGATCTACGTCGGCATGGACGAGACCTACGTTCACCCGCTGCACATCGTCGAGGGATGTGAACCACCTCTCAGCGCATCTCGTGGTGTGTGCATCACTCGCCCCGCTAGTAGCGTTGAGGTCATGATGGCCGCACCAGATGCAGGAGCGAGCAAGGATCCGACACCAGATCCGGAGGTCACGCCAAAGCAGGCAAGATCTAGATTCTCAACTTTAGAAAGTCCAGAGAATGTACTGCAGCAAGCAATATATAACCTAGCAACACCAATAGCTCATGTTGTATATCTGGCTCAGGCGCAAGCTGAGTTAGAGGAGACTAGGCAGAAAATGCTAGCTAGGGTGAAAAAGGTAGCCGAGTTGCAGCAGTTGCTAAACATCACCTTAAGGGAATATGCAAAGGCGAACTGCATAGATGGAGTGAAAATCCAAGGTAGAAACCTGATCACGGAAATTGACAAGGAGTGTGAGCCTAGGCCAGGTCAGGCAGCTACTATAGTGACAAGAGGGCTGGAGAGGTACATTACCCAGGCAAAGAACCTCAGGGCTACGAATGTGGCAGCATCCGAGTTAGAAGGCTTAACTGGAGAAGCCTGGGAAAGACAACAGGAGAGGGTAAATAACTTGTTGAGGGTAGCTTGGCAGCAAAATGAGGAGCTGAATAAGGCAAACCCGGCACAACCCGGAGCATCTCGTGTGGTTCATTCGGCAGGGAACAACCCGACAAAATATGCTAGAGCTGCGTCGTCCCCGGGTCACACACCTAGGAGAGAGGAGGTGGTAACCTCGGGAAGAAGAGATAAACAAATGGTCCCATATGACCTGGTAAAGGCTGGAAAAGGAAAAGCCGCAAGTTGATGAGGATCGTCATAGTGCCAGCCGAGGTGAAGCTGGCCGAGGTAACCGCGACCACGGCAATGCCGGTCAAAGGAACGCTGCCAACGGAAATGCTAGATAGCGTGATCCGGCGGGAACAGGGCAAAATGTACCTCGGCAACAACAGCATCAGTACGCACCTCGGCATGAGAGAAGCGTAGGTCAGGCAGGGCAACAACAAAATGCTCGTTCGGGTCAAGACAGGTATAATGATGGTTACTCAGGAATGATGGATGCCGGATTCCCAAGACCGGAGCACCATGTGATTGGATCGAGGCTAGGAAGCAGGAATTTGCAGCCGACTGATGCAAGATTGAAGCTAGACCGAACCTATAGGTCGGAGTTGGTTGAAGTGCAAGGTCCTCTAGGTCCAACATGTGTTTGGACCCCGGATCATGAGAGAACCGCCAGTGTCGAACTTCCAGTTGGCAAGAGGAACAAAGACATATGATGGTAGCACAAAGCCGGATGATTGGCTCATTGATTACGCAACTGCAGTGAACATCGTCTCAGGTAATTTGAGATGGGTTGTGAGATATGTGCCCTAGATGCTGGAAAGACCAGCGAGGGTTTGGCTTAACAATTTGCCACTAGGGAGTAAGAACTGTTGGTTGGATTTTGAGGAGTTGTTCATAAGCAACTTCTCGAGCACCTACAAGAGGCCAAATAGGCCACATACTTTGGCGTTGTGCAAGCAGGCACCAAATGAGCCTGACTGAGAGTTCCTGACCCGATGGTGTAATGTGCGCAATTCATGTGAAGGAATAATTGAATCACAAGCTATAGCCTGGTTTGCCCAAGGATGTACATATGGAAGTATGTTGTGGCAGAGGTTGCAGCGAGATATGCCAACTACGCTGGCTGAGACGATCCATATCGCAGATTCGTATGCCTTGGGAGACCCGACGTAACCCAGGTTAACGTCAAGCGAATCCCATAAGGAGTACTACAACAGAGATGGTTCCGGATCATCCAGGAGGAATGCTTTCCGAGGTAAAAGAAGGGATGATCGTCCGGATTACCGGTAAAGCTCGCAGAAAGTGGCCACCGTGGACCGAGATCAGCCCAACACCGGCGCGAACCAGCGTCAGAAAATCGGAGGCCAACAGTGGCAACAAAAGAGTGAAGGAAGAAAGCCCTAGACCCCGGAGCAGAAAAAGCAGTGGCAAGAGAGAAAGGACCGTTCGAGGTATACCTTCGAGTAAATGCTGGATCAACCATACAAGTTCCATACGCCAAGCCCAAATAGTCCGGCGAACCATACAACCCGGTAGTGTGAATGGATGAGGAAGTTAGAACAAGGTAGTTTGGGGAATGCTCAAGCACCTCGACACGATGCACCTCGGCATGATAGGCCTAGGAATGAAGCAGCTCGGCAGCAATTGCTCACAGGGGGAACATACATCAGCTTATGTTATCTCCGCCTCCGCCGTGGTATGAGAACTAGGAACGGAGGGATGTTGTGCACCAAGTGAATAACCAACAGCAGCAGGACCAAGGATACCATGGCAATGAGGGGAGAAGTGAATATAGGGAGGATCATCAGAGTTACTGCATATTCATCATGGAAGAGACCGACAGAAAGAGCTTGCAGCATCGGCATATGGAGGTAAATGTAGTAATCCAGTTGTGGTGAGGTATATGCCTTGGTCGGATCAGGAGATTACATGGAGTATCAAGGATCACCCAAAGCTTATGCCGAGTCTGGGGACTTACGCGCTAGTGCTTGATCCGACATTCATTGGGCCGAATATTAATGTGAGATTCTCCAAGGTACTAATAAATAATAGCAGCAGCATTAACATCATGTACAAGGATACCGTGCACAAGTTGGGAATATCGGAGAATATGCTCCCAGCTACTAGGACCACCTTTCATGGTATTGTGCCAGGTATATCATGCGAACCAATTGGTAAGGTCCCGGTTGATGTGTTATTCGGCACGAGGGACAATTGCCAAACTGAGGAGTTTGAAGTGGTGAACTTGGAAAGCGCGTATCATGTGTTACTCAACAGGCCCGCTCTGAAATAATTTATGGCAAGTACCCACATCAGTTACTTGAAGATGAAATTGCCCGGACCAAGGGGAGTGATAACCATAGCTGGGGACTTCAGGCGTTCCATTGAATGTGCTTCTGCTGGGTCTAACTTGGCCTAGTCACTTGTGATCGCTTAGGAGAAGAGGAAAATCATGGAGGTGGCTGCACTGGCTTAGTCCGTGCAGCAGCATATGCCGGCCCTGACCAACCCACATGGCAGTGTGTCATTTCAAGTGACAAAAGACACGAAGAAGGTACCTATTGATGATCATTTTCTGGAGCGCACCATAACTATTGGTGCCGGATTAAGTTCAAATAGGAAAGCAGGCTTACCAACTTCCTTCGTGAGAATCGGGACATCTTTTCTTGGTCTACACAGTACCTGCAAGGTGTGCCAAGGGAGTTGGCCGAGCACTCTTTGAATGTGAGACCCACGGCAAAGCCGGTGAAGCAACCTCTCCGCCGCTTCGCCGAGGATTGGAGAAAATTCATTGGAGATGAGATAGCTAGGCTCCTTGCGGCCGGATTTATCATGGAAGTACTTTATCTGGATTGGCTCTCTAATTCGGTGCTTGTGGATAAAAAAAGAAGGATGATCTGAATGTGGCAGTGGTATGGCGCATGTGTATCGATTACACGAACCTGAATAAGGCGTGTCCAAAAGATCCATTTCCACTGCCAAGGATAGATTAGGTCATAGCTTCAACTGCGGGGTGTGAGTTATTGTCATTCATAGATGCATATTCTGGTTTCCACCAGATACCCCTGAATCCAGATGATCAAATAAAAACTGCGTTTATCACCCCGTATGGGGCTTATTGCTATCGCACTATGCTGTTCGGATTACGTAATGCAGGAGCAACGTACCCACGATGCATGCAGAAATGTTTACATGACCAAATAGGTTGGAATGTGCAAGTTTATGTGGATGATGTTGTGATAAAATCTAAGGAAAGCAAAACGCTCCTTGACGATATCCGGCAGACATTCGCGAACCTAAGATGGTTCCGGATGAATCTTAATCTAAAAAATGTACTTTTGGTGTGTCGGCTGGAAAACTACTCGGTTTCCTTGTATCCAACTGAGGTATTGAAGCTAACCCGACGAAAATCCAGGCTATAGAGAGAATGGAATTGCCGAAATGACTCAACGATGTGCAGAAGTTTACTGGTTGCTAGGCATTGTTGAGTCGGTTTGTGAGTCGTCTAGGAGAGAAGGCCTTGCCCCTCTACCAGTTAATGAAAAAGGAAGATAAATTTAGATGGACACCGCAAGCGGATAGTGCATTTCATGAGCTGAAAAAGATGTTGTCCACTGCACCAATATTAGCCGCACCACTACCCAAGGAGCCAATGTTGCTCTATATAGCCGCGACCAACCGAGTCATAAGTGCAATAATCGTAGTGGAGCATGAAGAGGAAGGAAAGTCGGTGCAAAGACCAGTGTATTACTTGAGCGAGGTATTATCGGCTTCAAAACATAATTACCCTCACTATCAAAAGATGGCGTATGGTGTGTATATGTCGGCCAAGAAATTCAAACAATACTTTGAGGAGCACCCCATCAAGGTGGTGTGTGAAGCACCCATATCTGAGATTATGGGCGATAAAGATGCTAGCGGCCGGATCGAAAAATGGGCAATTGAGTTAGCTCTGTATGCACCACAAATTGATAAAAGGGATGCAATCAAGTCGCAAGCAGTGACGGATTTCTTTGTGGATTGGGCTGAGATGCAGTATGAACCACCTCTACTGGACTCGAATTACTGGTGAATTCACTTTGACAGCTCGAAGCTAAAGGAAGGACTAGGGGCCGAGGTAGTGCTTCCCTCGCCCAAGAAGGACCAAAATTGAAATATGTCCTCTAGATACACTTTTTTGCGTCAAATAATGTGGCTGGGTATGAAGCACTGGTGCATGGAGTCAAGGTAGCAAAGGAGGTTGGCATACGCCGGATACTGTGTTTCGGTCATTCGGACTTGGTGGTGCAGCAAGTGTCTGGCAATTGGGATGCCCTGGATACAAACGTGGCACTTTACAGATTTTACGTCCAGAAGATAAGTGGCTTCTTCGAGGGGTGCGAATTTCATCATGTACCCCGGATTGAAAATGAGGCAGCTGACGTATTATCCAAGTTGGGGTCATCCCGGCAGCCAATTCTGCCAGGCATTGCATTGGAGAACTTAAGAAAACCATCCATACACCATCACCGGAATCCGAGTCAATCTATATCCCGACTCTCTCCGGGTCAGAAGCTACACCTATGGAAATAGATTGGGGAGGCTCTTCAGCAAACCAGGGGACTGCTTCGGCAAACCCGAGGACTGTTCAGCTAAACCCGGCAGGAGTTATGTCGGTGGATGCGATGGAAATCAATGAAGAACTTTTTCCCATCCGGCCTATACCCACTTGGGCTAAGCCAATATTTGATATCCTAAAGGAGGGAACTTTGTCGGATGATGAGGTACTCTCAAGGCGAATCCAGGGAAGGGCAAATGCCTACACCATCATCAATGCCGAACTCTATAAAAGAAGTGTAACCACAGTGCTGCACCGATCTGTGGACCCGGAAGAAGGGCTTGACATACTACGAGATATCCATCAAGGAGAATGTGGTCATCACGCATCCTACAGAGAATTGGTGGCAAAAGCTTTTCGGCATGGATTTTATTGGCCAAATGCCCTAGAACAAGCAGATGATCTAGTGAGGAAATGCAATGGCTGTCAGAGATAGACCACCAAAACCCATCTGCCAATGTCGGAACTCAAAACTATTCCCATTACATGGCCATTTGTGGTATGGTGCCTAGATATGGTAGGGCCATTTAAGCCGGCAAAGGGAGGAATGACCCATATCCTAGTTATGGTGGACAAATTTACGAAATTGATCGAAGTTAAGCCAATTAGGAAATGTGATGGGGCAACAACAGTAAAGTTCCTCAAGGACACAATCTTGAGATATGGCTATCCCCACAGTATCATAACTGATAATGGCACGAATTTTGCTGAAGGAGCATTTGCGAGGTTCTGCCAAGAGAAGAAGATCTGGCTAGATCTTGCTTCAGTAGCCCACCCCGCGTCGAACGGGCAAGTGGAAAGATCCAACAGACTAGTCTTGTCCGGGATAAAACCTCGGCTCATAGAACCACTGCAAAGATCAGCGGGGTGCTGGATAGAAGAACTACCAGCGGTACTGTGGAGTTTAAGAACAACTCCGAATCGATCAATAGGCTATACGCCATTTTTTCTGGTATATGGGGCAGAAGCTGTATTACAAGCCGACATAGAGCATGATTCGCCAAGGGTGACCCAATACACAGAACCGAAGTGCGCGAAGCCCAAAAAAACGATGTTGATCTGCTGGAAGAAGCGAGAGAACTGGCCTTGTCCATATCCGCCATATATCAGCAAAACCTCCGATGCTACCATAGCCAGAAAGTAAACCCCCGAGTCTTCCGGGAAGGTGATCTAGTACTCCGGCTGGTGAAGTGCACTGCTGGCATGCATAAGTTATCCCCTCCATGGGAAGGACCTTTCATTGTAAGCAAAGCTTTGCACAATTATTCCTACTATCTTATTGATACACAGCCACAGGAGAAGAACATGGTAGACATGTCCGGAGAAGAATCCAAGCGTCCAAGGAATGTAGCACTACTTCATCCTTTTTACACATGACAAAGAGGTGAATGTATCTGAGTTACTCATATGTCGGTATGCATGTCGGCGATGAGTTTATCAATGAAACTTCAACACCCCTAGCAGAAACTTGGGGACTGCCATAATAAATTGTTTTTCCACATTTCCTTTATATACGTCGGATAGCTTAAGTTGCCTATACCTTAGCCGTATTAGTAGTGTGTGAGAACCAAAAACCCAACTCTTTGACTCTGTTGTTGTCCAACAAGAATTGGCTTCATGGCATGCAAGAGAATAAGTTTGGAATTGCAAAGCACATGAAAAATGACTAAGGAAAAGAACATAATCGAGACAACATTTATTATTTGGAGTAACCCCTTGTTTACTTCATTCACTTTTCGCCGGGTTATTTTGATCTAATTTCAAAGTTTCAAGTATTGTTAAGTCAATTTTTTGCACCTTGGACTCGTATACCGAATTAAGGTAGATGCGAGCCGAGTCATAAAATTGGGGGAACAAGAAAAGGAAACTCGGGGACTTTGCCCACGTTAATCTGACGTTAAGAACTTAGTAGCAAACGAAACTAATTGTAGCAAAATAAAACCATAGTTCTTAAGTACATCTTCACCCGGCATACCGGGGATCTGACAAATGTTGTTAAGTGTTTTTTTAGAAAAACAGCTCAAGGAGCAGCAGCAGAAGCCAGATCATCAATCGACGGAGGAGGTACTTCGGCATCTGTGGGCAGGGCGCTAGCCTCGGCCTCATCTTCAGGATTGGCCTCCTCATCTTCCGGATCTTCGGCATCATATCGCCAACTTCGGAGGCCTCGTCCTCATCTTCCTCGTCCTCCCCGTCCTCAGAAATGTCGGCACCATCGAATACGTCCAGGTAGCCCAGACGTTCATTCCAAGTGTGGTAGAAGTACTATTGGATCAGCTTGTTGGCGCAGGCTTTGCGTTGAGCGACGCACTCTAGATCATCGGACCACTTTGAAGCGGTGCGCATACGGTTAAGTAGCCCCAAGTCTATCCCTTCGTACCATGAGAGAAAAAACTGTAGTGATGTATCAGCTCTGGCTCGTGCACTAGATTCCCGCCATAGGTGCACCTGAGTTTCGTACTCCATCAACTTGGCTATAAAAGCAACGCTTCCCTTAGGAGTGGGCCAGAGAGAATTAAACATCTGCATTGCTACAGGCATAATGTCTGCGCCATAGTTCTTCACCAGTTCCATGCGAGCAGTGAGGCTCACCAGCAAATCCTCCGCGTCATAAGGGATTGACCCGGCGGTAGGACCTGTTGGAATACCCCATTGTTAGCGAAACCTGGCCACACCACCAGAAGCAATAGAGTCGCCCTCTAGGAACTTGCCTGAGAACAAAACGAGGAATGTCGGTGAGCAACAATACATAATCCGGAGAGATGAGAATTGAGCAGCGGAAAGGAACTCATGTTAAATCTGGAAAAGGATGCGAGTGAGATCGGCATACACGTTTGCGTTGCTGGCCTGGAGTCTCTCATATTCGGAGTTCGCCGACGTACGTCGACTTCCTACAGCAAGTCCTTGTCCTTCGAAACTTGAGTGGTCAGGCGCTCCTTTTCCTTAGCAAACTTCTGATCCACCTTATCCAGCTCGGATTTATGGAGGTCCTTAAGCCTTTGGATTTCAGCATTCAGCTGAGTAATCTCCGAGTCCTTAAGGCGCAGCTGAGCAATCTTGTCATCCTTTTTCTTTAGTTCAGCCTGGTGCTTCCCTGCTTGTTCGAGAAAATGTGTCATCATGTTAGGAATGGGCATGCTATCTTCAAGTGTAGCTGCAATAGTGAGTTGACCCGGCAGAACCGATGTATAAATATCTACCAAGTCAAGGAAAGAACGTGCAATGGTCAAGAAAGCAAGACAAGTTACCTTGAATTTCAGCCAGATTTTTGTGCATGATAATATTTGCCTCGACCTCGGCTGCATAATTCGGATAATAAGTTAATACCGATAGTGAATAACTCGAATGAATGTGAATGAAAAGGGCTTAGGTGAAGGAACTTACCCTTCTTCTGGTGATCCACCAACAACTTGCCATATCTGGCATGGAGATCCTTGTATGAGTCTAGCAGGTGCCGGAACTCAGCAGTTCGGCGGTTGGTGGTAATCTGAAACAGTGAGTTGTTAGTTCAAAGAATGGAAGATTAAAATATTCGAAGTCTACAAGATCCGGGCCAAGTGGAACTTAACCCGGCTCTAAGTGTGTGGATATTTGAAATCTACAAGATCCGGGCCAAGTGGAATTTAACCCGACTCTAGATGTGTGGATATTCGAAGTCTACAAGATCTGGGCCAAGTGGAACTTAACCCGGCTGTAGGTGTGTGGATATTGAAAGTCTACAAGATCCAGGCCAAGTGGAACTTAACCGGCTCTAGGTGTGTGGATATTCGAAGTCTACAAGATCCGGGCCAAGTGGAACTTAACCCGCCTCTAGGTGTGTGGATATTTGAAGTCTACAAGATCCTGACCAAGTGGAACTTAACCTGGTTCTAGGTGTGTGGATATTCAAAGTTTAGAAGATCCGGGCCAAGTGGAACTTAATCCGGCTCTAGGCCTATGGATATTTTAAAATGCTAGGTACTTACACTAAATTCTCTAAGAGCATCCGACCGAGTAATAAATTACTCACTCGAAGGCTCGGGGACTGGTGGATATATCTATAAGTGTTCATGCACATAAAGCAACATAGCAAAAAAAGGGATTACCTCCATCATTCGGCCAACCAAAGAGATAGCCTTGGTGGTGGATTTCATCTGAGCGCTAAACTCTGCCGGGCCAAACTTCTCCGGCAGATCATCTTGCGGGTCGATGAACACGGCATTGTTCCAGTTGTGCACATATTCTATAAGCGCCGGGATGTAGCTTTCACTGCTAGGAGAATGGCTCGTCACCAAGCCCTTGGTGTGGGCCTCCCGCCTCGCGGATTGAGCAGTAGCATGACTGACATGCAGAATCAGTTGCTTACTGCCCTTAGGTCCGGCGGCAGGAGACCCGGAAGCAGAGTCCTTAGACAGCTCGACGACTTTCTTGCTCTTGCTGAATGATATTGGCTGCTAGAGAAGAGCCGAAGCTGTAGAACCGAACTGAGCTCGAAAGGCTGGCTGGAAAATGTCCTTAATGCACATAGTGGATCCGGAGGCAGCGGACTGAGACTTCTTCTTCAAAGAGGCCTTAGCTATGGCCGTTGCGGCTGGCGCTGCTGGCTTTGGTGCTGATGTTGATGCTGTTGGTGCTGGTGCTACTGATGCTACTGCTGGTGTTGGTGCTGCTGGTGCTGGTGTTGGTACAACAGGTGCTGGCGCTGCTGCTGCTGGTACTACTGGTACTGGTACTGCTGGTGCTGCTGATGACGCTGAAGAGACTGAAACTGAAGAAGGAATTATTTGGGGCGGTGGCAATGAAGCTGGAACCTTAGAGATGGACGGTTGCAGTGGAACAGAGAAACTGGGGAGATCCGGCATTGCCGTATCCTCGGCCGCTCTACTGCCCCCCGCGTCGATGTTGCCCTCCTCATGACGAGGTGGGCTCAGATCTGGCGCAGCCGCGGAGTCCTCTTGGATAGGACTCAGTGGACGAACGTCGTCGTCACGGGGGGGTGGGGGGGGGGAGAAGAATCGCTCCGGATTGGAGAAGAAATGCTGGGGCCGCTCTAGGGAATAACCTTGGGAGCACTGGAGAAATGAAAAAATAGCAAGTCAAAAAGAGAAACGAAAATAGATAAAAGGCAAAGGCAAAAGTAGAAAGACTCAAAAGAAAATGGGAAAGGAAAAGCGACTTACTCATCCAAGGTTGGGGGCGCCTGAGGTTTGGATGCCCTCCAGATTGTGCTATTGACCGTGGGTTTAGCCAGAGTCTTGACCCTAGATTTCTTCTGCCTCTTCTTGGGCGGTGGCGCCTCCGAAGCTGCGGCCAAGGTAGCCGCGCGCTTTTGGGAAGGAGCTGGAGTTGGATCATCCATGGCGAGAGGGGGAACCTCGAGGACCTGACCGGCCGGGTTAGCTGAAGATTCGAACATAACCGGGAAGGCGTAAGAGATAGGCACCGGGTCAAGTACCTCCAGAACCTCAACATCCGAGTCATCGTCAACCGGCCAGTCCCTTAGAGAAGAGGCGTTACCAGAGGTACGCTTGGTGGTGGCGGGAGTAGGCAAGAACCTCTCCGAGTCAGGCTCCACCTCATCCGCCTCCACCTCGTCCGGCTCAGCACGGTCCACCACCCACTTGCTCGCCATCTCCTTTCCATCCTCAAGTAGTTGCTGGAGAAATTGCTGAGAGCAAAAGTATCAATGGTTGAGTTAGAAAGCTATCTGACATACCGAGAAAACCCGGAAAATATGCCAAGCGAGGGATTTACCTTAGGAGGCGGGTTGTCCTAGGTAAAGGGTGCAAGCCCCCATTTCCAAGTCTTGGAGAATTCCTTCTCCACATTTAAGATGGCCTTGACTCGGCGGAACACCTTAGAGTTGTTAAGCTCGAAGGAGGAGGTCCGGTGGGGGTCAAGGGGGCCACTAAGATAGCAGATCTTGTGGGCGTGCTTCTGAAGGGCGGAGACCTGGCTGCGGACGAAGGTGATCATGATGTCCTTGCCCCTTAACTCCTTCTTGACCAGCTCCTTGATCCGGCGATCAACCTGATTTGCCAAGGCCGTGGGCCGCTTCGGGATCTTCTCCCATAGAGAGGTGTCCGAGACACCAATCTTGAAAGGGAGGAGCCGGATCAAGTCTACGTCTGTGGTATTGCGGACATAGAAGAAGGTCCGGTGCCAGCCTTTGCAGGAGTCGAGGCTGGTGACCCGGGGGAAAGCGGAGTTCTTGCAGGGAGAGATTGAGCCTCCACTTCATTGAGTCAAGTGTTTTTCGGCAGGGGTGAGGTGCTTGTTAGGGACAATGTTTTTTCTCAGGCCAAAGAATTTGATCCATATTTCCTTGGAGGGCCAGAGGCCGATATACCCCTCTATGCCAGAGGCAAACGAAGAAAGAGAGGTGTAACACCCTCAAATCGGCCCTATGGAAGCTTTAGCGCTTCCCGCCAAACCCGCATAGAAACGATTCAAGGACGCCCACCAGGCACTTTCGTGCGGGTGGAAAACGAAGTAATAACATTACACAACAGTCCTCGATGGGACCCACAGAACAGATATATACATCATCGACTCCATGAGTCAAGAATACAGATATATAATACAAAGATCCAAATCACCTTGAAAACGATAGAGCGTCCGACTACGAACAAGAGGCAAATGGGGCTAAGAGCCCTGAAGAATAACCAATGGCGTCCATAACCCTGCCCAGGCCAAGCCGGAAGGGTAACCCTGCTAACGACGGCGATCTCAAACTTGCTAAAACAAAAGGGGTGCCGACAAAGGGCAAAGGAAAAAGAGGAGCGTCAGTACTGAGGCCGGTACACGGCGAGGCTAGAATTCGGCGGCTCTCGCCTACATAGGTATGGTGGGCTGAAGCGGCAGCGCAGCGACACTAAACAACCTATAGAGACTCGGTATCACTGGCGGCTATTAGAGAGGGGTAAGAAAGACCTATTCGGATCCAACTTGAAGCTAACATCAAACAAACCCATCCTGGTATTTCCCCCTCGAGACCAAACGAGGAAGTCGGACCAAGGAACTCACACAGTTGGCAGTTTTATTCATTCCATTATAGTCGAAGCACTTACTAGTCAGATATAGTTAGCGTGGACCGTCCTGATAGCATAAGTAGTGGGCAGTTTAATTACCATTCTGTTGTAGTTGGGACATTTACTAGTCAGATATAATTGTCCTGAGGAATCCCAAAACCCAACAGTTGTTGACACTTTGATCACATTTCATTGGAGTTGCAATACTTACTAGGCATATAGCATGTCACAAAACAACCCAGATCCACCAGCTGTTGGCATTTTTAATATCCATTCCGTTATACTTGAGTTGATTACTAGTCACATATTAAGTCAAATTTATAGCACTACTTTAGTTATGCTTGTCTATGATCGAGATACTGTGCTCCAAGTCGTCCATAACCGCGGACACGGCTTTCAAAAAGTTTTACCCTGCAGGGGTGCACAAATAGCAACACACACTCGATCAACCTCGGAAAAACCAACTCAAAACCCAACGAGGCATTCACGATAAAGCGATCACGGGATTCAGAAATATTTCAGGGGGCCACCCCACTAAGCTACCCGCAACGAAGTTGGCCGGCTCCAGAACGGACCCAGGGTTTGCGACGATGGCTGTAAACGACTGGGAACCCCAAAATGTGACTGGGCTTGTCGATACCGCGAAAACGTGGCGCGATCCAAAACAATACAGGTGCTCCACGCACAATCTTAAATAAAACAGTAACATGGCATAAGTACAGGATAGTAATAAAGCCCCAAACTACTTTGTGGCCCCAAGAAATAGAAATGAATCAAGCTCTGGCTCAGGGGGGTCCATAAGGCCTTCCGGATGTGGATAGTGCGAAAAATCAAGGAACATGTATCAAGTACTCGGGGTCCTACGGGACACAAGTGAGCGTGGAAGAACCAAATAACATCTATTGCCCACCGATGCCTCTGCATTAATTATATCTAGCATTTTAATAGTTGTATTTAAAGTCATGATCATCTCCACCAATAAGCATCTCCACCAATAAACATCTGCCATCATTCCAACAACTGTGGTACTTGACAGCACAAGATCGCACCTGAGCAAGCACTACGACTCGCAAGGCCCGCTATCTACCAAACACAGGTAATAGGAGGTGTCCAAGGCAATATAGAGGCTGCACGGGATATAACTGGTGCACGGAAACTAAAGCATCGCGACACGGATAGCAATAGATCAACAGGAGGAAATAAAGACTATAAATGCGAAATAGGTAGAAGGGGAAGAGATGCTCGCCTGGGAAAACACTGTCGAAGGATCATATCCAGAGAACTTGTCGATACTCGCATCCACTCATCGGTCTAATCGGCGAAGAAGCAAAGCACTAAAAGAAACACCGGATGCAATATTTAATACTACGGCAGAAGATCCGGCATGCTTATGATATGATGCAGATGCGGTGCAATTAGGCAATATTAAGCGGAACCGGGGTCCCGATAATTAATTATATGGTTCAAGTTATTTATCTACCCCGCAATTTAAATGTTGTTTTAACAAGACAAAACATGGCATCGGTTCGCTACACAAATTTAAATGGAGACAAAAATAAGACTAGAATAGCCCGCATATGGACTCCATATTTAATTATTATGTGAATCAGCATAATGCCCCAAACCCATATGATGCGATGCGACTATGAACCATTTGATATGCAACAAGTTGGTATATATGTCAATTTATAAAATAGGGCTCGGATAAAGGGGTCACACATTAGGGCGAAGGCCTTGGTTCCGGGGTTCGGGGTTCGTCAGGGTCTTCAGATCCGTGAAGGAGATCATGGCGTTTCGAGGAGAAGATCTTGGCGTGCCACGGGTTCGGTTCGGTCTCGCCAGGATCGGGGCATTGAGTACATGCTGAAGATCTCGGTGGTTCCGGCTTCTACGGTCGGTGGTGAACTTGGTACTAGTGTTCGCCTTCAAGCATCGGGAAACTTTGGTTATAAGTCGTCGGCCTTGACATCCGCGATGGAGGAATAGGGTTTTCGTCTTCCGTTGTGCAGGGCGAGCTTGGTTCCGGCAGTCTTCGGGAGCAAACAACTTGGTTACCTCTTGTTGTCCCTCGGCAGCCGTTTACAAAGCTATCGGAGTATTACCGTCACGTTCTCTCTCTGTGACCAAAAGGAGACACCGTCAGGGATCGGTCCTCAGGACAACCACATGGTTAACAAGAATCAGCAATACACTCACACCTGGCTTACACCACCCATTACCTCGTGCTACTGCGGTGGTGGGATGTACTGCGGCCACGAAGGACGATGGAAACTGGCGCGCGTGGGGGACAAAGCCGCTCCGTGGCAGGGCACCACGCGACAGAGAGGTTCGACGGTGATGCGGCCCAGGTCGGCGGCGCGCTGAGGCTTGGTGAGAGGCAGCGCACTAGCAGCAGGGGTCGAGGACGGCGACCGGGGCTGGCGCTGGGGCGGGGCGACGCGGAGCTTGGCGGCGCAGCGGCGACCGAGGCGAGCTCGAGCGCCGGGGGGGAGGAGGCCGGGAGGGCGGCGGCGACGCGCGGTGCTGGCCTGGAAGGAGAGGGGGCGCCGCGGGCGCCAGCGCGAGCTCGGGCTCGAGCGGCGGGATCTGGCGGCGAGCGCGGGGCTCGAGGAGGCGGAGCGGACGGGGCACCGCAGGGAGAAGCTGGCGGCGGCGGGATCTGGCGGCGGGGAGGAAGACGCGGGGGAGAGGACGGAGGCGGTGGCGACGAGGCGCCGGGCGGGCGCGGCCATTGCTGGCGGCAGGGACGACGGCGGGGTAACGGGAGGAGGCGACGCGGGGTCGAGTCGGCGAGGTGGACGGCCATGGATGAGGGAGAAGACGGCGGCGGCGAAACGGGGCCGATGGGCAGGTCGCGGCCCCGTGGTGGCGGTCGAAGGCGGCCTCGGCCCAGGCGGTGGGGCGCGGCTCCGGCGGCGCTGCACGTGGGGCGGGGAGATGAGAGGGAAGAGGGGAGCGTCGGTGGGGGGACGCGGGGGAGTGGTGGGGCCAGGTGACGTGGGCGGGGCGGGATCCCGAGGCGGGCTATCGGCAGGGGAAGCGGGGCAGGTGGGGTGGGGACGCGGGCCAGGGGCGGCCGGTCGGATGCGGTGGGCGGGAAACGGCTGGGGCGGGCCAGGGGAGTGGACCAGGTGGCTGTGAGTGAGTGGGTGGGAAAAGGGTCAGGGTGAGGTGGCGCGAGGTGATAGGGTGGGGTTAGGTGGCTCCGGATGGGTAGATTAGAATTAGGTAGGAAAAGATTTGGGGTAGCTCTGGTTTTGTACTGGGGTGGCCGACTGGGTCAGATCGGCCCGGTACGGCTGCCCCTAATAATAAAATAAAAATTTTAATATTTAAAACGGGGCTTTTGTAAATCGTTGGTAGACAAAACAAAATAATCCGGAGACCCGGGTTTGATTGGAAATAATAACGGGCGTTTAGAAAACGAAAACAGACTTTTCGAAAATAGTTTTTATGTAACCAAATGCAAGATGACATGACGATGCCCAAATGCAAGGTGGCATGATGACATGAGCATGCGGTCATGACGATACAATGCACAAAAACAACGCGATTTTCTAGTAGTGATTTTTGCGGGGCGCCACAAGAGGTAATAGCATTGGCAGGGAGATGATGCGGTTGGAGTTGATAAGTGGAAATGAAATCGTGGAAGAAATCAGAAACGGGCAAGCCAAAGCCACGTTGGAAGTGGGAGAGAAAAACGATGTACTCCCCTGGATTTGGAGAGGGAGTTATCTCCTAAGCGGCGAGGCGGCAGGCGACGCCCGTGGGGATGCGGCGCCTCGCATACAGCCAGTCGATGTCGTCCTCGCAGACGAAGGCGCCAGCCCAGCCACCACGCTCAGGAGTATCTCCTTCTTCTTCCTGGGCGATGGCGGCGGCCTCCTCCTCTATCATGGTAGAATCAAGTTCCTCAAGAAAATAGTCAAAGAATTAGTAGCCAGAGGAGGGGAATCTAGAGGTGCAGGGCCCCGTGGTGAACAACTCGAACGGAGGCGGCGACACGGTCGCAAGGAGCGGCTGGGCGCGGCAGCGGCGTTGCAACACCAGCAAGGAAGCGATGGCGGCGCAGTGGAGAAGAAGAGAGGCAGGGGCGCGCGATGTGGGGAACTTCCCCAAGGTTGCCCCTGCCCCCTATTTAACCACGCATCGCAGGAGCGTAGTGTTATCCAATGCTGCGGCCCAACTGCATGTTGTGGCCGTGTACACACCAAATCAACCAATCAAGCATAAGCCACAGCAAGGGGCACAGGGAATAGAGAATCCCATGACATGATGCAATGATACAATTAACGAGGCGCTAGCACAACGGGACGTGCGAAGCAGTTATTCCTGACATTACTATAGTAACTGGCGCAGTAAACTGGCGCGACCCTTAAAATGAGGCAAAGTGATGATTACCCTCCATGTAGGATGTGGGGAAGCATATGAGAGAAGGAAAGGTAACCCGGATACGTGGGCAGAAACCCGGCCAACGAGAATAAACTCAGAATGAGCCAAGGGAACATCTGGGCAAAGAGTCCGGGTTACAGAATAACTCGGCTGAAGAAGCACAGATTTGGAAAATGGAACCTATTGTGGCCTTAGCAGCTGAAGTTGCTAAGACCGCACCAGCTACGGGGACTAATGTTGGGGGATACCCCCGGAAAGGTCCATGCCGGGGTATAAAGGCCGAGTTAGCCGAGGTACGGCACGGTCAAAGCAAGTGCTAGCCGGGTCACCTCAAGGCAGGCCGACTTACAGAGTAACCCGTCCCATTGGGTGTTTGCCTAGCATTAATCCGACCAGCATAAAATGTATGTCGGCCCTGTTTATCTACTAAATGTGCAGGTACCCTCATAGCCGAGTTAGCCAAGCGTTAGCCCGACTACCACTTAGCTTCGAAGAGAAGGAAGGAATCTCCCGTTGGTCAAAAGGTGGCCTTTGTCCATTGAAGCATGAGCGAAGCAAGTAGAGGGAAGGACCAGCATGGCGTGGCCGACAAAGATGACATAGGCAATGTCGGCTGACGTAGCTTGTATCTGGTGATGCCTAAAGGCAAGGGACACACAAAGGGTTACGTCCATAGTACGGACTAGCCATTAAAGCAAATAAAGAAGCATCTAGCTTTAACCAAGGGGCATATTTGGAGAATATGCCTCCACATATGCCCTAACTTTGTAACCCGGGTTTCCTTATATAAGGAGGACTTGGGCCTCCATAGCGGGGACCGATCATTTTGTCTTGGTAGAACTCTAGAGCATTGTAGTGGGGGGGGGGGTGTAAGAGAACTAGTCTCCTTCTCACGATCTGCTCAAGGAGCCCTTGTAAACATCTGTGTGTGGAATCACCACGCTATCCCTCTCTGGATTCCTCTAGTGTTTATTGGCCCCATCTTTTAGCCTATCCATGGTATCTGTCGTGCCACCACCACGACAAAAATGTCAAACAATGATTGACGGATTTTTTGGGTAACGAACGTCCTCAATCTTTTTAATAGTATAGACTATGCACCGATTTAAAAATTATTTTACTCCATCTTTAGTCCCGGTTGGAGACCCCAACCGGGACTAAACGTTTAGATTTATTTAATTGTGGGTGGCGGCACTATGTCATGGGTGAGTGGTGTCACTATGCCATGAGTGATATGGGCATGAAGGAGGAGGTGAAGTCTAATTTCAGGACTCATGATAAGTCTAAGGTTGTGTAAAATATTGTTGCTATGTTATTGAGTCCGAGTCCAGGTTAGGTTCGAGTCCGTTTGTGTGTTCGGTTTGGTCTATCTAGCCGACTAGTTGCAGGCCTCTATATAAAGGAGCCAGTCGCCTAGGGTTTAGGGGAGTTCAGTTGTTTAGTCTAAAACCTATATTATGCTGCACCGTGCATCCTTCCTCCGGGACGGTGATACCGTTTATCAGATTATTGTTGCGGAGGTTCTTGTGTTCATCAAGGATTGTCGTGCTCAGGTTTGAGGCGTGGTGATCTTCATTATATTACTTGCTGGATTGATTCCTCTCCTTCAGGTGACGTTTATCGATATTGTTGGAAGGATTCCTATCTAGTTTGACTCATTGTGAAATCAGGACAAAACTCAAGGATCATCGGATCGTGGCCAAAGTCCTGACTTCGTTTTCCAGATCCGATCGATTTGAAGAGTCTGGGTCGTTCATCTACTAGATCCGATCATGAGTAGTTAAAAAAATAGAAGGAACCTGCCGCCCGAGGCGATCGAGGCTGCGGCGCACTTGGCCCTCAGCCGCTCGGGTACCAGATCCGATCGTGAGCTTCACGTTGGAATTAAAAGACAGTTTTTTTCCAGATCCATTCAAGGCGGTTGGAGTAAAAAAAGCCGATCGTACTAGTACGTCCAGATTGATACAGATTGGGATTGATCACACGTTCCGATCTAAGTCCAGCTCCTCTATGTGTTTTTGGATCGGATCGATCGCTATTCTAGGAAATTGTTTCCCTCGTGAGCTGGGACCACGGTCGGAAGAATATTTGTTTCCGTTTGCTTCATCTTGGAGTCAGGCTAGATCGAGGCGGAAAAGAAGGAAACTACTCGCGTCGTCCACATACATCAGCGAGCGCTCGTGCAAAGAAAAAAACAAAGGACCTAGTGATCGCTACCTTTTCCTATACGTGACAACGTATATGTGGGCTTTAAAAAAAGAGCATCTCGGTCGGTATTTCCTATATGCTACGCAAGGCTAAGAGGCTAGCTACGGTGATATAAGCAAGAAAAAGGAGGTGAAGTCTAATTTCAGAACTCCATCAAGTTAGGTAATCTGGGCGTATCCCATTGATGATTGGCACGTCAGGACGACCTACGATATATAATGATAAGTCTAAGATTGTGTCAAATATTTTGCTATGTTATTGAGTCCGAGTCCATATTAGGTTCGACTCCGTTTGTGTGTTTGGTTTGGGTCTATCCAACCGACTAGTTGCAGGCCTCCTATATAAAGGAGCCAGCCGCCTAGGGTTTAGGGAAGTTCAGTTGTTTAGTCTAAAAACTATATTGTGCTCCACCGTGTACCATCCCCCGGGAACGTCGATACCATTTATCAGATTATTGCTACGGAGGTTCTTGTGTTCATCAAGGATTGCCGTGCTCAGGTTTGAGGCGTGGTGATCTTCATCACGTTAATTGCTAGATTGAATCCTCTTCTTCAGGTTGCGTTCATCGGGTGATTGGGAGATTACCTACCTAGTGGACACGCTATGAAAGATCGGGACAAAACTCAAGGATCATCGACTTGATCCATATCACGTGGTATCAGAGCTCTTGTTGATCACAACGTGTTTTTGGATCATCTGCGGACTAGTTTTCTACAAGCAGTTTACAGATCGGTTGTGGAGAAGAGATTGGAAGGAAGAAAGAAGGAGATCGTTCTCGGCGAGCTGCCGTTGCCAAGAAGAATCGATCTCCAAGATTTCACGTGGATCCGATCAGGGACAAGAAGGAATCGTGGGGGATCGATCGCTGCTTTCCATTTCAATCCAGTGAGGCACTAGGATCGATCCCGTGAGCACCCAGGTGCACCGGGCTTAGCGATTCCAGGGCACGCGGGGATATCCGGTTTTCTCCTCTCTTTTTTTCTTTTGACCTAGACCGATCGGATCAAGTAGATGAGAATGACCCGGACTCTTCAAATCGATCAGATCTGGAAAACAAAAACGAAATAGATCGTTAGGACTATAGCCACGATCGGATCTAGAAGCCTGGGCTTTGGTAATTCCGATCGGTCACCACGCAGCCACGGAAAGAACTTCTCGCGGTGACTGCAACGCGCCACCAGATACTCTCGATCTAAAAACCAATCTAAAACCATGTGGTATCAGAGCTCTCGTTGATCACAACGGGTTTTTGGATCATTGCAGACTATTTTTCTACAAGCAGTTTACAGATGGGTTGTGGATAAGAGATTGGAAGGAAGAAAGATGGAGATCGTTCTTGGCAAGGTGCCGTTGCCAAGAAGAATCGATCTCCAGGATTTCACGTGGATCCGATCGGGGACAAGAAGTAACCGTGGAGGATCGATCGCTGCTTTCCACTTCCATCGCGAGGGGCGACCATGATTCGACCAGATCGGTTTTTATCTCAGATCCGATTGTGTTGTTCCAAGAAATCCTTCCAGATCTGATTCCCGATAAAAAAGAGATGGACGGGCGCCTCACGACCGAGTAATCGCGTGTGCCTGGCGATCGTGCAGCGCCTGGCGCTCTCGCGAGCGTGGTCTCACGCCCTGCAGCGTGGGTCGCCCAAAGTCATCGCACCCACACACCACATGACAGATGGGCTCTGTCCCCACGCTAGCGATCGAGAATCGCATCCTCCCGTGCGTTGGCGTCTATAGACCTGATCGGTTCCAGTTAAAAAAAGGAAGGAGGCCACCACCCGTATGTCTCTAGACCAAACCCCACGACCCTGGGCGTACATTCTGTGCACTAGCGATCGAGGATCGCACGTCCCGCGCGTAAGCTCGCTGTTGTGTCTGCCACGATTTTTTTGTCAGAGTTCTGCTAAAATTCAGAGATGGATCTTGAGGGTGATGTTAGTGATTTTTCAGCGCGTGACGTCTACAATGATTATCTAGACCTGAAAAATTGTGTGCACCGAGATTCTAGTAAATTGAAGTGGAAGCTCTTACATACTGCAACACCGACAGAATACAAGTTATGGGAAAAAACAATGCAAGCTGGTTTTCGCTTATTCGTTGATCTTTCTCTAGATCTGCAGTTTGACGACAATATTGATTTTCGTATTGCAAAAAGGTGTGAGGATGCGTGAATTTGGCGGTGGTGGAATATGGACACACATACGCGAGGTGTCTCAATGAATACTGTTTGGGAGGACTACATAATTTTTTTATGTGCTAAATTTTTGTCACCATTAGAGATAGAGGACAAGGTGATTGTTCCAGAGGATGTTCTACCATTGAGTGAGCTGAATTTGCAACTCAAGAAAGTACAAGGCAATGCTTGCATGACAGTTGACAAGGGCCAGCATTGGAATTTATTTCTGGCGGCAGTGTATGATCAAAGGCAAAGCATGGAAGTTGATTGTTGATGGAGGAAGCTGTACTAATGTCATTAGCAAGGCAATGGTGACAGCATTGGGGTTGTCCACATGGCGTATTCCTGAACCTAAGCATCTACAGTGGTTAAATATCTGCGGTATGGTGAAGGTAACTCATAAGGTGTGTGTGCCATTTACAGTTGGTGGTTATGTTGATGGGACCGAGTGCGATGTGTTGCCATTGGAGGTATGTGGGCTGTTACTTGGTCGTCCATGGTAGTATGATCGCAACGTTACACATGCTGGAAGAGCAAATACATATTCTTTCGTGCATGGAGGCAAATAGCAGACTTTGAAGCCTATGTAGGATGATCACATAAAGTCTGATGTAGAGTTCGTGTTACTTAAGGAGAAGGTGCACAAGGCTAAGCCAAAATCTGGGCTAGCTAAGGTGCAGGATGGAGAGCATGATGCACAGTGCGACAATGTTGATATTGCTTCAGTTATGCCTGTAGATGACAAGACAGTGGAACTTGTTAGTGACAAGCTAGTTAAAGTGCATCCTCTTATTGCTGAGAGGAAGGATGTTGCACCATGTGTTCAGAAGGTTTTTTGTGTTGACACAGGTGTTCAGACGGATGATATTTGTGCTCCTGATATTCTAGTGCATGAGGTGCAGCAGGGTAACAAGAGCAGTTTTGTTAGCACACCCGTGAGGCGTTTTGTTGGGATAGTTGTGCGGATGCATAGAGGCAAGGATGGACATGTTTGTCAGTTGTGTGGTCTAGGCATTACTCATCTTATGCAGGGTCGTGCAAAGAAGGTCCATGTTCAGCAACCACGGGTTACAACAAGAGTTGAGAAGAAGAAGAAGAAGACGGAGGCGCCTAGTTCCAAGCTCGTATGGAGACGCAAGGAGGTGCAGGCACCAAGGGATGTTTCAAGTCAAGAGGGAGGATGCGGAGTGGAAGGCAAGCAAGCTTGAAGATGGCCAAGACGCATGAAGCTATTGTTCATATCCCACCACCTTTCCGACCCGACCCGCAAGCGTTGGGAACAACGCTTCTTGAAGGGGGGATGATGATATGGGCACGAAGGAGGAGGTGAAGCCTAATTTTAGGACTCCACCTAGGTAGGTGATACGGGCGCATCCCATTGATGATTGACACGCTAGGATGACCTACGATATGTAATGATAAGTCTAAGGTTGTTTCAAATATTTTGCTATGTGATTGAGTCCGATTCCATGTTAGGTTCGAGTCTGTTTGTGTGTTCGGTTTGGGTCTATCCAACCGACTAGTTGCAGGCCTCTTATATAAAGGAGCCATCCGCTTAGGGTTTAAGGAAGTTAAGTTGTTTAGTCAAAAAACTATATTGTGCTCCACCATGTATCATCCCTCCAGGGACGGCAATACCGTTTATCAGATTATTGTTGCGGAGGTTCTTGTGTTCATCAAGGATTGTCGTGCTTAGGTTTGAGGCGTGGTGATCTTCATCATGTTACTTGTTTGACCGATTCCTCTTCTTTGGGTTGCATTCATCGCGTGGTTGGGATATTACCTACCTGGTGGACTCGCTGTGAAAGATCGGGACAAAACTCAATGATCATCGGCTTGATCCCTATCATACGGTGTAGGATGGAGAGCATGATGCACAGTGCAACAATGTTGATATTGCTTTAGCTATGCCTGTAGATGACAAGCCAGTGGAACTTGTTAGTGACAAGCCATTTGAAGTGCATCCTCTTATTGCTGAGAGGAAGGATGTTGCAGCATGTGTTCAGAAGGTTGTTTGTGTTGACATAGGTGTTCAGATGGATGATAGTTGTGCTCCTGATATTCTAGTGCATGAGGTGCAGCGGGGTAACAAGAGCAATTTTGTTAGCACACATGTGAGGTGTTTTGTTGGGACAGTTGTGCGGATGCATAGAGGCAAGGATGGACATGTTTGTTAGTTGTGTGGTCCATGCATTACTCATCTTATGCAAGGTCGTGCAAAGAAGGTCCATGTTCAGCAACCACGGGTTCCAACAAGAGTTGAGAAGAAGAAGAAGATGGTGGCGCCTAAGTCCAAGCTCGTATGGAGACGCAAGGAGGTGTAGGCACCAAGGGATGTTTCAAATCAAGCAAGCCGAGAGGGAGGATGCGGAGTGGAAGGCAAGCAAGACTTGAAGATGGCAAAGACGCCTGAAGCTATTGTTCATATCACGCCACCTTTCCGACCCGACCCACAAGCGTTGGGGACAACGCTTCTTGAAGGAGGGGATGATGATATGGGCATGAAGGAGGAGGTGAAGCCTAATTTTAGGACTCCACCAAGCTAGGTGATGCGGGCGCATGCCATTGATGATTGGCACGCCAGGACGACCAACGATATGTAATGATAAGTGTAAGGTTGTGTCAAATATTGTTGCTATGTTATTGAGTCCGAGACCAGGTTAGGTTCGAGTATGTTTGTGTGTTCGGTTTGGGTCTATCCAACCGACTAGTTGCAGGCCTCCTATATAAAGGATCCAGCCGCCTAGGGTTTAGGGGAGTTCAGTTGTTTAGTCTAAAAACTATATTGTGCTCCACTGTGTACCATCCCTCCGGGGACGGCGATACCGTTTATCCAATTATTGCTGTGGAGGTTCTGGTGTTCATCAAGGATTGTCGTTCTCAGGTTTGAGGCATGATGATCTTCATCACGTTACTTGCTGGATTGATTCCTCTTCTTCAGGTGACGTTCATCGACGTTGTTGGAAGGATTCCTATCTAGTTTGACTCACTGTGAAAGATCAGTACAAAACTCAAGGATCATCAGCTAGATCCATATCAATGAGTGCCGACACTATTCAGTGGGTGGCGACACTATGCCTTGAGTGGCGATACTATTCGGTGGGTGGTGACACTATGCCGTAGGTGGCAAAACTATTTCACCTTTAGTGCTAGCACTATGCTTTCGGTATGGCATCACAAATGTTGTGGCGCTTAATCTATAAATAAGCAAGATGCATCCTTGCGAAGTTATAAACTACAAGATCAACGTGATCCAAATGGGTTTAGGCCTGATCTTTCACGACGATCGATAGAATCCGCAAGATAGTAAGAGAACTCAATCTAAAATAGATCAGACTGATCTCTTCAATTCCTCACGTTGGAACTGATCAGAATTAAGTCCCACGCATGGCACAACATCATAACTTGAAGATGAGCAAGCAAACACAACGATATGCGCCCCAAACATTGGGGCTTTTTTGGTGTCTCTTTTATCTCGAAATAACAAGTCTAAGATACAATGACGGCTGCCAGGAACCCTTTATAAGGTGACTCCAACGAGACTTGGGTGGGACAGGCCCCACGCCACAACTAAAGCCCAAATGGCTGAATTAAAGCGGTTTTGGACAGACCCAAAAACCATCACACAAAATAAAACATAAACACTTCGGATTCAAATAAAACAGGAAATAAAAAGACTCAAACGTCTCAAAACCTAAACCAAAGTAACTCAACTTTCAATTGATCTTGGCCATGCCTTGCCCAAAACATTTCGGAACTGGGGGTGTTCTGCAATTAGGCTTCACCTCATCCGTGGGAGGAACTGCAATGCATAAAAGTCCAATCTTCAGGATAGAAGGAGGCGGCGAAATAACATGAGTAGTAGATATCTTCCCCTCATCATGGTGCGAGAGGGACACCACTACGGCAGAGCTTCTCAAAGATGTCTTAGGATCCCGTCCTCGGACATCTTCGAGGAGCTCGCCATAGAGGCACTCCCATATATGTGAAATTTGTTAGCTCCCCAGCGTATTGATCTAATGAGAAATTTTATGTTTTTTTACTAGTGTGTCTTCTTATGAAGCTTTTTTTGAATTAACCCTATTTTTGTTACAGTTTTGTGATTATTATTGTTACTATGGTACATATATGTCTATGCATAATGATGATGTTATTTGTTTATATCCATCCGGAATTTGAAGATGTAGTGGTTACAAATCTATCTACTTCTAGAGTATGAAATGAGCTAAACTAGCAATGACAGATGAAAGGATGGAGCTGCTAACCTTTTATTGAAGCGAATATGCCTTGAGAGGCAATAATAAAGTTGTTATTATGTATATTCCAAGTATATGATAGATGTTTATTTTGCATGCTATAATTGTATTAATACGGAAACGTTAATACATGTGTGTTTAATAAACAAATGGAAAGTTCCTAGTTATGCCTCTCTTTAAGCTAGCTTGTTGATTAACAAGATGATCAAAGTCTCCTGATCATGGACATTGGATGTCGTTCATAATGAGGTCACAACATTGGGGAAATTATGTGATGAACATTCATCCGAATTATAGCATTATGATCAAAGTCACTGAGTTTATATTTCTATAACATCATACGAAGTAATCCTAGTCCTTAGACCATGAGATCATGTTAATCACTAACACTAGAGGAGTATCTTGATAACATCAAACATCACACTGTAAAAGGGTGACTATAAAGATGGGTTTAGTGCTACAAAGGTGTTATGTAGAGCCTCATGGATCAAGAGTGGGATTTGTCCATCCTGATGACAGATAGATATACTCTGGTCCCTCTCGGTGATATCACATTGAGAATAGCTTGCAAGCAAGTGATGTGATCACTAGAATGTTATATCACGGGAACAAGAAAAGAGTGCATGTCAGTAACTAGATCAAACTAGGTATTTGGATACCGATGATCGAATCTCGGACATGTAATATATTGTGAAACAAAGGGATTAAGTTACTAGCGTTAAAGGTTCTCACGATCACAGAAGTCAGTGTTGAATGTGCAGGAGTCAGAATGGATCTCCAGGTCCTGCTTCTGATTATTCATCTGAGAGGAGTGTCAATCATGTCTGCATTATTGGCGAACCGTAGGGTGACACACTTAAGGGTTTCCAAACACCATTTGGGGAATATATGTTTCAGACGAAAGAATTGCAAAGCGCTGGAATCATTTCGATGGAAACCGGAATTGTTTCGGGTGAAATTGCAGAAACTGGTTCTGCATGTGGTATTGAAATGTTGCAAGGGGTTTAATGTGAATGTTTGTTAATTAAAGTAATTAACAAAAGTCTGAATAAAATAAATAAAAGAGTTTTATTAAATGAGAGTTTCATTAAATTTGGTGGAAATTTAATGCATGTGAGTGGAATTTTGAGTGGAGGCTAGATTTATGTGAGTGGAGCTTCACCACATGAATGAGGGAAGAGGTGGGGGCACCTCCCCATGGTGTCGGCCATGGGAGGGGGCTGCCCCCTCTCCTTGTCACAAAGCACACCTCCTCATGAAGGATCTCTCTCCCCCTCTAGATATATTCCCCATGGTCTCGGATTAGCGAGATACATGTTCCCGGTGGCTTTTCGTCAGGAAGGAGTTGCCGTTTTCGCTGATTCGCTAGAGCGAGGAGGTGGAGGTTGTTTGGTGGCCTGAACGTGTGCGCGAGGACGGATGCGCTGCTGATTTGCGGCGCTAGGACTTCCACACGATATTGAGATCAGAAAGCGTTCGACTACATCATCCACGAGTTCCAACTCGTTAACAAAGCTTTGTTGTCTTCGAGGGTAAGTTCTCCATGGATGTATATCCACCCATTGCTTGTATCTAGTAGATAGATCTTGGCGTATAGTTCCCATCGTAGGAATTTTTTGTTTTCTATGATGTGAACCCAACAGTGGTATTAGAGCCTGATTGTAACATCCTAAAACTTTAGTCCAAGTGATTTAGATCCAAATCATCAAATTGAGGGTTAACAAAAACTTTTCCATTTACAAATCTTTAAGCCTTCATATGTGTGTGCATTTAAAATAGGAGTTGTTGTGAATTGCCACCATTGAGTGATCTATTGGTTGTAAAATGATTTTAAGGTGAATTGCACATCATCTAGATCATCCCCATGCAAATCCCAAAGAAAAAGAAATCAAAAAGTATAAATAAAGGAAATGGTCACTTTTGCCATTTTAACTAACTAGGACACTTTGGCTGTTCCTAGGACTCAAATGCCAATAGAAAAAATTATGGATCTTTGCACCCCTTGCTAGTACAAGTAGTGATGTGCCAAGGCCCACTTTATGATCTCCCAAAAACATTCAAACTCTAATTTTAAATGACATTTGAAAATTGAATCTAGTGTATGTATAGATCACACTTTTTCAAAAACCACTCAAATGAACTCCATTTCAAAATCCCAAGAAAACCTATATGCTTAAGCATAAGATACACCACTCCACAAAAAATCTTTCAAAAATTCAAATATTTTGTTCATGTGGCCATTTGATCAAACACCTTGTGAGCAGAATCATTATGGCCTAACTAACACTGTTTTGGAGCAAATCTTGTTGAGCCATTTGATGCACATTGATCACCTTGGTCTCCCCCAGGCCCAACCAGACCAAAACCACCCCTTTCCCTAGCCCCTGGCGCCAGTACCACGCCGCCCCGAAGCCATGGTCACCGGCCGATCGTGCCCGAGCCACAGTAGACCGCCAGCCCCTCTCCACCACTCCAGGGAGTGAGGCGTGACCTCACCGCCGCCCACGGTCCACCCCACGGCCCCTACTAGCCACTGGACCACCCTAGAGCAGCGTCGCCCTCTCTCTCCACGCCATGCGAAGCGCACGCCAGAGCGCCCTCGCCGCCAGCACGGCATAGATCGCGCCTCGACACCAAACCGCGCACGCCGCTCCGCCTTGACCCCCTCAACCCGCCAGACATGGCCGTGCACCGCCGCGCGACCCACAGTCGCAGGAGCACTGTCGAGCACCGCCTCTGTCTCCTAGAGCGCGGGAAGCCCCCGACCGTTAGCCACCGCCCCTAGCCAAGCCTTTGCGCCATAGCTGACCGCCAGCAGACCGCCCACCGTCCGCCTACCTCTCCCACGCTGGTAGCCCTCTGTATTGCCATCACCGACGAGCTCCGCCCACACCCGTCGGTCCCCTCGTCGAGCCTATATAAGGAGAGCACCCCCAACCTCAATCGCCACACCATTCCACTCCCCTCTCTCCACTGATCGTTTCCCCTCTCTTGCTGGAGCCGCTCGAGCAGCCCATTGCCGGAATTCCGCCAGAGTTAGCCGTAGCAGAGGCGGAAAAGTCCCCGTCGATTCCGTCCACCTCAGCCCCTGCCGCGATCTCGCCTGAGCCTGCCGTCGTCCACCAGTTTGTTTGCCCGCCTTGCCGCACTAGCTGGAGCCCTGGTACGTCCCCAATAGACCCCCACCGACCGCTTAGGGTTCTGTCTCGCCGGCGACGAGTCCGTCGTCGATGACGACCGTGGACCGTAGATCTTGTTCTAATCGTGTGGTCCTGATCGCCCCGTACCGCTTCGGGTTTTAAGTGCCACTGACATGTGGACCCCCCTTGTCAGTTGCCCGCTGCGCCACTGAGCGTCACTGGGCCGGCCCAATTAGTTTCCCACGCTGACCCAGTAATTCAAATTAGGATTTTTCTATTTAGACTTAAAATCAATTATGTTCCTTAGTTCAAAAATCAATTCAGAGAGTTATACAAATCCAAATTGAGTGATTCCAATTTTGCTGGAAAGGTAATGAAAATCTCTATCAAAGCCCGTTGGATTTAAATCATTTAGAGTTAGAGATATCTCTTAGTAAAAATAACAAGACAGAAGCATTTCCACATTCAAACATTTTTATAAAATCAACCATAATAGATTTTGAGTTGATTCTAACTCTCAAAAATCACATTTAACCATACCTATCTGAATTTGTAATAATATTAAGGTTTATGTGCAGTGACTTTGGACTAGTACCAAAATAATGCTATATAGGCATTTCTGGTCACTTTAAATCATTAATTATTTAACTTGAACTTATTAAAATGTGATGCAACATTTAAATCACATTCCCATATGTTAGAATATGTGGTGATGACATGTGTCCACATGATCCCATATTTTAATTGGAGAATATTAAATCTTAGTTATTTTCAATGAGTAGAAATTACTTTTCTCAAATAAAAAGAATGAAGCTAGTTAATAAAACCTTGTGATGCTTGTGATGATAATAGGTCATCAAATGTGTGACTTAGTGTGCTAAGTAGACTAGTTAAGCTTTGTTTGGTGATTGTGTATCCCATATGTATTTATAGACGATAGTACCGACCAAGCTTTCGAGGAGTAGGTGTTCTACCAAGAGGAGGAGAAAGAAAACTTCAACCACTACACTACCCAAGGCAAGCTATTATTAGCAAGCTAACACTTGCAAGTATTATACTAGCAAGCCATCATTAACAATGCAAGTTAACTCTTGCAAGTGGATAACGTAAGCAAAGGCATTAGGCATGCTTTGGTTATACCATTTTGACTATTACTTACTCCAAGTTTATTTCCAAGCTTTACCTTCTTTACTTTACCAAAGTCCTTTACTTGTTTAAAGGTAGCATAAAAAGTTTAAAACTTGATCTATCTAGTTAGATTTAGATGTAATTCTATGGCATGAGACTGAGATTAGCATCCCATATTAGTGAACACTCTTAACTTAGTAGTTTAGAGCTAAACCAAAACTTGATTCACTTTAGATGGGAGTACTTAGTGAAAATGACTTGTGAAAACCTTGGAATGATGAGTCATTCTATTGAGATGTTTTGACATGTGTTGAGAAACACAAATGGTTTATGATGATGACAATGTTTAGGCATGAGCCTTAGCCCTTTTACAAAACTGATGGTTGGGTTCGGATGCGATACCATTCCAATTTTACCGTACAACCACAATACCTGAATTGGGTAAGGCTTAGCCGGAAGTTTATATGCATTAGTATTAATTCCCTCGTGGAGAGGTTTGAGCTGAGGCTACCTCTCAATGTTGTCCACCTATGCAGTGCCCAAGATTATAGATGGTCATGGTTGGGAGGCCATACTCATAGGAGAGATGCTTATACTAGAGTGTGTAAAGGAAAGATTATGTTTGATTATCTGCATACTAAGTATGATGATTTAGGGTTACCCCTGGCAGATGTATCGAATCTTGTGGTGAAAGTGTACCACCTGTGCAGAGTGTCAAACTATTTGAATAGCCGCGTCCACGGTTATGGACAGTTGGAGTGGCCATACTGTTCCGTTGTCAGATGTTTTCAAAACAACTTATGAAATGATTGGTGACATGACTTGACCACATTAGAGTTGTGACTATGACAATTAAGTTCCCACTTAGGTGTTTTCAAAGTTCCTTTATCTTTATTTGTTTCTGAACTCAGCTTAGGTTTCAAACATAACTTTACAAGTAAACTTAGAGTCCGCATTTCTACTAGAACTATCCTATCTGTTAGTGGTAGTTTGCGAGTACTTAAAGAGTACTCATGGAATTTGTCCCTGGCTATTCCCATGGCCAGACTATGAAGGAGACTACCATGAGGAAGGACATCAGGACGGCTATGATAACTAGGACTATCTTCCATCGTCAGCATTGCATGTGACTATGAAGATGCACCCTACCGCTACGCTATTTCTTCCGCTACTTGATTGTACTAAGACTGGATCATGAGATCCTTTATTCGTGTAAGAACTTATTATGGTTTGTAATGGATGATGTACTATGATATCCAATCTGTTATGTCTCGCAAAAATGGTAATCCTGGGATTGGAATGTATGGCATAACAGGCATCTGGGATTAAAAATCCCGGTGTTGACAAGTTAGTATCAGAGCCATCCTGACCATAGGAGACCCTAGTTAGAATGGACATCCGAACAAAAAACTTAGTTTCAAAAACCAAAGTGAGTATTTATGAAAACTATTTCCTCTCTTACCCTTGGGAATTCTTTCTCTCAAAAAAATTCATGTTCCTCCAAATTATTACACTACTACATAAAAATTTGACACACTTGATGACTTCACTAACTTTCTCATCCTTAATTCTTATAGATGGAAACTCAGTTCAGCAAGTTCTACCAGTTGGGCAACGGAGGCCAGCTGATCTTCGAGAGGGATCTTGATGCACTATCGGAGTACTTGGGACGCCCGCATCCGGAGTTTCTGGGAGCTCAACTTCCTGGACCCCCAGGAGGAGACTTACACTGGCTAGTCACCGCTGATCTTCGAGGCAAGATAGAAGCTCCAACGTCCGGGAGGATCCAGTTCTCCGTGAGAGAGAACAACTGGCTAGATGGATTAGCCAGGGCAATGCATGAAGCTCTCGCACGTCTGTGTGCCATGAGGGTCAACCAAATCCAAGGAACCCGCTTTGCTCACTATGCAAGGCGTGATTTTATGGGAATGCCCATGGAGATGCCAAGTCACCCGGAGTTGAAGCGTCAAGTAGAGAACCTTGACTTCCTACGGTACGACAAACAGAAGGAGTTGGACAATGCTCGAGAGTTCACCAACCACAACCTCGCCATTGCCGCCCAGAAGGCCCAGACTTTCTCACTACTCGTCCAGGATCGTCAGTCTCTTTGCCGTCAACATGCAAAGAAGGATCGAACCATCGACCGTCTTTGCAAGAAGGTGGCCGACCTCGAGAATACCATCAAGGAGCAAGAAGCTCAGCTCGCAGCAAAAGAAGAAGAAGAAGAAGGTGAAGACATCGAGGGAGATATGGACTCTTACCTCAGCAATGGTGATGACTTTCTAGAGGAGGATGCTGTGGACTTCTACAACGACGATGATGACTCCGACTTCATCGATGATGAGTATATGCACTAGAGCACTATCATAGAGTGAGGAGTATTGGTCCCAATGTACCATATCTTGCAGAATGGTTCTTAAAACCATCTGTTTTCCTTTGATGTTGTGGTGTGTGTGTGTGTGTTTGTATCATGTGCTTTGCTTGAATGAAAAGAAGTTAGTTGCAAAACCTGAGTCAAACTCAAAGTTTTAGCTTTGAAATCAAAACCATGAACCTTAGAACTTTCCTTCTTACCCCCTTATCTATCTCAATCTTCAGATGACTCGTGGAAACCCCGGAGGGAGCAGCTCATCGCAGGACCCGATGCTGCAGATTATGCAGATGCTAGTTGCCAACCGTGAAGCTAGTAGCGCAGAGCGCCAAGCCAACCTAGCAACCCTGCAACAGATCGCCCAGATGGCCCAAAACAACCAAGGCCATGGAAATCAGGATCATCAAGGATCGAAACTGAAGAACTTCCAGAATGCCAATCCCCCAATCTTTAGCACTTCGGAGAACCCACTGGATGCTGATGACTGGTTGCAGACAATGGAGAACAACTTAGAAGTAGCCAGAGTTCATGACAACGAGAAGGTTCTTTTTGCCACCCACTATTTGGCAGGAGATGCAAGAGCATGGTGGAACAGCACCCGCACAATGAACCATGGTCAAGTGATGACATGGGAAGCCTTCAAAATCAAGTTCAGCTGCACCCACGTGCCACAGGGTCTAGTCACCAGAATGAGGGATGAATTTAGGGAGTTGAAGCAAGGCAGAATGACTGTAGTGGAATACCGTGACAGATTCTTGTCCCTTGCCAGGTATGCACCTGATGAGATCAACACGAAGGCCAAGAAGAAGGAGAGATTCCTGAACGGACTGCATGATGAGATGCAGACGGTTCTCGTCAACATCCGTTTCAAGGATATCGAAGAGCTAGTCGACTCTGCCATTCAGATGGAAGGGAAGATTAATCAAGTCAATGACAACCGCAAGCGTCGTATGATACACCAAGCTAGATCCAACAGTCACCAGAAGTACCGTCCCAACCCTTCTACGGGATATGCACCAAGGAACAACCGACTCCCAATGTCTCGCCCAAGCTACCCTAACCGTAGCGGAGGCAATGTGAAGTCCGGAGGAAACATCAATCACCCCGGCAACACCAGCAATTTCAACCGTGCACCTCCCAAGAGCAACAACAACAACACTGCACCCAGAACTGGAAGCAATGTTGTGCCCGTGGCAGCAAAAGACAAGTCTCATATCACTTGTTTCGAGTGTGGAGTGAAGGGTCACTATTCCAATGAGTGTCCCAAGAAGATTGCCGCCACTGCCAATGTGAATGCCCTAGCTCAACAGCAGCGTCGTGTTCAACCAGGAAGAAGATTCGCCCTAGGGAACCCTCACAACCGCAACGGACGTTTCTTCCACATGAACGACGAAGAAGCCCAAGAAGCGCCAGATGTAGTGCTGGGTATGTTTTCTGTCAACTCAGTTTTAGCAAGAGTGTTGTTTGATTCTGGAGCATCGCACTTATTTGTCACCGAAGAATTTCCATGCACTGATAAGATTCACCCAACCAACTTGAAGCATGTCATGATAGTTCAAATCCCCGGTTCAACTATAAAAGCTAGGAAAATTTGCAAAGCTGTGCCTATCAGAATACATGAGATAGATTTTTATGCCAATCTAATAGTACTTGGAACCAAAGTTTTGGAAGTAGTACTAGGTATGGATTGGATGTCAAAGCATAAAGGACTGATAGACTGTGCCAAGAAAGCCATCACCATGACTAGTAGCTCGGTAATCTCAGTAGAGCATATATCTGAAACCTTACCCCGTTAATTCAAGTGCAACAAGAGTCTAGCCCTACCCACCATTGACCAAGTCAGAGTAGTCTGTGAATACCCCGACGTATTCCCAGATGAATTGCCAGGTATGCCCCCAGATAGGGATATTGAGTTCATTATTAAACTAATCCCCGGAATCGGACCCATAGCCCAGAGACCCTATAGCATGAACCCCTCAGAGTTAGTGGAACTGAAGAAGCAATTGGACGCTATGTTGGCAACATGCTTGATTCAACCAAGCACATCGCCATGGAGACCGCCAGTGCTATTCATCGACAAGAAAGATGGAAGCAACCGTTTGTGCACAGATTACAGAAAGCTGAATGACGTCACCATCAAAAACAAGTACCCTTTGCCAAAGATAGAGGATCTATTTGATCAGTTGACTGGAGCAAATGTGTTCTCTAAGATTGATCTTAGGACTGGTTATCACCAACTTAAGATTCATGCAACGGATATTCCTAAGACCGCCTTTACTACTAATTATGGTTTATACGAGTATACGGTCATGTCTTTTGGATTAACCAATGCCCCTGCTTATTTCATGAATCTCATGAATAAGATCTTTATGAATTTTCTAGACAAGTTTGTTGTTGTGTTTATCGACGATATCCTTATCTACTCCAAGTCAGAAGAAGAGCATGAGCAACATCTGAGAATCATCCTTGAAACCCTTAGAGAGCATCGGTTGTATGCCAAGTTCAGCAAATGTGAGTTTTTGGCTGAAAGAAGTAGGATTCCTAGGACATATAGTGTCTACCGGAGGAATAGCTGTTGATCCCACCAAGATCAGAGATGTCGAAGCATGGGAAGCCCCAACCACTCAAACCCAAGTCCGTGCATTTGGTGGATTAGCGGGATACTACCGCAAGTTCGTAGAAGGATTTTCGAGCATAGAAAGACCCATGACCCAATTGTTGAAGAAGGACAAGAAGTTTGAATGGACTGACAAATGTCAAGCCAGTTTCCAAGAACTCAAGAAGAGATTGATTTCAGCCCCAATATTAATCGTGCCAGATATCAAGAAGCCGTTTGATGTGTATTGTGATGCATCCAAGATTGGTCTCAGATGTGTATTGATGCAAGAAGGCAAAGTTGTCGCGTATCTGTCTCGACAACTGAAGCAACATGAGCAGAACTATCCGACCCATGATCTTGAGTTAGCAGCTGTAGTGTTGGCATTGAAGACATGGCGTCATTATCTTATGGGTAATCGCTGTGAGATTTATTCAGATCACAAAAGCTTGAAGTATATTTTCACTCAGAAGGAGATGAATATGAGGCAAAGGAGATGGATAGAGTTAATCAAGGATTATGACCTTGACATTCACTATCACCCTGGCAAAGCCAATGTGGTAGCGGATGCTCTTAGCAGATTGTCGTGTAGGCTAAACACCATGATCAAGGAGAAGCAACCCAGTTTGTATGAGGAGTTGGAGCAGTTTAGGACGGAGCTAGTTAGCAAAGGATTTCTAGCTAGCATTGAACTTCAACCCACATTGATTAGCCAAATCAAGGAAGCCCAGAAGGGAAATGAAAGTATCGACGGAATCAAACGTCGTATTGGTACAGGAAAGGTACCTGGATTCACCGAAGATGAAGAAGGGGTTTTGTGGTACAAAGGACATATCTGTGTGCCAGCAGATTCAGAACTGAAGCAAGTTATCATGCAAGAAGCTCATGATACTCTTTATTCTATCCACCCCGGAGGAACGAAGATGTATCAAGATTTGAAAGAGCAATTTTGGTGGCACAAGATGAAGAGAGAAATCGGAAGCTACATAGCCAAGTGTGATATCTGTCAGAGAGTTAGAGCGGAACATCAGAGGCCTGCAGGACTGTTGCAACCACTATAGATTCCGGAATGGAAATGGGATTCCGTTGGAATGGACTTTATCACCGGTTTGCCTACTTCTAGTAGGGGAAATAACTCAATCTGGGTCATGGTTGATAGACTGTCCAAGGTAGCTCATTTTATACCTGTCAAGACAACCTACCAGAGTTCGAAGCTAGCAAAGCTGTACATTGCTAGAATTGTTATTCTGCATGGAACCCCCAAGACCATAGTATCGGATCGAGGAACCCAATTTACCTCGAGATTTTGGCAGAAAGTCCAAGAAGTATTAGGAACCAAGTTGAATTTCAGCATAGCTTATCACCCGCAAACCGATGGACAGACTGAGAGAGTCAACCAAATCTTAGAAGATATGTTGAGAGCTTGTGTGTTAGAGTATGGAACCAAATGGGAAGATTGTCTGCCTTTCGCAGAATTCTCATACAACAATAGTTATCAAGCCAGTTTGCAAATGGCACCATTTGAGTTCCTATACGGAAGAAAGTGGCATACCCCTTTGAATTGTTCGCAAGTAGGAGAGAGTCAGATCTTTGGACCCGACATTCTCTGAGAAGCCGAAGAGAAGGTTCACAAAGTACGTGAGCACATCAAGACTGCCCAATCCAGATAGAAGAGTTATGCTGACAACAGAAGGAGAGACCTGACTTTCAATGTCAGAGATTTCGTGTATCTCAAGGTTTCGCCATTGAAGGGAACCCAACGTTTTAGTCTGAAAGGAAAGTTAGCCCCCAGATATATCGGGCCCTTCAAGATTCTAAACCGCCAAGGAGAAGTATCTTATCAACTGGAACTGCCAGAAGAGATGTCAGCCGTCCACAATGTGTTCCATATCTCGTTACTTCGCAAATGCCTAGAAGTGCCGGAGAAGACCGAAGTTTTCAAGAACATCGATCACCGAGCTGTTGATATCAACAAGGATCTGACGTATCGTGAAGTGCCCATCCGTATCTTGGAGGAAGCTTACAGAACCACCAGGACTAGGAGTATCAAATTTCTCAAGATTCAATGGAGCAACCATACTGAAGAAGAAGCCACTTGGGAGTGAGAAGATTACATTAGGACAGAGTTTCTAGATCTCTTTAGTTCCTAGTTTTCTTTCTTAAATATCGGGACTAGATTTTATTTAAGGGGGGGAAGGTTTGTAACATCCTAAAACTTTAATGTGGGCTCCCCAGATTATCCATCCGAGAAATCCCTGTTATGTATATATCCACATTCCCATGATCAGTGAGCTGTGGAACATAACCGACAAGTATCATTACATCATCCGAAACATAACGAATTTACTAGACTTACATAAATGACATTATGGCTACACCATATCTAGCAGCAGAACATCATCACGCGCAGAGCCCAATCGTGCCTCGACCTACAGGCGACTGACTGGGAAGACGGCCTAGCTCGCTGGACGTCACCTGAATCTTCCGATGTCGAACCTCTAAAAGTCTGGCCAAGTAAATAGCCAGGGACAAAGCCGTGAGTACTTTTGAATGTACTCGCAAACCACCAGGATAAATGACATAAGGAATGCAAGTCTGGTTGTGGTGAGGTAGCTCTATCTGGGTTTGTTTTTGAAAAGCCTAGACTACCTCTTTTAATTATGGCATCTCCATATCTTTGTTGAAAAAGAGTTTTGAAACATACCTCTATAATTCAAGATATCTCCATATCTTTGTTGAAAAAGAGATTTGAAAACAGTTTTGGAGTAGAAACCCTTTTTAAACCTCTTTGACCACCTCTGGTCAAAATAAGCTTTCGAATTCAGGTTCCCCTAGAACCTTCATTCTTTCATCCGTTCTTTCCAAACGAACACCGTTTGGGTACTCCTAGCCAACACCTTTACAACCGTCCTTGACCGTGGACACAGATATTCGAATAGATTATACTTTTCAGAGTTTGTGCACTTCCCCCACAAGAATCAATACATCCGCCGGGATACAACCACGGCCCACTACTCATGGTAGATGGGGATCCAGATAATTAAACCTAACATTTCGCTTGTCGACCCTAGCAAAGGCTACTTTTCCTTTTGGGTTTGTTTTCCCCGGCAACGAGTATGTGGCTCCCAGCCATAGTCCTGCCTTCCGTACACGCGTATACCCAAGCCACAACTTGGCGTATACCTTAACTTGGTGACTCCACTTCCTTCCGTATCGCCTAAGTCATACCGTCCGCGGGAGACCTAATTGTTGCACCGGCACTCCTGCTAAGACAGGCTCACTCTTGTCGAAGCAAGCTACAGGCTTCAGATCCGAGATCTATTAGCGCCTGCCCGGAATTCAAGGGATTCCTCCCTCTAAGCATGGTACAAGCTGCCCCGGCTAATGAAGACAAACTACGAGTTAAGCCCCAGCACCTAGGGTAATGTAGTTGCACTGATAAAATTGCTCCGGTAAAGGCGTAGAACATCCCTTTACTTTCTCATTTCTCATCATCACAATTTTTGTAGTTAAAACATCCGCTTGGAACGATGGCTCTTCCCAAGGGTTTTACAAAACAGTTTGAAACATTTGTAGTGGGGTAAATCCCAAAACAAGTTATTTTCTCAAAGCCAGGGGTTTTCAACGAGGTAGGATGCTGGCCATCATACTCTCGGTCTAAAGGGATAAAATTGTAGGTACAACAGGGTGGTGCCACAAGGGACACAAGTCAACTTGGAGGAGCCAAGTCATCAGCGCAGTATTTGTAAAACAAGACATGCAGAATAATAATGCAGTTTATAATGGAGATACAAACATGTAATAAAAGAGTAGGACAAGTATCGAAATTCGGGAATGGTGGCTTGCCTGTGATCAGCAATAAGTCCCTGGACTTCTTTAGATAGCCAAGAATACCCAATAAATAATAATAATAAGTCCCTTCCTTCTGGTTGTCAAACACTCACACTATCGCCGTCATCGAATATACATGCAAGCAGACAATACCACAATCAATACAAGGCATACATGCATCAAACTATACATCAAACAAATATAAGGAATCCTACTTAACTCAGTAGGTTTTGGAGGAGTGGGATACTAGGAGTGGAATTACAAGATTGCCATTGAGGTGTTTTTCCCTTGGAGGATAGTTGTCAAGGCTAAGCACAATGAACTTGGAGTCGGGTTCTGAGGTCTATAGGATACCAGTGTGCAACAATGATATCCTTAGATAGGTCTTGACAACACAAAACCAACACAAGTGGTTTCACTAGGTTATCAATTACCTAGATTTAAATAGGTTTTTTATAGTGGAATAAACTCTAGTTTGAGGAATAATTCACCAGAAAAGTTCTGGAGCTCCAAAAATTATTTCCTTGGGTGTTTAGGTAGTGTTTGATGTGCTGAACCACGTAGAGTTGGAATCTTGTCCAAAGAATTACCGGAATGCCCTTAATAAATCATTAAAGGCAGTTCTGTATGGTTTTTCTCTTTTTCACCAGATTAATTCTACAGAAGCTCTTGAGTTGATTCCAAGGGCATGTGGTAGGTATTTAGAATAAATTTCTATAGTAATTGGATTAACTCTTTTTTGGAGTTGTCAAACTCCTGGAGTGATTTATTTAGGGAAAATACCCTTTATAGAAGTATTTAATTTTCTGTAATGCAACCAGAGCTCAATAAAATTTGAGCTTATGGGATTTGATAGATGCTGATATAAGGGTGTACTGGGAGGTGGAATCAGGTCAATAACTCATTTAGTTTGACCTAGAGAAATTATCTAGGGTAGATAAAGGCCGTTTTTCTTATTTTTTCTAAAGAGACACTACTATTCACGCTGGCATAAGACCTATGCTGGATGACAGGTATATAAAATACCTTCCGGTAGAGCTTTGGTTCTCCCCAATTGGGGATGTAAAACTCCCTGAGTAATTTATTTAGTGAAAAGTACACCTGGCAGCAGAATAATTTCTAGCAGATAAAGGAAATTATTTTTTGACTTGGGGTTGCCTCTGCATGCTTGAGAAAACATCTGGGTACTACCAGAAATTTAGATCCTAGCATTTGGATCTTGGTTACATTTTCAAATGGATTTAAATTAACTGGTACAATACTAGATCTATAATTTTAAAAGAAAAAGAAAAGGGTGATAGGGAGTTGGGCTGGATCTGGGGTGTACTAGGCCGCGCAGAGAGGATTCGGCCCAGCGGCGGACAGTGCCGCATGCGGGAGCGTGAGGCTTGAACCTGCCAGGCGGGGCCCGGTGGTTAGTGGGAGGGGGCGGCCGAAGGGGTATCGAGCGACGGTGGCCGTCGGATCAAGTCGCGATGGACGACACGGGGTCGTCGTCTACGGGAAATAGAGCAGCCGGCGGCGGAACCCTAGGGGACGGCGGAGCTCACTAGGGAAGCTTACCAGGGGATCGAGAGAGGTCGGGGAGGGTGCAGGAGGACGCGGTGGTCAACGGCGAGCAGATCGAGGGGCGGCACGGTCGGGTTCACGCCTGGGGAGGAGCTCGCGTGACGGTGGCCGAGAGCTACCTCGTCGAAGCTCACTGGCGACGACGGAGGAGACGGTCCTGGACAAAAAGAAGACCAGGGTTAGATGCAAGGGAGGTAGGGGAACTCGAGGGCCAACATGCAGAGGAAAGGGAGTAGAGATGAGAGCTCCTAGCTTGATTTCTTGAGGAGGCCGAGAGCTCCTCCTTCTTCTTCTGGACAGCACAGAGCAGGGGAGAGGGAGTGGGTCTAGGGGAGGTAAGTGGAGGAGGAAAGGGAGCAAATGAGGGGCAGGGGGCGTGTTGGGGTGGCCTCTGGCCTTTATACTAAGGGGGGGATCTAGGGTGCAAATGTCCACTTTGGACATGGGGGAGGGGATTGATGGCATGTGGTTGGCCTAGAGGGCGGTGGGGAGGGGTAAGAAGGGGATTTGGTCAGGCAGAGAGGAGTAAGGCTGCTGTGCTAATTAAAGGGGTAAATCCTTGTAATATTTGCTTCTCTCTCTCTACTAGTACAAGGGTAAAATGGGCAAGGGCAGGGGTGGAGATATAGTGGTGTCGACCTGGGGTGTGTCCTGGTGCTGAGGAGATGCGTTGAGCAAGTTTTGATGGGAGTTGGAAGTGGTTTGAGTGGTGGAGTTGCTTACTTGGCAATTTGGATCCAATTGGTGGTTATGAAGAAAGTCCAAAAACTTGCATTGGACAAGATGAGGTAAAGGTACTGGGAGATAGATGAGGTTAAGGGGGACTCCTAGGATTTATTTGGGATTTTTATAAGGGGCTTTAGTCCTCAATATTCCATTTATTCAAAAAGGGCAGAAGTAGATTCTAGAAGGTCATTTGATAAATTTACATTGGACAAGGGTGGACTTTGATTTGAGATGGTCCCAAATGTGAATACACACTTAGGGAAATTTTCCGAAGATTTATTGTGGCTTAAAAGTATTTGAGACAATTATTATTCCAATTCAGACATTTAAGAAAATAGGCAAAAAGAAATAACAAAGCTCTTCAAAAATATTTATTTTTGATATGGGAAGATAAGGTATGATATATGGAACTCACATGAGCAAAAAGTTGGGGAAGTGTTTTGACCAAAACCAAACTTTCCATTGGAAAGGGGGTTTTGAGATTTTGTCTAATAAAGGAATTAAATAGATTTGGAGCCATAATAATATGGATAATATTTGATAAACCTTGATGATCAAGGTATATGATGTATACAAGGTGTAGCAAGCATTTTCAACCTTGGGAGGTGGAATTCCAACTTGAATTAGATGGAAGAACAAGGCATTGAGGATCTAGGGTGATGTTATTTTTATACCACCAAAACCTTGTTGGATCTTGGAGCTCAGAGCTCACCTTGATGCAAGGGTTAGATTATTAGTTAGACCAATCCATATAGATGATCATGGAAGAAGGAGTTTGGAGTGGTTACATTTGAGGTGGTATGGAAGTGATGGCAAACTTTGTTGAAAATAAGGCTGCCATACCAGATGAGTCATGATGCCTTATAAACCAAGTGGGTTTAAGAAGCACAGAGATCCACTTGGAACAAGTGAAGTATATTATGATAGACCTATATGGGTAGAACACAACCATGCAAAGAGTTGGTCCATAGAAGGTTGGGTGATGGTGAGATCTTCTGTCAAAGTAGGCATGATGACTACATTTGCAGGAAAAGTTATTTTCTTGCCTGCAAAACCATCAAGGACAAGTGGGTTGGAGGACGATCTAACCAAAGACAACTGTGATACTTGGTAGTCCTTAGGATGGTTAACAAAATGTTTCAATTTAATTATCAAAAAGGCACAAGGGTTGAGAAAGGGAGACATCCAAAAAGGGTAATGTTGGAAATAGTTTTCCAGACAGCCAAATTTGGCAAACTTAGGGTTTTGACTAGAGTAGGAGAGGGAATGTTATTGGAGGGGTTGCAAGGTATCAAGGCATCATCGAGTGGATGATGTTGAAGTGTAGATTGAGTAGAAGGGATCCATGCTTGATATTGGTCTTCATGGACTTGGAAGCTTCTAGAATGGAAATCTTCATAATTGATCTGGTTAAGGGATTTAGATGATCACCTAATATCTAGGGATCAAATCCAATTTGTATTCTTTCTTAGGGGGTGATGATTCAGAAACATCTTGATCCTAGTGATGAGCTCCTAGAGTAGCTCATACTACTTCCTAAGCAAACAAGTCAAACAACAGATCAAGGCAACTCATCTTATAAACCTAGCAAATCTACTACTGCGGTTACCATCAAGCTTAGCTTGTGGTAAGGATGGGTATTTTGAAGTGTTGAAGTCTGAATAAGATGAGAGTCCTTGGTATCTCTACCAAGAGTAGAATTCAAATGCTTAACACAGGTGTTTTGGGAAGACCATAGATAAGATTAGTTGAGGGTTCTGTCTTGAAAACATAAGGAGGTTGTATTATATACCTCTCCATAGTTTTGTCAATAGAAGCCACAACAATAGTTTTGGTTACATAAACATCTTGGCTCATGTTTTGAAATGCTAGAACATTTGAGAATATGTAAAGTGAGACAGGATAGTTTTGCTAAATAGCTTTTGTCAACTGATGGTGAGGTAAGGAGTATCATTTGGTATACACTCACCAGCACAAACACAAACAAACAACAAGCAAACACTCCACCAATGAACAAGAAAAAGTTTTTGTTCCCCCTGATTTTTGCATTCTGGACAACTAATCAGGGTTGCTGAAATTGGGATGCTACATTTAATCCAAGTGATCTAGATCCAAATCATCAAATTGAGGGTTAACAAAAACTTTTCCATTTGCAAATCTTTAAGCATTCATATGTGTGTGCATTTAAAATAGGAGTTGTTGTGAATTGCCACCATTGAGTGATCTATTGGTTGTAAAATGATTCTAAGGTGAATTGCACATCATCTAGATCATCCCCAAGCAAATCCCAAACAAAAAAGAAATCAAAAAGAATAAATAAAGGAAATGGTCAATTTTGCCATTTTAACTAACTAGGACACTTTGGGTGTTCCTAGGACCCAAATGCCAACAAAAACAATTATGGATCTTTGCACCCCTTGCTAGTACAAGTAGTGATGTGCCAAGGCCCACTTTATGATCTCCCAAAAACATTTAAACTCTAATTTTAAATGACATTTGAAAATTGAATCTAGTGTATGTATAGATCACACTTTTTCAAAAACCACTCAAATGAACTCCATTTCAAAATCCCAAGAAAACCTAGATTCTTAAGCATAAGATACACCACTCCACCAAAAATCTTTCAAAAATTCAAATATTTTGTTCATGCGGCCATTTGATCGAACACCTTGTGAGCCGAATCATTGTGGCCTAACTAACACTGTTTTGGAGCAAATCTTGTCGAGCCATTTGATGCACATTGATCACCTTGGTCTCCCACGGGCCCAACCAGACCAAAACCACCCCTTTCCCTAGCCCCTGGCGCCAGTACCACGCCATCCTGAAGCCATGGTCGTCGGCCTATCGTGCCCGAGCCACAGCAGACCGCCAGCCCCTCTCCGCTGCTCCAGGGAGTGAGGTGTGACCTCACCGCCGCCCACGGTCCACCCCACGGCCCCTGCTAGCCACTGGACCACCCTAGAGCAGCGTCGCCCTTTCTCTCTATGCCATGCGCAGCCCACGCCAGAGCGCCATCGCCGCCAGCATGCCACAGACCGCGCCTCGACACCAAACCACGCACGCCGCTCCACCTCGACCCCCTCAACCCGCCAGACACGATCGTGCACCGCCGCGCGACCTACAGTCGCCAGGAGCACCGTCGAGCACCGCCTCTGTCTCCCAGAGCGTGGGAAGCCCCCGACCGTTAGCCACCGCCCCTAGCCAAGCCATTGTACCGTAGCTGACCGCCAGCAGACCGCCCACCATCCGCCTACCTCGCCCACGCTGGTAGCCCTCTATATCGCCGTCACCGATGAGCTCCGCACACACCCGTCGGTCCCCTCGTCGAGCCTATATAAGGAGGGCACCCCCAGCCTCAGTCACCACACCATTCCAATCTCCTCTCTCCACTGATCATTTCCCCTTTCTCACCGGAGCCGCTCGAGCAGCCCATCGCCGGAATTCCGTCGGAGTTAGCCGTAGCAGAGGCGGAGAAGTCCCCGTCGATTTCGTCCACCTTAGCCCCTACCGCGACCTCGCATGAGCCCGCCGTCATCCACCAGTTCGTTTGCCCACCTCGTCGCACTAGCTGGAGCCCTGGTACGTCCCCAATAGACCCCCCACCGACCGCTTAGGGTTTCGTCTTGCCGGCGACGAGTCCGTCGATGACGACGACCGTGGACCTTAGATCTTGTTCTAATCGTGTGGTCCTGATCACCCCGTATCGCTTCGGGTTTTAAGTGCCACTGACAAGCAGACCCCCCTTGTCAGTTTCCTGCTGCACCGCTCAGTGTCACTGGGTCGGCCCAATTAGTTTCCCGCGCTGACCCAGTAATTTAAATTAGGAATTTTCTATTTAGACCTAAAATCAATTATGTCCATTAGTTCAAAAATCAATTCAGAGAGTTATACAAATCCAAATTGAGTGATTCCAATTTTGTTGGAAAGGTAATGAAAATCTCTATCCGAGCCCGTTGGATTTAAATCATTTAGAGTTAGATATCTCGCCTAGTAAAAATAACAAGACAGAAGCATTTGCACATTCAAACATTTTTATAAAATCAACCATAATAGCTTGTAAGTTGATTCGAACTCTCAAAAATCATATTTAACCATACCTATCTGAATATGTAATAATATTAAGGTTTACATACAGTGACATTGGACTAGTACCAAAATAATGCTATATAGGCATTTCTAGTCACTTTAAATCATTAATTATTTAACTTGAACTTATTAAAATGTGATCCAACATTTAAACCACATTCCCATATGTTAGAATATGTGGTGATGACAGGTGTCCACATGATCCCATATTTTAATTGGAGAATATTAAATCTTAGTTATTTTCAATGAGTAGAAATTACTTTTCTCAAATAAAAAGAATGAAGCTAGTTAATGAAACCTTGTGATGCTTGTGATGATAATAGATCATCAAATGTGTGCCTTAGTGTGGTAAGTAGACTAGTTAAGCTTTGTTTGGTGATTGTGTATCCCGTATGTATTTATAGACGATAGTACCAACCAAGCTTTCAAGGAGGAGGAGTTCTACCAAGAGGAGGAGAAAGAAAACTTCAACCACTGCACTACCCAAGGCAAGCTATTATTGGCAAGCTAACACTTGCAAGTATTATACTAGCAAGCCATCATTAACAATGCAAGTTAACCATTGCAAGTGGATAACCTAAGCAAAGGCATTAGGCATGCTTTGGTTATACGATTTTGACTATTACTTACTCCAAGTTTATTTCCAAGCTTTACCTTCTTTACTTTACCAAAGTCCTTTACTTGTTTAAAGGTAGCATAAAAAGTATAAAAGATGACCTATCTAGTTAGATTTAGATGTCATTCTATGGCATGAGATTGAGATTAGCATCCCATATTAGTGAACACTCTTACCTTAGTAGTTTAGAGCTAAACCAAAACTTGATTCACGTTTGATGGGAGTACTTGGTGAAATGACTTGTGAAAACCTTGGAATGATGAGTCATTCTATTGAGATTTTTTGACATGCGTTGAGAAACACAAATGGTTTATGATGATGACAATGTTGAGGCATGAGCCTTAGCCCTTTTACAAAACTGATGGTTGGGTTCGGATGCGATACCATTCCAATTTTACCGTACAACCACAATACCTGAATTGGGTAAGGCTTAGCCGGAAGTTTATATGCATTAGTATTAGTTCCCTCGCGGGAGAGGTTTGAGATGAGGCTACCTCTCAATGTTGTCCACCTATGCAGTGCCCAAGATGATAGATGGTCATGGTTGGGAGGCCATACTCATAGGAGAGGTGCTTATACTAGAGTGTGTAAAGGAAAGGTTATGTTTGATTATCTGCATACTAAGTATGATGCTTCAGGGTTATCCCTGATAGATGTATCGAATCTTGTGGTGAAAGTGTACCACCTCTGCAGAGTGTCAAACTATTCGAATAGCCGCGTTCGCGGTTATGGACAGTTGGAGTGGCCATACTGTTCCGTTGTCAGATGTTTTCAAAACAACTTATGAAATGATTGGTGACATTACTTGACCACAACAGAGTTGTGACTATGACAATTAAGTTCCCACTTAGGTGTTTTCAAAGTTCTTTTATCTTTCTTTGTTTCTGAACTCAGCTTAGGTTTCAAACTTAACTTTACAAGTAAACTTAGAGTCAGCATTTCTACTAGAACTATCCTATCTGTTAGTGGTAGTTTGCGAGTACTTAAAGAGTACTCATGGCTTTTGTCCCTGGCTATTCCCGTGGCCAGACTATGAAGGAGACTACCAAGAGGAAGGACAGCAGGACAGCTATGATAACTAGGACTGTCTTCCATCGTCAGCATTGCCTGTGACTATGAAGATGGACCCCACCGCTATGCTATTTCTTCCGCTACTTGATTGTACTAAGACTGGATCATGAGATCCTTTATTCGTGTAAGACCTTATTATGGTTTGTAATGGATGATGTACTGTGATATCCAATCTGTTATGTCTCGCAAAAATGGTAATCCTAGGATTGCGATGTATGGCATAACAGGCATCTGGGATTAAAAATCCGGGTGTTGACACTGATCTATGCCTAGGTGCTTTGCACGGGTAGTACACATATGTTTATATGTGGGCGATGATGATCATGTTATTGCTTCTTTCATGTATTTTGGATATTGGTGGCATAGTGGGATGAAGTGGCCCGGACCAACTTTACATGTCATCGCACATGAGACCGGTTCCACGACTGACATGCAACTAGTTTTGCATAAGTGGCTGGCGGGTGTCTGTCTCTCCTACTATAGTCAATATCTGATTTACAACAAGTTGATAATAACTTAGTTATCATCATTGTGGTTCCATGTTCGTAGGTAAGACTGGTTCTATCTCGGAAAGCCCTAAGCCACGTAAAACTTGCAATGGATAAATTTGAGGCGTCTAGTTTAGATTGTTGCTAGGCTAGTGTCATGATATGGTAATGTTGTAAGTTGATGTATGGTAGATACCCTTACAACACACTTAACGTGTAAGTTCCATAGACCTTGGCCTTACACACAAAGGAATTATAGAGATCATATGATGGTGATCAAATGCATGGACCATATCATCCCACTTTACACATATGATGTTTGCATCTTATATTGCTAGTTTGGTGCTTTTGGTAGCATTATAAGACGATCCCTCATTTAGATATCAAGATAAAAATGTGTTCTTCCTTAAGTACGCACCGTTTATGTTTCGCTGCTTCAAGACATCTCGTGATGATCGGGTATACTTGAATTCACGATCATATTTCGGGTGTAAGACATTTTTACACACGCGAGTACTAAGGTTCTTACTTGGCAAGCCTAGCATGTACAGACATGGCCTCAGAACATGGACCGAAAGGTTAAGCATGAGTCATATAATTGATATGATGCCCATATTGATGCTCGCCTTTGAAACTACACCGACTTATGTGATGATCGGACTTGGTGTAGTGGATTTGGTTCATATAATCACCAAAAAGACACGAGGGATGTTGTTTTGAGTGGGAGTTCATTTGTAATTTGGTTTAGTTGAACTCGATCTGTCATAAACTTAGTCTAAACTTTACAAACTTTGTTGTAGATGGCACCACCTGCTTTTAATTTCAATGTGTTCATGGAGAAAGAGAAACTTGCAACGAATGGTAGCAACTTTACCAACTGGTTCTTGAACTTGAGGTCTTTCCTCACTACTGCATAGAAACAATATGTGCTAGAAGGTCCGATAGGTGACACTCCTGCAAGTACTGCGTCTCTTGATGAACACAATGTGTATGACACAAAGCATGAAGACTACACTCTTGTAAAATACGCGATCCTTATGTCAATGGAACCTGAACTCCAAAGACGCTTTGAACTCAGAAGCGTTGATGCTATGGTGAAGGAACTCAAAACCATGTTTGCTAGCCAAATCTATGCTGAGAGATATAAGATCTCCAACGAGTTATTTAGCGTAAACATGAAGGAACACAACTCTATGAACGATCACATCATGATGATGATGGGATATGTTCAAATGTCTTAAGACACTAGGACATGGTATCCCAGTGGATCTTGCGATGGATAGAGTCGTGCAGTCACTCCCACCCAGCTACAAAGAGTTTGTACTAAATTACAAGATAAGTGGTGTGATTGGATTGCTCACTAAACTCGCTACCATACTGTTGGCTACCGAAGTAGACAGAAAGAAAAGGCATTATGAGTTGATGGTTGGTAAAATCATCATCTCCAAGGAAAGAGGTGAGCCTAAAGGTAATTTCGATAAGGGTGGAAAATCATTTGGTTTACCTAAGAAAAAGACCAAGGTAGGCCCTTAGCCTGATTCTGAATGCTTTCATTGCAAAGAGTATGGTCATTGGAAGCGGAACTGCCCCAAATATGTGGCTTTAGGAAAGGCAGAGAAGGCAAACAAAGGTATATATGATATACATGTTATTGATGTTTACTTGACTAGTACTCGCAGTAGCACCTGGGTATTTGATACTGGATCGGTTGCTAATATACGTAACTCGAATCAGGTGCTACGGAACAAGCGACCACTAGCAAGGGGTGAGGTCAAGATGTGTGTCGGCAATGGACCAAGAGTCGATGTGATTGCCGTCGGAACTCTGCCTCTCCACCTACCATCGGGATTAGTTATAAACTTAAATAATTGTTATTTGGCGCCTGCACTGAGCATGAACATTATATCTGGATCTTGTTTAATGCGATGTGGTTATTCGTTTAAATCTGAAAACAATGGTTGTTCGATTTATATGAATAATATCTTTTATGGTCATACACCTGTGAGGAATGGTTTATTTCTATTAGATCTCGATAATAGTGTTACACATATTCATAATGTTGATGCTAAAAGAATTAAACTTGATGACGATATATCTTCATATATGTGGCACTGCCGTTTAGGTCATATTGGTGTTAAACGCATGAAGGAACTCCATTCTGATGGACTTTTGGAATCTCTTGACTTTGAACCATTTGATACATGTGAGCCATGCCTTATGGGCAAGATGACTAGAATGCTGTTTTCCGGTTTAATGGAACGGGTGACAGATTTATTGGAAATCATACATACTGATGTATGCGGTCTAATGAGTGTGTCGGCGCGTGGTGGTTATCGTTATTTTGTTACTTTCACGTATGATTTGAGTAGATATGGGTATATCTATTTGATGAAACACAAATCTGAAACCTTTGAAAAGTTCAAGGAATTTCAGAATGAAGTGGAACATCATCGTAATAGAAAGATCAAATTTCTACGGTCTGACCGTGGAGGTGAGTATTTAAGTTACGAGTTTAGCACACATATGAAAGAGTGTGGAATACTTTCACAACTCACACCTACCGGAACACCACAACGTAATGGTGTGTCGGAACGTCGTAATCGTACTTTATTAGATATGGTTCGATCTATGGTGTCTCTGACTGACTTGCCACTGTCATTTTGGGGCTATGCACTGGAAACTGCTGCATTCACTCCAAATCAGGCACCACCTAAATCCGTTGAAAAGACATCGTGGTTTGGAAACAAACCTAAGTTGTAGTTTCTTAAAGTTTGGGGTTGCGATGTTTATGTGAAGAAACTTCAATCGGATAAACTCGAACCCAAAGCGGAAAAATGTGTCTTCATAGGATACCCTAAGGAAACTATTGGGTATTCCTTCTATCACAGATCCGAAGGCAAGGTTTTCGTTGCCAAGAATGGCTCCTTTCTAGAGAAAGAGTTTCTTGCGAAAGGCGTGTGTAGTCAGAAGGTAGAACTCGAAGAGGTCATTGAACCTTCTCTTCATGCAACGACGAGTAGCGCAGCACCAGAAATTGTTTCGGAGATGACTTCACCGAATGAAGAGGGAACTAATGATAATGATCATGAAACTCCAAAAGAGGACACTACCGAACCTCGCAGGTTGAGCAGGACACATGCAGGTCCTGAATTGTACGACAATCCTGTTATGAATTTCATGGTCAATGAAGTAGATGACCCGACGACGTATGAAGAAACGATGATGAGCCCGGATTCCAACAAATGGCTAGAAGCCATGAAATCCGAGATGGAATCCATGAACAAAAACCAGGCTTGGACCTTGGTGGACTTACCTCATGACCGAAAGGCCGTTGAGAATAAATGGATTTTCAAAAGGAAAATTGACGCTGATGGTAATGTAACTGTCTATAAAGCTTGACTTGTCGCAAAGGGGTTTTGACAAATTCAAGGGGTTGACTACGATGAGACATTCTCTCCTATAGCGATGCTAAAGTCGGTTAGGATTATGTTAGCAATTGCTGCTTATTTCGATTATGAGATATGGCAGATGGATTCCAAAACTGTATTCCTCAATGGAAACATTGAATAAGAATTGTATATGATACAACCAAAGGGTTTTGTTAATACTAAGGATGCTAACAAGGTGTGCAAGCTTCAGCGATCCATCTATGGACTGAAGCAAGCATCACGGAGTTGGAATCTCCGCTTTGATAGGTGATCAAAGAGTTTGGATTTATCCAAACTTATGGAGAGGCTTGTATTTACAAGAAAGTGAGTGGGAGCAATGTGGCATTTCTAATATTATATGTGGACGACATATTATTGATTGGAAATGATAGATCTTTTAAACAATGTTAAAAGTTATCTAAGCAGCAAATTTTCAATGAAGGCCCTCGGTGAAGCATCATACATATTAGGCATAAAGATTTATAGAGATAGATCAGGGCGACTGATAGGAGAATATCATTTTGCGGCCCGAAAGTTGGGGCACCCAGGCAACGCGGTACCCAAGTTGCCTATAGTCAGCCGCAATGACTACAATTGGTGTGCCAAATACTCAGGGGGTATTTTTCGGCACGAATTCAACTTTATGTTTCAATACAAAATATCAGTAACGGCCATCAAGTTGGACCCCCCTGTCAGTTCTCGCTGTTATGTCGCTCCCGTCGCTTAGGCGTCAATTAGGCTTGCAGCGTTGGCGCCTGCATCCATTACGTGTCTTATTCTTCCCCGGAGCGGCAATCTATGGTTGCGGCCATGGCGCGGAGCTGGGACGTGACGAACCTTCTCGGCCCCGCTCTCCTCCCCATCCCAAGCCGGAGCTTTCCATCACCATGGCCACACCCATGGCACAGCTTGGGGACGAGAATTGGTTCCCGGTGAGATCTGTAACTGTGTTGACCATGCTCGGTCCTGTTTTCCTCCTCCAGAATCCGAGCTCGCCGTCACCGTGGTCGCACCCGCACCAATTCTGTCACCCCTACCGAGGTCTCTGTGGTAGCTCATGTTCTGCCATGTTGAACCTGTAAGCGAATTCGGAGCTAGACGGCGGCAACCCATTGTTGAACCTGTAAGGAATTTGCTGAAGACTGCGTGCCATGCCAAGGTCTTCGGTTGATGCATTTGGCGTCTACCAACGTCCACCGCCGATGTGAGATCATTTAGTTACTCCCTCCGACCCATATTAGCTGACTCTACTTTGTCTAGATTCATATGTATCTAGTTAAAAATCTAGTCTAGATGCATCCGTATCTAGACAAAGTTGAGTCAACTAATATGGGTCGGAGGGAGTACTTCAATACGAAATTTCGACCAATTTAACTTGTTGATGTATTCCTTGACAATTATAATATAATCCAGCGCTAGAAATATTTTATAGTGTGCATGAGCATGATTAGTAATATAATTGCACACTAGAAATTTTAAGGCATTCCATATAAAGGAGTAGATTAATATATATATATATATATATATATATATATAAGGTTCACCACAGACACCATGCGGATATATTGCTTACATGCCACACATAGGTAATAATAATTAACTAAAACAAAATAAAAGCAGGGGCAGCAGCAGGAGGCCGGGACACGGAGATGCCTAGCAGGGCAGGGCATATCAGCAGGAGGCAGGGACATCCTAGTCGAGGGGATACAGGCCAGTCCTGACATAATCCCGGAAGAATTTCCGAAGGCTGTGTGCCGCGCCAAGGTAATCGGCCTATGGCTTCTGCCTCCGCCTCTGGCAATGCCCACCGCGTGCTGGATCATGCTGTCGAGGTCCACGTTGATTGCTCTGCCACAGAATGGCAAAACAGTCTCCCCCTATGGTAGAAATAGATTAGCCCACACCGTAACCGCCTCAGCACGTAGCGACTCTTGTTGTCCCTGGATTCCTTGCTAGCGTCCACGTCATCATCATCCTCCTGTTGATTTTTAAGAACATAACTTAGAACTCATACATATGATTGAATTGTATTACAACTCAAGAATTAACAACATGTATATGTGAGACAGTATATACGTGGATATCAAAGAGAAAGCATCGCAGCAATAGTTTGATCAGTTCATATATTATTTCATCTCAATGCAATGAATTAATTGTATCAAAGTGTATGTAGAATAAATCTAGGGGCATCATAAGTTTCTTCAGGGATGGAGTGGGCGAACCAAGTAACAACTGCACAACCTATAATGTTCTTATACATCGCCCCAGGTTCGCTAACTCATCCCTAAAAAAATCTGACACCAATCTGTCTGCCTCTCTTTGGGGTCAAATTTGAATCATTGGCCACAGTAAGAAATTGAAATGTAATCCTACAAAACAATATTCAGGGATATACATAGTCAGGTACAAAAACAATCCTAAATATTGTAATTATAAATAAAAAACCAAACAATTAATCTTCGGGTACATGTTAAAAATACTTATGATCAAAACCATTCGTATACATATGCATCATACGAATCATTCAAAGATCAGAAAAAAATAAAGGATCATATATGTAGTTCCATATGAGAATAAATCAAGGGACTCATAATTTGTTTCAGAGATGGGGTTGGCAAACCAAAGTACCAACAACACAACCTATATTGTTTGTGTGCATTGATACCTCAGGTTCACCAACCCATCCCTAAAACACAACACCAGCATACGTGTCTCCCCTTGAACTCTTTTGGGGAAAATTTCAATCATCGGCCTCGGTGACAAACTGAAATGTAATTTTTATACACTATGAATGCATGGAATAGATAATTCAAATATCATAGTTCTATGAATGTAGAATAAAGATTACGGCCTCGTAAGTTTCTTCAGGGATGGCGTAAGTGAACCAAGTAAGAATTGCACAACTTATATTGATCTTTACATGGCCCCAGGTTTGCTAACTCATCCCTGAAAAAATCTGACATCAATGTGTCTGCCTCTCTTTTGGGGCAAATTTGAATCATTGGCCACAATAAGAAATTGAAATGTAATCGTATAAAACAATATTCAGGGATATACATATGCATCATACGATGCATTCATAGATCAGAAGCAATACAAAGATTATATATATAGGTTCCATATGAGAATAAATTAAGGGCCTCATTTTTTCAGAGATGGTGTCAGAGAACCAAAATACTAACATCATAACCTATATTGTTTATGTGCATTGCTGCCTCAGGTTCACTAACCATCCCTAAGAAAACGACACCATCAGATGCCCTTGCACTATTTTGGGGGAAATTGAATCACTGGGCTCACTAAGGAATAGAAATGTAATGTTATAGGCATGTTGTGTATCGAAATCAACACTCAACTAGCAAACTCAAATAGATGGCAGATGAGAAGATTGGGGTTTTGTGACTAGATGGCAGATGCATCAGTCGACCGATCGAACCATATATATACTACCCTACTTCAAGAGAAAAAGAATGTATACATGATTGAGCAAATCCTATGTATGAACAGTGAAATCTGTGGCTACGACTAGAAAAGCTAGCAATGTAGTACCTTGGACTCCTCATCAGGGACCTCCTCCTCGAACTCGTCATTCTCCACGATTGCGTCGAATATTTCCTGGACGGCGATGGGGTCGTTGATGTAGAGCACCAGATTGCCTCCGCCTGCCACCTGCCCCCCATCCAGATCTGCTGCCGGCACCATGACGTTGTCGGCCACTTGTTGCTCGGCGGCGACGGCTACTGGCTGGACGGATGAGCTTGAACCCTCGATGGCACGACGACGAGCGGCGTTTGTGCCCGGAGAAGACGCATCCGCCTGCTTGGCGACGACCGAGCCATCTGCTGCTGCGCCTTCAACTAGCTTCCTCCGGCTCGTCTCCACGCGTACGCTTCATGGCGCACCTAGGGAAGGAGGTAGTGCAAGCGAAGGAGCTTCGACACGCGTGGTAGGTGCAGATTGGGGTTTTGGGACTAGACAAATTGGGGGAAAATGACACGAGCACATGGAAGAAGAAGGCCGAGCGGGTTTATAAACACTGGACCGTTCGTAGTCCTCGAGTGGACACGTGTGGTGGGCGGGAGGGTGGTGGGGCTACCACGATCTCGACCTTTTTTTTGGTTCCCTTTTTTTGGAAATAGCCACGATCTCCACTTTAGAGCTGCATTGAAAACACGCTCATGGCAGACCTCGATTCCACTTCATGCAAGTGGCGCGGTGATGACCCACAAGTATAGGGGGTGTATCGCAGTATTTTCGAGGGAAGTGAAACCAAATTTATTGATTCGACACAAGGGGAGCCAAAGAATATTTATAAGCCTTAACAACTGAGTTGTCAATTCAGCTGCACCTAGAAACAATCTTGCTCACAGCAGTTTATCAGTAGCAACAGTTTTGTAGTAGAAATAGTAAAGTAACAGCAATAGTAAAGCAAAGACAGTAGTAACAAAAGCAGTAAACAGTGGGATTCGAGTGCGGTAGGCATAGGGATGGATGGACGGGCGTTGCATGGACCAGACAATTCACATAGCAATCAGAATATAGGGCAATTACAGATAAATAAGATAAAGCATCCAAGTACTAGACAATCCTAGGCATGTGTTCCATATATAGTCATACGTGGTCGCAATGAAAACTTGCACAACATCTTTTGTCCTGCCAGCCCGTTTGCAGCGGGGCCTCTAGGGCACTACTGGCAATTAAGGTGATCCTTTTAATAGAGCACCGGAGCAAAGCATTAACACTCCGTGAACACATGTGATCCTCACATCAAAGCCTTTCCCTTCAGGTTATCCCGATTTCTGTCACTTCGGGGCCATAGAGTCCGGACAACAACGTGTGTATACAACTTGTAGATAAGACCAAGAACAATACTATCATGATGAATCAATAACATGTTCAGATCTGAAATCATGGCACTCGGGCCCTAGTGACAAGCATTAAGCACAACAAGTCGCAACAAAGTCATAAAGCACTAATAAAAGATACTAGGCACCATGCCTAACAATCTGATGCCATTACATGAACGATCTCATCCAATCCCTACCATCCCCATAGCCTACAGCAGGGGATTACTCACTCATAGATGGGGGAAACATGGATGGTCGATAGAGATGATGGTGAAGATCGATGGAGATGGCTCCGGGGGCACTTCCCTGTCCCGGCAGGGTGCCGGAACAGAGACTTTCTGTCCCCCAAATCTCCCCTTCGGTGGTGGCGGCGCTGCGGAACTTCTTCTGGAAAAACGTCGAACCCCGGGAGTTTTTAGGTCAGAAGGCTTCTTATAGGCGAAGAGGGAGACCGGGGGGGTGCCTAGGGCCACCACACCATGCCCTGGCGTGGCCAGGCCCAGCCCACGCCTGGGGGGTGTGTGGCCAGCCCCTGGCCCTCCTCCGTCTCGTATTTTGGCTCCTGGAGTCTTCTGGAAAATAGGCACTTTGGCTTTTGTCTCGTCCAATTCCGAGAATATTCATTTTCTGACTTTCCTGAAACCAAAAACAGCAGAAAACAGGCAGCTGGCACTGTGGCTCTTCTTAATAGGTTAGTCCAAGAAATCATATGAAAAGTACTCCAAAGTGTGGATAAAACACAAGAAAGTGGATAAAACCAAGCATGGAGCATAAAAAATTATAGATACATTTGCAATGATCAACATCCCCAAGCTTAACTCCTGCTCATCCTCGAGTAGGTAAGTGATAAAAAGAAAGAATAATTTTTGAGGTGACATGCACCATCAAAAACTTGATCAAAGTATTTGTAAACATTCAAAGCTGGGATCATAGTTCTTCAATCATAACATGAAAGACAAAGTTCTAGCAATAAGACAAAGAAACCATGATGCAACATGAAAAGGCACAAACAAAAGATTCATGAATAACAATACTTTACAAGACGTTTGTTTGTTTCACATAAAGAAAACATAGCATAGTGGCATTCAGCTTGTCCCTCAAAGAGTAGCAAACATAAATGCATAGGACACCTTCAAAGTTCACAAGAGTGACTAGATACAAATAGTTTAAAACAAGCAATATCAAGGTATGCATCAATCAACAAGTCTTGGGACAATGCACATAGAACTAAGAATGGCCATTATGTTCTCAAGAAAGTGCTCAAAGAATAAGTGGAGACTCAACAAGAAAATGAAAAGGTTTTGAATAGTTTGAAAGGCTTCCAAATGCTGAAAGTATGGTACTCATTAGCTTTGAGCTCTGATTGCCCCTATCATAAGCATCTTTAATGTGGTTAAGGTGAAAGTGAGGTCCAATCTGAGTTATATGCTTGACAGACTATAAACTGAAAATCCCAAGTCCCTTGAGTATGAGGGCCGCTCCTCATGCTACTCAACTTTAATTACCGGTAAGTTCTTGCCATCGTAAGTATGTGTGTATCACTGAGAACCGCCAACGGGGTACCCCTTGCCCGATGATACAGAAAAATCCCCATATCAAAATGACAAGGCAAGCAGACAATGAGTATCTCAGCAATCTTATTTACCATGGGAAAATGGTGTTTTTTTCTCTCTTTCCTCTTTTCATAAAACTTTTTTTTTCTTTTTGTCAATAGCTATCTCTCTCTCTTTTTTATAAGAAGAATGCTTCATAGATATCATTATGGTTATGCTGCAGGTTTCTACCATGTCAGCATGGATTAGACCAGTGGCCCAGGCGTTTCTCTAACACACATACATAACTCCATAGACTTACAAGCTCCCCTTTTATTTCACACCAACGACATCCACAAACAAAAGAGCAAGGTATCAACTGGGTATATATTTACAAGTGTTGAAAGCGTTCCCCGTGACAGCACGGTTCTGCTAATCCCCAGCCTATAATTAGCAAGCATATAACTTTCATGGAGAGTTCACAATGGTTTAGGTTTATTAAGTGCATGAAATAAAGTGTGTCATCAAGTTCGTGAGAGCTTTACTAACTAACTTTCTCAAAACAAGCAAACATTTTATTCGGAAGAAAACAAGGCATATTGAATATGCACGGAAGTAGAAAATGATGCTAATAGGTAGGTATGGTGGACACTTTGGCAATATTTGGTTTAAGGGAGTTGGAAACATGAGTAAAACACTCAGTGTAAGTGAAGGCTAGCAATAGTAAGGGAACGACAAACGAGAGAGCAATAATGGCCATAATCATGCAGAGCGACAAAACATCATTGATCAAAGCATAAAGTGATACTACAAGTTGAAAACTAAAGGATCATAAAGGCTTATGGTGGCTTGAGATAGTCATAACATGGTGTGAGCATGCGCCAAGTCAACCCAAATAAAGCATCAAAGGAGAATACCACTATACTATGCTTTAATATGCTAAAACAACGCATGATTCATCCAAGGCACATTAAGCAATCTCAATTGTTTATAACAAGTCATGCTACAGCAAAGAATACTAAGCATAAAGCCAAAACAATATCAAGCATGGCATGACAAAGCATAGGCCAAAGTCAAAAACAAACTCTTTTTACCACTTAAGTATGAACTTTCCTACTCTTTTCCAAACCAAACCAAACTATCTGAACACCAATATATGAAAGAGGGGGTCCAACCAATTTATTCAGCAAACTAAGCAAACCACGCAAACTAAAAACCAAAACGAAAACGAAAAAAAGACGCTCCAAGAACAACACAACTGTGCATGATACAATAAAAATGAAGTGTTTGGAAGAAACCTGGGATTTTTATTGATGAAGAAGGGGATGCCTTAGGCATCCCCAAGATTTGACGCTTGTACTTCTTGGATATTTCTTAGGGTGACACGCGTGGCATCCCCAAGATTGAGCTTTAGTCCATCCTTCATCTCATTACTCATTCCTTCCATACACCTGAAAATTTTCCTTCATACAAAACTTCACACAATCTCATTAGCAACATTAGTGCACTTAAGATAAAGGGTGTTGAGGGCAAACCTCTGGGGTGGCCCGATCTTTCAGGATTCCCTTTCAAGTCGGGCGTGGAGTGCGGGGAAAGGAGGGAGGGATGAACACGACGAACACACGCACGAAGAACGCGATGAAGACACACACGCAAAACCACGATAAACACCAATAGCTCACGCCGGCGGTGACCGGTCCGGCGCAATCCCTAGGATCGGCGTCGGGTGGAGGACTCTCTCTCGAACCGGCACGGCGAGATGGGAGACTCGGTGAGATCTTGACGTCTAGGCAAAGGGACACTGATGCCTAGGCCTTGTACAACGCGGAGGCACAATGCAAACTCCAACGAGGTTTGGGGATATTGGTGCTCCTTAGTTAAGGAGCATGAGACAAGAACTAGATAGATCCACAAGGGTTTCTTCTAATTCCAATATCAAGCCTAGGGTTTACAATGGAGGTGGGGGTCTATATATAGGCCAGCCACAAGTTCAGGGGTAATTCAAGCATTAAAGTAGAGTTCTGGGCGAAGTAGAGGGGTACATGCGCCAGAGGGCCCAGCTAGGCTCGCAGGCCCATCACTTGGGCCGGACAGTCTGGGGCGAGTGAGCCGGACAGTCCGGCGTGGCCGGACACTCCGGGTCGAGTGGGCCGGACAGTCCGGGGTGGCCGGACACTCCGGGGAGTGTCCGGGCGGTGTCCGATTTGACCTTCTGAATGTCCATGCCAGGTCCGGGCTCGGGCAGGCCGGACACTCCGGCTGAGTCGGGCCGGACACTCCGGCTGGATTCGGGCGGACACTCCGGCGGCTTCAGCTCAGGTGCAGCTTCAGGGCTCGTGGGTCGACGCGACGGGGGCTCGTACCTGATGATGCACAGAGTAGAGGTATGAAGTAGCACGCCATCCAAGGAGGTATCAAATTGGCACGAAGAGAGGAGCGAGTTCACCTTAGCTTGCAGGAGTTTGGCTCGGGCACGAGTCATGGGTCCACTTGGGGGACTTGTTGGTGTAGATGTAGAAGCGTCCGTAGGACGGGCTGCATCAGCTCCCCCCCTTGGGAAAGAGTCGTCCTCCACTCTTCATGGATATCATCTTGAGCATCTCCATTGTAGGGTGAGAGATCCTTGACATTGAATGTATTGCTTGCAAGGTACTTGGAGGTCGGTATGTTGATGATGTAGGCGTTGTTGTTGATTCTTTTGAGGACCTTGAAGGGACCATCTCCTCTTGGCTTGAGCTTGGAGTCATGTTCCTTGGGGAAGCGGTCCTTGCTTAGGTGTATCCACACAAGGTCACCTTCTTCAAATATCATCTCCTTCTTGTCCTTGTTTAACCTTGAAGCTTGGCGAAGGACTTGTTGTTCGATAGTTGCTCTTGTTTCTTCATGAAGCTTCCTCATAGCTTGTGCGCGCTTCTCGACGTCCATGTTTGTGCGCTCATGGAGAGGTAGTGGGAGGATGTCAAGCGCAGTGAGGGGCTCGAAGCCATAGACGATCATGAATGGACTCATCTTGGTTGTTGAGTGCTTGGCTCGATTGTAGGCGAACTCGACGTGTGGAATGCATTCCTCCCAATCCTTCAGGTTTTTCTTGATCAACACGCGAAGGAGAGTTCCGAGGCTTCGGTTGACAACTTCGGTTTGGCCATCAGTTTGAGGATGTGATGCGTATGAAAAGAGGAGCTTGACGCCGAGCTTGGCCATGAGGGTCTTCCACAAGTAGCTCATGAATTTGACATCGCGTTCGGAGACGATTGTCCTTGGCACACCATGAAGACGAACGATTTCCCTAAAAAACAGATTTGCAACATGTGAAGCATCGTCGGTCTTATTGCATGGTATGAAATGTGCCATCTTGGAAAAACGATCCACAACAACAAATATAGAATCATGACCATGCTTAGATCTAGGCAATCCTAACACGAAATCCATGCTAATGTCGGACCAAGGTGTATGAGGAATAGGCAATGGCATATAAAGACCATAGGGATTAGCTTGCGACTTAGCTTGAACACATGTCGTGCATCGTTGAACGTAGCGCTCCACGTCACGCTTCATCTTGGGCCAAAAGTAGTGATTGGAGAGCATGTCCAATGTCTTGTCGCGACCAAAGTGACCCATAAGGCCTCCACCATGAGATTCTTGGAGGAGCAAAAGTTGAAGCGACGACTTCGGAATGCATAGCTTGTTTTGTTTAAAAAGAAAGCCCTTATGCAAATAGAAATCATCAACTCCTTTGTCATTGGAGCACTTTGCGAAAATTGGTTCAAAGAACGGATCGGACGCATACAAAGATTTTATTTCCTCAAGACCCAACACGTTGATTTCAAGTCTCGTAAGAAGGCTTGTATGTTTGCGAGACAATGCGTCCGCAACTACATTATCTTTGCCCTTCTTATACTTGACAATGTACGGAAAAGACTCCATGAACTCAACCCACTTAGCGTGTCTCTTGCTCAAGTTAGGCCTTTGAGATATTTCAACGACTCGTGGTCGGAATGTATGATAAATTCCTTGGGCCAAAGGTAGTGTTGCCAAACTTGAAGGACACGAACTAAGGCAAAAAGCTCTTTGTCATAAATCGAATAGTTAAGGCGAGCTCCATCAAGTTTTTCGCTATGGTAGGCTATAGGACGTCCGTTTTGCATATAGACTCCTCCAATGCCAATACCACTAGCATCACACTCTATCTCAAAAGTTTTTGTGAAATCCGGTAAAGCAAGAAGAGGTGCTTCGGTGAGCCTCTTTTTAAGTTCATCAAAAGCTTTTTGTTGTGCTTTTCCCCACACGAAGGTGATATTCTTTTTGGTCAATTCATTAAGGGGACAAGCAATGGTTGAAAAGTCTTTCACATAGCGACGATAGAAACCGGCCAACCCATGAAAACTTCGGAGTTCACTCACATTTGTTGGTATGGGCCAATCTCTTATGTCCTTTACCTTGGAAACATCAACTTCAATTCCCTTTGAAGAAACGACAAATCCAAGAAAAATCAACTTGTCTTTAGCAAAAGTGCACTTGGGAAGATTAGCATAAAGCTTTTCATGTCGAAGGATTTGCAAAACTTCCTTGACATGTGTTATATGGTCCTCAAGTGATTTGCTATAAACAAGAATATCATCGAAATAGACAACAACACTTTTTCCAATGAGAGAACACAAGATGTGATTCATAAGGCGCATGAAGGTGGATGGGGCATTTGATAAACCAAAGGGCATAACCAACCATTCATAGAGACCAAGTTTGGTCTTGAAGGCAGTTTTCCACTCATCACCTTCAGCCATGCGTATTTGATGGTAACCACTACGAAGATCAATTTTCGAAAAAATAGTGGCTCCACACAACTCATCAAGCATGTCATTGAGACGTGGTATGGGATGTCGATAACGCACGGTGATAGCATTGATTGGACGACAGTCCATGCATAAGCGTAACGTATCATCCGTCTTTGGAACAAGAATCACGGGTACGGCACTTGGACTAGTGCTAACTTGGATCAAACCTTTGGAGACGAGTTGGTTGATTTGACGTTCGATCTCCTTCGTCTCCTCCGGGTTCGTGCAGTAAGCGGCACGGTTTGGAAGTGGTGCACCGGGGATGAGGTCGATGCGATGTTCAATGCCGCGAAGAGGAGGTAGTCCATGTGGAAGCTCCTCGAGGAATACATCCTTGAATTCCTGCAAAACATTCATCAAAGATGGAGGAACATTGGTTAATTCATTAGTTCCTTGCGCTAGTCCCTTGCAAAGGAGGACATAGTGCAAGATGGATGGGTTGTTCCGAACATCTCTCATCTCACTTTTGGTTGCAAGGAGAACACTCTTAGTTTTTCCACTCGAATTTGGCTTGTGGCTCTCACTCACTATGAGGTGGTTCTCTCTCCCACCGCTCTTCTCACAAGTAGGTGTTGTGCTTTGCGTCCTCGCTAAAGCCTTTGCATTGTCCGCAATTATTTGGCTAAGAGTCATCGGTTGCAAAACACATGTTTTGTTGAGCCATTTGAAGGTGTATATATTGGTGCGACCATCATGTTGAGCAGCCTTGTCAAATTGCCATGGTCGACCAAGAAGCATGTGGCAAACTGTCATAGGAACCACATCACACTCCACCGTATCTTTGTAAGGACCAATGGCGAAGGAGACCGATACGGTATGCTTGATCTTCACGGACCCTTGGTCACTTAGCCATTGCACGTGGTAGGGGTGCTTGTGTGGATGTTGGTTGAGGTTGAGCTTCTCACACAACTCGGTGCTAGCAAGGTTGTGACAACTCCCTCCGTCAATGATCACCTTGATAGATTTGCCATTGATGCCGGCTCGTGTTTGGAAGATATTGGAGCGTTGGTCTTCATGCTCTTGTGCTTGAGTGGTCAAGATTCTTGTGACAACAAGCGATGGACTTGCGTCATGTTCACACATGAGGAGTTCTTGATCATCTTCCACTTGTTGCCTTGCCATTGCTTCCTTGACACGGGCATCAAACTCATCTTCACTCAAGTACTCTTCATCCCCATTGTCATGGATGAACAAGACTTTCTTGTTTCCACATTCGGCCGACTTGTGTCCTTTACCTCCACACTTGTAGCATTCACCGTTGAAAGGTGTATCACTCTTTGCTTGCTTGCCACTTGGGACAGTTTTCCTTGAGGAAGTGTGGGTTTGAAGGAAGGCTTGGAGGTACTTGAGGAGCTACCATTGAAAGTTGTTGGTGTAGCGGTTCAAGCTTGCTTGTAGGTGAAGTACGTCTTGGGCTTGTTGTACTTGATATCCTCTTGCACTTGACGTTCAGCCTTTGTTGCGATGTGCACAAGCTCAACCATGGTGTTGTATGTTTGGAACTCGACGATGCGCTTGATTGGGTGATTCAAGCCAATGAGAAAACGTGCCATTGTTTGCTCCATGCGCTCATCAATGTTGGCGCGAATCAAGTTGAGTTCCATTTCCTTGAAGTATTCTTCCACGGTCTTTGTCCCTTGACGAAGAGCTTGAAGGTTGTTGAAGAGGTCACGCGTGTAGTGTGCGGGGACAAACCGGGATCTCATGTGAGCCTTCATGTCATGCCAAGTTGTGATTGGCGGCTCTTGTCTTGCATCACGAGCAACTTGAACTTGTACCCACCAAAGGTTGGCGTAATCATCAAACTCTAGCGAAGCCATGGCGACCATCTTCTCGTTGCTATAGTTGTGCATGCGGAAGATCTTGTCGACTTTGAGTGCCCACGAGAGGTATTCTTCGGGGTCATTGGATCCAGTGAACTTGGGCATTGTGAACTTGAGCTTGCCAAAAGTTTCTTCATCGTTGCGGTCATTGCGACGAGCTTGGTCACCTTGTTGATGATCTTGTAGTTGGGGAGGTGGAACTTGGTTCTCGCGTCCTTGTGGCGGAGCTTGCTCTTGGTACAGTTGTTGAGGAGGAGCTTGCTCTTGCTCTTGGCGCGGTTGTTGACATGGTTGAGGTACTTGGGCCTCATGGTGGCGAAGGTGTGTAGCCTCTTGACGCGGTTGATGACGAAAAGGAGGCTCGTTCCTTGGTTGGTGATGTTGGTTAGGCACATGGGCCTCACGGCGAAGAACATGGTCATGAGCCTCTTGACGTGGTGGGCGTCGCTCAACTTGTATCACTTGACGCTCCAAGTTTTGTTGATGTGGAGGGGGCGCCTCGTGATGACCATGGTGTCATTGTTGACGTTCATGACGTTGATGACGAGGAGGAGGATCTTGAAGAGCTTGACGTTGATGACGAGCTTGATTCTCCAAATTGGAGTCATCACTTGTTGTGTCAAGAATGTGTCGCGGTCGATGGTGGTAGACTTGCGGTTGCGCTTGCGGTTCCTCTTGTGGTTGCTCTTGTTGAATCACTAGTGCCCTTGCGTGATGACGGTGTGCTTCTTGCCTTGCTCGTGGCCTTGAAGAGAGGGCGTGCCGTGGGGAAGGTACATAGTTCGAAGAGATTCCATCTTCAAACACGGGGGCATCATTGCGTCTTTGAGCACTTTGATGTAGATCTTGTGGAAGAGGTGCATGACGATGCGAAGAACTTGCCGAGCTTGATACGCGTGAACATGGTCTTGCCATGCCATCGATGAGGCGTCGAAGATTGTCATTTGTTTCGGTGACGGAGCGTTGAAGCGCTTCATTTTGGTGGCCGAAGTTGTGATGCATTGCATGCATTTGTCGTTCGAGGCCATCGAAGCGGTTGTCGATGTTCTTGAACTCGGCTTGCGTCTCGCCAAATTGTTCATCTTGTCTCGTCTCAAGTGCTTGGCAACGTTCACGGAACTCTTGTCGAACGATGAAGTGACTTGCGCGCGTCATGTACGGACCTTGATCTTCTTCTTGGGGAGGTGGTTGGCTCGTCTCACCGTGCCTATCCATCATGCAAAACACACAAGTATTGTATATGGAAGTGGAATATGGTGGTGTTAGCCTTGTACCTCACCTTGGGGATTGCACCAAACTAAAAACCACAAGTGAGAGCTATTAGCGTGCAAAGTGGAAATGCAAAGAAAACTCACACTCTCAAAAGCTTGTTGGTGGTAGGTTAGGGTTGTGGAAAGCCAAAGAACCAACCAAAAGAAAAGGGATAGTCAAAAGTGGTAAAAATCCAACAAAACTCAAGTCAAAGGCGAAGGTCAACAACTCAAAAGGGTGATGGGAACCTACGACTATGTACACACACGTGGAGAAAGTTGGGATTGACACGACTATGAAAATGAGCAAACAAAATGTCCTAACAAAGACTAAGCTCGTTGTCGTGCCAATGCAAGGAGAGACCGTGGCTCGTTTGCAAAGAGGAAAAATGAGCAACGGATTTGTGCACTTGCCTTGGGCGCTCTTCTTTCTCTCTTGCTTACAAGCTTTGAGACTCTCTTTTGCAAGGGGAGACTATTTTTCTTTTGCTTTTTCTTTGTATCTTTTTCCTTTTTTTTGCTCTCCCTTGATGCTACCTAGTCACACTTGCTATTGCTCTTGCACTCTCACTATCCAAGGAAAAATGCACAATGCTCAAGCAAACACAAGATGAGCCACTCTCATGGGATAGGTACACACAAAAGAAGATGGGGTTAACAAGGTGACGCAAGTTATACCTTCTTTGATGATGAACTTGGCGTCGGTGGTGCGGGATGATGTTCGTGGTTCGTGGTGTCGATGAGCGCGGAAGTTGATGATGCGGAAGCTTGCTGGTACTTGCTGACACGCACACGGGACACGAGCAAACAAAGGAGGTTAGCCAATGCGAAAAATGAGGCAAAACAGTCAAAACAGGCGTTACAGCCGGACACTCCGGTCTGTCTGGGCCGGACACTCCGGTCGGGCCGGACACTCCGGTCGATATGAGCCAGACACTCCGGCGCGGGTTTCCTGCTCGTGTTCTTGAGCAGAAATCCTCGCCTTCGGGCCTCAAATCCGCAAAAAACTGGCCAAATCAGGCTGGGGAAACGCAGGATAAACCTGGACCAACTTCTTAGACAAGGTTTGGTCGGATCAAAACCACAAATAACACTCCAAATCAAGAGATCGATCCAAAGGCAAATATGGGCTGTTTTTTGTGGGGATTTTCGAATTTTTGGTGGATAGAAGAAAAATTCGTGGGGGCAATCGTGAGCAACCTGGCTCTTGATACCAATATGTTGAGGGCAAACCTCTGGGGTGGCCCGATCTTTCACGATTCCCTTTCAAGTCGGGCGTGGAGTGCGGGGAAAGGAGGGAGGGATGAACACGACGAACACACGCACGAAGAACGCGATGAACACACACGCAAAACCACGATAAACACCAATAGCTCACGCCGGCGGTGACCGGTCCGGCGCAATCCCTAGGATCGGCGTCGGGCGGAGGACTCTCTCGAACCGGCACGGCGAGATGGGAGACTCGGTGAGATCTTGACGTCTAGGCAAAGGGACACCGATGCCTAGGCCTTGTACAACACGGAGGCACAATGCAAACTCCAACGAGGTTTGGGGATATTGGTGCTCCTTAGTCAAGGAGCATGAGACAAGAACTAGATAGATCCACAAGGGTTTCTTCTAATTCCAATATCAAGCCTAGGGTTTACAATGGAGGTGGGGGTCTATATATAGGCCAGCCACAAGTTCAGGGGTAATTCAGGCATTAAAGTAGAGTTCTGGACGAAGTAGAGGGGTACATGGGCCAGAGGGCCCAGCTAGGCTCGTAGGCCCATCACTTGGGCCAGACAGTCCGGGGCGAGTGAGCCGGACAGTCCGGCGTGGCCGGACACTCCAGGTCGAGTGGGTCGGACAGTCCGGGGGTGGCCAGACACTCCGGGGAGTGTCCGGGCGGTGTCCGATTTGACCTTCTGAATGTCCACGCCAGGTCCGGGCTCGGGCAGGCCGGACACTCCGGCTGAGTCGAGCCGGGCACTCCGGGGTGGCCGGACACTCCGGCTGGATTCGGGCGGACACTCCGGCGGCTTCAGCTCAGGTGCAGCTTCAGGGCTCGTGGGTCGACGCGGCGGGGGCTCGTACCTGATGATGCACAGAGTAGAGGTATGAAGTAGCACGCCATCCAAGGAGGTATCAAATTGGCACGAAGAGAGGAGCGAGTTCACCTTAGCTTGCAGGAGTTTGGCTCGGGCACGAGTCATGGGTCCACTTGGGGGACTTGTTGGTGTAGATGTAGAAGCGTCCGTAGGATGGGCTGCATCAGCTCCCCCCCCTTGGGAAAGAGTCGTCCTCCACTCTTCATGGATATCATCTTCAGCATCTCCATTGTAGGGTGAGAGATCCTTGACATTGAATGTATTGCTTGCAAGGTACTTGGAGGTCGGTATGTTGATGATGTAGGCGTTGTTGTTGATTCTTTTGAGGACCTTGAAGGGACCATCTCCTCTTAGCTTGAGCTTGGAGTCACGTTCCTTGGGGAAGCGGTCCTTCCTTAGGTGTATCCACACAAGGTCACCTTCTTCAAATATCATCTCCTTCCTAGAATCTCGGGGCCAAGTATCCTACCCTCTTTGAGTCTTCTTCTTCCTAGAATCTCAGGGCGAGATTCCTGTTTAGTGGGGGAGAGTTGTAGCACCCCAATTGTCTAACAATTGTAATGCTACTTGTCCTAGTAAGATATTGGCTACTCCATAGATATTATTGTTGCATCATAATTATATCATGCTCATGTCATCATGCCACCTTGCATTTGAGCATCATATAAAACTCCTTTTCTTTTGGTTCTTCTCTCACATGCATTATTAATTGTATTTGCTTCTTGATATTATATTTGGCTATTGATATATTGTTCAAATGCCCAAGTTGAGTTGGGGGCATCTCTTTTATTTCCATTACACCACCTTTCTCTCCCACCACCCTCTAATTCCACCATCCCATTAACAATGAGCTTGTCTTTCTTTTTCTTTGATATTTTCATTCTAGCTCATGTAGTTTGGGGTGGATTAAATCCTCTAGATTCTTGTGCTTGGTTTTATCTCCACTTCTTGGATATTCATAGAGTAATGCCATAATATTCATATTGTCTTCACAAAATAAATAAGGGCATTATTATTTTGCATGGGCCATGCAAGCTTCTCCACCACCTTTTCCCTCCATTAGTTTTTCTTTGGTTTTGGTGGATCCTATCTAGGAAAAACCATCTCCACCTCTCCTTAGTCACACCATACCATCTTCTTTTATTATTATTTTCTCCATGCATGAACCATATGAGGATTAGCCCATAATTCTTTTCTTTTCCTTTTTCTTGGACTTCCTTTCACCTCCACCTCATGTCAATTCTAGCACTCACCATGTTCCACTTGAGATGATTTTACCACATTCTTTTATCTTATTTTTCTTTATCTACATATAAGATCACATGAGCCTTTTTCCACCTAATTCTTTTCTTCTTCTTTCTTTCTAGTTTCTTCTCTACATTAGTCCATGCAAGACCAAGCCCTTTTAGTTCTTCTTGGATTAGCCTCCTACACCAAAATTCCAATCTAAATACTTAAAAATAATCAAACTTAATAAATTCCTTTATTCTTCCCATAACCCTAATTTCTACTAACCCTCTCTCTCTCTCTCTCTAGCTTGGCCTCCATGCCAAGCCCCTCTCTCCAACTGGCCACCCTCTCTCTACCTGACCCACCACCCCAGCCTCTCCTCTCTCTAACCTAGCTCACCCAAACCCTAACCCTAACTAAACCTAACCCGAGGCCACCATCTAACCTAACCCGAGCTAGTCCCTCCCTCTCTTCTCTCCCTCATGCCAGCCCCACCTTGCAGCCTCACTGCCTCGCCCTGGACCAGCCCCAGCCAGCCCAGCCGGCCGAGCACGTGCTCGAGGAGGAGGAAAAAGGTGGCACGAGGCCACCTTTATCTTGTCGTGCCCCAGCTGCCTCCTTCCCCCTCTCCCTCCTTTTCCCCTCTCGCACGCCTCCTCTGGCCTCTCCAGATCCACCCCGAGACGCCCCCTTCTTCCCCTCCTTCCTCTCCGGCCACCAGCAGCCGACGCCGGTCGCCGCCAGCAACCACCCCGCCCTGACGAACCGGCCGAGCCACGCGACCGTGAAGTGGCTGAGGAGATCCAGGACAACCCCCTGCGACGCCCCGTGCACGCAGACGTGGACGAGAAGCTCCACCGCGTCGCCAGTACCTCGCCGTCCCCGAAGACCTAGCCCGCCGGTGCGTCTGCATCCTCGCCGTTCCGCAGCCCCTCGCGCCGATCCAACACCACTAGGCAACTCGTGGTGAGCATCTCCCTCTCCCTGACAACCTCCGCCTAACCGTACCGCTATAGCCTCGCCGTGCGTTTCGTCGAGCAGCCTCCGCGCGCCAGAGCTCGCCGGCGTCTGCAGCTTTCCCGCGCCACGCTCGCCCTATCTAGCCCGCGCCCACCTCCCTGTCAGCTCCCCTAGCACGCCGCACTGGTTAGCCACCCCAGCGCGCACGCACACGTCCCCGGATCGAACCCCCACCCGCGCCGTGCGCCAGATTCGCGTCAGACGCGAGGAGAAGATAAACAGTAAACCGGGCCGTGGTTAAATTGCAAAAAGCCCCACCCTTTTTAATTCTCGCAACCCGCGCTCCCAGTGTCCCCACCTGCCAGCCGCTCTGGAAGATTTGCAGTAAAACCCCTCCGTTTTCTCAGACGCAACCCGCGGTCCAGCTGGTGCCCCACCAGTCAGCCGCTGGGGCCTTTCCCACTGGCGCGTGGCCCCTTCCGCCGCTGGCCCGCCTGTCAGCCGCTGTGGGCTAGCCCAGCCCCGCGTCACAAAAGTGTTTTGCGCGCGCGTGGCCCCAGTCAGCGCCGGCCCCACTTGTCTGTGACTGTGGGTAGTTTGCCTGCGGTGTAAAAAGTAATTCCCTGAGTCTGTTTTTATTCAAATCTTTTTCAAATTAATTTAAATTCAAATTCTTTTCAGATTCAAATAATTTTTAAAATACAAATCCAAATAATACAAATAATATATGTTTTGGAATCAGAAAAATGTGAGGAATCCAAATATGCTCTTCAAAATATATTTTGAACACTTTAATTTTCGAGATGATTAAAATTACAATAAAAATGCCCTTTTCCTTATTTAATTAATAACTTTTGTTTTATAACTCCAAATTTGACAAATAATATGTCTAAATCGATCAGCGCGACGAGCCCGTTCTATTTATGCAATCCTTGTTCTGAATTGAAGCATGCATCATGTTGTCATTTAAAATCTGAACCGTTTATGACAATAAAACTTGGGCAAATAAGTGATAAAGTGCTTTATTTCTTGTATCCACACCTCACTTTTGCCATGCTACTTAAATGCCATGTAGATTGTGCATCATGCATCATGGCATGCTTGTTTGCTTGTCGCATTTTAATTCATATGCTTGTGCACTTTATTTATGTTGGCCCTTGTTTGTTTGGTTCTTCTTCGAATAGACGCCCCGCCGGAGAACTACCAGGATTCACAGGAGTATTACCCAGATCCATCTCTCGCTTCAACTAAACTGCCAGGCAAGCACTACCACATGCTTGCATACATACAGTACCTATTGCCTCTATCTTATTCTTGCATCATTGAGTCGCGATTACATTAAATTGAATCCCAAGTACTGCATAGCCTTCACTTTTAAACCACACCAAGCCTGTTCCGGTCCCATGAGCCATTACTACAGGAGTTGTTTGAGCCATGCGAGTCGTAGAACAGCATGAGTAGGGTATGTGAGTGTCTGATGGATAATGAGGTACCTAAACAACATAATCTGAGTAGTAATGGGATAACTAATGAAAGAGGCACCAGTGAGCAATATCTGCTATTTGGATTTTCATGCTCACTTGTGTCCCGTTGGACCCCGAGTACTTGATTCCTGTTCCTTGTTTATTCGCACTATCCACATCCGGCAGGCCTTATGGACCCCCCTGAGTCAGAGCTTGATTCATTCTTATTTCTTGGGGCCACAAGTAGTTTGGGGCTTTATTACTATCCTGTACTTATGCCATGTTACTGCTTTATTTAAGATTGTGCGAGGAGCACCTGTACTGTTTTGGATCGTGGAATGTTTTCGCGGTATCGACAAGCCCAGTCACACTTTCGGGTTCCCAGTCGTTTACAGCCATTGACACAAACCTTGGGTCCGTCTCGGAGCCGGCCAACTTCGTTGCGGGTAGCTTAATGGGGTGGCCCCCTGAAATATTTCTGAATCCTGTGATTGTTTTGTCGTGAATGCCTCGTTGGGTTTTGATTTGGTTTTTCCGAGGTTGATCGAGTGTGTGTTGCTATTCGTGCACCCCTGCAGGGTAAATCTTTCTGAAAGCCGTGTCCGCGGTTATGGACGACTTGGAGCACAGTTTCTCGATCATAGACAAGTATAACTAAAGTACCACTTTTAAATTGACTAAGTACTTGACTAGTAAATAGTGCAATACTCATGGAATGGTTAATAAAACTGCCAACGGATGATGGGGGTTGTTCGTCCGCTTCCTCGTTGGTAAGCGAGGAGGATGGATCTGTTAATTATACTGTTATAACTGTTGTTCTTAATTCACGGACTTCCGTCTATCATTGGTTAGGCGGAAGGTTAGCGAGTCTCTATAGAATTGTTAGGTATTACCTTTTGCTGCAATTGCGTCACCCCAGGTTGTGTCCCCTTTAGTGGCATTAAGACTTGCTGAGTACCCCTAGGGTCTCACACGATAAATTGTTTGATTCGGATGAACAGGTGTACCCGCAAGATGGATACTGGTTGGAAGAGACAGATGATGTTGGCAACGATCATTCGGTGTAGAGATTCCGGGAACGGGGATCCGTGCGATCTGTGGGCGGGATGTGTTTACTTATGGGGCATCTTATGCCAATTTGTTTCTTATCCGTACTCGGATCTTGTTTTCCGCTTCCGCCTGATACTCTGATGTGTGATGTATGAGGAGCTATCCTAAATTATTATATCTATCTAGGACATTCGGATCTTGCCGTATGGCGTTGCAATATTTCTATTTCTTTTAGATGGAATGGCTCTGATGTACTGTTGTATGTGGCTTGCATACATACTCACTTGTGTATGTAGTTGATCCCTTCGCCTGCCGATTACGCCGCTCGTTCTTGTCCCGTTGTCTGAAAGTGGTTAGGACGTCCGAAAGGTCTACCGTGAGTGGCCCTGGGCCCCACCGTACTATTTTAACCACTTTCGTTCATCCAGGCATTAACTAAGAGCGTAATTCACCGAGGTAGTTACAATTGGTATCAGAGCCATCCCGCCCTTCAGGGTCTCAGCCAAAATGGTCGTTGTCAGTCTAGCAAATATTTTGGTAGTTATGTATACTAGGGAAAAACAAACGTGAGAGTAGGACTGCTTCCATTTTTCTTCTTACCCACCCACCCACCCTTTTCTGGTAAGGAAGTGTAACGTTTTCAATCCTCTTCTAAACTTCAAACTAGGATTCACGTGTTCTGGGTTCCGTAGTACCATAGGTTATGTTTGTGTGTGTGTGTGTGTGAATTCCTTGTCTATCTGTTGCATCCAAATGTTATCACTATCTGCCTTTTGGTTATCAACTGTTGGTACATTCCCTACCGACAGTCCTTTGTAAACCGACGCGATCTATTCTGATTCGTTGTACACCGATGCGATCTATCTTACTTTTTGTTATCTGATGTTATCTTGTTGGGGTGTTCTTTTCCGTAGTTACCAATCTTTAGGTTCACCTTAAGAAGAAGTTGTTGGGATATGTGTTTTACTGATTCATGTGCGGAGTAATGATTTGAGTGCGGGATGGAGTCGCGACCATACCACTACTTTTGTCATTTGCTTTTGTATATTGAAATAGTAGAGTTACTAATCTTGATTCGTTAAGTGGTTTTGCGCATATAGTGGTATTTTAATGCCAAAATTTGCGGAAATTTTTTCTTTGTTAGTTTGTATACCACACTCCTTGTTCAGTCGTGTGCGTTATGCTTTATATCTTCTAATTGCCTTGAACTTTGTTGATATTTTAATATCATCTCAGTGAATTGCATTCCTTAATCTTGATAAATTCCATTTTGGTACTATTTTGGATTATTATCATTCTCCATTATAGTACTAACTTGTGTTTTATATCAATCACAGGATGGCACCACCACGCCGTTCTGAGGAGGATATACCACCTGAACTTGGGGCTGCTTTGGCAAGTATTGCAAATGCTTTGGGCACTATGCAGCAGAACCAGCAGCGCTTCGAGGAAAGCGTGAGGAGGAATGAGTTTGCTCCGCTACCTCCACCTCCCAAGCGAGGAGACATCAAGAGTTTTCTCAAGTTCAACCCACGCCAATTTGAGGTGTCTGATTAGCCACTTGATGCGGATGATTGGCTTCGTGAAGTGTCAAGGTTACTGATGACTGCGGATGTTCCCGAGCAAGAATGGGTCAAGTGTGCTACTCACCTTCTGAAGGGAGATGCAGCTCTCTGGTGGGAAAATTACCTCAAGGCAGATCTTTCTGGTTTTCAGCCTACTTGGGAGCGGTTCACTGCTGCTTTCAAAGAGCAATATCTGTCAGAAATTGTCATGGAAAGGATGAAGGAAGTGTTTCTCAACCTCAAGCAGGGCACTGACAATGTCAACACCTACATCAGAAACTTCATGAACCTGTCTCGTTATGGTGGCGATGAGATCTCTGATGACAAGAAGAAGCAAAAGAGGTTTCGGCAAGGCCTCAATGCTTCCATCAAATATGCAATCACTCATGCAAGGCCAGCATCTTTCCTGGAACTTCAACACACAGCTCTGCAGGAAGAAGCAAGTAGGCAAGTGTTTGAGGAGTCAAAGAAACACAGCCGTGATACAGCAAGCTCTTCTGCTATGACAGCTCCTTCTAAGCGTCGTGTCTGGGTTCCTAACACCCCACCGTCGCTCCCTGCTCCACCAAGACCTTCAAGCTACGCACCAAGGCCACCAAACTCCTTCACTGCGGCTCCCAGGGGCTACAACCACAACTATCCTGGAGGGCCTGGCGGAGTCCCTGGCTACGTTGCTCCACGTCCACCTGGGGCTTGCTATACTTGTGGAAACACTGGGCATCAGCACTGGAATTGTCCAATGAACAACAAAGCTCTTCCACCACCACCTCCAAGACCTGCGGCAAGTGCTCCTATGATTCGTGCACCTCCACCTCGGGCTCTCAACATCAACACTAAGCCGGGATCTACGGTTGCTCGTGCCAACTGTGTCAACGTCGCTCAAGCAGAGCATGCACCTGGATTTGTCATGGGTATGCTCCCTGTTAACTCAGTTCCTGCACGAGTTTTGTTTGATTCTGGTGCTTCACATTCTTTCGTTTCTCACAAATTTGCAAATGAGCATGAGCTTGTTATGGACCAGCTGGATAAAAAGTTAATGGTTCTTTCTCCCGGGGCAAGATTGTTATCTACTACGATCAGCCATGGCAATCAAATTGAGATTGGTGGTTCTTCTTTTCCGGCTTCCTTAATTATTCTGGGCAATTCTGATATTGATGTTATCTTGGGCATGGATTGGTTGACAGCAAATGTAGCTGTGATTGATTGTGCTGAACGTTCGGTTTCTCTGAAAATTCCTGAAGGCCATATAGTCTATTCTCCAAGTCTGACTCCTGCAATTCAGCTTTATTCTTTGGCGGCTCTGAATGATGATGCTATGGAAGGTATTGAGAGTGTTCCTGTAGTTTGTGAGTTTCCAGATGTCTTTCCTGAAGAGTTGCCAGGTATGCCTCCGGATCGTGAGGTTGAGTTTGTCATTGAACTTGAACCTGGTACCGCTCCTATCTCCAAGCGGCCATATAAAATGGGTCCTGCTGAGTTGGCTGAACTTAAGCGTCAGTTGGATGAACAAGAGAAGTTGGGTTTCATGCAGCACAGTACTTCTTCTTGGGGTAGTCCAACCATCTTTGTGAAGAAGCGAGACAAGACTGATAGACTTTGTGTTGACTATCGGGCACTCAATGCTAAAACAATCAAGAATAAATATCCCCTTCCGTGGATTAATGATCTCTTCGATCAGCTAGCTGGAGCTGTGGTATGCTCTAAGCTTGACTTGAGAAGTGGTTACCATCAAATCAAGATTCGCAAGGAAGATGTTCCCAAAACAGCTTTCACCACTCGCTATGGCCTGTATCAGTACACGGTCATGTCTTTCGGTCTCACCAACGCACCTGCCACCTTCTCGAGGCTTATGAACTCGGTTTTCATGGAGTATCTTGATAAGTTCGTTGTGGTCTATCTGGATGACATTCTAGTCTATTCTAAGTCAAAAGAAGAACATGAAGAACACCTTCGTTGTGTCCTAAACAAGCTTCGTGAGAATCGCCTGTATGCAAAGTTCTCCAAGTGTGAATTCTGGCTGCCTCAAGTCACCTACCTTGGTCACGTCATCTCTGCCAAGGGCATTGCCCTCAACCCAGAAACTATTAAGACAATTATGGACTGGCTTCCACCCATAAATGTCAAAGAAGTCCGAAGTTTCCTTGGTTTGGCCAGTTACTGTCGTCGATTCGTTCAAAACTTCTCAAAGATTGCGGAGCCTCTTACAGATCTCCTCAAGAAAGGCAAGAAATATCTTTGGACTCCTGCATGTCAAGCAAGCTTTGAAACACTCAAAGAGAAGCTCACTTCCACACCAGTCTTGGTTCCTCCAGATACATCAAAGCCTTTCCAGATTTTCTGTGATGCTTCATTGCAAGGATTGGGTGCGGTCCTTATGCAAGAAAAGCAAGTTGTTGCTTATGCCTCTCGACAGTTGAAGACGCATGAGATCAACTATCCTACACATGACCTCGAACTCGCAGCAGTTGTCTTTGCTTTGAAAGTATGGAGGCATTACTTGCTTGGCAACCGTTGTGAGATCTTTTCTGATCACAAGAGTCTGAAGTATATCTTCACACAGCCTGATCTCAACCTTCGTCAGAGGAGGTGGATTGAAACAATCAATGATTTCGATTTGACCATCAACTACACCCCGGGCAAAGCTAATGTCATGGCAGATGCTCTCAGCCGAAAAGCTTATGTCAACAACCTCATGGTGGAAGAACAACAGCCTCTCTTGTGCGAGGAATTCCGCAAGCTCAACCTTGAAATTGTGGATCAAGGGTATCTTCTGAACCTTCTAGCAACACCTCTCTTGGAAGAAAAGGTCCGTTCCATTCAGCTTGGGCATCCTTACACTAAAAAGATCATCTCCAACATTCAACTTCCGAAGTACAAGTCGTTCCACGTGGATGACCAAGGCACTCTTTTCTTTGAACACCGGATGTTTGTTCCGAACTACCCGGGTTTAAGAGAGCAAGTTCTCAAGGAGGCGCATGATTCTGTTCTTTCTATCCACCCTGGAAGCACTAAGATGTACATGGACTTAAAAACACAATATTGGTGGCCTGGTTTGAAACGATATTGTGCCAAGTATGTCTCGGAGTGTGATATTTGTCGCAGAGTTAAAGCTGTTCATCAGAAACCTTCCGGTCTTCTACAGCCATTGAAGCCTCCGGAATGGAAATGGGAGAAAGTAGAGATGGACTTCATCACTGGTTTTTCCAAGGTCGCAGAAAGGCAACAATGCAATCTTTGGTCATTGACAGGCTTTCCAAAGTAGCTCACTTCTTTCCAGTCAAGGAAACAATTTCTGCAATTCAGTTGGCTGAGCTCTATATTAACAGAATTGTCTCTCTGTATGGAGTTCCTCTTGAGATCAGTTCAGACCATGGAAGCATCTTCACTTCCAAGTTCTGGGGAAGTTTCCAAAATGCTTTGGGAACAAAACTAAACTTCAGCACAGCTTACCACCCTCAGTCGCAAGGACAAGTTGAAAGGATCAATCAGATTCTAGAAGATATGCTCCGTGCTTGCGTTATCTCTTTCGGCATGAAGTGGGATGAATGTCTTCCTTATGCTGAATTCTCTTACAACAACAGTTTCCAGAAAAGTCTAAAGATGGCACCATTTGAGGCTCTCTATGGTCGCAAGTGCAGAACTCCGATTGGTTGGTCGGGCGCAGGGGAAAGATTATTGTTTGGCCCCGACATTGTAACTCAAGCGGAGGAGAAAGTTCACATCATTCTTGAAAACCTGAAGATTGCTCAAAGTCGCCAGAAGAGCAATTATGACAGAAAGCACACGGACATGGAGTATGTCCCTGGTGATCTCGTTTACCTTCGTGTCACTCCCATGAGAGGTACGCACCGCTTTGGTATCAAAGGAAAGATGGCTCCTAGATACATCGGACCTTTCAAAATTCGTGGAAGAAGAGGAGAAGTTGCTTACGCTCTTGAGCTCCCTGAACAACTCAAAGTCCATGATGTTTTTCACATCTCTCAACTCAAGAAGTGCTTCAAGGATCCCGGCAGGACCGTGGACCATGAACTCATCAATCTCCAAGAAGATCTGTCTTATCAAGAACACCCCACAAAAATTCTTGAAGTCGCAGGAAGGACTCGCAACAAGTCCATCAAGTTCTGCAAGGTGCAGTGGTCGCACCATTCCGTTGATGAAGCCACCTGGGAACGTGAAGATGAGCTCCGTGCCAAGTATCCTACCCTCTTTGAGTCTTCTTCTTCCTAGAATCTCGGGGCGAGATTCCTGTTTAGTGGGGGAGAGTTGTAGCACCCCAATTGTCTAACAATTGTAATGCTACTTGTCCTAGTAAGATATTGGCTACTCCATAGATATTATTGTTGCATCATAATTATATCATGCTCATGTCATCATGCCACCTTGCATTTGAGCATCATATAAAACTCCTTTTCTTTTGGTTCTTCTCTCACATGCATTATTAATTGTATTTGCTTCTTGATATTATATTTGGCTATTGATATATTGTTCAAATGCCCAACTTGAGTTGGGGGCATATCTTTTATTTCCATTACACCACCTTTCTCTCCCACCACCCTCTAATTCCACCATCCCATTAACAATGAGCTTGTCTTTCTTTTTCTTTGATATTTTCATTCTAGCTCATGTAGTTTGGGGTGGATTAAATCCTCTACTTTCTTGTGCTTGGTTTTATCTCCACTTCTTGGATATTCATAGAGTAATGCCATAATATTCATATTGTCTTCACAAAATAAATAAGGGCATTATTATTTTCCATGGGCCATGCAAGCTTCTCCACCACCTTTTCCCTCCATTAGTTTTTCTTTGGTTTTGGTGGATCCTATCTAGGAAAAACCATCTCCACCTCTCCTTAGTCACACCATACCATCTTCTTTTATTATTATTTTCTCCATGCATGAACCATATGAGGCTTAGCCCATAATTCTTTTCTTTTCCTTTTTCTTGGACTTCCTTTCACCTCCACCTCATGTCAATTCTAGCACTCACCATGTTCCACTTGAGATGATCTTACCACATTCTTTTATCTTATTTTTCTTTATCTACATATAAGATCACATGAGCCTTTTTCCACCTAATTCTTTTCTTCTTCTTTCTTTCTAGTTTCTTCTCTACATTAGTCCATGCAAGACCAAGCCCTTTTAGTTCTTCTTGGATTAGCCTCCTACACCAAAATTCCAATCTAAATACTTAAAAATAATCAAACTTAATAAATTCCTTTATTCTTCCCATAACCCTAATTTCTACTAACCCTCTCTCTCTCTCTCTCTCTAGCTTGGCCTCCATGCCAAGCCCCTCTCTCCAACTGGCCACCCTCTCTCTACCTGACCCACCACCCTAGCCTCTCCTCTCTCTAACCTAGCTCACCCAAACCCTAACCCTAGCTAAACCTAACCCGAGGCCACCATCTAACCTAACCCGAGCTAGTCCCTCCCTCTCTTCTCTCCCTCATGCCAGCCCCACCCTGCAGCCTCACTGCCTCGCCCTGGACCAGCCCCAGCCAGCCCAGCCGGCCGAGCACGTGCTCGAGGAGGAGGAAAAAGGTGGCACGAGGCCACCTTTATCTTGCCATGCCCCAGCTGCATCCTTCCCCCTCTCCCTCCTTTTCCCCTCTCGCACGCCTCCTCTGGCCTCTCCAGATCCACCCCGAGACGCCCCCTTCTTCCCCTCCTTCCTCTCCGGCCACCAGCAGCCGACGCCGGTCGCCGCCAGCAACCACCCCGCCCTGACGAACCGGCCGAGCCACGCGACCGTGAAGTGGCTGAGGAGATCCAGGACAACCCCCTGCGACGCCCCGTGCACGCAGACGTGGACGAGAAGCTCCACCGCGTCGCCAGTACCTCGCCGTCCCCGAAGACCTAGCCCGCCGGTGCGTCTGCATCCTCGCCGTTCCGCAGCCCCTCGCGCCGATCCAACACCACTAGGCAACTCGTGGTGAGCATCTCCCTCTCCCTGACAACCTCCGCCTAACCGTACCGCTATAGCCTCGCCGTGCGTTTCGTCGAGCAGCCTCCGCGCGCCAGAGCTCGCCGGCGTCTGCAGCTTTCCCGCGCCACGCTCGCCCTATCTAGCCCGCGCCCACCTCCCTGTCAGCTCCCCTAGCACGCCGCACTGGTTAGCCACCCCAGCGCGCACGCACACGTCCCCGGATCGAACCCCCACCCGCGCCGTGCGCCAGATTCGCGTCAGACGCGAGGAGAAGATAAACAGTAAACCGGGCCGTGGTTAAATTGCAAAAAGCCCCACCCTTTTTAATTCTCGCAACCCGCGCTCCCAGTGTCCCCACCTGCCAGCCGCTCTGGAAGATTTGCAGTAAAACCCCTCCGTTTTCTCAGACGCAACCCGCGGTCCAGCTGGTGCCCCACCAGTCAGCCGCTGGGGCCTTTCCCACTGGCGCGTGGCCCCTTCCGCCGCTGGCCCGCCTGTCAGCCGCTGTTGGCTAGCCCAGCCCCGCGTCACAAAAGTGTTTTGCGCGCACGTGGCCCCAGTCAGCGCCGGCCCCACTTGTCTGTGACTGTGGGTAGTTTGCCTGTGGTGTAAAAAGTAATTCCCTGAGTCTGTTTTTATTCAAATCTTTTTCAAATTAATTTAAATTCAAATTCTTTTCAGATTCAAATAATTTTTAAAATACAAATCCAAATAATACAAATAATATATGTTTTGGAATCAGAAAAATGTGAGGAATCCAAATATGCTCTTCAAAATATATTTTGAACACTTTAATTTTCGAGATGATTAAAATTACAATAAAAATGCCCTTTTCCTTATTTAATTAATAACTTTTGTTTTATAACTCCAAATTTGACAAATAATATGTCTAAATCGATCAGCGTGACGAGCCCGTTCTATTTATGCAATCCTTGTTCTGAATTGAAGCATGCATCATGTTGTCATTTAAAATCTGAACCGTTTATGACAATAAAACTTGGGCAAATAAGTGATAAAGTGCTTTATTTCTTGTATCCACACCTCACTTTTGCCATGCTACTTAAATGCCATGTAGATTGTGCATCATGCATCATGGCATGCTTGTTTGCTTGTCGCATTTTAATTCATATGCTTGTGCACTTTATTTATGTTGGCCCTTGTTTGTTTGGTTCTTCTTCGAATAGACGCCCCGCCGGAGAACTACCAGGATTCACAGGAGTATTACCCAGATCCATCTCTCGCTTCAACTAAACTGCCAGGAAAGCACTACCACATGCTTGCATACATACAGTACCTATTGCCTCTATCTTATTCTTGCATCATTGAGTCGCGATTGCATTAAATTGAATCCCAAGTACTGCATAGCCTTCACTTTTAAACCACACCAAGCCTGTTCCGGTCCCATGAGCCATTACTACAGGAGTTGTTTGAGCCATGCGAGTCGTAGAACAGCATGAGTAGGGTATGTGAGTGTCTGATGGATAATGAGGTACCTAAACAACATAATCTGAGTAGTAATGGGATAACTAATGAAAGAGGCACCGGTGAGCAATATCTACTATTTGGATTTTCATGCTCACTTGTGTCCCGTAGGACCCCGAGTACTTGATTCTTGTTCCTTGTTTATTCGCGCTATCCACATCCGGCAGGCCTTATGGACCCCCCTGAGTCAGAGCTTGATTCATTCTTATTTCTTGGGGACACAAGTAGTTTGGGGCTTTATTACTATCCTGTACTTATGCCATGTTACTGCTTTATTTAAGATTGTGCGAGGAGCACCTGTACTGTTTTGGATCGTGGAATGTTTTCGCGGTATCGACAAGCCCAGTCACACTTTCGGTTCCCAGTCGTTTACAGCCATTGACACAAACCTTGGGTCCGTCTCGGAGCCGGCCAACTTCGTTGCGGGTAGCTTAATGGGGTGGCCCCCTGAAATATTTCTGAATCCTGTGATTGCTTTGTCGTGAATGCCTCGTTGGGTTTTGATTTGGTTTTTCCGAGGTTGATCGAGTGTGTGTTGCTATTCGTGCACCCCTGCAGGGTAAATCTTTCTGAAAGCCGTGTCCGCGGTTATGGACGACTTGGAGCACAGTTTCTCGATCATAGATAAGTATAACTAAAGTACCACTTTTAAATTGACTAAGTACTTGACTAGTAAATAGTGCAATACTCATGGGATGGTTAATAAAACTGCCAACGGATGATGGGGGTTGTTCGTCCGCTTCCTCGTTGGTAAGCGAGGAGGAGGATGGATCTGTTAATTATACTGTTATAATTGTTGTTCTTAATTCACGGACTTCCGTCTATCATTGGTTAGGCGGAAGGTTAGCGAGTCTCTATAGAATTGTTAGGTATTATCTTTTGCTGCAATTGCGTCACCCCAGGTTGTGTCCCCTTTAGTGGCATTAAGACTTGCTGAGTACCCCTAGGGTCTCACACGATAAATTGTTTGATTCAGATGAACAGGTGTACCCGCAAGATGGATACTGGTTGGAAGAGACAGATGATGTTGGCAACGATCATTCGGTGTAGAGATTCCGGGAACGGGGATCCGTGCGATCTGTGGGCGGGATGTGTTTACTTATGGGGCATCTTATGCCAATTTGCTTCTTATCCGTACTCGGATCTTGTTTTCCGCTTCCGCCTGATACTCTGATGTGTGATGTATGAGGAGCTATCCTAAATTATTATATCTATCTAGGACATTCGGATCTTGCCGTATGGCGTTGCAATATTTCTATTTCTTTTAGATGGAATGGCTCTGATGTACTGTTGTATGTGGCTTGCATACATACTCACTTGTGTATGTAGTTGATCCCTTCGCCTGCCGATTACGCCGCTCGTTCTTGTCCCGTTGTCTGAAAGTGGTTAGGACGGCCGAAAGGTCTACCGTGAGTGGCCTTGGGCCCCACCGTACTATTTTAACCACTTTCGTTCATCCAGGCATTAACTAAGAGCGTAATTCACCGAGGTAGTTACACCGAGGGGGTGCCTGGGGCCACCACACCATGCCTTGGCGCGGCCAGGCCCAGCCCGTGCCTGGGGGGTGTGGCCAGCCCCTGGCCCTCCTCCGTCTCGTATTCTAGCTCCTGGAGTCTTCTGGAAAATAGGCACTTTGGCTTTTGACCCGTCCAATTCCGAGAATATTGATTTTCTGACTTTCCTGGAACCAAAAGCAGCAGAAAACAGGCAGCTGGCACTATGGCTCTTGTTAATAGGTTAGTCCAAGAAATCATATGAAGAGTACTCCAAAGTGTGGACAAAACACAAGAAAGTGGATAAAACCAAGCATGGAGCATCAAAAATTATAGATACATTTGCAATGTATCACGTGGAACCAATTTCTAGCAACGTTAGATCTACTCGAGGGGGCCCTTGACTCATGGAAGTTACTTGCGGTAGGGCCCAGTTGGAAGTGGGATTGAGAGCGCTGTGTGAAAATAGGATATGTCTTACTAAAATCAAGTGGCAATAAACTATAGCATCCTGTCGACAACCGTGCACTCAATGACCCCGTTGCCCTGTGCATGTGTTGTAGTAGCAGACTAGATTAAACGTGACATGACCACTCGATGACTTTTTCCATGGACGGCATCATGTTCCTTCTTGTAGAAGTCTCGCTGAGGGAGACGTCCGTGCTGTCTCACGATGTACTGTGAAGGGCACGACATGTGCAACAATCATCGTTGGATCACACAGGATCAACGGTTGGTGCGCACGATCCGCGTGACAACTGTGACAACCAATCAGGGCGTAGCAGACAGAGTGAGCACAAGTTTGGGCTTCTACGAAATAAAGAGAAAGGGCAAAACTGAGTAGTATAAAAAAACCAAGGGCAAAACTTAGTATAAAAATCGAAAGTGGGTGTCTTGTACAATGAAATACATCGTGGCATACGTCAAATTATGCCAAGATAGATCCACTAGAGTTCATTGGATGTGTGTTCTTCTCATAAACGACATATGGATCAGCCAGTGTCATTGCATGTCTGTTTTGTGCACAAACCACATATGGATCCACCAGTGTCACTTGATGTGTGTTCTTATCACAAATCACAGCCAGTGTCATTGCATATATGTTCTTTGCACAAACCACATATGGATCCATCCAGTTCATTGCATGTGTGTCCTTTTCATTAACCACAGCCAGAGCCATTGCATGTATGTTCTTTCTAGAAACAACATATGTATCCACCAGTGTCATTTCATGTGTGTTCTTCTCACTAACCACAACTAGAGCCATTGCATGTTTGTTCTTTCCACAAACAACATACGGATCCACAAGTGTGATTACATGTGTGTTCTTCTCACAAACCACAGCCAGTGTCATTGCATTTGTGATCTTTCCACAAACCACATATGGATCCACCAGTGTCACTTGATGTGTGTTCTTCTCACAAACCACAGCCAGAGTCATTGCATGTCTGTTCTTTCCACAAACCACATATGGATCCACCAGTGTCATTGCATGTGTGTTCTTCTCACAAACCACATAAGGATCCACCAGTGTCATTGGATGTGTGTTCTTTTCATGAACCACACCCAGTTCATTGCATGTGTGTTCTTTTCATGAACCACACCCAGTTCATTGCATGTGTGTTCTTTTCACAAACCACATATGGATCCACCAGTATCACTGGATGTGTGTTATTTTCATTAACCACAGCCAGAGCCATTGCATGTATGTTCTTTCCACAAACAACATATGTATCCACCAGTGTCATTGCATGTGTGTTCTTCTCACTAACCACAACTAGAGCCATTGCATGTTTGTTCTTTCCACATACAACATATGGATCCACTAGTGCGATTGCATGTGTGTTCTTTTCACAAACCACAGCCAGTATCATTGCATTTGTGATATTTCCACAAACCACATATGGATCCACTAGTGTCACTTGATGTGTGTTCTTCTCACAAACCACAGCCAGAGTCATTGCATGTCTCCACAAACCACATATGGATCCACCAGTGTCATTGCATGTATGTTCTTCTCACATACCACATAAGGATCCACCAGTGTCACTGGATGTGTGTTCTTTTCATGAACCACACCCAGTTCATTGCATGTGTGTTCTTTTCACAGACCACATAAGGATCCACCAGTGTCATTGCATGTATGTTCTTTTCATTAACCACATCTAGATCCATTGCATGTCTGTTATTTCCAGAAACAACATATGGATCCACCAGTGTCAATTGATGTATGTTCTTCTCATGAACCACAACCAGTGTCATTGCATGTATGTTCTTTGCACAAACAACATATGGATCCATCCAGTTCATTGCATGTGTGTTCTTTTCATTAACCACAGCCAGATCCATTGCATGTTTATTCTTTCCACAAACAACATATGTATCCACCAGTGTCATTGCATGTGTGTGCTTCTCATTAACCACAGCTAGAGCCATTGCATGTCTGTTCTTTCCACAAACAACATATGGATCCAGAAGTGTGATTGCATGTGTGTTTTTTTCACAAACCACAGCCAGTGTAATTACATGTGTGTTCTTTCCACAAACCACATATGGATCCACCAGTGTCACTTTATGCGTGTTCTTCTCACAAACCACAGCCAGAGTCATTGCATGTCTGTTTTTTCCAGAAACCACATATGGATCCACCAGTGTCATTGCATGTGTGTTCTTCTCACATACCACATAAGGATCCAATAGTGTCACTAGATGTGTGTTCTTTTCATGAACCACACCCAGTTCATTGCATGTGTGTTCTTTTGACAGACCACATATGGATCCACCAATGTCATTGCATGTGTGTTCTTTTCATTAACCATAGCTAGAGCCATTGCATGTCTGTTCTTCCTAAAACCACATATGGATCCACCAGTGTAACTAGATGTGTGTTCTTTTCATGAACCACACCCAGTTCATTGCATGTATGTTCTTTTCACAAACAACATATGGATCCATCAGAGTCAATGGACGTGTGTTCTTTTCATTAACCACAACTAGAGCCATTGCATGTCTGTTCTTTCCACAAACAATATATGTATCCACCAGTGTCATTGCATGTGTGTTGTTTACACTAACCACAACTAGAGCCATTGCATGTTTGTTTTTTCCACAAACAACATATGGATCCACCAGTGTGATTACATGTGTGTTCTTCTCACAAACCACAGCCAGTGTCATTGCATTTGTGATCATTCCACAAACCACATATGGATCCACCAGTGTCACTTGATGTGTGTTCTTCTCATAAACCACAGCCAGAGTCATTGCATGGCTGTTCTTTCCACAAACCACATATGGATCCACTAGTGTCATTGCATGTGTGTTCTTCTCACAAACCACATAAGGATCCACCAGTGTCATTGGATGTGTGTTCTTTTGATGAACCACACCTAGTTCATTGCATGTGTGTTCTTTTCAAAGACCACAGAAGGATCCACCACTGTCATTGCATGTATGTTCTTTTCATTAACCACAGCTAAAGTCATTGCATGTCTGTTCTTTCGACAAACAACATATGGATCCACCAGGGTCACTAGATGTGTATTCTTTTCATGAATCACACCCAGTTCATTGCATGTTTGTTCTTTCCACAAACCACATATGGATCCACCAGTATCACTAGATGTGTGTTATTTTCATTAACCACAGCCAGAGCCATTGCATGTATGTTTTTTCCACAAACAACATATGTATCCACCAGTGTCATTGCATGTGTGTTCTGCTCACTAATCACAACTAGAGCCATTGCATGTTTGTTCTTTCCACATCCAACATATGGATCCACTAGTGCGATTGCATGTGTGTTCTTTTCACAAACCACAGCCAGTATCTTTGCATTTGTGATCTTTCCACAAACCACATATGGATCCACTAGTGTCACTTGATGTGTGTTCTTCTCACAAACCACAGCCAGAGTCATTCCATGTCTCCACAAACCACATATGGATCCACCAGTGTCATTGCATGTATGTTCTTCTCACATACCACATAAGGATCCACCAGTGTCACTGGATGTGTGTTCTTTTCATGAACCACACCCAGTTCATTGCATGTGTGTTCTTTTCACAGACCACATAAGGATCCACCAGTGTCATTGCATGTATGTTCTTTTCATTAACCAAATCTAGATCCATTGCATGTCTGTTATTTCCACAAACAACATATGGATCCACCAGTGTCAATTGAGGTATGTTCTTCTCATGAACCACAACCAGTGTCATTGCATGTATGTTCTTTGCACAAACAACATATGGATCCATCCAGTTCATTGCATGTGTGTTCTTTTCATTAACCACAGCCAGATCCATTGCATGTTTATTCTTTCCACAAACAACATATGTATCCACCAGTGTCATTGCATGTGTGTGCTTCTCATTAACCACAGCTAGAGCCATTGCATGTCTGTTCTTTCCACAAACAACATATGGATCCAGAAGTGTGATTGCATGTGTGTTTTTTTCACAAACCACAGCCAGTGTAATTACATGTGTGTTCTTTCCACAAACCACATATGGATCCACCAGTGTCACTTTATGCGTGTTCTTCTCACAAACCATAGCCAGAGTCATTGCATGTCTGTTTTTTCCAGAAACCACATATGGATCCACCAGTGTCATTGCATGTGTGTTCTTCTCACATACCACATAAGGATCCAATAGTGTCACTAGATGTGTGTTCTTTTCATGAACCACACCCAGTTCATTGCATGTGTGTTCTTTTGACAGACCACATATGGATCCACCAATGTCATTGGATGTGTGTTCTTTTCATTAACCACAGCTAGAGCCATTGCATGCTGTTCTTCCTAAAACCACATATGGATCCACCAGTGTAACTAGATGTGTGTTCTTTTCATGAACCACACCCAGTTCATTGCATGTATGTTCTTTTCACAAACAACATATGGATCCATCAGAGTCAATGCATGTGTGTTCTTTTCATTAACCACAACTAGAGCCATTGCATGTCTGTTCTTTCCACAAACAATATATGTATCCACCAGTGTCATTGCATGTGTGTTGTTTACACTAACCACAACTAGAACCATTGCATGTTTGTTTTTTCCACAAACAACATATGGATCCACCAGTGTGATTACATGTGTGTTCTTCTCACAAACCACAGCCAGTGTCATTGCATTTGTGATCATTCCACAAACCACATATGGATCCACCAGTGTCACTTGATGTGTGTTCTTCTCATAAACCACAGCCAGAGTCATTGCATGTCTGTTCTTTCCACAAACCACATATGGATCCACTAGTGTTATTGCATGTGTGTTCTTCTCACAAACCACATAAGGATCCACCAGTGTGATTGCATGTGTGTTATTTTGATGAACCACACCTAGTTCATTGCATGTGTGTTCTTTTCAAAGACCACAGAAGGATCCACCACTGTCATTGCATGTATGTTCTTTTCATTAACCACAGCTAAAGTCATTGCATGTCTGTTCTTTCGACAAACAACATATGGATCCACCAGGGTCACTAGATGTGTATTCTTTTCATGAATCACACCCAGTTCATTGCATGTTTGTTCTTTCCACAAACCACATATGGATCCACCAGTATCACTGGATGTGTGTTATTTTCATTAACCACAGCTAGAGCCATTGCATGTATGTTCTTTCCACAAACAACATATGTATCCACCAGTGTCATTGCATGTGTGTTCTTCTCACTAACCACAACTAGAGCCATTGCATGTTTGTTCTTTCCACATCCAACATATGGATCCACTAGTGCGATTGCATGTGTGTTCTTTTCACAAACCACAGCCAGTATCTTTGCATTTGTGATCTTTCCACAAACCACATATGGATCCACTAGTGTCACTTGATGTGTGTTCTTCTCACAAACCACAGCCAGAGTCATTGCATGTCTCCACAAACCACATATGGATCCACCAGTGTCATTGCATGTATGTTCTTCTCACATACCACATAAGGATCCACCAGTGTCACTGGATGTGTGTTCTTTTCATGAACCACACCCAGTTCATTGCATGTGTGTTCTTTTCACGGACCACATAAGGATCCACCAGTGTCATTGCATGTATGTTCTTTTCATTAACCACATCTAGATCCATTGCATGTCTGTTATTTCCACAAACAACATATGGATCCACAAGTGTCAATTGATGTATGTTCTTCTCATGAACCACAACCAGTGTCATTGCATGTATGTTCTTTGCACAAACAACATATGGATCCATCCAGTTCATTGCATGTGTGTTCTTTTCATTAACCACAGCCAGATCCATTGCATGTTTATTCTTTCCACAAACAACATATGTATCCACCAGTGTCATTGCATGTGTGTGCTTCTCATTAACCACAGCTAGAGCCATTGCATGTCTGTTCTTTCCACAAACAACATATGGATCCAGAAGTGTGATTGCATGTGTGTTTTTTTCACAAACCACAGCCAGTGTAATTACATGTGTGTTCTTTCCACAAACCACATATGGATCCACCAGTGTCACTTTATGCGTGTTCTTCTCACAAACCACAGCCAGAGTCATTGCATGTCTGTTTTTTCCAGAAACCACATATGGATCCACCAGTGTCATTGCATGTGTGTTCTTCTCACATACCACATAAGGATCCAATAGTGTCACTAGATGTGTGTTCTTTTCATGAACCACACCCAGTTCATTGCATGTGTGTTCTTTTGACAGACCACATATGGATCCACCAATGTCATTGGATGTGTGTTCTTTTCATTAACCACAGCTAGAGCCATTGCATGCTGTTCTTCCTAAAACCACATATGGATCCACCAGTGTAACTAGATGTGTGTTCTTTTCATGAACCACACCCAGTTCATTGCATGTATGTTCTTTTCACAAACAACATATGGATCCATCAGAGTCAATGCATGTGTGTTCTTTTCATTAACCACAACTAGAGCCATTGCATGTCTGTTCTTTCCACAAACAATATATGTATCCACCAGTGTCATTGCATGTGTGTTGTTTACACTAACCACAACTAGAACCATTGCATGTTTGTTTTTTCCACAAACAACATATGGATCCACCAGTGTGATTACATGTGTGTTCTTCTCACAAACCACAGCCAGTGTCATTGCATTTGTGATCATTCCACAAACCACATATGGATCCACCAGTGTCACTTGATGTGTGTTCTTCTCATAAACCACAGCCAGAGTCATTGCATGTCTGTTCTTTCCACAAACCACATATGGATCCACTAGTGTCATTGCATGTGTGTTCTTCTCACAAACCACATAAGGATCCACCAGTGTGATTGCATGTGTGTTCTTTTGATGAACCACACCTAGTTCATTGCATGTGTGTTCTTTTCAAAGACCACAGAAGGATCCACCACTGTCATTGCATGTATGTTCTTTTCATTAACCACAGCTAAAGTCATTGCATGTCTGTTCTTTCGACAAACAACATATGGATCCACCAGGGTCACTAGATGTGTATTCTTTTCATGAATCACACCCAGTTCATTGCATGTTTGTTCTTTCCACAAACCACATATGGATCCACCAGTATCACTGGATGTGTGTTATTTTCATTAACCACAGCTAGAGCCATTGCATGTATGTTCTTTCCACAAACAACATATGTATCCACCAGTGTCATTGCATGTGTGTTCTTCTCACTAACCACAACTAGAGCCATTGCATGTTTGTTCTTTCCACATCCAACATATGGATCCACTAGTGCGATTGCATGTGTGTTCTTTTCACAAACCACAGCCAGTATCTTTGCATTTGTGATCTTTCCACAAACCACATATGGATCCACTAGTGTCACTTGATGTGTGTTCTTCTCACAAACCACAGCCAGAGTCATTGCATGTCTCCACAAACCACATATGGATCCACCAGTGTCATTGCATGTATGTTCTTCTCACATACCACATAAGGATCCACCAGTGTCACTGGATGTGTGTTCTTTTCATGAACCACACCCAGTTCATTGCATGTGTGTTCTTTTCACGGACCACATAAGGATCCACCAGTGTCATTGCATGTATGTTCTTTTCATTAACCACATCTAGATCCATTGCATGTCTGTTATTTCCACAAACAACATATGGATCCACCAGTGTCAATTGATGTATGTTCTTCTCATGAACCACAACCAGTGTCATTGCATGTATGTTCTTTGCACAAACAACATATGGATCCATCCAGTTCATTGCATGTGTGTTCTTTTCATTAACCACAGCCAGATCCATTGCATGTTTATTCTTTCCACAAACAACATATGTATCCACCAGTGTCATTGCATGTGTGTGCTTCTCATTAACCACAGCTAGAGCCATTGCATGTCTGTTCTTTCCACAAACAACATATGGATCCAGAAGTGTGATTGCATGTGTGTTTTTTTCACAAACCACAGCCAGTGTAATTACATGTGTGTTCTTTCCACAAACCACATATGGATCCACCAGCGTCACTTTATGCGTGTTCTTCTCACAAACCACAGCCAGAGTCATTGCATGTCTGTTTTTTCCAGAAACCACATATGGATCCACCAGTGTCATTGCATGTGTGTTCTTCTCACATACCACATAAGGATCCAATAGTGTCACTAGATGTGTGTTCTTTTCATGAACCACACCCAGTTCATTGCATGTGTGTTCTTTTGACAGACCACATATGGATCCACCAATGTCATTGGATGTATGTTCTTTTCATTAACCACAGCTAGAGCCATTGCATGCTGTTCTTCCTAAAACCACATATGGATCCACCAGTGTAACTAGATGTGTGTTCTTTTCATGAACCACACCCAGTTCATTGCATGTATGTTTTTTTCACAAACAACATATGGATCCATCAGAGTCAATGGATGTGTGTTCTTTTCATTAACCACAACTAGAGCCATTGCATGTCTGTTCTTTCCACAAACAATATATGTATCCACCAATGTCATTGCATGTGTGTTGTTTACACTAACCACAACTAGAACCATTGCATGTTTGTTTTTTCCACAAACAACATATGGATCCACCAGTGTGATTACATGTGTGTTCTTCTCACAAACCACAGCCAGTGTCATTGCATTTGTGATCATTCCACAAACCACATATGGATCCACCAGTGTCACTTGATGTGTGTTCTTCTCATAAACCACAGCCAGAGTCATTGCATGTCTGTTCTTTCCACAAACCACATATGGATCCACTAGTGTCATTGCATGTGTGTTCTTCTCACAAACCACATAAGGATCCACCAGTGTCATTGGATGTGTGTTCTTTTGATGAACCACACCTAGTTCATTGCATGTGTGTTCTTTTCAAAGACCACAGAAGGATCCACCACTGTCATTGCATGTATGTTCTTTTCATTAACCACAGCTAAAGTCATTGCATGTCTGTTCTTTTGACAAACAACATATGGATCCACCAGGGTCACTAGATGTGTATTCTTTTCATGAATCACACCCAGTTCATTGCATGTTTGTTCTTTCCACAAACCACATATGGATCCACCAGTATCACTGGATGTGTGTTATTTTCATTAACCACAGCTAGAGCCATTGCATGTATGTTCTTTCCACAAACAACATATGTATCCACCAGTGTCATTGCATGTGTGTTCTTCTCACTAACCACAACTAGAGCCATTGCATGTTTGTTCTTTCCACATCCAACATATGGATCCACTAGTGCGATTGCATGTGTGTTCTTTTCACAAACCACAGCCAGAATCTTTGCATTTGTGATCTTTCCACAAACCACATATGGATCCACCAGTGTCACTTGATGTGTGTTCTTCTCACAAACCACAGCCAGAGTCATTGCATGTCTCCACAAACCACATATGGATCCACCAGTGTCATTGCATGTATGTTCTTCTCACATACCACAAAAGGATCCACCAGTGTCACTGGATGTGTGTTCTTTTCATGAACCACACCCAGTTCATTGCATGTGTGTTCTTTTCACAGACCACATAAGGATCCACCAGTGTCATTGCATGTATGTTATTTTCATTAACCACATCTAGATCCATTGCATGTCTGTTATTTCCACAAACAACATATGGATCCACCAGTGTCAATGGATGTATGTTCTTCTCATGAACCACAACCAGTGTCATTGCATGTATGTTCTTTGCACAAACAACATATGGATCCATCCAGTTCATTGCATGTGTGTTCTTTTCATTAACCACAGCCAGATCCATTGCATGTTTATTCTTTCCACAAACAACATATGTATCCACCAGTGTCATTGCATGTGTGTGCTTCTCATTAACCACAGCTAGAGCCATTGCATGTCTGTTCTTTCCACAAACAACATATGGATCCAGAAGTGTGATTGCATGTGTGTTTTTTTCACAAACCACAGCCAGTGTAATTACATGTGTGTTCTTTCTACAAACCACATATGGATCCACCAGTGTCACTTTATGCGTGTTCTTCTCACAAACCACAGCCAGAGTCATTGCATGTCTGTTTTTTCCAGAAACCACATATGGATCCACCAGTGTCATTGCATGTGTGTTCTTCTCACATACCACATAAGGATCCAATAGTGTCACTAGATGTGTGTTCTTTTCATGAACCACACCCAGTTCATTGCATGTGTGTTCTTTTCACAGACCACATATGGATCCACCAATGTCATTACATGTGTGTTCTTTTCATTAACCACAGCTAGAGCCATTGCATGTCTGTTCTTCCTAAAACCACATATGGATCCACCAGTGTAACTAGATGTGTGTTCTTTTCATGAACCACACCCAGTTCATTGCATGTATGTTTTTTTCACACACAACATATGGATCCATCAGAGTCAATGGATGTGTGTTCTTTTCATTAACCACAACTAGAGCCATTGCATGTCTGTTCTTTCCACAAACAATATATGTATCCACCAGTGTCATTGCATGTGTGTTGTTTACACTAACCACAACTAGAACCATTGCATGTTTGTTTTTTCCACAAACAACATATGGATCCACCAGTGTGATTACATGTGTGTTCTTCTCACAAACCACAGCCGGTGTCATTGCATTTGTGATCATTCCACAAACCACATATGGATCCACCAGTGTCACTTGATGTGTGTTCTTCTCATGAACCATAGCCAGAGTCATTGCATGTCTGTTCTTCCCACAAACCACATATGGATCCACTAGTGTCATTGCATGTGTGTTCTTCTCACAAACCACATAAGGATCCACCAGTGTCATTGGATGTGTGTTCTTTTGATGAACCATACCTAGTTCATTGCATGTGTGTTCTTTTCAAAGACCACAGAAGGATCCACCACTGTCATTGCATGTATGTTCTTTTCATTAACCACAGCTAAAGTCATTGCATGTCTGTTCTTTCGACAAACAACATATGGATCCACCAGGGTCACTAGATCTGTATTCTTTTCATGAATCACACCCAGTTCATTGCATGTTTGTTCTTTCCACAAACCACATATGGATCCACCAGTATCACTAGATGTGTGTTATTTTCATTAACCACAGCTAGAGCCATTGCATGTATGTTCTTTCCACAAACAACATATGTATCCACCAGTGTCATTGCATGTGTGTTCTTCTCACTAACCACAACTAGAGCCATTGCATGTTTGTTCTTTCCACATCCATCATATGGATCCACCAGTGGGATTGCATGTGTGTTCTTTTCACAAACCACAGCCAGTATCTTTGCATTTGTGATCTTTCCACAAACCACATATGGATCCACTAGTGTCACTTGATGTGTGTTCTTCTCACAAACCACAGCCAGAGACGCGTGCGTGCGTGTGTTCACGCAGGAGCTTGTCATCGGCGTCCTACTACGGACACGGGGAGGCCGTGGAGGCGCTTCTTACCAAGGGCCTCGTCAAGCAACCCAACTACGTCGAGTGCTCTAACCTCGGCTCTCGCTCACCGACTCAGACGCTGGGAAGACGGACTCCAAAGGCAGTGCCCTTTTGACCGCGCTGCTGGGATGTGAAAAGGGAGCTCCATGACACGGTCGTGGGGTGGGTGGTGCTGATGAACCTGTTAATTAGGAGTAATTAGTAATCTGGCAATATTGCTTAATCAATCTGGCAATTAGCAATAACTTATCAGTATTTAATAATCTGGTAATTAGGACCTGATTAATATGCCAATTAGTAACAGCAGGCCGGGCAACTAGACGTGTTTAATCTGGTAATTATTAATCCTAGCAATTAGGCTTACTTTATTTTCGAAATTATGACCTAATCTGTAATTAACACTACAGAACTGTGGATGTATCTTTCCAACAGGTAATGATGTGGTCATGTCCAACTCGGGACCTGGATATCGGGAAGTTGAAAGTTGTGACGCTTTAAGTGACATAAAGTAGTATCGTGCACGCTTGCATTGGTTAAAAATTAAACTGGCACTCAAGTTATTATAACCTGGCAGTTTAGTGATAATATTCTGGCAATTATTGGAAAAACGTTACATTTAAGTATCTAGTAATTACTTAAAAATGATGTGTGTAAAATTAACCTGGTAGTTACATTGAAAAATCTGGCAACTGAGTATCGGTAGTTGTTGTTGGTGGACATTAAGAGGTGGTTGTATCTCCAGTGCACCAGAGTTCAAACTGTAGGTTTGACACGGAAGTGTCTCATTAAGACGAAATATTCTTTTAGTAGGAGACGATGTTCTCGTCGATAGCAAGACACCTATGATGACATCGTAAATCTCAAGATTCGATCCGTCAGGTCAATTTTATGAATGTGCTCATAGAGGTAGGACGTACATGCGTGTTTATAGGGGTAAGTGTTCACAGGATAGGACGTACAATTTTATAAATGTGCTCATAGAGGTAGGACGTACATGCGTGTTTATAGGGGTAAGTGTTCACAGGATAGGGCGTACAATTTTATGAATGTACTCATAGAGGTAGGACGTACATGCGTGTTTATAGGGGTAAGTGTTCACAGGATAGGGCGTACAATTTTATGAATGTACTCATAGAGGTAGGACGTACATGCGTGTGTATACATGTGTTGTGAACAATTGTATTTCCAGTGTGTTTGTCAAAAACAATATCTGTAGTTCGTTCTGAACAATCTTGTAGCGGCGTCAGACATCCTGTTAGTTAGTTTTTTTTGAAACGGGGCAAAAAAGTTTTGCCTTTCATTGATATAGTAGAAAAGAGTTGGCCCGTTTATAAGGAAAACTGGCCAAAAAACTGATACAACACAACACAACATGCCAGCCCCAAGGCTGCGTTCCACATGGGTCGACGACCAACCAGGTCAACACCACACCACAACGCAAACAGGTGGAGATGAAAAACTGGAGACATCGCTCCAACAACCACGCCGACCCCAAGGTCGCGCCCCGCCTGGCCGAAGGCGAAACCGCCTCCGCCAAACCACCAAAACATTCCACAGGTCCCACTGTCTGTGGACGCCCAAAGCGAGGCCCCAAGAGGCAAAGCGACACCAGAGCGCCACCCACACCCGATCCCACGAGGGATCTGGGGTTTCCCCCGGAGTGCCCAGGCAGAGGAACATGAAACTCCCGTTTCGACGACGACTTCAAGAAGGATGCGACGCCCACGGGCGTCACCGTCGTTGGTCCTGGCTAGCACCAAGACAAGGATTTCTCCTAGCGAAGAGTCCCGAACCTCACGCCCGCCCAACAAGGACCGACACAAACCACCACACCTTCCCTCCTTCGCCAAGCTTCCAACGATCAACAAAACACTCCCGCCGTCACGCCTAGACTCCCCGTCGCCGCGATGAAAGCCGCCATCCGGATCATCACCACTGCCCGCGAGTTAGTTGTAGAAGACAACCAGAGCGAACCCAGACGAGCCCGCGCCGCCACACGAGCCCTCTGCCCCTGCAGATCCTCCAAGACCTCGCCACTATGGCCATGCCGTGCGCGCTTAGGCCCAACTTCCGCGACGAGCCGCACCAGCGAGAGCCTTCGCCTGCCGATGCAAATCCCGCTGCCCTAGAGCCCCGGAAGGACGCTGCAACCCGGACCTAACCGCGAGAAGGAGGGCGGCCGGGTCTACGGGCTGCCGCGCAGCAGCAGCGAGGCGGAGCACCGCCGCACATCGCCCACCAACATGCCCTGAAGCCGCTACACAGCCCGTCGCAGCCCGCTTGGCCCAAACAGATCCAGATCGGGGCCTGCCCGGCGCCGTCAGCAGCCCCGCCGCCAACCACCGATGCAACCACCCGGCGCAACACTGCAGCAACCCGACGCCAGAGCACCGCCGCCCGCCCGAGGCAACCACCCGCGCACGCTCGAGGCAACCACCCGCACATGCTCGGTTATTGAGAGTCGCCACTCGAACAGCTACAAACAGCTTATACATATCTCTCTAGTCGTATTTTTTAAAAGGACCATGCTATAGAGCGGCGCCGCATCCGTAGCTGTTCGAGTGAGCTACGGGCGGGCGCGGGTGGTTGCCTCGGGCGGGCAGTGGCGCTCTAGCGTCGGGTTGCTGCGGTGCTGCGCCGAGTGGCTGCATCGGTGGTCGGCGGTGGGGCTGCTGATGGCGCCGAGCAGGCCCCGATCTGGATCTGTTTGGGCCAAGCAGGCAGCGGCGGGCTGCGCAGCGGCTTCAGGGCATGTTGGTGGGCGACGTGCGGCGGTGCTCCGCCTCGCTGCTGCTGCGCGGCAGCCGCTAGACCCAGCCGCCCTCCTTCTCACGGTCAGGTTCGGGTTGCAGCGTCCTTCCGGGGCTTTAGGGCAGCGGGATTTGCATCGGCAGGCGAAGGCTCTCGCTGGTGTGGCTCATCGCGGGGTGTTGGACCTAAGCGCGCACGGCATGGCCACAGTGGCGAGGTCTTGGAGGATCTGCAGGGGCAGAGGGCTCGTCGTGGCGGCGCGGGCTCGTCCGGGTTCGCTCTGGTTGTCTTCTACAACTAACTCGCGGGCAATGGTAATGATCCAGACTGTTCGCTAGGAGAAATCCTTGTCTTGGCGCTAGCCAGGACCGACGACGGTGACGCCCGTGGGTGCCGCATCCTTCTTGAAGTCGTCGTCGAAGCGGGAGTTTCATGTTCCTCCGCCTGGGCTCTCTGGGGGAAACCCCGGATCCCTCGTGGGATCGGGCGTGGGCGGCGCTCTGGTGTCTCTTTGACTCTTGGGGCCTCGCTTTGGACGTCCATAGATAGTGGGACCTATGGAATGTTTTGGTGGTTTGGCGGAGGCGGTTTCGCCTTCGGCCAGGCGGGGCGCAACCTTGGGGTCGGCGTGGTTGTTGGAGTGATGTGTCCGGTTTTTCGCCTCTGCCTGTTTGCGTTGAGGTGTGGTGTCGACCTGGTTGGTCGTCGACCCATGTGGAGCGCAGCCTTGGGGCTGGCGTGTGGTGTTGTGTTGTATCAGTTTTTCAGCCAGTTTTCCTTATAAACGGGCTAACTCTTTTCTACTATACCAATGAAAGGCAAACAAATTTACCTCGTTTAAAAAAAAAACTAACTAACAAGATGTTTGACGCCGCTATAAGATTGTTCAGAACGAACTACAGATATTGTTTTTGACAAACACAGTGGAAATACAATTGTTCACAACACATGTATACACTTACCCCTATAAACACGCATGTACATCCTACCTCTATGAGTACATTCATAAAATTGTACGCCCTATCCTGTGAACACTTAACCCTATAAACTCGCATGTACGTCCTACCTCTATGAGCACATTTATAAAATTGTACGTCCTATCTTGTGAACACTTACCCCTATAAACAAGCATGTACGTCCTACCTCTATGAGCACATTCATAAAATTGAGGCGACGGATCGAATATTGAGGTTTACGATGTCATCATAGGTGTCTTGCTATCGACGAGAACATCGTCTCCTACTGAAAGAATATTTCGTCTTAATGAGACACTTCCGTGTCAAACCTATAGTTTAAACTCCGGTGCACTTAAGATACAACCACCTCTTAACCATCCACCAACAACTACCGACACTCAGTTGCCAGATTTTTCAATGTAACTATCAGGTTAATTTTACACACATCATTTTTAAGCAAATGTAACGTTTTTTAATAATTGCTAGAATATTATCACTAAATGCCAGGTTGTGGTTGTAATAACTTGATTGCCAGTATAATTTTTAACCAATGCAAGCCTGCACGATACTACTTTGTGTCACTTAAGGAGTATTCGGAAGCGTCACAACTTTGAACTTCCTGATATCCAGGTCCCGAGTTGGACATGACCACATCATTCCCTGTTGGGAAGATACATCACAGTTCTGTAGTGTTAATTATAGTGCCAGATTAGGTCATAATTTCGAAAATAAAGTAAGCCTAATTGCTAGGAGTAATAATTACTAGATTAAACACGTCTAGTTGCCCGGCCGGCTGTTACTAATTGGCATATTAATCAGGTCCTAATTACCAGATTATTAAATATACCTAATTGACCGATCAAGTTATTGCTAATTGCCAGATTGATTAGGCACTATTGCCAGATTACTAATTACTCCTAATTAACGGGTTCATCAGCACCACCCACCCCCACGACCGTGTCATGGAGCTCCCTTTTCATATCCCAGCAGCGCGGTCAACAGGGCACTGCCTTTGGAGTCCGTCTTCCCAGCGTCTGAGTCGGTGAGCGAGAGCCGAGGTCGGAGCACTCGACGTAGTTGTGTTGTATCAGTTTTTCGGCCAGTTTTCCTTATAAACGGGCCAACTCTTTTCTACTATATCAATGAAAGGCAAAACTTTTTGCCCCGTTTCAAAAAACTAACTAACAGGATGTCTGATGCCGCTACAAGATTGTTCAGAACGAACTACAGATATTGTTTTTGACAAACACACTGGAAATACAATTGTTCACAACACATGTATACACACGCATGTATGTCCTACCTCTATGAGTCCTATCCTGTGAACACTTACCACTATAAACACGCATGTACGTCCTAACTCTATAAGCACATTTATAAAATTTTATGTCCTATCCTGTGAACACTTACCCCTATAAACACGCATGTACGTCCTACCTCTATGAGCACATTCATAAAATTGAGCCGACGGATCGAATCTTGAGATTTACGATGTCATCAGAGGTGTCTTGCTATCGACGAGAACATCGTCTCCTACTAAAAGAATATTTCGTCTTAATGAGACACTTCCGTGTCAAACCTACAGTTTGAACTCCGGTGCACTAGAGATACAACCACCTCTTAACCGTCCACCAACAACAACTACCGATACTCAGTTGCCAGATTTTTCAATGTAACTACTAGGTTAATTTTACACACATCATTTTTAAGTAATTAGTAGATACTTAAATGTAACGTTTTTCAATAATTGCCAGAATATTATCACTAAAATGAACTTGAGTGCCAGTTTAATTTTTAACCAATGCAAGCGTGCACGATACTACTTTATGTCACTTAAAGCGTCACAATTTTCAACTTCCCGATATCCAGGTCCCGAGTTGGACATGACCACATTATTCCCTGTTGGGAAGATACATCCACATATCTGTAGTGTTAATTATAGTGCCAGATTAGGTCATAATTTCGAAAATAAATAAGCCTAATTGCTACGAATAATAATTACTAGATTAAACACGTCTAGTTGCCCGGCCGGCTGTTACTAATTGGCATATTAATCAGGTCTTAATTACCAGATTATTAAATATACCTAATTGACCGATTAAGTTATTGCTAATTGCCAGATTAATTAGGCACTATTGCCAGATTACTAATTACTCCTAATTAACGGGTTCATCAGCACCACCCACCCCCACGACCGTGTCATGGAGCTCCCTTTTCACATCCCAGCAGGGCGGTCAACATGGCACTGCCTTTGGAGTCCGTCTTCCCAGCGTCTGAGTCGGTGAGCGAGAGCCGAGGTCGGAGCACTCGACGTAGTTGTGTTGTATCAGTTTTTTGGCCAGTTTTCCTTATAAATGGGCCAACTCTTTTCTACTATATCAATGAAAGGCAAAACTTTTTGCCCCGTTTCAAAAAAAAACTAACTAACAGGATGTCTGACGCCGCTACAAGATTGTTCAGAACGAACTACAGATATTGTTTTTGACAAACACACTGGAAATACAATTGTTCACAACACATGTATACACACGCATGTACGTCCTACCTCTATGAGTACATTCATAAAATTGTACGTCCTATCCTGTGAACACTTACCCCTATAAACACGCATGTACGTCCTACCTCTATGAGCACATTTATAAAATTGTACGTCCTATCCCGTGAACACTTACCCCTATAAACACGCATGTCCGTCCTACCTCTATGAGCACATTCATAAAATTGAGCTGACGGGTCGAATCTTGAGATTTACGATGTCATCAAAGGTGTCTTGCTATCGACGAGAATATCGTCTCCTACTGAAAGAATATTTCGTCTTAATGAGATACTTCCGTGTCAAATCTATAGTTTGAACTCCGGTGCACTAGAGATACAACCACCTCTTAACCGTCCACCAACAACAACTACCGATACTCAGTTGTCAGATTTTTCAATGTAACTACCAGGTTAATTTTACACACATCATTTTTAAGTAATTACTAGATACTTAAATGTAACGTTTTTTCAATAATTGCCAGAATATTAGCACTAAAATGCCAGGTTATAATAACTTGAGTGCCAGTTTAATTTTTAACCAATGCAAGCATGCACAGTACTATTTTATGTCACTTAAAGCGTCACAACTTTCAACTTCCCGATATCCAGGTCCTGAGTTGGACATGACCACATCATTCCCTGTTGGGAAGATACATTAACAGTTCTGTAGTATTAATTACACTGCCAGATTAGGTCATAATTTCGAAAATAAAGTAAGCCTAATTGCTAGGATTAATAATTACCAGATTAAACACGTCTAGTTGCCCGGCCTGCTGTTACTAATTGGCATATTAATCAGGTCCTAGTTACCAGATTATTAAATATACCTAATTGACCGATTAAGTTATTGCTAATTGCCAGATTGATTTGGCACTATTGCCAGATTACTAATTACTCCTAATTAACGGGTTCATCAGCACCACCACCCCCACGACCGTGTCATGGAGCTCCCTTTTCACATCCCAGCAGCGCGGTCAACATGGCACTGCCTTGGAGTCCGTCTTCCCAGCGTCTGAGTCGGTGAGCGAGAGCCGAGGTCGGAGCACTCGACGTAGTTGGGTTGCTTGAAGAGGCCCTTGGTAAGAAGCGCCTCCATGGCCTCCCCGTGTCCGTAGTAGGACGCGGATGACAAGCTCCTGCGTGAACACGCGCACGCGCGCGTCTGGGGCGCAGAGGAGAGCCACGAGCAGCGGGTGCTCGCCACACCCCGTAGAGCTCCTGCACTTTTAGTGCAGGCAGGGGCGCCGGTGATGGCGAGGACGTGGAGGAGGTTGTGGCCACGAACGCGACCACAACTTTGGCCCAACAGCACCGGTCCCGACGACCACATCCCATTGAAGCGCAGCACCGCGAGGACCACCCATGC